>CM053035.1:36991221-37591221 GCA_028564925.1 Lithobates sylvaticus | reverse complement strand
GCCCCACGCTTATTACCAGTGTTTGGTGACGTTCTATACTATGTTTTATATTCACCATTGTTAATATTTTGGAGGCTCCCTACCTATGCCTAGGGGGTGGGTATGCTCACACAGTAGTCTGGGTTATTACTGTCAAAGTTTTATCATGTTTTTAAAATTATTTTCTAATAAATGATTATATTTAACATTTATACAGGGTTATTCAGGGTTGCCCATAAAGTCCCAAATCTTCTGGTTTCTAGGTAGCCAAGGGTGGCTGGTGGCAGCCAGGTGGGCTAGCATTCTGCAGGCAAGTGGAACTGGGATCAGTGGCCACAGAAAAGCAGAAGGAGAGATATTTTGCTGTTCACTTCATCTGTGATATTTTGTCACTGGTGTGGCTGCATTGATGGGCACTCATGAGGCTGCGCTGATGGGCACTGGTGAATATAATACACTATTCAAATGTGCTTTGAAATGTATGGTTTTCCCTTTTATGAACAAGAAAATAATGATGTTATGCTGTTGGGCTCGTATAATAATGCTATGGGGCTGGTATGAAATTATTTCCAGAGCTGATTTCTATTCCCAGTCCGGCCCTCCTGGTACAGTTTTTTAGAGCCGACGGTTGGCTTTTTTTATGATGACAAGCGATGCGGCTAAGCAGATGCTCAATCGTAATCACAACCAACGGGAGATGACAGGCTCTCCCGTCCCACCGGGAGGCCTGAGCAACCAGCCAGCATATCTACTGGCTGGCCGGAGACCCGAACAATGCTGCAATCGGCTTTTCATTTATTTTTTTCAGGACACCACTTTAAAGGCACCAGATTTAAAAAAATTACATCATTCAAAACAGCCAAACTTGGTGTTTTGAATGCTTTTAAGTGCAAAGGAGGGATCTGGGGTCTTATAGACCCCAGATCCCTCCATAGTACCTGTCACTGACTATTACTGTCACAAGGGATGTTTACAATTCTTGTGACAGTAATAAGGCTACTTTGACACTGAGGCGGGCGCTATATTTAGCGGCGCTTTACCGTCATTTTAGCGGCGCTATTCGGCTGCTAGTCTGTCGGTTTTAACCCCCGCTAGCGGCCAAAAAAAGGGTTAAAACCATCCGCAAAGCACCGCTGCAGCGGCGCTTTGCCGGCGGGTTTGCAGCGCTGCCCCATTGTTTTCAATAGGAAGGGGCGCTTTAGGAGCACCGCTCAAGTGTGAAAGCCCTCAGGCTTTCACATTGGAGTGAATTGAGCAGCTCTTTCAGGGTGCTTTACAGGCGCTATTTTTAGCATTTTAGCGCCTGCAAAGCGCCTCAGTGTGAAAGCAGCCTAAAAGTGATACTTTTTTTTTAAAGGGACAGTGTAAATAAATAAATAAATAAATAAGAATAAAAGAGAAATTTGAAATCGCCCCATCCCTCCGTGCTCACGCGCAGAAGTAAATGCATACGTCGAGCTCGCAAATCAAACCACACATGTGAGATATCGCCAAAATCATTAGAGCAAGAGCAATAATTCTAGCACTAGACCTCCTCTTTAACTCTAAACTGGTAACCATTAAGATTTTTAAAACTTTTTTAAAGCGTCGCCAATAGAGATTTTTAAGTACCGTAGTTTGTTCCCATTCCACAAGCGTGCGCAATTTTAAAGCATGACATGTTAGGTATGTATTTACTCGGTGTAACATCATCTTTCACATTATACAATAAAATTGGGCTCATTTTTTTTGTTTTTTTTTAATTCATGAAAGTGTATTTCTTTGAAAAAAAGTTGCATTTGAAAGACCGCTGAGCAAATACAGTGTCACATAAAATATTGCAACAATTGCCATTTTATTCTCTAGGGTCTCTGCTAAAATATATACATATATATATATATATATATATACAGTGGTGTGAAAAAGTGTTTGCCCCCTTCCTCATTTCCTGTTCCTTTGCATGTTTGTCACACTTAAGTGTTTCGGAACATCAAACCAATTTAAACAATAGTCAAGGACAACACAAGTAAACACAAAATGCAATTTGTAAATGAAGGTGTTTATTATTAAAGGTGAAAAAAAATCCAAACCATCATGGCCCTGTGTGAAAAAGTGATTGCCCCCTAAACCTAATAACTGGTTGGGCCACCCTTAGCAGCAACAACTGCAACCAAGCGTTTGCGATAACGTGCAATGAGGCTTTTACAGCGTCCTGGAGGAATTTTGGCCCACTCATCTTTGCAGAATTGTCCTAATTCAGTTACATTAGAGGGTTTTCGAGCATGAACGGCCTTTTTAAGGTCATACCACAACATCTCAATAGGATTCAGGTCAGGACTTTGGCTAGGCCACTCCAAAGTCTTCATTTTGTTTTTCTTCAGCCATTCGGTGGTGGACTTGCTGGTGTGTTTAGGATCATTGTCCTGCTGCAGAACCCAAGTTCGTTTCAGCTTGAGTACACGAACAGATGGTCGGACATTCTCCTTCAGGATCTCTTGGTAGACAGCAGAATTCATAGTTCCTTTTATCACGGCAAGTCTTCCAGGTCCTGAAGCAGCAAAACAGCCCCAGACCATCACACTACCACCACCATATTTTACTGTTGGTACAATGTTCTTTTTCTGAAATGCAGTGTTCCTTCTACGCCAGATATACTTGGACACACACCTTCCAAAGAGTTCCACTTTTGTCTCATCGGTCCACAGAATGTTGTCCCAAAAGTCTTGGAGATCATCAAGATGTGTTGTGGAGAAATTGAGATGAGCTTTGATGTTCTTTTTGCTCAGCAGTGGTTTTCTCCTTGGAACTCTGCCATGCAGGCCATTTTTGCCCAGTCTTTTCCTGATGGTGGAGGCATGAACGCTGACCTTAACTGAGGCAAGTGAGGCCTGCAGTTCCTTGGACGTTGTTGTGGGGTCTTTTGTGACCTCTTGGATGAGTCGTCGCTGCGCTCTTGGGGTAATTTTGGGCGGCCGGCCACTCCTGGGAAGGTTCACCACTGTTCCATGTCTTCGCCATTTGTGGATAATGGCTCTCACTGTGGTTCGCTGGATTCCCAAAGCTTTGGAAATGGCTTTATAACCCTTTCCAGACTGATAGATCTCAATTACTTTCTTTCTCAATTGTTCCTGAATTTCTTTGGGTCTCGGCATGATGTGTAGCTTTTAAGGATCTTCTGGTGGACCTTACTGTGTCAAGCAGCTCCTATTTAAGTGATGCCTTGATTGTGAACAGGTGTGGCAATAATCAGGCCTGGGTGTGGCTAGAGAAATTGAACTCAGGTGTGGACAACCACAGTTATAGTATGTTTTAACAAGGGGGGCAATCACTTTTTCACACAGGGCCATGATGGTTTGGATTTTTTTTCACCTTTAATAATAAACACCTTCATTTACAAATTGCATTTTGTGTTTACTTGTGTTGTCCTTGACTATTGTTTAAATTGGTTTGATGTTCCGAAACACTTAAGTGTGACAAACATGCAAAGGAACAGGAAATGAGGAAGGGGGCAAACACTTTTTCACACCACTGTATATATATATATATATATATAATGTTTGGGGGGGTTCTAAGTAATTTTTCAGCAAAAGAATACAGATTTTAACAAGTTAACCTGAGTGGTTATTTTGATATGAAAGGTAGTGTGAATCAGAGGCGTACTAAGTGGGGGGCAGGGGGGCAGGCCACCCCGGGTGCCACACACTGGGGGGGTGTCAGGCCAGCGCCCTCCCCCCTCCGCGACTGAAGAGGAGGGGTGACAGGGTTACAGCGACAGTGCCGGGTTATGCAGCGGCACCGCTCGGTGACAGACCACACTGAGTGCCTAAAGGCAGTGGCATTGCTGGGGAGGGGGGGCCGGGGGTGCGAGCCGCACGCCGAGTGGCACCTGTCGGCAGTGACCCGGGACCCGGCGCTATCCCCTTCTCTCTGTGGTCGCGGTTGTTATCAGTCTCGGCTGTGAATAACACTTTTAGTAAATGATCCCCAAAGAGCATGAATTGTAGATACAAAGGAGACAGAGGTAGATGGAAAAAGATAGATGAGCTGCATGGAAAAGACGAGAGAGGATGAGATGAGGATGAGGGTATAATAGGCTCAATGGTTTCGAGTTTTTATTATTTCATCAGATGTTAACAGGGAGGAAACAGCCCAATTCTGTGTCATTTCCATAGCAGCTTTTTTATTGTGAATGTTCCATTCCAACTAGAAAATTGCAGAAGGTAATCCTGGGGCTTTGCCGAAATCCCGCTGCACATGCAGGGTGCTCGCTCCTCTTGAGTCCTATAAAGAACCGAGCTTAGTGAAAACAAATGAAAACAATAACTTGGCACGAGTATGTAGACAATGACTGTATTTTTCTGCTTGAAGCATCCAGAGTAATATTATTTCTGCCAGCACTGCAGATGTGCGGCAAACATAATGAATATTACAAAACTAGTCCAACTGTAACACCTGAGAATAAGAGCCCTGCAATGTGCCCTCGGATGTCATTGTGCCCAAATGCGGGCTGAAGGGTAACCTACAAAATTGGTAATAAAGTGCACCTGTCACACACACAGTGGTAGTAATTCAGGAGGGATAAACCCATAAACAGATATATCCATAGGTGTGCGCAGCCTATTGCATTAGGGTGTGCATTAGGCTATTGCAGTAGGGTGTGCACCCCAAAGCTCAAAAACACATGCCTTTTTCTGCAGCCTCTGCAGGAATGCATTAAGATAAACAAATCTTCTGAATTTACAACCACTTTAAGAATCCATATACATTGATATGGTGAATTAATGTGCATTATGGCAAGCATTGTCATGTGTTTTGCGATAAGACAGTTTATTGGAATCAATATGCTTCTGATGCAGGGAAAAGCGTAAAAAATAAGTCATGTCACAAACATTTTGCCGCAATGCAATGCAACACAGTGAATTGCCATGCTTTGCAGCGAGTTGCAATATGCATTATAAAATAACCAAAGCAGCGCTAAAATATACAAATCAAGATCAACCAATTCATAAATCAATATAATTTCTCAAACAATACAAATGAAATGCAATAAAGTGCAATCCAATAAATACCGGTAAGATAAAAATTTGCAAATTACATATAAATTATACAACTCATTAAAAAAATACGTAAAAAGTGCAATAAATAAAAGGTGTGGCCTCTGATGTGACCTCATCACCTACATTGGATCCTTGATGTGTTCCTGGCATTTTTTTATTTTTTATTGTGGATGGCACTTTCGTCAATTTTTGTAAAAAGTGCTTTACTGTTTCACGATAAGTTTTTTTTTTTGCTTTTTATTCTGCTGGAGGCCTTATGCTGTGGTAGGGGTGATCCATGTGGGAAGGTCGGGTTGAACCAGGAGACCGTATGTGGAGGATCATTCATGTGCTTATGACCATTGATAATTTAATGGTCCGGGGAGTTTGATAAGAGGCTTCTATATCAGTAATTGGTGGTGGCGGCACTTATTCTTCACTGGAGAGTGGGAGACATCTAGATAAGAGCACAACATTCCAGAAAGGACTTATTTGCACCATATTAGGTGGAGGACTCATTCTATGAACTTTGCACATTTTACATTTTTATTTACAGTATTGCACTTTTTACATAGTGTTTTATGAGTTGTATTTTTTATATGCAATTTGCAAATTTTTATCTTATTTTTTGGATTGCATTTTATTGCATTTCATTTGTATTAATTGAGAAATTGGCACTTTATTGCTATTGAGTTATGAATTGGTTGATCTTTAATTGTATATTTTAGTGCTGCTTTGATTATTTTATTCTGTTTTCAATTGGTATCACAGTTCTTTAGTAGCTGCTAAACTTATATTGCTACTAGCAGAATAATTCAAATATTTCTAATGTCCATGCATTGCCTTCTAAAAGAATGGCACCACAATGCGTCAACGCATGTAACATGTGCTGCTCTGGCGTTGTGTGGAATGCATGTGTTAATAGAAGTAAATTGGCCCTAAATACATGTAAAGCGCTTGGGGATTTTCAAAAACAAAAGTATGAACCTTAAAAGGTTCAACTTCCGTATAAAAAAAAAATGTCTGTTTCAATCTCGTTGCTGCAGTGCCGTGCTTTTTGTTAGTTTGTTGGTTTGCACACAGCTCAGGAGGGATTTTGGTCCACTCTTCTTTACAGATCTTCTCTAAATCCTTAAGGTTTCTTGGCTGTCTCCTGGCAACTCGAAGTTTCAGCTCCCTCCATAAATTTTCTATAGGATTACGGTCTAGAGACTGGCTTGGCCACTCCATAACCCTAATGTGCTTCTTCTTGAGACACTCCTTTGTTGCCTTGGCTGTATGTTTTGGGTCATTGTCATGCTGGAAGAACCATCCAAGACCCATCTTCAGTATTCTGGCTCTGGAAGGTTCTCATTAAAGATTTTACAATACATGACCCTGTCCATTGGCCCCCTTAACGCAGCAAAGTTAACCTGTACCTTTAGCAGAGAAACAGCCACAAAGTATAATGTTTCCACCTCTGTACTTGACTGTAGGGGTGATGTTCTTAGGGTCATAGTCAGCATTTTTCTTCCTCCAAACATGGCGAGTAATGCCAAAGAGCTCAATTTTGGCCTCATCTGACCACAGCACTTTCCCCCCAACCCTTTTCTGAATCATTCAGATGTTCATTGGCATACTTCAGACAGGCCGTACATGTGCTTTCTTGAGGAGGGGGACCTTGTGGGCACTGCAGGATTTCATTCCATGGTGGCGTAGTGTGTTACCAAATGTTTGTTTGGTGACTGTGGTCCCAACTGCCTTGAGATCATTCACCAGCTCCCACTGTGTAGTTCTGAGCTGATACCCCACTTTTCTTATGATCATCCTCACCCCATGAGGCAAAATCTTGCATTGAGCTCCAGACCGGGGGCGATTGATGGTTCTTTTGTATTTCTTCCATTTGCGAATAATCACGCCAACAGTTGTCTCCTTCTCACCAAGCTTCTTGCTGATGGTCCTGTAGCCCATTCCAGCCTTGTGCAGGTCTACAATCTTGTCCCTGATGTCCTCTGACAGCTCTTTGGTTTTTGCTATGGTGGAGAGGTTAGAATAGAAGAAAGTGATTCTGTGGACAGGTGTCTGTTATACACATAATGAGTTGCCGTTAGGAGCACCTTTTAAATTTACAGGACTAATCTGTGTACCACATGAGCACCTACTATAGCCGGTCTGTGGGAGGCAGAATTATTGTTGGTTGGTAGGGCATCAAATACTTATTTTACTCACTGAACTGCAACTCAATTTATAATATTTGTATTATGTCTTTTTTCAGGATTTTGGGTTGATAATATCTTTCTATCATTTAAAATACACCTATGATAACAATTATAGACCCTTCATTTCTTTGTAAGTGGGCAAACTTACAAACTCTGCAGAAGATCATATACAGTATATACTCGAGTATAAGCCGACTTTTGCAGCACATTTTTTATACTTAAAAAGCCCCCCTCGGCTAATATTCGAGTGAGGGTCTATCCCTGTGTCATGCAGTCTTAACTGTTCGGCAGCCGTCCACTGTAACAAAGCCCCGCCTCCACCTCCTCCATGATAGACGGAACACTGAACACTGATACAATGCTGGGAAACTGAATCAGTGTTCCGTCTATCACAGACCAGGAGGAGGCCGGGCTTTGTTACAGTGGACGGCCACGGAACAGTTAAGACAGCATGACACAGCGGAAAACACCCACTGTTTTGGTTATCAAAGGTACAGATGGGCACAGTGAGGCTGCAGATGGGCACAGTGAGTCTGCAAATGGGCACAGTGAGGCTGCAGATGGGCACAGTGAGGCGGCAATCGGGCACAGTGAGGCTGCAGATGGGCACAATGAGGCTGCAGATGGGCACAGTGAGGCTGCAGATGGGTATTTATGATACAGGTGGGCACTGTGAGGCTGTAGATGGGCACAGTGAGGCTGCAAATGGGCACAATGAGGCTGCAGATGGGCACAGTGAGACTGCAAATGGGCAGAGTGAGTCTGCAGATGGGCACAGTGAGGCTGCAGATGGGCACAGTGAGCCTGCAGATGGGCACGGTGAGGCAGCAAATGGGCACATTGAGGCTGCAGATGGGCACAATGAGGCTGCAGATGGGCACAGTGAGGCTGCAGATGGGTACTTATGATACAGGTGGGCACTGTGAGGCTGCAGATGGGCACAGTGAGGCTGCAAATGGGCACAATGAGGCTGCAGATGGGCACAATGAGGCTGCAGATGGGCAAAGTGAGGCTGCAGATGGGTACTTATGATACAGGTGGGCACTGTGAGGCTGTAGATGGGCACAGTGAGGCTGCAAATGGGCACAATGAGGCTGCAGATGGGCACAGTGAGACTGCAAATGGGCAGAGTGAGTCTGCAGATGGGCACAGTGAGGCTGCAGATCGGCATTGTTTACCCAGTAGCTGCTGCATTTCCCACCCTAGGCTTATACTCGAGTCAATCATTTTTCCCATTTTTTTGTGGTAAAATAAGATGCCTCGGCTTATATTCGGGTCAGCTTATACTCGACTATATACGGTAATAATTTTCTCCACTATAAATACACCATCCTGCGCATAGCGGCCAACCTGTAGTAGTAAAACTGCTATAGGGCAGTCGGCAAGCTGGTAAATGGAACAGGAAATAAAGACAATGCTCCCCAATGTCTCATTGTCTGTGTCTCACAGATGGCCAAAAATCCCCCAACTAAAAGCTCTGGCTTTAGATATTCTTTTCATCCTTTAGTAGAATTTGCACGTAAGAAGCATTAATAATGCTGAACTTTGAAACTTTCAACTGCCTCTGTAATAACAAATGAAAATAAACACACCTTTTAATGTGCAAAGCTAAAATTAACGAGCTTGCAGAAAAATAATTATCCCCCAGGTATGGAATGAATAGGCCGTTGATATAATCATATAGTATTTGTTTCCCGGCTAATTAAAAAGAAATGCCACAGCCAGCACAATTTTTACTTTTACTGACACGGCTGTCAAACTCCGCAAAGAGCAGAATGTAGCCGATCGCTCACTGCGCTGCGGATGTCAGCGCGAGGATATATGTCACTATAACCTGTTCTGGAGAGACAAGCCGAGCCCCCGCTTATGACAAAGATACATTTTATGGGCTCTAGCGATGAGTTTGTAAAACATTTTGAAAAGCATTTTCTATAAAGATGGGGAGATGTGTTTTTTTAGTGTTCTCTCTTTGCTTGGCTGCTCCACGAGATGTTTGCTTCTTTGCTTCCAAATTGGTTCTGGCCCATGCAATATGCATCAATCAGATTGAGGAGAGCCGGGGACTGCTGCGCTATCTAGTGTCTCTACAGTCAGGACAATAACATTTAATATCAGACGGAAAGTTTACACACTTTTTATACCTTATTTTAAAGGATAACTCCACTTTTTGCAGGAAAAAATATAGAAAATAAAAATAATAAAATAGGATATACAATTGCTACACAAGCCATTTAATGTTAACAAAAATTACTTTTATTTTTCAATCTGCAGCGCAGTAATTTTCTGTAAAATTCAATGTAATATGGCAACCTGGAGGCATTCTGTACACATTGGGTGTACAGAACATCCCCCAGAAACCTCAAGAAATATTAAGATACAGGTCAGATTTTCGATAGATAGATTTTAAGATACTACCCAAAAGTTAATGTAATTGTAAAAGTTAATTTGTTTAAATAATTAAGATGTTATACTTACCTGCTCTGTTCAATGGTTTTTGCACAGGGCAGCCTTAAACCTTCTCTTCTGCGCCCCCCCCCTCTGGCGCTCCTGGCTCCTCCTCCCTTCTAAGTGCCCCCATAGCAAGCTGCTTGCTATGGGGTCACTTATGCGGGCCTAATCCACCCCCCCCCCCGCTTGCTCCTCACAAGATTTGATTTATAGCAGTAGGAGCCAATGACTCCCGCTGATGCCTCTGAGTCCAGTGATGAGAGAGAGAGAAACGCTGCTGCTCTCGGGCACAGAGTATTTGGGGGGGGGGGGGGGCATGGGGATGAGCAGAAGAGGTTTTTACCTTAATGCAGAGAATGCATTAAGGTACAACAAAAAAACTTTAGCCTTTACAACCACTTAAAGGGGTGTTCCGGGGAAAAAAAAATTAAAAGCCAGCAGCTACACATACTGCAGCTGCTGACTTTTAATAAATGGACACTTACCTGTCCTGCTGTCCCTCGATGTCAGCACCGCAGCTGATGTCTCCATCAGCTGTCGGGTGCTGCCGCCGCCATTGCCTTTCGGCTTCACGCCGGGAACCCTACTGCGCACGCGCGAGGCCCCGCTCCTCTCTCCTACTAGCCCGGCGGCCGAGGGAGACCCGTGGTGATGTCACGGCGTGATCGCGCCGCAGCATACTTCCGGAAGTGGGAAAGGATACCTGTCTTTGACAGGTTTCCTGTCCCCCCTCCCCCGAAAGGTGCCAATTGTGACACCGGAAGGGGGGAGGAATCCGACAAGCGGAAGTTCCACTTTAGGATGGAGCTCCGCTTTAAAATATGTCCAAAAGGAATGCAGTCCCTGGAACCTTTTATCATACGTGGAAGCATCTTTGCATGGTACACTGTTGGAGTTGTACACCAAGGCTCTAAACTTTCTTACCAATTAGCCTGGGAATCAGACCTGGGTGAGGTTATAGAAGAGGACATGTGTTGCCAATGGTCGACCATGGTGCACAGGGGAATCCTCAATACTTCCCTGGTGGAGGCGAACTATAAAGTGTTGTCCCCTTGGTATCTTATCCCAACGCGGTTGGCTAAGATCTACCCCGAAGCCTTGCCACCTATGCTTCAGAGGGTGCGGGCAGAAGGGTAATATGCTCCATGTTTGGTGGACCTGCAGTCCAACAGTTCTGGAATAGGATATTTCATCTTCTTTACTCTGTGACTGGGTTGAATGTCCCTAAAAATGTCAAGACAGCATTATTTTCTGACCTGTCAAGCGAGATACCCAGATGTCTCAGAATCCTTGCCTTTTTCATCTTTTTAGCAGCTAAAATCACTATAGCGTGAGCATGGAAATCCCCTGTAATCAATCTTGCACTAGTCAAACATAAAATCTCTTTTCTTCCTTCTTTCTCTTCTCCCTGCCAATTTCCCTATTAATTCCCTATGAATGCTTTCATCAAGGCTTTAGAGTCCCCTCTAGCCTGGATTAATTATGGAAGCATGGTGTTCTCTTATTTGGTATTTGGAAATATGCTTGGTTCTGTAGAATTTGTTTTTACAGTTTATTAGGAATAATATATGTATTGCACATCTGCCTCGTGAGAAAGTGACTGTTGACAGTATATGGATGGCCCTAACTACTGCTCCCTATGCTTTCTGCACGCTATCGTTCTAACCCTTAGGGCGCACTTGGTTGAGGACTACCACTTCTATACCGCTTAGATGTTGTACGACTAGGATGAGTTGGTTCTGTTATTGCTTGATATGACACCATTGCTTGACATTTAACTGAACGTTATATAAAAGTGGTGTGCTGTCCACTCAAAGAATCCTGTGTATCAAAAAATAGATAACCTCTGATTAGTGCTATAGGCTATAAAATATAATATTAATCGACAAACAAAGTGTTAATACAACGAAAATTATGGAAAAATATATAGAAGTAATGCAGTTCCTCAAATAAAGTTCAAAGTGTATTATAAAAAAATCCACCATGAACCATTCAATAAAGTGAACTAAACCATTCAATAAACTGCATGAATTGTTCAATGATTGTCCATGCAATTTATATAATTTCATATATACAAGTCCATCTAATGCTCCACCACTGCTGTTGATTGAATTACTAGCCCTCAGGATTGTAAGACTACCACCATAGAGAGGGGGGAAAGCTACTTACAAAACTACCAACCTCCAAATTATAAGAGGTTGGGCCATGGTATGTGTATTCTTCATTTGAGTGTCACTGGCAAGCTGCTTGAAGTCGTGGACTTGGAACATGGCATCGGCGGCTAGATCCAACGATGTCCTTCCCAAGGCTGAGATAAAGCCTGGGAAAACTTGATGCCCCACCTGATGCTGAGATAGGGCCTTGGAAAGCTTGGTGATTCATGTCGGTGTAACCCCTTATAATTTGGAGGTTGGTCATTTGATAAGCAGCTTCCCCCCTCTCTATGGTAGTGGGCTCACAATCCTGAAGGCTAGTAATTCAATCAGCAACAGTGGTGAAGCATCAGATGGACTTGAATATATATTTGATACGTTGTACTTTACAGGTTTTTAGTTTTAAGGTTTGCGCACACGGTGCAGACACCGTTTCAGTGGTAATATCATATAAGCACTTTTGGATCAGCGCAGTAATGCTGCGTACACACGACCGGACTTTTCGGCAGACTAAGTCTGACGGTCTTCCCGACGGAGTTTCGGCGGAGTTCCGACGGACTGTCCGAACGAACAAACTTGGCCACACACGAACGGACTAAGTCTGTTCGAAAGTCCGTTCGTTCGAACGTGATGACGTAAACAGGACTAAAAAAGGAAGTTCAATAGCCAGTAGCCAATAGCTTCCCTTGCGTCGTATTTGGTCCGTTGGACCAGCATACAGACGAAAGGTTTTCCCGATAGGAATGGAGTCCGTCGGATAGATTTAAAACATGTTCTATTTCTAGGTCTGTCTGATTTTTTTTAACGAAAAATGATCGGATTAGCCCACACACGATCGGATTGTCCGACGGACTAATTCTGTCGGACCTAGTCTGCCGGAAAGTCCGGTCGTGTGTACGTGGCATTACATTTCAAACGGACTTGAATATGTGAATTTTTATAAATTGCATGGACAATCATTGAACATTAGGAATTTATGCATTTTATTGAATGGTTTATTGGACTTTATTGAATGGTTCATAGCACTATGCACTTTTTGGTGGATTTTTTCATAATACATTTTGCACTTTATTTGAGGAACCGCGTTACTTATATATATTTTTCCATAATTTTCATTGTATTAACACTTTGACGATTGATATTCTACTTTATAGCATATAGCACTATGCATAAATTATCTATTTTTTTTATTCACTGGATATTCTTTGAGTGGACAACACATCTTTATTTTTGTACTATTTAACTGTATGTATTAGTCTAAACTTCTTCATTAAAAAAATTATTGGAAAAGAACACTGAGACACTGATGATAATGAACCAGAACCTACCATTCAGAATCAGTCTGCACAGGAATATGGCAAAACAAATGCAGAGCAACATTCAGGTAACAACTCTGCTACAAAGATTGTTAAAATCCCTGAAATGTACATTGATCACATTGAGGGCTTTTTTCCCCTCAATGAATATGGAGTTTAACCCATTCGCTGCGCTTCTGGAAGAATGGCCGAACATTCCCATAGACACACTTCTAAACCTTGTGGCCAGCCTTCCCAGAAGAGTTGAAGCTGTTATAGCTGCAAAGGGTGGGCCAACCCAATATTGAACCCTACGGACTAAGACTGGGATGCCATTAAAGTTCATGTGCGTGTAAAGGCAGGCGCCCCAATACTTTTGGTAATATAGTATATTTACGCAAGATCTTGCTACCAGCAAGATCCTACCTAAAAACAGTACCGGCATGTGCACAAGGCCGTGAGCAGTTCATTTGGGCTCACATTTCCAATAACTTCAATTTTTACATTCTTCCATATTTTTTAATTGCATTGAAAACAGAGATTTGAAGTATAGCCACTAGAGAAACCTCTGTATGTCACTGTAATTGCTCAACTTACCTACTTAGTAAATGAAAACATGCAGAAAGGAGCCAAGAGCTCCACCAGCTGGCTGCATATGAAAATACTAAATATTCATATGCAGTAGAACTGTGATGGTCAATTTACAAGGTAATCGACTGTTGCCCCTGACACCCTCAAATGGCCACACATAATATTCAGCATATGTAATACCACAGAAGATTAGCAGAGACTGCAGACATACTACATGACATGATCAGAGGCTACAGACATACTACAGGAGATGATCAGAGGCTGCAGACATACTACATGGGATGATCAGAGGCTACAGACATACTACAGGAGATGGTCAGAGACTGCAAACATAATACAGGAGATGGTCAGAGACTGCAAACATAATACGGGAGATGGTCAGATGCTGCAGACATACTACAGGAGACGGTCAGAGACTGCAGACAAACTACAGGAGATGGTCAGAGACTGTAGACATGCTACAGGAGATGATCAGAGACTGCAGACATACTACAGGAGACGGTCAGAGACTGCCGACATACTACAGGAGATGACCAGAGGCTGCAGACATGCTACAGGAGATGATCAGAGGCTGCAGACATACTACAGGAGACGGTCAGAGACTGCCAACATACTACAGGAGATGACCAGAGGCTGCAGACATACTACAGGAGACAGTCAGAGACTGCAGACAAACTACAGGAGGGAGATGGTCAGAGACTGCAGACATACTACAGGAGATGGTCAGAGGCTGCTGACAAGCTACAGGAGATGGTCAGAGGCTGCAGACATGCTACAGGAGATGGTCAGAGGCTGCAGACATGCTACAGGAGATGATCAGAGGCTGCAGACATGCTACAGGAGATGGTCAGAGGCTGCAGACATACTACAGGAGACGGTCAGAGACTGCAGACATGCTACAGGAGATGATCAGAGGCTGCAGACATACTAAAGGAGACAGTCAGAGACTGCAGACATACTACAGGAGATGACCAGAGGCTGCAGACATACTACAGGAGACAGTCAGAGACTGCAGACAAACTACAGGAGGGAGATGGTCAGAGACTGCAGACATACTACAGGAGATGGTCAGAGGCTGCAGACATGCTACAGGAGATGGTCAGAGGCTGCAGACATACTACAGGAGATGGTCAGAGGCTGCAGACATGCTACAGGAGATGGTCAGAGGCTGCAGACATGCTACAGGAGATGATCAGAGGCTGCAGACATGCTACAGGAGATGGTCAGAGGCTGCAGACATGATACAGGTGTAGTTGGGGACATGTTATATGAGACTGCTAGAGATGACTGTGAATGCTGGGGTTCAAGAGGTGCAGGTTGGGCAATAAAATAAAGAAATATGCAAAACCACTATACATGTTCTATAAAATAACTCACACAGTGCATTGACCCCCAGGATAGTGTGAGAGAAGGCTTGGCCAAGGGTAGAGAAGAACTGCAGCACTCACTTCGCCTTGCACATTAGAATTAGGAATGTGGTATAACTGGCAGCTGTGAACTAAACCATTAATACCAGAAAGGTCTGCATTTTTCTGCTTCTATCTGAACATATTTTTTTGACAGCATACTAAACCATATTTTAGCCTGCGACACTTTGTGATGAACGGCAACCCTGCAAAACACGCGACTGCAAATCAATTTCCCATTTTTGAAAACATGAATAGACTGTACACCACGTACCTGGCTAGGCTGACTCATCCATAACAGCCAGTGAGTGTGGGCATGCTAAAAAGATAATTGCTTTCTTTCCTTGATGCTCATTACAGAACTCAGCTGGGCATTCTCTGTATCTAAATTGATCACGCAACAATATAATTTTAGAATACCTACAACCAGATATGGCCATTCACTTGAAAAAGGGATTTGTATATTTGCTGCTATGTGTGGTCACTGCTAGGCAGGGCTGTTTCAGGAATAAAATGTTTATTGCTTGGTGACTTCATCTTTGGTATTTTGGCATCCTAATACTTCTTTACCTTGATTTGGTCATATATTTGGCTCCCAAAAATTCTTTTGTTGTAGTCCCTCTTATTCAGGGGTGTCAAACTCAATTTCATTCGCAGTATGGTTGTCCTCAAAGAGCCGGTTGTATCTGGAGTGCACTATGTACAGAGTGCAGAGTTCAGGAGTGTGTTAAGTACAGAGTGCAGACTTCCGGAGTGTGTTATGTACAGTGTGCAGACTTCAGGAGTATGTTATGTACAGTGTGCAGACTTCAGGAGTGTGTTATGTACAGTGTGCAGACTTCAGGAGTGTGTTATGTACAGTGTGCAGACTTCAGGAGTGTGTTACGTACAGAGTGCAGAGTTCAGGAGTGTGTTATGTACAATGTGCAGACTTCAGGAGTATGTTACATACAGAGTGCAGAGTTCAGGAGTACGGTACATAAAGAGTGCAGGGGTTCATCGGTGTGTTACATACAGAGTGCAGGGTTCAGAATTATGCTACGTACAGAGTGCAAAGTTCAGGATTGCATTATGTACAGAGTGCAGGGTTCAGGAGAGTGTTATGTACAGAGTGCAGACTTCAGAAGTGTGTTATGTACAGAGTGCAGAGTTCAGGAGTGTGTTATATACAGAATGCAGGGTTCAGGAGTGCGCTACATACAGAGTGCAGACTTCAGGAGTGTGTTATGTACAGAGTGCAGGGTTCAGGGTTACGCTATGTACAAAGTGCAGGGTTCAGGATTATGCCACGTACATTATAGTACGGCTCTAGTACCTCCCTGTGTAGGCAGCTATTCCTCGCCTTGCAGGGAGATCATTCTCTCCCTCAGATTTTGGAGATATGTCCCCACCATGTGCGTGTGCACCCGCGCCGGTCAGGACCCCCGTGAGGCCGGTCGCGGGTCCCGCGATCGTCTCACAGGAAGGCTGAACGGGGAGATGCGGAAATAAACAGCATCTCCCCGTTCTGCCTAGCAACTAGTGATGCCGATCTCTGCTCCCTGTGATTGGAGCAGAGATCAGCATTCACTAGCTGACAGCCACGTCCCCCCACAGTAAGAAACACACCCCTAGGCATACTTAACCCCTACACTGCCACCTAGTGGTTAACCCCTTTACTGCCAGTGTCATTTATACAGGAATCAATGCATTTAAATAGCATTGATTGCTGTATAAATAACAATGGTCCCAAAAATGTGTCAAATTTTGACATTTGTCCGATGTGTCCGCCATAATGTCGCAGTCACAATAAAAATCGCTGATCGCCGCCATTACTAATAAAAAAAAATTATTAATAAAAATGCTATAAAACTATCCCTTATCTTGTAAACGCTATAACTTCTGCGCAAACCAATCAATAATCGCTTATTGCGATTTTTTTTACCAAAAATATGTAGAAGAATACGTATCGGCCTAAATTGAGGAAAAAAAATTTTTTTTATATATTTTTGGGGGATATTTATTATAGCAAAAAATAAAAAATATTGCGTTTTTTTTCAAAATTGTCGCCCTTTTTTGTTTATAGCGCAAAAAATAAAAACCGCAGGGGCGATCAAATACCACCAAAAGAAAGCTCTATTTGTGGGAAAAAAAGGACGTCAATTTTGTTTGGGAGCCACGTCGCACGACCGTGCAATTGTCAGTTAAAGTGACGCAGTGCCGAATCGCAAAAAGGGGCCTGGTCCTTTGGCTGCAAATTGGTCCGGTCTGAAAGTGGTTAAACATAGAAGGCTTCTGTGTTTAGAAGTGACATTGGGGAGTGGAGGGTAAGAGCCGTGGGCCTTGTGTTTGACATACAGTTAGGTCCATATATATTTGCACACAGGCACAATTTTCATAGTTTTGGCTCTGTATGCGACCAGAATAAAATAAAAACAAAACAATTCAAATGAATTTGAAGTGCAGACTTTCAGATTTAATTCAAGGGGTTGAACATAAATATAAAGTAGAAATGTTAGGAACTGCAACCATTTTTTACACAGTCCTCCCATTTTCAGGAGTTCAAATGTAATTGGACAAATGAATATAATCATAAATAAAATGTTCATTTTTTATATTTTGTTGAGAATCATTTACTGGCAATGACTGCCTGAAGTCTAGAACCCATGGACATTACCAGGACTGGGTTTCCTCCTTTCTGGTGCTTTGCCAGGCTTTAACTGCAGCTGTCTTCAGTTGTTCTTTGTTTGTGGGTCTTTCTGCCTTTAGTTTTGCTTTCAGCAAGTGAAATGCATGCTCAATTGGGTTGAAATCAGGCGATTCACTCGGGCATTGCAGAATATTCCACTTCTTTTCCTTCAAAAGCTCCTGGGTTGGATTTGCAGTGTGTTTGGGATAATTGTCCATCTGTACTGCAGAGTGCCACTCAATCAACTTTGCTGCATTTGGCTGAAAATTTCTACGTGGGGGGAGGAAATGGCCCATTCCTTTAAAATACTCACATATTGGTTAAGTCTGGAATATGTACACTGAAAGCTGAGGGCTGCTTAAGATGTCTGTCCTGGGAACAGGGCATACATATTGGTCCCCAAAAGAAAAGAGAAGGGGGGTATCCATTCCAAGTGGTGGTCTATATGGGCTCCAATTCTGTAGGATTAAGACAGTGAGTATAACTGTGGGTAAATACCGATATATAATATGATGTTCATATATTCATGTATGTACTAACTATAATATGCTATGCCACCCACTGTTCAAGACAATAAACATTCAACATTGACTCATCTTTCAGCCATGCTGTACATACCTCATCTAAAGTCCCAACTTCAATAATGCCGCGTACACACAGACGGAATTTCCAATTGAAAAAGTCAGATGGGAGCTTTTCATCGGATATTCCTACCGTGTGTATGCCCCATTGGACTTTTCCTGTCGGCATTTCCGACGGACTTAGATATAGAGCCTGTTCTAAATTTTTTCGTCGGAAATGCCGGAAATGCAAAGTCTGGCCGTGTGTACACGGCATCAATGTCCAGAGGAAGCGGAAGATCCGCGAAACACAAAGCTTACATGTCTAGATTGTATTACTACACCTAATGTTTATGGGATTTTTAATATTCGACTTTATACCTACTGTCGAATAAAAACTGTGTTTTTATGTGTTATTTTGTTGCTATGATTTATGTACAACACTGATGAGGTTATATTTAAAGTCCCATTTATTCATTTATATGGATTTTTCATGCCATGTTCAGTTTTTCAGGATATCTTCCAGTGTTATGCTCTATTGACATGAATTGGGGACTTTTTTATGATTTAAAATGATTACACAACAATATAATGTTAAAATGCCTACAACCAGACTCAAGATATGGCCACTCGCCTATAAAGGGATTTGTATTTTTACTGGTGTGTGTGGTCACAGCTAGGCAGGGCTGTATCAGAAATAAAATGTTTAGTCTTCATTAGGCAGTGGGCCGTTCTTGATACTTCTTTGGTAAGTTTATCACGTAGTGAAAAACGCCATTTATTTCCTAAACTAGTGCCCTCAAACTGTGACCCTTTGCTTGCCTTTATCTGGCCTTGTGGAGCTATTTATCCCCCTAACATGATGGGACACAATTCGTTCCACTCCATTAATGGGGTACAGTTCATCCCACTGACATCAATAATGGAGAACTATTCCTTCCACTGACACCAATGATAAGGCACTATTCTTCCCAATGACACCAATAATAAGGCACTATTACTCTCATGTGACACCAACTATGAGACACTGTTCCTTCCACTGACACAAACGGTAGTATTCCTTCTATTGACACCAAAGATGGGTCACTTTTGCTCCTACTTAAATAATCTATGAAGCACTGTTTCTTTAACTGACACCAATGATGGAACACTATTCTTCAGTCTCTGGTAGAGATGTGAAGGCCCGGAAAAAAAACGGAAAAATTCTAAAAAAAAAGGGGTGCAGAGTGTATGGTGGGTAGTATGTAGATGAGAGGGGTGCGGAGTGTATGGTGGGTAGTATGTAGATGAGAGGGGTGCGGAGTGTATGGTGGGTAGTATGTAGATGAGAGGGGTGCCGAGTATATGGTGGGTAGTATGTAGATGACATGGGGTGTTGAATGTATGGTGGGTCTTTTTTTTCCGTTTTTTCCCTGAAGGCTTTTTTTTCCCCAAAAATTGGAAAAATGTAAAAAAGAAAAAAAAATGTGGAATATTTTATTTTAACACTATGATTAAAATATTTTAAGACAGGGTGTTCAAATATTTTCCAAATAATTTCTAAACAAAATGTATGATATCAGATTATTCTAGTTTCTGTGCACTGAGTGAGGACAAGCAAGTCCTAGGTAACAAACTGAACCCTCCAATGCAAGAACAGTATGCATTTCTTCCTTTAGGAGATGCTGTGCTGCTATTGTACCAAGAAAAAGGTTTCTGTTTTTGCTTTTGCATGTTAGTGGGTGTGTTTGGTTTGTTCTGTCCTCTTCACTAGGCCTCAAAAGCATTGGAAGAAAATACAGAGCAACAAAAAGGACCTGGAAGTATATACTTAATTTATCTGATTCTGAATCCAGAAAACTGAATCATTTAGCTACATTAGTTTATATTTATAAACTTTTGTGTAAATAATAATTTAATTACCAGTAATCTGGTTCTTCCCCCACCCCCACACACAACCATAGATTAGTGTCTTCTTGGAAAGTAGTTATTTTTTCTTGTTTTTATTTCCTACTCCCCCTCAGTAAAATGGTGAGACCAACATCTAGCATAAGGAGGCATTTTCACATTACAAGTTCTTCTGAAAAGAAAAATGTGATTTGCAAATATTGTTAGATGAAATATGCATGACTTTCAATCTTAAAAAGACAAAAAAGTGGTAATGTAGCATTTTTTTCAATTTTTCCAAAAATTTCATTTTTTTTCCGGAAAAAAAAAAAAACTGAAAAAAATGTTTTTTTTTTCCAAGCTTCAAAATTTCCAGAAATCTCTAGTCTCTGGCTAACACTGACATTATGTGTGAGGCTGCCTTCTCACAATGGACTGGGAATCCACAAACTGCAAGAAAAGAGGGGGAGGACAGAGAGGGGCCAGGCACGCATGGTGTAGCACAGTTTATTTAAAAAAATGTATAAATATATAGACAACAATTACACTCTCATATTAAAGGGGGAGAAAGTCTGGGGCCAGAGATGTGTGTTCCAGGACAATCCAAGAGTGCTGCGGTCAGATATCCAGAGGAGATTTATTATCCGGCAATTCAAATAAAGCCTTCAATGCGAGGACTCCGTATAGGGAGAGCTGATGCCGGAGAGACCGGGGGCCGCCGTGGTGGTATATATAGTACAGAGCTGGGATGGATGTCAAAGGAAACGATCTTCTGCCATAGTTTTTGTGCTGTCAGCCCAGCAAGTGCTGTAGCCAATAGGGGCGTTTTTGAAGGCAAGCCACGCCTTCTTCATCAGCCCTTTAATATGCGAGTACAATTGTTGTCTATACATTTATATATATTTTTAATAAACTGTGCTATACCATGCCTGCCTGGCGCCTCTCTGTCCTTCCCCTCTTTTTTTGAGTGTAAACAGACACATGTCCGTTTATGTCTGTCGCTCAATAGAGGAGAATAGTCTGTCTAAAAAAAATGGACCCGATCGGACCGCTCATGTGTAAGAGCTGTATTTGTATTGTACATGGTTGTCAATCTAAAACTGTAAATATGCTTACAGGAGGGGAGAACATATAGACCTTCTCAACAATGTGTTGTTGATCCTTCACTGTCCAATCAACCGGCCAGGAGTGGAAAGGTAATCATGTAACCAGAACTCTTTTATTTTCTACCGTCAACTCTCAGAGGGACCAGTATTATTACCATAATTTTGAATAGGGATTGGTTGAGGTTGCGGCATTGACTTGTGTTTATTTCAGAGAGGATGCTTACACTGAAACTACAACATAGAAGTTATATGTGGAGCACATAGCTGACATCCTGAGATTATGATTTCTGCCTATAGTTTTGCTTTAATGGTAAGTAAAATAAAATGTTTATTGATCCTTGCATAATAATGTTGCAAACAACATTGATGTGCTGTGACACCAATCCATCAGTTAGAACAGCCATCTTCAACCAGTGCCCAGAGGTTTCTTCTGGGGTGCCTTGGCAAAATGCCAAAAAATTGCCCAAAAATTGTATACAAGTCGGCATGTGGATGAAGGTTGCCTTTTAGTTACCCTAGGTCACAGGTTTTCATTGTGCACCATTACAACCTTCTAGCCGCCAGCGTCCTAATGACCAATGACATCCTCAGTTGATAAGGAGGATGTCAGTCACCTGCATAGCATCCTCGTTTGACCCTCCCCTGCCCCTCTCCATCAGCGGTGGGGTCACATTAGCTGAGTGATGGAGGAACATTTGAATACTAGTCAGGACCAGGTTTGCAAAAGTGCATTTGCTTTGGAAGAATAAATCACCTCTAGCGTTGGGTGTCCTACTTGGACTTGTGGATGTTGTATGTGTATGTAAAACTATAAGAATAGTTTTTACATTTTAGAATGTGGTGCCTTGAGACTGTCCATAATTTTTAAAGTGTGCTTCGAGATTGTTCATAATTCTTAAAGGGTGCCTCGAGATTGTCCATAATTCTTAAAGGGTGCCTTGACTGAAAAATGGTTAAGAAACACATACCGTATATACTCGAGTATAAGCCAAGTTTTTCAGCACATTTTTTTGTGCTGAAAGTGCCCCCCTCGGCTTATACTCGAGTCAAGCACTTTTCTGCAGCAAAAAATTAAATTTTCTGACCCAACTTTGCGGCCCCGTATCTCGGGGATACCCCCCGAGATACGGGGCCACAAAGTCGGGTTGGAAAATTTCATTTTTTGCTGCAGAAAAGTGCTTGACATTTTCCGACCCGACTTTGGGGCCTAGTATCTAGGGGCCACTTGGTGCTAGGAACCCCAAATTTGGTGTGCAAAACCAGTGGAACCAACATTACAACATATCCAAATTATTAATATCCTGGGGTTCCTAGCACCAAGTGGCCCCCGAGATACAGGGCCCCAAAGTCGGTCAACTGTGTCCATCTGCATGTCATTTCGGGACCCTTTGGGTCCAGAGACCCCTAAATTTTGTCTGCAGCTAAGGGGCATCTAGGAACCCTTAACTACAAAGTTTGAAGTTTGGGGGACCTATGGCTGCAAATGGGCACAGTGAGGCTGCAAATGGGCATTGTTGACCCTCTTTTCCACTTACAGCAGATGCGCATTTCTCACCCTAGGCTTATACTTGAGTCAATAAGTTTTCCCATTTTTTTGTGGTAAAATTAGGTGCCTCGGTTTATATTCGGGTCGGCTTATATTCGAGTATATAGGGTAAGTGTTAAATATATAGATGATAAAATTCCTGTAAAAGCGATTGCATCTACTGAGTATATTTAGCTCGCACTGCTAAAATCAACACTACTTATTTTATGACAGTACGCAGAACGTGTGACTGAATCATGGATAGAATGCAATACATTTATGAAAATTAGAAAAATTTTATTGAAGTTGTACAAATTAGTTCTTCAGAATACCCTCAAATTATACAGAAACAGGTCTGATGTCTCTTCCAGATGTAATGATTATTCTGGGAGTGGTGTCCAAATCATATTTCCTGGTTTCTTGACCCAGCTGCCGAATTCTCTTCCATTCAGTTGTTTTAAAAAAAAAAATTGCATGCTATCTTTTTGACGTCATTTCTACAGTGCAACTCACAAAACGGCTCCCTCAGTACCATGTTATAATTGATTATCTTAGCTGTGAATGGATCTGCCCAATGCAGAACTGTAATGAGGGGCCTGTCAATTGGACCATGCAAACACTTATCTCAAGGGCCAATGTACCACAGCATAAAAGCAATCTGAAGCTACATAAGTGCTTTAGAGTACCGTATATCTAAAGCCAAGACTTTTTCTAGTTGTAGAAAAGGTGTAATTGGTAAAACCCCTGTCAGGTGTTTTTTTTTGCCCTCTACACTCCGATGGGGTGATTTCCATTTTTTATTTTTGTCCTGGAGACACAACTGGAAATGAGTGGAGATCTCTGTAAATTTTGAAGAAATTCCCCCTTAGACAGGTGTCGGTGGAACATATTCCCCTCTATTTCTGTTTCTGTGACAACTGTAGAATTGTTTGGGTTTCTAATAACTTTCTGTCCTGACCAAGACTATGGCTTGGTTCTGCAAGACAGAATATTTGAGACGTAGAAGAGGTAAATGTAGGAGACATGCAGGCTTGTCCGGACACCAATCCAGAGGGATAGGTGATGTAAATAGGAGAGGATCGCCACTACGCCTGACCAGCCCAGGTGAATAAACGATGAGAAACAGCCTCAGCCACATGTCTCCACATCTACATGTCTTGGTGGAGATATGTTGGCCAAGGCCGCTTCTTATCGTTTATTCACTTGAGCCAATCGGGTGTAGCGGCGATCCTTTCCTCTTTACATTACCTAGCCCTCTGGATTGGTGTCAGGACAAGCTTGCATCCCATTTTCTGGGACACAGGATTATGCTTTCACTTCTACTTTTAGTGGCACCAAAAGCTGTTAGGATTTCCTTTCACTTTCTATCACCAGGACAGAGGTTGAGAGTGAAGCTTTTTAGTGGGAATGCAGACAGCAAAAATAACCTGACAGAAGTTCTAACCCATCCTCACTCCATTCAAGAATGAAAAGAAAGGCTTTGACTTTAAAAACTCTGTAGGTGCAGTTAGTAGAGTCTCATTCTTGGGTAGACCCAGGTCTCAGGGCTTAGTTTATCTGTTAGCTCACTTTGCAGTGATCTTGCATAGGGAAAACCAACAAAAGAATCTTCTGGCTCTACAGATGTTGGAGGCATTGCTATGGGCCTCTTTCTCCATTGACTGCACTGATGTGATGTTCTGTGTGGCCAATTTTCCCCATTGTGCCATCTTGTGTCATGATTACTCACCACACTAGTGGCTTCTCTCAGTGAAAACGGTGAACTCCATATGCTATAGTCACCAGATGTATTGCTGTTTCTCTGTTTTTGTGAAAAACTGGTGCAGAAAATGTCATGAGGTGGATCCATGTCTGTTCCCAAAGGTGAGAACAAATGTTGTTTGCTTCTCAACTCCAAAGAATCTTCCAGATGGAATCTATTGGCTTTAGTTCCATGGTCCTCATAACAGATATTACGGTGGCTCGCAAAACGATTCTTAGATTTCGACTGGTGGGAGCTGATCCCTGCATAGCAAGCCCTGGATTCAAGTGGGGACACACCAAAGCTTTTTGGAGAATTGTGTACATTATGGCTAAAGATATTGTGTAGAACATCAAATGATGGATGGTTCTCTCTAGAAGGACTGGGCCGGAATCTTGGTTCTGATGTATTAGGCTGCTCGGAGAAGACATCTTGTAGAGGCTGTCCAGGTAACCACCCTTGGTTAACCAGTCTTTGATTTGCATGGCGCTTGATGTTTTTCTGGTTAGTATTATGTGTGTACATCAAATCATCATTGGTTGACGCCCATCTTACTTGAGGGCTACCAATATTTACTGGCACACTGTGTTTTGATCTGTGTATATTTTTTCTACAGCAACCTAAAGTATCTCTGTCTTGCTTGCCTGGTCTGAAACCCTCACTTGGTAACTGAACAGTAACTTGATGTGGAGAGTTCTTAGCTAATATAGGATTGTGTCGAAGAGAATGTTCATATTCGGACTCAGATCTTACAGGCTGATGGAGCTCTGGACCAAGTATCTGCTGACCGCTTTCTGGTCTGACCTATATTTGATAAATGACAAACATCAGCAACACTTTACAAATAGCTAGTCACTGGTAGGCAGACACATCAGGTTAGCCTCAGACTAATATCTGGGTTTACACTGTTGTGATGTGTTAATGCATGATGAGGCATATTATAGCACACATTAATTCAGCCTTTTCTACACAGTGGAACTTTCCAGTCAAAGGGAACCCCTGCTAAAAACGACTATATCTACAACTCATAATACAATAATGTGATAGTCAGTGGGAAGAATGTGCTTTACACTTGTGGTCATTGGGAAGAATTTACCCCTTGCAGATAACTATGGTGTCCGTGGGAACTTATCTGAGAGGCAGTAAAAGTCAATATATAGTATATATAAAACGGGGTGCTAGCAAAAAAAAACGGAATAATAGCGAATAATAATTAACAATAAGCGGTTCCTATTCCAGACCACTAATAATGAATAGTTGATAAAAGATATAAATAAATTTAAAATAGGTTAATAGTAATAGTAGAAAATGTGGCGCTTAATGGAAGGAAGGATACCAATCCTAGGGGAGGGGCTCCAAAGGATGGTTCCTGGAAAAGCGTCTAAAAGTTAATGGTTTAGACCAAAATTGTATAGCAACAAAATGCTATAACAATCAATCAATATAAATCAATAGTAGGTACATCCAATCAAACAATGAATAGTCAATACTACAATGCATTCAGTGATGAAATAAATTTCTGTGCAAAAAGCAAATAATTCTTGTGCAGAATAACCAATAAAGTGCAAACAATTTTGTTTGTATAAAAAGGTCACTTTTCATAAATAGTGAGCAATAATTCAAGGATCATAAAAAATATAAAATGTTTCATGCAAAAATTGATTCCTGTGCAATAGAAAAAGAAAAATTCAAACCGTATTAAAAAATAGAAATAGTGTTACTATGAATAGTAACATGGTAACACTATTTCTATTTTTTAATACGGTTTGAATTTTTCTTTATTGCTCACTATTTATGAAAAGTGACCTTTTTATACAAACAAAATTGGATCAAAATTGGACCTTTTTATACAAACAAAATTGGATCACACCACTGGACGCACTTTATTGGTTATTCTGCACAAGAATTATTTGCTTTTTGCACAGAAATGTATTTCATCACTGAATGCATTGTAGTATTGACTATTCATTGTTTGATTGGATGTACCTACTATTGATTTATATTGATTGATTGTTATAGCATTTTGTTGCTATACAATTTTGGTCTAAACCATTAACTTTTAGACGCTTTTCCAGGAACCATCCTTTGGAGTCCCTCCCCTAGGATTGGTATCCTTCCTTCCATTAAGCGCCACATTTTCTACTATTACTATTAACCTATTTTAAATGTATTTATATCTTTTATCAACTATTCATTATTAGTGGTCTGGAATAGGAACCGCTTATTGTTAATTATTATTCGCTATTATTCAGTTTTTTATTGCTAGCGCCCCATTTTATATATACTATATATTGACTTTTACTGACTGTTGGTGTGTGAACACTCTGATGGTGGCTGCGGCAGCTGTTGTCTTTTATTGCTTCGTGTTTTTACCCTTTATTGGTTTGCGCAGTTTGTTCCCCCTTTTACACATTATCTGAGAGGCAGAAATTCCTCATTGCTCAAGAAACCCCTAGCAACCTCTGGAGGAACACTAGTTGAGAAACCCTGCCTTAACGTGTGTTGTGTTAAGGAAGCTCATTCATTTGATGGTGCATATACTTTATTTGCCAAAGTGGTGCACCACAATACATGTCTTTTGGCAAGATGTATTGGGGTGTCATTAAGAATTATTGGCACTGTAGTGCACCAACTTTCAAAATGTGTTTTTCCATGCGTTGTGTTAACCAAAAATGCAACAGTGTGAACCCAACCTAAAAGTACACTTTCAAACGTGAAAATGTGGTACTTAAAGAGATTCTGTTACCTAGCAGTATCTACACTTCCATATAGCAGCTTCCGAAAACCACCTGTCATGGCTAAACCTCAGGCTGTGCTGACAGGCAAAGCTGCGGCACTTCTTGATAATACTCAAACTTGTCCATCCCTTCCTACCACCTATTTGCCAATGAGGCTACCCATCATAGTAATGGGCCAATAAAAATGTTTTAGGGGATGGGATTTGCAGAAGGTTCCCATACTATTTGGAATCGTCAAAGCTTTGCCCATCTGAACAGGCAAGCACTGTGATAGGGACGTTCGGGAGACTGCTACAGTTTTGTGCACCTCTAGGTACCTGCAGCAGTTTGCCCCCTCTAATCCCAGTGAAAGATTCTCTTTAAACCAGCTTCAGAAATGTAACTTAAGAGCAGAATGGCTCTGATTAATATCCTGGCCTTCATTTTCCCTCACCTGACTGCCTTGCCAGCTACATCTCTAGCTGCAGGCACCCTCCATTTGTAAATGTCTCCAGGCCTGTAAAAAAGCAGACTGTATTCCCAGATTCCATGCATTGCTATCTATGGCACTCAAGGTGGGAGGCTGCTCAGCTCAGAATAACAAGAAACTGTGCAACCACCCAGAAGCACTCTGAAAAGGCTACTGAATCTACCTGCAACTGATTCTATAAATAACAGAATAAAGATTAAACTAAGAAGACCTTCTGGCTTAACACATCGACAATGATGCTGCCAAGACATTAGCAATTCACTGATTTAAGGACAATTCCCCCCAAAATATGTGTGTACTTGTCTTGTGTGTGCAGCAGGGGTGTTACTATAGGGATCATAATTGCGACCTGGCCTCATGCTCCAGTGGGCCCATGTGGCTCCCCCTATACACCTAGATAGGAAGGCCAGCATATAGAGCATGGGTCTCAAACTGGTGGCCCTCCAGCTGTTGTTAAACTACAACTCCCATCATGCTTCTGCCTGTGGGAGTCATGCTTGTAACTGTCAGATTGTAACTGTCAGCCTTGCAATGCCTCATGGGACTTGTAGTTTTGCAACAGCTGGAGGGCCACCAGTTTGGGAACCCTGATATAGAGGAACCAATGCCCTCCATTCTCCTCCTGCAGCAGCTGAATGCCTGCAGGAGGGAAAGGAGGAGAAGCAGGCGTTCGGTGGCTGCAGGAGAAAAATAGAGGGCATTGGCTCCCCTATATGCTGCCCCTTTTATCCAGGGGTACAGGGTAGCCGCACGGCCCCCCTGGAGCCCTTTCGGACTCCTAAAAAAACTGTAAAAAAAATTATAAAGTAAAATTGTAAAAAAATTTAAAAATTTAAAATGAACTACAATAGTAAAAAAATTAACTACAATAGTAAAAAAATTAACTACAATAGTAAAAAAATATTAAAAATTAAAATAAAATAACAAAAATAAAAAATTACTGACAACAGTGTCAGAACTACAAGGGTCACAAAGGTCCCACTTGCGACCGGACCCTGGCCTTCCACCAGGTGGAACCAAAGACGGTAGGGAAGGGGGCTTGCTGCGGGACTGTAATAAAGGGCCCCGCAACTGGAGTAAAGGACCATGGGCTCAGATGGAAGAACTCCAGGCTCAGGAAGGGCCCCGGCTAGGAGTCAGGGGAGCGCTGTAATAGTTTCGTGCAGCGGGGCCCTGCAGGTTCTAGTTACACCTCTGGTGCGCATCAGTGGTTGGATTCAGTTGACCTCCACTTACCCCATCCTACATGTTCTTCTACATACTCACCATCTTTGTAAGCGTATAGCTGGGGCTGTCTCTGGGGAAAGGCATGAAGTGGACTGGGGTTGACTGCATGTGACCTTGTGGCCTCCAGGTAGTTTTCCTGACACTCGTCCCTCCTTCACTGGCATGTCCCCATACAGATATTAAAGAAGTATCAGCTGCAAATCCATTAGAAAATAAAATTAGACAACCCTTAGCAATTAAATGCACTTTATCTGTAAATCTTTTACCCTAGCTCTACAATTGGTATACATGGTCAATTGCAAATGTAGAGAGAAAAAGACAAAAAAGGGGCTAATCTTCTACTAACACTTCACAGTGAGATCCACACCACCACTGTGTTTGGGATAAGCACTTACTAGAAGGCAACTTACTATAAAGACTGTGCCCCTTTTTTGGCTTTTTCCCTCTACATTTGCATGTGGTTCCTGATTTTAGCTGTGACTTTCCTTTGGCCTGCAAATACTTATATTTATATTTATTTATATACTCATCCACAACAATTGTGTGGCACTTTTATTGTTAACTATTTTTGCGCAGTGTTTTTGATGGTTTCATAGTGCTATTAGCAATGAGCATCATGCGTGTTTGCATAATTACATGGTTTAATTAAATTGAATTTTGATATAGATTAGCGCAACACTCCTATTTATTATTATAAATCACATATCAGGATATTATGCAAGCGGCTTTTTTTCTTTTGGTATACTGCCCGAAGCGTGGACTTATGATCTTTTAAAACATGGTCGCTTAGGACCCCTTTCACACAACCGTTGCGATCAGGTCTGCCTATTCTGTTTTTGAGGTGGACCAGATCAGACAGTCCGTTCATCCTAAGACCGGCGGGTGTATGTGGACTTGTGTCCATCCGTCTACCTCCAATTTGGTTTGCAAAAAAAACGGTAGGGGATCTGTTCTCCTCCATCTAGACGGATCAGAGGATAGTTGGGTGTAAACGAACAGTGAAGTCCATAGAGCAGAGTAGGGTCCGTCTGTGTCTGCTCTGCAAAAACGGAGCGGACACAGACCTGTCATCCACCCGCTCTGCTCCGATCAGTAGGGGATCACCTTACAGATCCCCTGCTGATCAAAAGAAGTCTGGGTTGTGTGAAAGGGGCCTTATAGTGCTTACTGATTATGTCAGGGGTTTCCTAAAGCGGTAGTAAAGTCTTTTTATTACTTGTATTACAGGTAAGCCTATAACAAAGCTTATCTGTAGGTTTGGTGAATTTCTCTTAGCCCCCGTACACACGGTCGGAAATTCCGACCACAAAATCCATCAGATTTTTTCCGACGGATTTTGTCTGAAACTGATGTTGCATACACACGGTCGGACAAAGTTGACGTACTACAGAACTACGTAGAGGCTAGTTGCCAATAGCTTTGGTCACGTAATTTGATCTGAGCATGCATGGCACTTTGTCCGTCAGAAATTCCCTACACACGTTTGAAAAAGTCAGATCGGATTTTGTTGTCAAAAAATTTGAGATCCTGCTCTCAAATTTTGAAAAAGTCCGCTAGAGCCCACACACGATCGGATTTTCCGACAACATTACCCGATCTGACTTTTTCCATTGGAATATCCGACCGTGTGTAAGACTTGTACTGTTTAGGAGATATTCACACTGCATGCAGCCGGTGATGTCACTGTCGCATGCATTTTGAAGGGACGGCATACCCGGTTTCCCTTCAGAAATACATGAAAAACACAAGAGAGAGCGCACGCCATCCCTAGTGTATTATTTTTTAATTAGAAGTTCAAATGTATAACATACGATGGTTGCACTCACTGCCATCCAATGGTATAATGCATGTATAGCTCCACAGTGACCTCCTCTCCTGCTCCGTTTGAATTAGCTGGCTCACTGGAACTTCCTGCATAGGATGAGTTATTTTATCTGCATAAGCCGCCACTCTCCACTCTGGACGCTCGCACGGACCAGCCGGCGCTTGTATGACATCACTCGAGATCGAGGGAGGGGGAGCACAGTGGTGCAGCTGACTCCTCTGGTATTGTTGAAACTACTGCCATAGACAACATGTTTCGGAGGCGTGGCCTCCTTCTTCAGGTCTTCTTCAGGCCATTTTCCCTTCAGAGCTACGTGCCGCGGTCCGTGACACCCAAGCGCGCATGTGCGGGAGTGACGTCATCGTGGCTCGGCCAATGAGACGACTGGAGCATGTGAACCCAGTAAAAAGACCTGGTGAAGATGGAAACCCTGTTAGTGGTGACAACACACCACTAGAGGGTTTCGTTCTAAAGTAAGCATTTTATAATGTGCTAGTATGTGATGCATACAGCTGTTGATCTTCACTAATGTTCAGTAGTTTGCGTTCACATAATTATAACATTTGTATCGTGTGTATTTTCTGGATTTTTGGTCGATATTCTATCTCTATCATTTAAAATACACCTATAATAAAAATTATAAATCCTTAATTTTTTTGTAAGTGGGAAAACTTAAAAAATCTGCAGGGGATCAAATAATTATTTTCCCCACTGGAACCATGTAACACTGAAGGGAAGGCTGGAGTCCAGCTTTAAGTTAGGAGAGCCTTTTCCCTGTACATTTCATTGTTGAGAACATAGAGACAAAGAATGTTTGCATAATGTTTGTTAATGTAACATTAAGATCAAGTGGTTTTCACTCAGAAAGAAATTAGCTTAATGGCGACATTTTCAAAGGTTTGAGCTCATTAAAATTCGGAATGACATTATGTGAGTGTTTGACTCTCAAGCCGCATACACAAACATAACCCAGAGAACCCAGCATATTTGTTGTGCGGTTAATGGAGGTAGGAGATATTTTTGTTAATTTGGCTAGTTATCATTTAGTGCGGCAGGGCAGCACGGCCAGGAAGGATCACATACATGTACGTCATCCTGCTTCTTCCGGGTTGGCGGCACGCACCGCCGTTCCTGATCCCCGGGCCGCTTTTGGGGGATCATGAGATCGCTACGTGATCACATGATTGCAATGTCAACAAAGCTGTTATGAATACATTTCATCCATAGCAGCTGTGTTTCCAATAGTGATGCTGTGATTGGCCCACAGCAATCACATGGTACCTGGGCCGATTCCAGCACCTGGTAACCATGTGATAGCTGTGGGTCAATCACAGCACACAATAGTAAATCACAGCTGTAACTCATTCATGACAGTTCAAAACATTGCTGTTACAGTGATCATCATTGTAATAGCAATCAAAGTGTAAAAGAAAAAAAAAATCCTGATCACCATGCAGAGTAGTACAGTGTCAGTATGATGGAAGTATATATGAAAAAAAAAAAGCAAAAAGTAAAAAAAGCCTTAAAAAAAAAAAAAAGAAAGAATATACAATGTTAAAAAATTGAATAAAATATTATAAACATTTTTTTTTAACATACTGTCACCAGTCAGTATCCCTGATCACTGCCAAGCCAGACATTTGATGAAACTGTGCTGCACTGGTAACGGTATGTAAAAAAAAAACGACATGCCTCTTACTAAATACCTCAGTCTACTTTCCAAAAAGGATAGTTTGGGGGGAATTTGTACTGCATACAATGGGCACAGTGGCTGCATAAGATTGGCACAGTAGCTGTATTTGATAGGGCACAGTGGCAGAATTTGATATGGCACAGTAGCTGTGTTTGATGGGCGCAGTGGCTCACCCAAGATTTATCAGTACATGGTCCTGTCCATCCTACCTTTCATGTGATGAAGTTGTCCTGTCCCCTTAGCAGAAAAACACCCCAAAGCATAATGTTTTCACCTCCATGGTTAATGGTAGGGATGGTGTTCTTGGGGTCATAGGCGGCATTCCTCCTTCTCCAAACACGGCGAGTTGAGTTGATGCCAAAGAGCTCGATTTTGGTCTCATCTGACCACAACACTTTCACCCAGTTCTCCTCTGAATCATTCAGATGTTCATTAGAAAACTTCAGACAGGCTGTACATGTGCTTTGTTGAGCAGGGGGACCTTGCGAGCGCTGCAGGATTTCAGTCCTTCGCGGCGTAGTGTGTTACCAATTGTTTTCTTGGTGACTATGGTCCCAGCTGCCTTGAGATCATTAACAAGATTCTCCTGTGTAGTTCTGGGCTGATTCCTCACCGATCTCATGATCATTGAAACTCCATGATCTTGCATGGAGCCCCAGACCGAGGGAGATTGACAGTTATTTGACAGTTATTTTGTGTTTCTTCCATTTGCAAATAATCGCACCAACCTCTCACCAAGCTGCTTGGCGATGGTCTTGTAGCCCATTCCAGCCTTGTGTAGATCTATATCCCTGACATCCTTGGACAGCTCTTTGGTCTTGGCCATGGTGGAGAGATTGGAATCTGATTGATTGCTTCTGTGGACAGGTGTCTTTTATACAGGTAACAAGCTAAGATTAGGAGCACTCCCTTTAAGGGAGTGCTCCTAATCTCAGCTTGTTACCTGTATAGAAGACACCGGGAAGCCAGAAATCTTACTTATTGATAGGGGATCAAATACTTATTTCGCTCATTAAAATGCAAATCAATTTATAACTTTTTTTAAATGGGTTTTTCTGGATATTTTCTGTTTTTATTCTGTATCTCACTGTTATAATAAACCGACCATTAAAATGATAGACTAATCATTTCTTTGTCAGTGGGCAAACGTACAAAATCAGCAGATCAAATACTTTTTTCCCTCACTCATGTATGTTAAAGAGACATATTGTGATAAGCTTTTGTAGTCAACCACCATTAAAGCCTAAGCCCCTTTCACACATGCGGACCGTACATTAGATCAGTTCAGTCACGTTTTTTTATCATCAGTTGTTGTCAGTAAACATCAGTTTTCATCCATTTTCATTTCCGTTTTTCGTCCGTTTACGTCCGTTTTTCATCCGATTACGTCCGTTTTTCATCAGTTTTTTTTATCCGTTTATGTCCGTTTTTTTATCCGTTTATGTCCGTTTTTTATTGTTTTTTTTTTTTTTTAAAACAGTTTTTCATGAATTATGGGAATTTTTTTGATGAAAAACGGATGTCAGCGGATCGGATGTGAACGGATCGTCCATTAACGTCCGTTTTTCGTCCGTTCCATTTTTTTTACGGAAGACAAAATAGGGTCTTCTTCCGTTCAGAAAAACGGACCTTAATGGAGACGGATGTTAACGGACGTTAGCGGATGATCATCCGCTAACGTCCGCTATCCCATAGACATGCATTAATGTCCGTTTTCATCCGTAAACGGACGTATGAAAAAACGGACGAACGGTCCGCATGTGTGAAAGGGGCCTAACAGAAAATTTTAAGATTCTCTCTTTTTGTTCAAGGGGAGAGTAAAAATAGGATTTTTAAATACAGCTTACCTGTAAAATCCTTTTCTTGGGAATAAATCGCGGGACACAGAGGCTTGGTAATTACTTAGTGGGTTAGATAGTACCTTAAGGTGATTGGACACTGGTAACCCTAATTACAAGGTGAGTTCTTCCCCTATATATGATGGGCAGTTGAAAGACAACTGGAAAAAACCCTGCGACAAAATGAAAATAAAATACATTTCTAAAGCTGCTCCCTGAGTGAAGAGAATTAGTAAAATAATCTCCCAAGATATGTGAATGTTGTGCAAGGGCGCTAATTGGTTACCAGTGTAATCAACCCCTGTGAGTGGGTCCAGGGTAATTGAAAAAACTATATTGTAATAAAAAATGAAAATAAATCACACATCTAATATGAAGTGCACAAAAATAATAAACTTGTGGTGGGATCCTGAGCTGACAGAAATTGATTTCTATAACACTGGATCACTCTTATTGTGAACATACACAAATGATTCATTGGTGTGATAGTCTAATTGTGAATACACAGGTGAACTCCAATCACCAATCACTCAAAAACACAATAATTCATCTAATCACTTGAAAGTGCCTACTATACATCATAAAGCATATATAAACAGACAGTACAGATGAAAATATTAATATATGAAATCAAAAACATATATATATAAGATAACGGCCGGTCTTAATAGTCAAGCAAAAGCTTAATATAGGTAATCCAAAAGTTCATTTGATATGGATTCTTGACACGGAAAAAACAACGCTGGTTTTCAAAGGGTACTGTACACCTTTGATGAAGATGGTATATAATTGAGGTCAGACTCCACCTCTCCGACTCACATGGGGCATATGTAAGAGGAAAAACGTACTACTAAAAACAGATCTGCCAAATGGCTCCTTACATTCTCTGGTGCCCGACCCGGCACCGGGGTTGCTCGCCTTGGATAGAAGCTATTTTTAGTAAATTTCGCTGGCTTTTGGGGCTTCCAGTGCAATGATGCTATGCAGAACCGCGGCTTCAGCATGCGTTCCAGCCGGAGGATCGAACAAACCACGGAGCCCGGAAATGGCGTGTGAGGCCATTTCCGGGACGCCATTTCCGAACTGTGTATTCACAAAAGGCAGCGAAATTTACTAAAAATAGCTTCTATCCAAGGCGAGCAACCCCGATGCCGGGTCGGGCACCAGAGGATGTAAGGAGCCATTTGGCAGATGTGTTTTTTAATTATGTTTTAATAAAAGCAATGTTACACTATATAGTACTTTTTTGCTCTTTCATATGCCCCATGTGAGTCGGAGAGGTGGAGTCTGACCTCAATTATATACCATCTTCAAGTGAACAGGCACAATCCTTTAACAGCCTCCTTTGACCTACTTTTTGATTAAGGTGGTCAAAGGGATCTGGTAAGCAGTTAAACTTATCAGCACTTTTTTAGGTGTCGCATGCAATTAATCAAGTAGTGGAGGTGTACAGTACCCTTTGAAAACCAGCGTTGTTTTTTCTGTGTCAAGAATCCATATCAAATGAACTTTTGGATTACCTATATTAAGCTTTTGCTTGACTATTAAGACCGGCCGTTATCTTATATATATGTTTTTGATTTCATATATTAATATTTCCATCTGTACTGTCTGTTTATATATGCTTTATGATGTATAGTAGGCACTTTCAAGTAATTAGATTTTTTTAATTATTGTGTTTTTGAGTGATTGGTGATTGGAGTTCACCTGTGTATTCACAATTAGACTGTCACACCATTGAATCATTTGTGTATGTTCAGCTCAGGATCCCACCACAAGTTTATTATTTTTGTGCACTTCATATTAGATGTGTGATTTATTTTCATTTTTTATTAGAATATAGTTTTTTCAATTACCCTGGACCCACCCACAGGGGTTGATTACACTGGTAACCAATTAGCGCTCTTCCCCTATATAACCCCTCCCATATGGAGAGTACCTCAGTTTTGTAGCAAAGCAATAAGTACCCCAACGTATAATCCTAAAGAGGGGCGGGAGCTCTGTGTCCCGGGATGTATTCCCAAGAAAAGGATTTTACAGGTAAGCTGTATTTAAAAATCCTATTTTCTTGTTCATACATCACGGGACACAGAGGCTTGGTAATTACTTAGTGGGATGTCCTAAAGCAATGCCCAAATTGAGAGGAGGGAGACACAGATCAGAAAATACATAGACCGCCAACGGACAAGAGGATCTATACTGCTGCCTGCAGCACACTGTGTGCCTAATTGAAGAAAAACAAGAATCCTGCTAATGGCATACTTACTAGGATGCCACCCCCTGGGTTCACACCAGGAAACATATGCCTTCCAGATTCTGTAGTAGATGAGCCTGGAGGCCGGCTTTCTAGCATTAACCAGAGTGAAAAGGACTGATTCCGAGAGCCCACGGCTTTTCAGAATGTGGGTTTAAGCAGCCAAACCATCAAATTCAGACTTCGTAAGGCAGGATGGAATATTGGTCTTTTGATGACGCCCTGGAGGAGGGGCGAAACGCGTCGACGTAATTTCCGGCCAAGGATCTAACCACTGACGCCACTTCCTGTTCCCGTGGAGCGCACGCTAAACCAGCTGCAACCGCGGAAGTATCTGAGAAGTTTGCCTTCCTTTATGCATCCTGTAAGTAGCGCAGAGCGCGCATTTTAAAAATCCTTCTACAACACTTTAAAATTTGCTCTCTTCTATTATCGGTACAATATCTCCAAGAACATCACTGTGCCTTGTGTGCATGCATCGCTCCCTGGATCCTCTCATCCCACTGGCTTGTTTATTCAGCTCTGCTTTTGTGCCTACTTGCCGAACCACAGTTTGTCTGCATATCTGCCCTCTGCTTTGCTGCTCTGTCTGTCTGCTAGCCCAGTGAGTCTATTCCAAGAAGGAGCTCATATGTACATTTATTTTGGTTCTTGTTTTTTTGGGACAATAACTGGACTTACTCACATTCTTTTTTTTTTTTTTTTTTTTTTTTTTATATATTTTCTTACCACATTGATCACTTATTCAATTTTGGTATCTATGAAATAATTTTATGGTTATTATTCAATCATGTCACTTATGTAATAATTTATCACACATATTATTTGATGCTAGTTTATTTTTTATGGGATTGGTTTGTGTCAGACATGTAACCACTTCACACACATTATTGATGTTTGTCAATTTTGTGGGATCATTTATTATTTTGTCACAATTTTTGTTTGCCAGCGCTGTTTTTTATTGGTTTGAGCATTTTTTGAAGGTTATAGCACTTTCTTATCAGCAGCTGCACATTTTTTGTGTTTTCTTTTTCTCGTTCAATATTGCACACGTCTATTCCAGCGCCGTTTCTTTGTTTATATAGGATGGAATATTGGACCTAGTGAGAGTAGATTTGGATGCAGCGGAAGAACCCAAGGTCTTCCCACTGCCATTTTTACGATCTCTGCATACCAAGGTCATCTGGGCCAAGTCAGGGCCACCAAAATGACTGACTTTGCTTCCCTTTTGACCCTCCGAAGGAACCGTGGAAGAAGCGGAATCGGAGGAAAGGCATAGATCAGAGAGTACTGATCCCATGGAATCGTTAAGGCATCTGACCCTTGTGCTAGAAGATCCTTTGTTCTTGACACAAAGCGGTCCAGTTTTTTGTTGGACCTGGACGCAAACAGGTCTACATCCGGGGTACCCCAATTTCAGACATATGGTCTGAAATATGTCGGGGTGTAGAGACCATTCTCCTGGACACAGCTGGTGGCGGCTTAAAAAATCCGCCTGCCAATTTTCTACCCCTGGAATAAAGACCACAGACAGGCAAGTAATATGTCTTTCTGCCCAGAAAAAAATGTGATTCCCCTGTTTTCGGGCATCCAGGCTCCTGGTGCCTCCTTGGTGATTGATATAAACCACAGCCGTGGAATTGTCGGACTGTATTCGGACAGGATGACCCTGTAGTCTGAAAGTCCAGACCTTGAGGGCTAGATGAATTGCCCGAATTTCCCTGGGTGGAAGCTTCTTCCAGAACTGCTCCCCAGCCTATTAGGCTGGCATCTGTGGTTACGAGTTTCCAAGTAACTGGGACAAAGGACTTTCCTTTTAAAAGATTCTTGGTCAGTAACCACCAATTGAGGCTCTGGCGCACGCCTGAGGATAGGCACATTGGAAGATCCAAGGCTTGAACCCTATTGTTCCAGGCAGAGAGGATGCTGCTTTGTAAAGGCCTCCAGTGAAACTGGGCGTAAGGGACAGCCTCGAAAGAGGCGACCATTTTCCCCAATAGTCTCATACATAGTCGGATGGAGGGATTTCTCCTTGCTGAGACTACCTGGACCAAATCTTTTATGGCCCTGGCTTTTGATCTGGGTAAGAACACTCTGCTTTGGACTGTGTCTATGACCATGCCCAAACACTCCAGCCATTTTAGGGGCTGCAAGGAGGATTTCTCTAGATTGAGGACCCAGCCTAGATACTCTAAGTACTTTGCCGTGCAGAGCACATTGGGGCTTAGGCGTTTTACGGACTGTTCTATGAGTAGCAAATCGTCCAGATAAGCTTTCACATGCCCTGAGGCCTTAGATTTGCCAGGGGCGGGGCTAGAACTTTTGTGAACACTCGAGGAGCGGTAGCAAGACCAAAAGGAAGGGCCACAAATTAAAAGTGACGCCGATCCACCGCAAACCTTAGGAATCTTTGGTGAGCGGGAAATATTGGCACATGCAAATATGCATATTTGATGTCTATTGATGCCAGGAATTCTCCCCCCTGAAGGGTGGAGACTACTGAACGGATAGACTCCATGCGGAAAGGACGAATGTCTAGAAATTGATTCAGGTCTTTTAGATCCAGAATAGGTCTGGCATCTCCGTTTGAGAGGTAAAGAGGTTTCAGTAGAACCCTGAGCCTTCCTTTTTCCGGGGCCACCTCTATAATTACTCCTTGGGATAACAAACGTTCTAAGGCCAGAAGTAAGGGCCTTCTTTTTTCTGCATCCCTGGAGACTCTTGACCTTACGAAACGAGATGGCGGAAGCTCCCGGCACTCTAGCTTGTAGCCCAGAGACACCTTGGAGGCTACCCATCTGTCCTGAATCTCTTCCCGCCAGGCACCTGCAAACTGCAGCAGCCTTTCCCCCACTCTGCGGAGCGGGGTGCCCCTTCATAGGGAGGCTTTGGGGTTCTGTTTACCAGATCTTGGACCCCAAGGTTTCTTTTGCCCTTGGGTTTGACTTTGGACCTTTCCCCTAGTACTTGATTGGGGAGGCCATCACCACTGCCTGGAGGATGAGGCTCCAGGGGCTGGGGACAGAGAACGCCTAAATGAAGGACGTTTACTTTTCCATTTGACCGGTAACATTGTTGTTTCACCCCCCGGTAATCTTCTGGATATATTTGTGCAGATCATCCCCAAAAAGGCGTTCTCCACGAAACGGGAACCCAGTTAAATAAAAGCCTCAGCTACCCAATGTTTAAGCCAAAGGGACCTGCACATATGAACCAGTTAGAGAGTGAGGCGAGATACTTGCTGAGCAGAATCCATTATGGCATCAACCATATAACACAAGGCTTTAGGAAGGTCTGCATAAACCTCGGTTTCCTCAGTGGAAAGGAGGCTAAGCACCTGCTTCATTTGTTCCTTGAGGAACTGGCACATGCCAATTGCTGCGACCGTAGGCTGGACCACAGCGCCTGCGACAGAGAAAGAGGCTTTAAATAAAGTTTCCAGCTTTTTGTCAGTTGGATCCTTAAACCCTTGAGCATTCTCCACAGGACAGGTTAGGCTCTTATTCACACAAAAAAATGCAGCATCTATGGCTGGGACTCCTTTCTTGGTAAAACTTTCCTTCACCGAATAAAGCATAGATAACCTTTTAGGAGGAGAAAATAGTTTATCTGGGTGACCCCAGTCCCCATACAACAATTCATCCAGTAAAGGGTGAGTTGGGAAGGCGTACGCAGCCTGTGGGGATTTCTGGGACCCCAGTGAGGAAACAGCGGAAATGGCAGCCTCAGCAGAGGGCAATCTGTATGTGGAAAGCACCAATTCAGTATAGTTGCACCTGCGCATTGAGGGCCTGGGAGGTAGAAGAGAGCTTCTCCTCTTCCCCTGATTCGTTCGACTGCACCTGATCCCTATCCTCAGATAGGGATATGTCCTCATTATCAGAATGCTCATCCGATAGGGAACCCAAAGCAGAGGGAGGGGACCCCCTTGTTCTGCTATTTTTTAAGGAAGCTGTGACAAAGGTAGTATTCCTTCCTTCTAAACCCTCCAATGAAGCCTTCAAAGCGTCTTCTGTGACATAAACAGGGACTGAAACATTGGAAAAGGCTGCAAAACCTGACAGGGGTACAGACTCATCCTGTGAGGCTGCCTCCACTCTTGCAGGGGGGGATGGTATCCCGCAGGCATGTCCAGAACCCCTAGATGTAGGCAGTGATTTTCTGGTGCCTCTTTTCCCCCCCCTGAAGCCCTCTTACGAGGAGACGATAGTCCAAAGCTGCAAAGCAGAGGTACTAGTGTAAAGTGCAATCACTGTTGTGCTATAGTCTTACAATATAAACATTAGCTACAAACTGCACAACCTGATGCCGAGTAGGTGTCTTAGGTTTGCCAGGATCCGATCCACTGAGATGCTTACTGCCCACAGCTCTGTGTCCCACCGCTTACAGGAGCTCTGGCGCCTTGGGCTTTTAAAAAAAACGTGCTCTTTGCGCCTGCACACTGCAACCACGCCCCCTCTGTCCCCGTCGACCCTGCCGTAAAAAAAACATCATGGCGGCGGCCGGGGCGAAGTGGGAGAAAGGAGGCCTTCTGAGGACTATGTGGGACCCCCGGACTGCGTGGAATCCCCCCCCTTTAAGTTTATGTGGCAGAGCCTGCAGCGGAGGAGGTGAGCGGCTTCACAGACCAGCTTCACTGAGCGTGTATCCTGGAAGGCATATAAGTATACACCGGGTATGTCTCTTACTCCCTCTAGTGGCGGAAACCAGGTAAGACATACAAACTACTCACAGAAGATAATCCATAATGTGTAAACACATTATAGGATATAGGATTATATTCACTTACCTTATCCCTCCCGCAGGAATTGCTGAGAACAGACAGATTCCAGCCTTCACCCATCACGGTGGGTAGCGTTGTGCCAACCTTCAGGGTTCTGGGTTCCTACTCACAGGATCCTCTTCCCTGGACCTGTAGAAGACTCTGCCAGAAACTTTTCGTGCCACTGTTATATTAGTACACCAAAGCCTGGATCCCAGAGCCCAGACCTCCAAGGAGAGACATTACAGGCCAAATCTTGTTTCTTCTTATCACGAGGCCCGGGTACCATCCATCTTAGGCATTTTAGTATTGGCCCGAGGTATGGATCCAGTTGTATAGCTCCTAGGTCCTTGCAGACACCATCAAACAGAGCTTTCTTCTTAGCACATCTTCAGTGTGACCTTAATGCTCTGGTGGTGGGCTGCCCTCGCATCCCATGTAGGCCTATAGACCCTGCATCGGTCTACATGATGTCAGGACGTTGAAGCATGAGGGAGAAAGCGCTGCAGGGGCTGGTCTAGCAGCGTTGAGGATCAGGTCAGTAAATCTTCTTTTCTATGCCTGCTATACCTAAATGAGCAGGTAACCCCTGCAGTGTGGGCACAGCCCTACTACATGCGAGAATTGTTTCCTGGAGTTGGGCTTTAGGAAGTTATACGATTTTATTAAATATACTCATTATTAAAGCGGAAGTAAACTCACCTATTATCACTAGTGCCAACATCTTCTTCTGGGTTTTGGATCTTCCAACATCTTGATTGGCCAGACCAGAAAAACTGAGCATACACACAGGAGTTCATTCTTTCCAGCGCCAAGGTGTGCCAAGAATTTATACTGAGCTGCCTATGTACAGCTCAGTGTACATTTGAAAGAAAATGATTGGGAACAGTCAGATAAGGTTGTTTTATTGCTGAAGAGACATAACATGTCTCTTGTGCAATAGGGAGCTTGCCTGCTCGTAATTTGTTTATTTTTCAGTTACCTTCTGCTATAAAACCACAAAAACACACAGTGCTAATAAACCATCCGCTGTCACCAACATCACAGCCAGTACCAGGACAGGGCTGTCCAGCAACCAGGGCAAGGATCCAGAATTGCACCCCCTTACCCGAGTGCGACAAGGGCAACTGCCCCTCCTGCCCACCCCTGATCACAGCATTCTACTATACACCCTCTACATATATGTATATTCATATTCTATCAATTTTTCAGGAGAACTAAATTGTAAATGTATTAAAAAGTTGTCAAGTCCCACATATAGAAATACATTTATTGAATAAAATTGTCCTTGTAAATATCACAATATTGTAGGTGTTTTTCATAACTCTAATATTATAATCTAACAAATAAATGAAATATTTGAGTCAAGTTGTCCTTGACGATATCACATTATTGTATGCATTTTATAAAAGTACACGGACACAATAACTGGCATTATTGTATTGGTGTCAAGAAGGGCAGCAAAGAAGCCACTTCTCTAGAGAAAAAATAGCCGATTACCAGCTGTGTTGACATCACGTGATCAGCTGTCATTGGCTGACAGCTGATCACGTGGTAAGGGGTCAGGATCGACCCCTTACTCGGACCGGTAATCCAGTGAGTCTCATAGACTCGCTGATCACAGAGCGCGCGCCCTTCAGGGGGCGCGCAGGCCGCTCGTACACGGCACGACGTCATAGGACGTAGTCCCGGCAAAGCAGAACGACGGCTACAGCGCGGATCTCAAGAAGTTAAAAAAAAAAAAAACTGGCGCCTAACTTTTTTAGCTGGCTCCTAGATTACAAGCAAATTTGTCAAGCCCTGGCTTACCCACAATTTTGCCTAAGAACACAGCCATGAATAAAGAATGGTACAAGAACATTCTTCGAGAGCAACTTCTCCCAACCATCCAAGAACAGTTTGGTGAGGAACAATGCCTTTTCCAGCATGATGGAGCACCTTTCCATAAGGCAAAATTGATCACTAAGTGGCTTGGGGAACAAAACATAGACATTTTGGGTCTATGCCCATGAATTTCCCAGATCTTAAAGTGGTTGTAAACCCTTACAGACCACTTTGACCTACAGGTAAGCCTAGATTAAGGCTTACCTGTAGGTCCAAGAAATATCTCCTAAACCTACACGGTTTAGGAGATATTTGCAAAAAGACAGGCACGCATGCACCGTAGACATCGGCGCGCAGGCGCACTGAGCATGCCAATGCTAGTAGCTGCTCCCAATCGCGGGAGTGACGTCATCGCGGCTCCGGCCAGTCACAGCGCTTGAGCTGCGATACCCGGAAAGAAGATGGACACTCCGTGGAAGAGGGGACAGCGGTGACATCGCTGGCTCCTGTGTCAGGTAAGTGACACATAATGGGCTACTATGCGATGCACAGTAGCCCATTATGCTTTACCTTTGCAGGGAAACAAAGAGGAAGTAAACCCATCAGGGTTTACTTCCTCTTTAATCCCATTGAGAACTTGTGGTCAATCCTCAAGAGACAGGGGAACAAAAAAAAAACCCACAAATTCTGACAAAATCCAAGCATTGATTATGCAAGAATGGGCTGCCATCATTCAGGATGTGGCCCAGAAGTTGATTGACAGCATGCCAGGGGGGAATTGCAGAGGTCTTGAAAAAGAAGGGTCAACACTGCAAATATTGACTTTTTGCATAAACGTCATGTAATTGTCAATAAAAGCCTTTGACACTTATGAAATGCTTGTAATTATACTTCAGTATTCCATAGTAACATCTGACAAAAAGATAAAAAAATACGGAAGCAGCAGACTTTGTGAAAAAACTTTTGGCCACGGCTGTACACAATATAGAAGGATATGCTTTGTTCATATTACATGTCTGAGGTTTACAACCACTTTAAGTCACACTGTATGTGGCATACTGTATATACCAACAAACTATATGCTAACTAATATGCAATGCCCAGCGTGCAGAGTTTATATCGCATTGTACTTCTTCAATCGCCCTAATGGTATAGATTAGGGGTCCCCACACTTTTTAAACAATGGACCAGATTACTGCCGTTCAGACTTTAGGGGGGTTGAACTGTGACCAATGGAAGTAGAAAATGCCCTACGTCAGTGGGAATTAATAATGTCTCAGGGTTGGTTGTCAGTGGGAGTAAAAAAATCACATACTGCCTGTGGCCATTAGGAGGGGGAACAGTGCCTCATTATTGGTATTGGTAGGGTACCAATTGTTGGTGTCAGTGGGAAGAATAGTGACCATTAGTAGTCAGAAGGAGGAATAGTGCACCATAGTTAGTATCAGTCGAAAGAATATTGCCCCATTGTTGGTATCAGTGGAAGGAATAGTGCACCATCATTAGTATCAGTTGGAAGAATAGTGCCTCAGCAGTGGTAAAAGTGAGAGGAATAGTGCACCATTGTTAGTATCAGTTGGAGGAATAGTACCCCATCGTTGGTATCAGTTGGAGGAATAGTACCCCATTGTTAGTATCAGTTGGAGTAGAAGTGCCCCATCGTTGGTATCAGTGACAGGAATGGTGCCCCATTATTAGTGTCAGTGGGAGGAATAGTGTCTCATTGTTGGAGTCAGTGGAAGCAATGGTCCCTTATTGTTGATGTCAGTGGAAGGAATGGTGCCTCATCGTTGGTGTCCATGGAAGAAATGGTGCTTTATCTTTGGTGTCAGTGGGGGGAATTGTGCCTCTTATCAGTGGGAGAAATGGTGTCCCAAGGGCATAAAGGAAAGCATAGAGCCCCAGCTTGGAGACCACTGATCTTGATCAATCAGTTGAGTCGCGGAAATGAAGTGCTCATAGTTGGGATCCACGTGTTCCAGTGGCTGCTGTGAGACAAACGACTGCACATCCTTGACGCATTCTGCCTATTGGCATCCACCTTCTCTCTTTAAAGGGGTTGTAAAGGTTCAGGGTTTTAAAAAAAAAAAAAAACATTTCATACTTACCATCGCTGTGTAGTTGGTTTTGCACAGAGTGGCCCAATCCTCCTCTTCTGGGGTCCCTCAGTGGCGCTTCTGGCTCCTCGATTCTCGGGTGCCCCGTCGGAGAAGCGCTCTACTTCGTGGACACCCGTGTGGGCATGCTCCCGTGTCCTGCTTCTGCGTCTATTCACACAGAAAGCAGGACTCGGCCCAGCCCCCCCCCCCGGCGCCCGCGTCATTGGATTTGATTGACAGCAGCGGGAGCCAATGGCTGTGCTGCTATCAATCTATCCAACCAGGAAACAAGATACTGTCCGGAGCTGGTGTGCTCGTTCCCATCATGGGAAACACAGGGCTCAGGTAAGTATAACAGGGGGCTGCTGAGTGACAGAAGGTTTTTCACCTTAATGCATAGAATGCATTAAAGCGGAGTTCCACCCAAAAATGGAACTTCCGCTTTAAGGGAAGGTGACCACCTGACATGCCACATTTGGTCATTTTTTTGGGGGGGAAGCGGAAACACTCTTTTTAGAGGGTTCCAGCTCCCATTTCGTCCCGGGGCACCGCATCGCCCGAAGTTCACCTCTCCCCCTTGCCTCTCGGCAATCATCTGGAACATGTGACGGGTCCCAGATGATTGCCTGGCCAGTCACAGCGTACAGCGCATCTCGCGCCAGGCTTCGTTCCCCCACATCGCTGGACCCTGGGACAGGTAAGTGTCCGATTATTAAAAGTCAGCAGCTGCAGTATTTGTAGCTGCTGACTTTAAATTTCTTTTTTTTTTTGTTGAAACTCCGCTTTAAGGTGAAAAAACACGAGGGTTTACAACCCCTTTAAAGTCTATCAAGCCTAAACTTTTCTCTTTTTATTAGTTTTGAAACAGTAGGAAATGATTAGAACTAGGGTTGCACCGATACTAGTATTGGTATCGATATCAAGTATTTGCACAAATATCGGTACTCGTGCAATTGCACCTATACCTGAAACAGATACTTTCAGGCTCGGCTCTTTGAGCTGTCAGTGGGTCTCCCCTCTTGACAGCTGAAGTGTTAACCTCCCTGGCGATATGATTCTGTCTGGAATTTTGTGCTGAAAGCGGTACAATTATTTTGCATGGAAATTTGGCGTTTTTATATTGTAGGCATGCAATTCTTAAGAATAACTCACTTAAATCTGTCCGAACCAGAGTCTAGTAGACATCCCGGGTATGATAAAGTTTGAAACACAAAATAATAAATTATAATATAATAAAAATATATATAAAAATAATTCAATAATGTAATCAGATCAAAAACACTGAAATTTGCTCAGTTGCAGAATAGTCGCTGTCATTAAATTTAGTGTTTGATGATAAATTGTGATTCTAATTTTTTATCGGTGTTTTCTAGCTGGTATAAAACCACTTTTGACATAAAGGGACACTTTTTGGTTGCTATGGACAATCTCCAGTTTCCAGGCAGAAAAAAATCTTTTTATTATATAAAATGACATGCAGGGCACTGGGCAGACCACTAGGGACAAAGGGGATGTGTATTTTTTGTATACAGTACTGTAATCTGTAAGATTACAGTACTGTATGTGTTGTGTGTTTTTAAACTTTTTTTAATTTGGCGCCGATCTCCGCTCCCGTGCGTCGTAACATCGCAGGGAACGGAGATCAGCAGCACTCGGGCACTGTGTGAATCGAGTGGAGGAGCTCGCTCACACAGCGGGGAGACATCGCAGGATCCAGGGGACAAGGTAAGTAACCCCCCCCCCCCGTATCCTGCAACGCAAGCCCGAGTCTGGCTCGGGGTCACCGCTTTTGGTACAGAAGTTCCTGCCCCGAGCCAGACTCGGGAATACCGCCAGGGAGGTTAAAGAAGTCCAGTAATAGGAGCTGTCGAAAAAAAAAAAGCAGCCGGTAATATTTATTAAAGTGGAAGTAAAGTCAGATTTTCCACTTTCACCTACAGGTAAGCCTGTAATGAGGCTTACCTGTAGGTACAAAAAATATCTCCTAAACCTTTACGGTTTAGGAGATATTCCCCGTGCAATACGCCGCTGACTGCAGCGGCGCATGCGCACGGGGGATTCTCGTCTGAAAGGCCGGCAGAATACGAACCCTGCCGGGACGAAGTCTCCCGTGCGCATGCGCGGGAGTGACGACATCGCGGCTCCAGCCACTCACAGCGCTGGAGTCGCGATACCCGGAAGACACGCCGAGGCAACATGTCAGCGACCTCGGCGTGGACCAGGTGAGTTACCGACGCCTCGTTCTAAGGTAAGTATTTCATAATGAGCTAGTATGCGGTGCATACTAGCTCATTATGCCTTTTCCCTTACAGGTGTAAAAAAAAAAAAAAAAATGTCAGCGGGTTTACTCCCGCTTTAACAACAATGCTCAGCCGCTGAAACACTAAAATAAAAAGAAACATTGTTTCTTTTTGAATCTTTCTGTTTCTTCATCTGCAGATCAAAGGGATGGACAAATGTTCCTTATAAACCCTTAATTTACTCTAATCAGCCTTAATTAACTCCCTATTCTCTTCCATTTAATTATTTTCCTGCTTTTTTTTTTTTGTTCGCGTCTATTTTATAAATGATAAACAATTAAAACTTTTTTGTTAGTGAATATTTTTACACATATATATTAACATATATTTACACATTTCACATTTAAAAAGCGCAAAATTAAAAAAAAATCTATTTCATTTGTAAAAAACGTTTCAATTCTTTGTACCATTGCCGACAGCAGAATTGAAAACAAAACAGTTGCGGTAGGTATCGGTAATTGGTATCGGCGAGTACTTAAAAAAAAGTATCAGTACTCGTACTAAAATGGTATCGGTGCATCCCTAATTAGAACCCTTGTTAGGTTCAAACCACACCACACACCCTTCTGTAGACCCCTTTGTAGAGGTGGGTGCATAGCAACATGGTGACACCATGTTAATCCAAAATGAAAGCCAGCAGTCAAACTTGATATGTAATGTGACTGGAGTCCCATTTCAGCACAAAACACTTGTCACCTCAATATAAAGGGGGCCTACGTACCCCCAAAACACTCACATTTTTGTGCTTCTATAGAACTCCAGTAAACGGTCACAACATAACAGGAACTCTTTGATATTTGAGGTGGAAAGGTGAGCTAACCCCCTTTACGTATTCATAGAGTATTTGCCCAAAGTTCTGTTTTCATCATGGTTCTATGTCGTGATGGAATTGAGATGCAGAGAAGACAGGCTTTTGTGATATTTCAGGCCCACTCCTGTCAGGCTGCCAAACCCTTCACATTTAGAGACTCTGTAAGTCGGCCTGCTTTGAGCCTCGGCACTTTTGGAAGCTATACAGCGGAGTGACCTAATTTCTACAAGGCGCCGTATCAGACAGAAGATTGTCCTAGCTGCCGCTGGATCATTAGGCAAAAAACTGCTTATCTTCCCGTGTGCAAACATTAATATTAACATATTGCTAAGGGGACAGACTTATGTAAATCCACACACACAGCTCATTGTCAGAGGAGCTTATTAGAAAACCAGCAGAATATAACTGGAAGAGGCAGAGGAAAGAGACACGGGGTCACTGACTGGAGCGAGGAATAGCGGAAAAAAAGACTTGAAGCGTTCAAACTTCTACTCTAATACTATCCAAATTAAATCACTACACCATGAAGAACAGAGAGGGCAGTAATGAGTGACACAAACTTCTATCTGCGCTCTGTGGCCACTAGGGGCGTGTGTGCGCTGCTCGCCCCCTGAGCCGATGCGAGTGCCTGGCGGTCACGATCACCGCCGGGCTCCCGCAATCGCGGCTGACACACGGAGAACCGGGATCTGTGTGTGTAAACACGCAGTTTCTGGTTCTCTGAGGGGAGAAGAGACAGATCGTCTGTTCATACAGAGTATGAACAGCGATCTGTCATCTCCCCCACACTGTCCCCTTCCCCTTCAGTTAGAATCACCTCCCAGAGAACACAATTAACCCCCTGATCGCCCCCTTCACTGCCAGTGAAATCTTTACAGTAATCAATGCATTTTTATAGCACTGATCGCCATAAAACGATCCCCTATTATGTAGAGGCTATAACTTTTGCGCAAACCAATCAATATACGCTTATTGCGATTTCTTTTTACCAAAAATATGTATAAGGGTACATATCGGCCTAAACTGAGGAAAAAAAATTTTTTTATATATTTTTGGGGGATATTTATTATAGCAAAAGGTAAAAAATATTGCGCTTATTTCAAAATTGTCACTCTTTTTTTGTTTATAGCGCACAAAATAAAAACCGCAGAGGTGATCAAATACCACAAAAAGAAAGCTCTATTTGTGGGGACAAAATTATAACAATTTCATCGGGGTACAGTGTTGTATGACTGCGCAATTGTCATTCAAAGTGTGACAGAGCTGAAAGCTGAAAAATGGCTTGGGCAGGAAGGGGGTGAAAATGCACTGTATTGAGGTGGTTAAAGTGGATTGGTTACCTTTACTCAGGTTGGCTCTATGAGTCCAGGTTGGAGGAGAGCAGAGGAATGACTCCCTTTGTGTCAGGTCTCTCTCTTCTCTCCCCTGACACCACAGGCCCAACTTTAAACACTTATTCAAGTCAACAAGTAATAGCTTAACTTTCTAGATAAACTGTCCCACACACCCAATGCATATACAGAGCCCTGAATATGTGTGTGTGGATCCATATGGCACTAGTAGCTTCAGTCCTTTTGAAGAAAAGATAAGGTTTGGTGTCTTCAGCTAGCCACTTTTGTTGGTGCACTTAAACTCCTGGATAGCAGGGCCAAACAACACAACTGGCCCGGCTTAATCAATTGAAACAGGCAGGATGCTCCTCTGCAAGGTGAGAGGACAATGATGACAATGATACAGTGTCCCAGAAATGGATAGCCTTATCCCTGTGGTACTACAAGTGTCAGCAATATGACTACCAGCAACGATGTCTGTATACAGTGCTCATACTCCTCCTTTGGTGCAGTGTCTCTGTTCCTTGCAGATGGGCAAAATGCCCTCTCACCAAATCCTGTGGTCAAGGCCCAAATGAATGTCCTGGAACTGCAGGCTTTCCCAGTGACCCAACTAGTTACCCCACACTGGACCGCTTCACCGTCGGTGCAGGTGCGCCTCGATATGCACCTGGAAACCACATCCCGACTAGCGGTGGAGGCCTTAATCGCGTGGGGAGATCATTTGAGAGACAGCATCTCTCCTTCAGGTCTGATCTATTTCACTGCCTCATGGTCACTGACCATCTCCTCAGATAAGCAAGATGGAGAAAGGGCCGGAACTACCACTAGGCGGCTGCCTAGGGTGCACTGCTGCCTAGGGCGTCCGGACGCTGGTTTCCCTGCGCTATGTAAGTTTTCGGGGGTAATATTATAAATAACTCTGTAATAAATGGTATATCCTTTAGTGGGTGCTGCTGGGATAAAGCATGCACAGGGGGATGCAGGAATTGCCTCTACTGCATGTTACTCAGGCAGCCGCGCTGTAGTGTCATTATAGAGGCGCAGCACTGGAGGATATGTCCTGATGGAACGAAAGCAAATATCCCCTGCGCACCTCTATGATCAGTGCTCTCTACTGCAGCCGCATGCTTCCTCTAGCGCCAGCTCCTGTCACACTGATGCTCGGGCAAAGGGGGTGGGTTCAGGGGCGGAGCGGTAAAATTAGGTTTAGCCTGGGGTGTCAAAAATCCTTGGACCAGCCCTGGATAGAGTCTTTTGTTTCCTGCCTCCTAGAGCATGCTGGCTCTTGTATTTCTGTCCCCATAGAAAGCTATGGGGTCGTTTTAGATTACACATTCCAGAATCCTTTGCATCAGCTGCGTGTTAAAGCCCCATCAATTGGTTCCTGTAACTGCTCCCTTCTTCCTCCTGCCAATAGGAATACAGCGAGGAACAGAACAGCCTGTGTGAGTCAACTCACATTACAATAGATTCAGTGAGTCAGTGAAACAGGGAGAAGAAGGCGGTTGAAAAAGCCCATGTGGACATGACAGGCAGCTCTCTCCCTCTTTCAGGCTGGAAAGCCTGTGTACATCGCGGTGGCTAGCTTGGCGGGGTTGCAGGAGAATCAAGACACCTGCTACACTAGTATGACAAGGAGAGGTCATGGAGGAGAGGATTGATAAGGTGGTGATGGAGGTTGATGATGCAAGTATCCAGGGTCATTGCTAGTATAACAGGGAAGAGTCATGGGGGGCGAGGGTTGATATGGTGGTGGTGGAGGTTGATGATGCAGGAATCCAGGGTCATTGCTAGTATGACAAGGAGAGGTCATGGAGGGAGAGGGTTGATATGATGGTGGTGGAGGTTGATGAGGCAAGTATCCAGGGTCATTGCTAGTATAACAGGGAAGAGTCATGGGGGGGCGAGGGTTGATAAGGTGGTGGTGTAGGTTGATGAGGCAAGAATCCAGGGTCATTTCTAGTTTGAGGAAGGGTCATGGGGGGAGAGGGTTGATATGGTGGTGGTGGTGGAGGATGATGATACAAGAATCCAGGGTCACTGCTAGTATGACAGGGAAGGGTCAGGGAGGAGAGGTTTGATAGGGTGGTGGTAGAGGCTGATGGTGCAGGAATCCAGGATCATTGCTAGTGTAACAGGGAAGAGCCATGTGGAGAGGGTTGACAGGGTGCTGGAAAGGGAAGAGTCATGGGGGGGGGGGTGAGGGTTGATAAGGTGGTGGTGGAGGTTGATGAGGCAAGTATCCAGGGTCATTGCTAGTATGACAAGGAGAGGTCATGGAGGGAGAGGATTGATAAGGTGGTGGTGGAGGTTGATGAGGCAAGTATCCAGGGTCATTGCTAGTAGAACAAGGAAGGGTCATGGGGGGTGAGGTTGATATGGTGGTGGAGGTTGATGATGCAGGAATCCAGGGTCATTGTTAGTATGACAAGGAGAGGTCATGGAGGGAGAGGGTTGATATGATGGTGGTGGAGGTTGATGAGGCAAGTATCCAGGGTCATTGCTAGTATAACAGGGAAGAGTCATGGGGGGCGAGGGTTGATAAGGTGGTGGTGGAGGTTGATGAGGCAAGAATCCAGGGTCATTTCTAGTTTGAGGAAGGGTCATGGGGGGAGAGGGTTGATATGGTGGTGGTGGTGGAGGATGATGATACAAGAATCCAGGGTCACTGCTAGTATGACAGGGAAGGGTCAGGGAGGAGAGGTTTGATGGGGTGGTGGTAGAGGCTGATGGTGCAGGAATCCAGGATCATTGCTAGTGTAACAGGGAAGAGCCATGTGGAGAGGGTTGACAGGGTGCTGGAAAGGGAAGAGTCATGGGGGGGGGGGGGGGGGGCGAGGGTTGATAAGGTGGTGGTGGAGGTTGATGAGGCAAGTATCCAGGGTCATTGCTAGTATGACAAGGAGAGGTCATGGAGGGAGAGGATTGATAAGGTGGTGGTGGAGGTTGATGAGGCAAGTATCCAGGGTCATTGCTAGTAGAACAAGGAAGGGTCATGGGGGGTGAGGGTTGATATGATGGTGGTGGAGAATGATGATGCAGGAATCCAGGGTCATTGCTAGTATAACAGGGAAGAGTCATGGTGGGCGAGGGTTGATATGATGGTGGTGGAGGTTGATGAGGCAAGTATCCAGGGTCATTGCTAGTATGACAAGGAGAGGTCATGGAGGGAGGGGGTTGATATGATGGTAGTGGAGGTTGATGAGGCAAGTATCCAGGGTCATTGCTAGTATAACAGGGAAGAGTCATGGGGGGCGAGGGTTGATAAGGTGGTGGTGAAGGTTGATGATGCAGGAATCCAGGGTCATTGCTAGTATGACAAGGAGAGGTCATGGAGAGAGAGGGTTGATAAGGTGGTGGTGGAGGTTGATGAGGCAAGTATCCAGGGTCACTGCTAGTATAACAGGGAAGAGTCATGGGGGCGAGGGTTGATATGGTGGTGGTGGAGGTTGATGATGCAGGAATTTAGGGTCATTGCTAGTATGACAAGGAGAGGTCATGGAGGAGAGGATTGATAAGGTGGTGGTGGAGGTTGATGAGGCAAGTATTCAGGGTCATTGCTAGTATAACAGGGAAGAGTCATGGGGGGGGGGGCAAGGGTTGATATGGTGGTGGTGGAGGTTGATGATGCAGGAATCCAGGGTCATTGCTAGTATGACAAGGAGAGGTCATGGAGGGAGAGGGTTGATATGATGGTGGTGGAGGTTGATGAGGCAAGTACCCAGGGTCATTGCTAGTATAACAGGGAAGAGTCATGGGGGGTGAGGGTTGATAAGGTGGTGGTGGAGGTTGATGAGGCAGGAATCCAGGGTCATTGCTAGTATGACAAGGAGAGGTCATGGGGGGTGAGGGTTGATAAGGTGGTGGTGGAGGTTGATGAGGCAAGTATCCAGGGTCATTGCTAGTATGACAAGGAGAGGTCATGGAGGGAGAGGGTTGATATGATGGTTGTGGAGGTTGATGAGGCAAGTATCCAGGGTCATTGCTAGTATAACAGGGAAGAGTCATGGGGGGCGAGGGTTGATAAGGTGGTGGTGGAGGTTCATGATGCAAGTATCCAGGGTCATTGCTAGTATGACAAGGAGAGGTCATGGCGGGAGAGGGTTGATATGGTGGTGGCGGAGAATGATGAGGCAAGTATCCAGGGTCATTGCTAGTATGACAAGGAGAGGTCATGGAGGGAGAGGGTTGATATGGTGGGGTGGTGGAGGTTCATGATGTAAGTATCCAGGGTCATTGCTAGTATAACAGGGAAGAGTCATGGGGGGCGAGGGTTGATAAGGTGGTGGTGGAGAATGATGATGCACGAATCCAGGGTCATTTCTAGTTTGAGGAAGGGTCATGGGGGAGAGGGTTGATATGGTGGTGGTGGTGGTGGAGGATGATGATACAAGAATCCAGGGTCACTGCTAGTATGACAGGGAAGGGTCAGGGAGGAGAGGTTTGATAGGGTGGTGGTGGAGGCTGATGGTGCAGGAATCCAGGATCATCGCTAGTGTAACAGGGAAGAGCCATGTTGAGAGGGTTGACAAAGTGCTGGAAAGGAAAGTTGATGAGGATAATGTCACACTATAGCAAAGATTATACCCTGTTGGTCCTCTTTTCCCAACACAGGCCTACTAAAGTGTCTTTCTACGTATTTTCTTGCCTGTGCAGAAGTTTTTAAAATATTACATAGTGAGGAGCGACATCTAGTGGTCAACTATGTCTAATGCAGAGTTCTAATGCTGTAAGAGGTAGTTGATGTATCTTACTTTAGGTCCTGTTCACACTAGCAGATGCTTTAGAAGAGTGTTTTTCAACCTTTTTTTCAGTCACAGCGCCCTTGAAAAGAATTTTCAGCCTCAAGGCACCCCAGTCTAAGGATTGGTTCAACATTAAAAAGTGTACACATGAACATCTACAAACATCTGGCTCCTCTAGCAAGCAGTTTCCATGATGAAAGAAACAGAGTCCAAAGGGAAATGGAGCGAGGGTGAGAAAAGTCCAAAAAAATCCAGCAGCTCCTTCAAGAATCAGGGATGGATCTCCATGCACAAACAACAAAAACACAGACTGGAGGTAGTCGAACTGTATAGCAAACCATTTAACCACTTCAGCCCCGGAAGGATTTACCCACTTCCTGACCAGGCCATTTTTTGCGATACAGCACTGCGCCGCTTTAACTGACAATTGCGCGGTCGTGCAACGCTGTACCCAAACAAAATTGATGTCCTTGTTTTCCCACAAATAGAGCTTTCTTTTGGTGGTATTTGATCACCTCTGCGGTTTTTACTTTTTATCGCTATAAACAAAAAAAGACCGACAATTTTGAAAAAAAATAAAAACCAATATTTCTTATTTTCTGCTATAAAACACACCCAATAAAAAAAAAATCTAATTTCTTCATCAATTTAGGCCAACTTGTATTCTGCTACTTTGGTAAAAAAAAACAATAAGCGCATATTGATTGGTTTGCGCAAAAGTTATAGTGTCTTCAAAATAGGGGATATATTTATGGCACTTTTAGTATTTATTTATTTAAGTAAGAGATTGCAGACATGATATAAGAGATGGTCAGAGGCTGAGGACATGATACAAGAGATGGTCAGAGACTGAGGACATGATACAAGAGATGGTCAGAGACTGAGGACATGATACAAGAGATGGCCAGAGACTGAGGACATGATACAAGAGATGGTCAGTGACTAAGGACATGATACAAGAGATGGTCAGTGACTAAGGACATGATACAAGAGATGACAGAGACTGAGGACATGATACAAGAGATGGTCAGAGACTGAGGACATGATACAAGAGATGGTCAGAGACTGAGGACATGATACAAGAGATGGCCAGAGACTGAGGACATGATACAAGAGATGGTCAGAGACTAAGGACATGATACAAGAGATGACCAGAGACTGAGGACATGATACAAGAGATGGTCAGAGACTGAGGACATGATACAAGACATGGTCAGAGACTGAGGACATGATACAAGAGATGGCCAGAGACTGAGGACATGATACAAGAGATGGTCAGAGACTGAGGACATGATACAAGAGATGGTCAGAGACTGCAGACTGCATTTTTCTTGAGCTTTACTAAAATGCATATTAATTAAAATTTATGATATTAATTAAAAGTGGAATATAATACAATTATATTTAAAAAATATTAACTTTTTTAACCGGTTCCCAACCGGCTCGCATACATATACTGCGGCACTATGGCACCGCTGCATACAAATGACAGGTACGGGGTTCCTTTAACCGCTTCCCGGACACCTAACGCAGGTATACTGCGGCAAAATGGCACGGGCAGGCAAAATCACGTACCTGTACGTGATCCTTTAAATGCCTGCCCGTGGGTCGCGCTCGCGACCAGGTCGGGAGCTCCGTGACCCCGGCCGCGGGACCAGCGGACCCGATCGCCGCTGGTGTCCCGCGATCGGGTCACGGAGCTGAAGAACGGGGAGAGGTATGTGTAAACAAACCTCTCCCCGCGCTTCCTAATCTGCCTGTCATTGATTGGCTGTTCCCGGTCATCGGGAAAGCCGATCAATGAAGTCAGACGTCAGCCCCGCCCCCTAATGTAAAAAAAAACACACACGTCACAGCCCATAACCCCTCCCCTCCCCCTAGTGGTTAACTCTTTCAATACAACTGTCATTGATACAAGAATCAATGCATTTAAATAGCATTGATTGCTGTATAAATGACAATGGTCCCAAAAATGTGTCAAAAATGTCCGATGTGTCCGCCATAATGTCGCAGTCACAATAAAAATCGCTGATCGCCGCCATTACTAGTAAAAAAAAAAAATATTAATAAAAATGCTATAAAACTATCCCCTATTTTGTAAACGCTATAACTTTTGCGCAAACCAATCAATAATCGCTAATTGCGATTTTTTTTTTTAACCAAAAATATGTATAAGAATACGTATCGGCCTAAACTGAGGAAAAAAAAATGTTTTTATATATTTTTTGGGGATATTTATTATAGCAAAAAGAAAAAAATATTGCATTGTTTTCAAAATTGTCGCTCTATTTTTGTTTATAGCGCAAAAAATAAAAACCGCAGGGGCGATCAAATACCACCAAAAGAAAGCTCTATTTGTGGGAAAAAAAGGACGCCAATTCTGTTTTGGAGCCACGTCGCACTTTGCGCAATTGTCAGTTAAAGCGACGCAGTGCCGAATCGCAAAAAGGGGCCTGGTCCTTTGGCTGCCAATTGGTCCGGGGCTGAAGTGGTTAAGAGCCACCAGAGGGCACGCACGCTGCGCGGTGGGGGACCCAATACGCGTGGCCGGCGATCGCCACCGGCAACGCGCGATCGCGTGCACGAGCGCCAGCACAGGGATTTGTGTGTGTAAACACACAAATCCCTGTGCTGTCAGAGGAGAGGAGACATGTCATTTGTTCCTAGTAAGCAGGAACAGCGAAATGTCTCCTCTCCTACTCAGTCCTATCCCCATACAGTTAGAACACACTAAGGGAATACACATTTAACCCCTTGATCGCCCCCTAGTGTTAACCCCTTCCCTGTTAGTGACATTTACACAGTAATCAGTGCATTTTTATAGCACTGATTGCCGTATAAGTGTCAATGGTCCCAAAAATGTGTCAAAAGTGTTTGATCTGTCCGCCGCAATACCGTTAAAATTTGCAGATCACCGCCATTACTAGTAAAAAATTGAAAAATAATAAAAATGCCATAAATCTTTCCCATAGTAACTTTTGCGCAAACCAATCAATATACGCTTATTGCGATTTTTTTTTACCAAAAATATGTAGAAGAATATATATTGGCCTAAACTGATGAAAACATTTTTAAAAAAAAAAAACATTTTTGGGGATATTTATTATAGCAAAAAGTAAAAAATATTGTTTTTTTTTTTTCAAAATTGTCGCTCTTTTCATGTGTATAGCGCAAAAAATAAAAGCCGCAGAGGTGATAAAATAGCACCAAAAGAAAGCTCTATTGGTGGGAAAAAAAGGACGCAAATTTTGTTTGGGTACAGCATTGCATGACCGCACAGTTACCAGTTAAAGCAACGCAGTGCCGTATTGTAAAAAGTGCTCTGGTCAGGAAGGGGGTAATACCTTCCGGCGGCTGAAGTGGTTAAAACTGTTATTTTTGGTGTTCGGCAAGGTGCATCCTGAATTTCCGGTACCAAAATTTACACCCCTACACAAAATAAATAAATAATAATGATAACAATAATAATACTAATACATTATTAATATTATTATTAATAATATAATATTTTTTTTTGTTAGAGTTTGGGTGTTTATTTATTATTATTATTATTATTATTATTATTAATAATAATAATAATAATAATAATTTATTTAATATTTTTTTAAGGTTAGGGGTTAATTATTATTTATTTATGTATTATTACATATTATTAATTAATTAAATAACATTTTTTATATATTTATGATGATTTTTAATTATTTGTTATTTTACTTTACATTTTTTTATTCATATATTATTACTTTTTATTTATTTATTTAATCAGAAAATTGTTAGAGTTTGGGTGTTTATTTATTATTATTATTATTATTATTATTATTAATAATAATAATAATAATAATAATAATTTATTTAATATTTTTTTTAAGGTTAGGGGTTAATTATTATTTATTTATGTATTTCTACATATTATTAATTAATTAAATAACTTTTTTTTATATATTTATGATGATTTTTAATTATTTGTTTATTTATTTTACATTTTTTATTCATATATTATTACTTTTTATTTATTTATTTGAGCAGAAAATTGCACAAAAACATGTGGCAAAAGGTGCGAATACACACAAAAGCTGTCTCTCCAGTAATTTCTATGGGAATTTAAAGCGCGCACATCTGCCCAATTCGAGCTACAAAAAAAAGCCTTGGAGTGGAGATGTGAAGCGACTCCATAAAGATTTTTTTTTCTCCTCCTGCATTTTGGAGCTACAAAACGTTGAGGTGTGAATGGGGCCCTAAGGGGTCGGGGTCTTTTGCAGAGATCCGGTCTCTTTGCCTTATATGGGAAAGGTGACAGGGCCTCTTTAGGTGCACTTGCTGCTTTCCCTGTGCCCTGCACTTTAAAATCCGAGTCCACTTTATTCTGCACACAGTGTGGTATAAAAAGGGTTACAGATACCCCAATTTCAGCAACATTTTAGGTAAAGGGCTCTCAGAACCGAGTCACGATTGCCCGAGAACAGCTTTCATTTCTTTCCTCTCTCAGCAGGCCTTCTCACATAACATGAGACACGACCCACTTCTCAAAGTGCCAGCCCTTCATACCCAGCTGGCACTTTGTTACCAGGATTAGACCCTTTGGAAGAAACGATTATATATCGTGATCTGACGACGTGCTCTTGCGGTTCGAATTTGTAGTCAACATCAGGTCCTTCTATACAACAGGATTTTTACAGTTTAACCCCTTCATGCCTAAGCCTTTTTCTGGCACTTGTTGCTTACAAGATAAAATTTGTATTTTTTGCCTGAAAATTACTCCAAACATTATATATATATATATATATATTTAGCAGAGACCCTAGCCACTTGCCGACCAGCCGCCGTCATTATACTGCGGCACGTTACCACGAGCCGTCGTAGCTGTACGTTCTTTTAAGCGGCATAGCAGGCGCGCGCCCGCTGCACTGCGGGGGTGCCGATGCTCGTGGCCGACACGATGACCGCCGGCCACGAGCGATCGTGGGCACAAGAGGCAAAACAGGGACGTGCGTGTGTGTAACCACCCAAATCCCTGTTCTGAGAGGAGATGCAGATCGTGTGTTCCTAATAGCTAGGAATCAGAATCTGTCATCCCCTCTAGTCGGTCCCCTCCCCCCCACAGTTAGAACACACAGTCAGGGAACACAATTAACCCCTTAGTGTTAACCCCTTCCCTGCCAGTGACATTTATACAGTAATCAATGCATTTTTATAGCACTGATCGCTGTATAGTTGTCAATCGTCCCAAAAATTTGTCAAAATTGTCCGATGTGACTGCCATAATGTCGCAGTCACGATAAAAAAAAAAAACGCAGATCACCGACATTACTAGTAAAAAAAATAATAAAAATGGCATAAATCTATCCCCTATTTTGTAGACGCTATAACTTTTGCGCAAACCAATCAATATACGCTTATTATAGTGAAAGAAAAAAAAATGCGCCTCTTATCCTTAATGCACCACCACTGCGCACACAGACTACAACCAAAAAATTATATATAAATTATATATATACACAGGTGTAAAATTAAACCCCCTGCAGCTACTTAAAAATATATATAAATGTGTGATTTCAAATGAATAAAATAGTAGAATAGTAGAATAAAATATGCGCTTATTGCGATTTTTATTACCAAAAATATGTAGAAGAATACATACCGGCCAAAACTGAGAAAAAAAATTACCTTTTTAAAAAAAAAAAAATTGGGGATATTTATTATAGCAAAAAGTACAAAATATTGTGTTTTTTTCAAAATTGTCGCTATTTTTTTGTTTATAGCGCAAAAAATAAAAGCCGCAGAGGTGATCAAATACCACCAAAAGAAAGCTCTATTTGTGGGAAAAAAAGGACGTCAATTGTTTGGGTACAACGTCGCACGACCGCGCAATTGTCAGTTAAAGCGACGCAGTGCCGAATCGCAAAAAAATGCTCTGGTCATTGAGCAGCCAAATCTTCCGGGGCCGAAGTGGCTAGAGAATAACATGACGATCGTTGCAATATTTTATGTCACACTGTATTCCAACAGCAACCTTTCAAATGCAATTTTTTTTGGAAGTAATACACTTTCATAAATAAAAAAAAAATAAAAAATGTTAGCCCAATTTTGTTGTATAATGTGAAAGATGATGATACGCTGAGTAAATAGATACCCAACATGTCACGCTTTATTTTTACACTGTCTCTTTCATTTTTTTTTTTTTATCACTTTTATTGCTGTAAACATCCCTTGTGACAGTAATAGACAGTGACAGGTACTCTTTATGGAGGGGTCTTGGGTCTTTAAGACTCCAAATCCCTCCTTTGCACTTGAAAGCATTCAAATCGCCAAGTTTGGCTGTTTTGAATATTGTCATTTTGTTTTACATCTGTTGCCTTTAAGTCTTCCGTAAACCGGAAGTGATGTCATCGGCTCTCGGGTCCCAGTGCCGCCATCCTCACTAAGACCCCTTTCACACCGAGGGCGTTTTGCGGGCGCTATAGCGTTAGAAATAGCGCCTGCAATCCGCCCTCAAACTGCTGCTCCATTGTCTGCAGTGTGAAAGCCCGAGGGCTTTCGAGGGCGTTCACACTGGAGCGGTGCGCTGGCAGGACGTCAGGAAAAGTCCTGCCAGCAGTTTCTTTGGAGCGGTAAAGGAGCGGTGAACTCACTGCTCCTCCACCGCTGCTCCCCATTGAAATCAATGGGGCAGCGCTGTAATACCGTTTTAACCCTTTCTCGGCCGCTTGCGGGGGATAAAAGCGCCCCGCTAGCGGCCCAAATGCTCCGCAAATCCGACGGTAAAACGCCGCAAAAAATAGCGGCGTTTTGCCGCCGACGCTATGGGTGGTGTGGTGTGAAAGGGGTCTAAGGGAAACAGGCAGTGGAGCCTTGCGGCTTCACTGCGCGTTTCCTACTGCGCATGCGCGAGTCACGTGGTGCTTTGTGAATGGGACGCACTGTGTTAGGGAACACACAGTTCCCAGAACACAGCGCACCCCATTACCCAGAACACAACGCAAGGAGGAGAGAAGACCGAAGATCATCACGGAGTAGGAACAGGCAGATTAGGAAGACTGCCTAGCAACAGGGATTTTTTTTTTTTTTTTTTTTAAAGAATATTAATGCTTTTTTTTTTATTTTAGGGTGGCCCTCCACTTTAAAATGTACACTGCCATTCGTCCAGTACATCTGCATGTATATTCCTTCTGTGTGAATTGAGCAAAAATGAAAGCTCTTCAGGCTATTTCCTCTTCTATTTATTTATTTATTTATTAGAGGATTTATATAGCGCCAACAGTCTACGCACCGCTTTACAATATGAAAAGGGAGACATACAGTTATAATACCATAAAATACAAGAGGATTAAGGGGGCCCTGCTCAGAAGAGCTTACAATCTAATCTAATAATGCACTTTTATTATAGGCATATTATATGATGTGGCTCTTTGCTTGTTTTTTTTTCGGCACCATGCCATCCACTGACACCAATGATGGGGCACTATTACTTCCACTGACACCAATGATGGGGCACTATTCCTCCCACTGACACCAATGATGGGGCACTATTCCTCCCACTGACACCAATGGTGGGGCACTATTCCTCCCACTGACACCAATGATGGGGCACTATTCCTCCCACTGACACCAATGATGGGGCACTATTCCTCCCACTGACACCAATGATGGGGCACTATTCCTCCCACTGACACCAATGATGGGGCACTTTTCCTTCCACTGACACCAATGATGTGGCACTTTTCCTTCCACTGACACCAATTCACACAATATAGTCTTCCTGCTTCACCCCCGGACAATCAGGAATGTTTGAAGAGACGATTGGTTGAGAGGAGAAGCGACCTTATTGGCCGGAAACAGAAGCCGGGAGGAGACGCAGGAGGAGGCCACTGAAGCTACCCGCGACCTGAACAGGGCTGGTGGGCGGACAGGCGGGTGACGGGGGGTTTGTTCGCCGATCGCCTGAGCAACTAGGGGGGGGGTTGGTTTCTTTGCCGCCACCCCCCAAAAAATGGAGCACCAGCCGCCACTGACGCCTAATAACTGGTCGTTTTTAATTTCAGCCATCTCATGTGTAAATGTACCCGCAGGTTGATGGAGGCCACAGAACTTGTTCCTTATAAACTAGTGTAGGGGGAGCATTATACTGCGACTGATCTCTTTCTCCCCGCTCGCATCTGTCAGACGCTGAGCTAATATGCACAGAGCAACTGTGCCCTTAGCAACAGAACACGGATGCTGAAAAGGACCCAACAGCTTGAAGGACATGAGCAGTCTGCAGCTACACAAACATTTCAGCCAATAGGATGCTTTGGGCAGCGGTGTCCTGTTGCTGAGGATGTGTACGCTGCATAAATCTCACACCACGTCTGCACAGGTATATTTTTATAAACCCGATGTTCCTATATACTCTAGGAATGTCAGGTTTATAACATTATAGGGTTGATTTGCTGTCTGTTGTATTTTCATTACTATGCATTTATAATGTTTATGATAAATTCATTTTATCAATTCAGTAAAAGCTTTAAAACATGGATCAGCTGAATCTACAGCATTCGGGTTATACAGTACATAGTATGTGAAAATCCCACCAAACATCTTTACACAACCTGTAGTATAGACCAGGGGTGTCCAAACCTTTTTCAAAGAGGGCCAGATTTGATGAAGTGAACATGCGTGATGGCCGGCCATTTTGCCTGACATTCTTTGAACCATTAAAATTCGGTCTAAGTTTGTTTGTCGAGCACTAGTTCGGGCGTGATATTTGGATATACCGTATTTATCGGCGTATAACACGAACCTTCACTTTAAGAAGGAAGTTTCAGGAAAAAAATACATTTTAAATAAAAGAAGCAAAATAAGGGTCAGTGCCCATCAATGCAGCCTAATCAGTGCCCATCTGCAGCCTCACAAGTGCCATGAATCCAGCCCCACCATTGCCATGAATGCAGCCCCACCATTGCCATGAATGCAGAACCCCCATTGCCATCAATGCAGCACCACCATTGCCATGAATAAAGCCTCACCATTGCCATGAATGCAGAACCCCCATTGCCATGAATACAGTCCCACCATTGCCATGAATGCAGCATCCCCACTGCTATCAATGCAGCACCACCATTGCCATTAAAGTAGCCTCACCATTGCCACGAATGCAACCTCACCATTGCCATGAATGCAGAACCCCCATTGCCATGAATGCAGAACCCCCATTGCCATGAATGCAGAACCCCCATTGCCATGAATGCAGTCCCACCATTGCCATGAATGCAGCATCCCTATTGCCATCAATGCAGCACCACCATTTCCATGAATGCAGCCTCACCATTGCCATGAATGCAGCCTCACCATTGCCATGAATGCAGAACCCCCATTGCCATGAATGCAGTCCCACCATTGCCATGAATGCAGCATCCCCATTGTCATCAATGCAGCACCACCATTGCCATGAATGCAGCCCCACCATTGCCATGAATGCAGCACCACCATTGCCATGAATGCAGCACCACCATTGCCATGAATGCAGCAACCCCATTGCCATGAATGCAGCACGCCCAATGCCATGAATGCAGCACACCCCCATTGCCATGAATGCAGCACCCCCATTGCCATGAATGCAGCCCCACCATTGCCATGAATGCAGCCCCACCATTGCCATAAATGCAGCACCCCCATTGCCATGAATGCAGCCCCACCATTACCATGAATGCAGCCCCGCCATTGCCAAGAATGCAGCACCCCCATTGCCATAAATGCAGCCCCACCATTTCCATGAATGCAGACTCATCATTGCCATCAGTGCAGCCTGATCGAGGCCCATCTGCAGCCTCGGAGGGGACAGGGAGTGGAGCCGGACTAGCGCCAACAGATCACACACAGGAGAAGCTCCCGTTTTCTCGGCAGCCTCTTTAATACAAAGCCCCGCCTCCTATTATGGGCAGAACAGTCGTCCTATGGCACGGGACTTCCTAGTACAGAGGAAATTCTCCTGTATGTACGGCACTCGTCCCACCCGAGGCAGACAGAATTATATCTTCTGTGGCCCCGTTGCTCGGAGATTCGTTGGGGGCCACAAAAAATATACATGTCCAAATTACCAGGCGGACCGTTCAAAAGCAGAACGTGGGCCAGACTATGGACATGCCTGGTGTATTTCGACTAAGCCCGACTAACATTGTATGAACAGATTTCACATTCATATTCTTACTACCTTATCCTGTTACAGCAGTCAAGCAGGGTATCTAAAAATAACTGTTTAGTCCAGTGGTCCCCAAACTGCGGCCCGGGGGCCAGATGCATGCTTTTAACCAGCCCTTGTTTTATCCACTGATACCAACAATGGGGAGTAACCCCCCCCCCCCCTACTGACATCAATGAAGGGACACAATTCCTCCCAATGACACCAAGGATGGGGCACAATTCCTACCAATCTTCCAACGCACTAATCCCAACGCACACTTTTCTGTAGAAATGGCTGTGCATGTAAACGGGTGCTGTAGCGACCAACGGCTGGGCTTTAGGCATGTAAAGGGGTCCTGCGTGGCTCTGAAACGTTGCAATCTGCTGTAACAATGCAATTGCCAATTAAAGCTCTGGACCCCCTCTGGAGATCATTGGTGTGCTGGTGACATATGATTTCTTTCAATTCCTCCCAATGATACCACCGATGGGGCACAATTCCTCCCAATAAAACCTACGATGGGGCACAATTCTTCCCAATGACACCAAGGATGGGGCACAATTCCTCCCAATGACACCAACAATGGGGCCCAATAACACCAAGGATGGGGCACAATTCCTCCCAGTGACAACAACAATGGGGTACAATTCCTCCCAATGATACCAACGATGGGGCACAATTCCTCCCAATAAAACCAATGATGGGGCACAATTTCTCCCAATGACACCAACTATGGGGCCCAATAACACCAATGATCAGGCACAATTCCTCCCAGTGACACCAAGGATGGGGCACATTTCCTCCCAATGACACCAACAATGGGGCCCAATAACACCAAGGATAGGGCACAATTCCTCCCAGTGACAATAACGATGGGAAACAATTCCTCCCAGTGACACCAAAGATAGGGCAAAATTACCCCCACCAAAACAAACAAGGGGGCATTATTTTTCTACTCCCAATGGCCACAGTCCGACCCCCTAAAGTCTGAAGGATAGGAAACTGACCCTTTGTTAAGAATGTTTGGAGACCCATGGTTTAGTCTGATAGGGTTTTAGGGTTAGTTTATACCAGCAGTAAGTGTGAATTGTGGTCCAGCAGGGTCTCTGCACTGCTAATGTGCCAATCTTGGTACATCACACTGCTCACCAGTTTTTTCTTTTCAATTAACATTATTGAAATTTTACAGACAATTCCTTGCCGTGATGTGTGAGGCAGTGGATTGCCATTCCCCTGATCTACGCTGGATAAAAGTACTATATGCAGTATTTTTTCAGTGCACACTGCCCACACACCACCACAACACAGTGGAGGGAAGCGGGCACACCAGAGACAAGGCATGTTGCAATGCTGCACTGTGCTGAAATAGCTGCCCAATGCAGTCCCACTGCATCTGGTGTGATTGTACCCCTTATGCCCCGTACACACGGTCGGACATTACGACCACAAAATCCGTTGGATTTTTTCCAATGGATTTTGTCCAAAACTTGTTACACACGGGCGCACAAAGTTGTCGGACAATCCGATCGTTCGGAAACAGGTGACGTACAACACGTACAGTGGGAAATACGTAGAGGCCAGTAGCCAATAGCTTTCGTCTCCCAATTTTTTCTGAGCATGCGTGGCACTTTGTGCGTCGGAATTCTCTACACACGATCGGAGAAAAGTCAGAAAATTTTAGATCCAGTTCTCAAACTTATTCCGTCGGAAATAAGTCCCCACACGCGATCGGATTTTCCGACAACATGATCCGATCTGACTTTTTCCCTCGGAATTTCTGACTGTGTGTACGGGGCATAAGGGTAGAACAGAACTGTGCCATAGCTATGCCAGGACAGGAAGCATCATACTCAAGAAAAAAGTATTTGAAGTGTTATGCGGCGTACACACGGTCGGAATTTCCGATGGAAACAGTCCGATGGGAGCTTATCAACGGATTTTCCGACCGTGTGTATGCCCATCGGTCTTTTTCTGTCGGAATTTCCGACGGACTTTGGATTGAGAACCTGTTCTCAATTTTTCCGACGGAAATCCTTTCTATCGGATTTTCCGATCGTGTGTATGCAATTCCGACGCATGCTCGGAAACAATTCGACGCATGCTCAGAAGCATTAAACTTCCCTTCTATAGTGCTGTCGAACGTGTTTTATGCCGCTGTGTTACAGACCGTCGGAATTTGGTGTGACCGTGTGTAGGCAAGACAGTTTGAGCGAAATTCCGTTGGAATTCGGACGGGAAAACCATCAGAGCTTTTTCCGACGAGAATTCCGACCGTGTGTACGCGGCATTAGAACCTTTTCAGTAAAAAAAATGAAAAAGTGAAAATAACACCCTACACCCCCCCCCCCCCCAGGCCTCTGATGTACTTATTCCTGTGGGTGATGAATTTTCAGTGCCCACGCAGCTGGTGTAGCAGTCTGGGGATTTGAAATCCCCACTCTTCTTCTTTCTGCAGGGCTTCCAGGACGGATTTGAGCAATTATGATTGGTCAGCACCGGCACAGGGGAGCATCGATTTGCTCTGTCCCAGAAGCCCTGCAAGAAAGAATGAAAGTAGGGGGTACCTATGCTAATCTTGACTACCAAGTCCCTGCTGAGTGCCCATTGATCTTCGTCCAAGTTGTGCATTTTCTCACGTTTTAACTTTTAAAAATGCTGCAAGGTCAGAAAAATACCAGGAGATCTGCCAGAAATCCAGTGTGCTTCTAACTTCCTGTTTGGTCTGAGAACACCGTGCCTTTTCTCCAACCAGCCTTGTCAGACCTGCCTGCTGGACTACGGAACTCCACCTATTCCCCACCAATCTCTGTCCTACTCTGTATGAATACATTGATTTCTTTACCAGCAAAACAATGCTGCTGCTTTGATTCTCATGACCCTACCCACGCACTGTGTTTAGAGAGAGAGGCTTTTGGGAGATGTAGTTCTGGAGGTGTGCTTACTTCAATAGGAGCTTGGCTCCCAGCAGCTACCCCTGCAGGACTTTTACGAGAATAGTAATGATATCATAGGGTGTAAAAAAAGGTTGTTTCTCACAACGGGAACAAGAAAAGGAAAATATTATGCTGGAATGTGACCTAGAGCAGCATTTCCCAACCTTTTTTTTTTTTAATATGGCATCCTATTAAAGTATGAAAAAATCTTTAGTTTAAAATGTAAAAAACATAAATGTTACTTACCAATGGGATACCTGAACCATGGGAAAAACGCCTTGATTAAATTAACTTTACATTAGAAGCCCCCTATCACATTAGAGGCCTCCCTTAACATAAGATGCCACCATTATATCAGAGTCTCCCCTTCACATTAGAGGCTGACATACATACCCTGTTTCCCCGAAAATAAGACCTAGCGTGATTGTCGGCGATGGCTGCAATATAAGCCCTACCCCCCAAATAAGCCCTACCCTGTTTCCCCAAAAATAAGCCCTATCCTGAAAATAAGACCTACAAGGACTTTAACTAGGGCTTATTTGGGGGGTAGGGCTTATCACCGACAATCATGCTAGGTCTTATTTTCGGGGAAACAGGGTAGGTCCTGCCATCGCATCAGAGTTCCCCTTCACATCAGATACTCCCATCACTTCAGAGCACCCCCTTGCATCAGAGTCCCCGCTTCACATCAGAGGCCCCATATACATGCATCCCACCATCCCATCAAAGTCCCCTCATCACAACAAAGCCTCCCCATCACATCAGAATCCCCCATCACAGACACCCCCCCCCCCCTTTCACGCAGTCCCCTCTTCACATTAGAGTCTTCCTTTTTGGCTCCAGCAGCACGACAGAGGGTGAGAAGTGGGGAGTTCTTGAGGAGGAAGACATATCTTCTCCTGAACACAGGGGGTAGTCCTGCATACTGCCTGCCCTGGATCAGTCATGTGTTGCTACGGTCCGGGTTGCCATCATCATAGGCCCTAAAGCATCATTGGCTGTTATGGTGCTGGCAGACGGCCTGCCCGTACCATAGCAACTTGTGGCGCTGATCCAGAGAAAACTGGGTCCCATGCTCGCGGCAGCCCAGGTTGAAAAACACTGATTTGGCCCGAGGAAGGGAGGTTTGGGGGTAAAAATTGTCTACTAGTCTAAATTACTATCTACCTAACTTTCCAAGAAATAAAGAATCTGTATACAGCTTAGGTGTAAAAACCACTGGTCTCAATAGGGGCACTGGAAACACATTTTTTGACAAGGCCAGGTTCACATTAACCGCTTCCCGACCGCCGCCTGTACATATACGTCGGCAGAATGGCACGGCTAGGCAAAAGCACGTATATATAAGTCCCCTTTAATTGCCTAGCCGTGGGGTCGCGCGCTCCGTGACCACGGCCGCGGGACCAGCGGACCCGATCGCCGCTGGTGTCCCGCGATCGGGTCACAGAGCTGAAGAACGGGGAGAGGTCTGTGTAAACAAACCTCTCCCCCTGCTTCCTACTCTGCCTGTCACTAATCGGCTGTTCCCTGTCATCGGGAAAGTCGATCAGTGACGTCAGATGTCAGCCACGCCCCCTAATGTAAAAAAAAAACACACACATCACAGACCATAACCCCTCCCCACCCCCTAGTGGTTAACTCTTTCACTGCCAGTGTCATTTATACAGGAATCAATGCATTTAAATAGCATTGATTGCTGTATAAATGACAATGGTCCCAAAAATGTGTCAAAAATGTCCGATGTGTCCGCAATAATGTCGCAGTCACAATAAAAATCGCTGATCGCCGCCATTACTAGTAAAAAAAAAAAAATATTAATAAAAATGCTATAAAACGATCCCCTATTTTGTAAACGCTATAACTTTTGCGCAAACCAATCAATAATCGCTAATTGCGATTTTTTTTACCAAAAATATGTAGAAGAATACGTATCGGCCTAAATTGAGGAAAAAAAATGTTTTTTTTATATATTTTTTGGGGATATTTATTATAGCAAAAGTAAAAAATATTGAATTTTTTTCAAAATTGTCGCTTTATTTTTGTTTATAGCGCAAAAAATAAAAACTGCAGGGGAGATCAAATACCACCAAAAGAAAGCTCTATTTGTGGGAAAAAAAGGACGCCAATTTTGTTTGGGAGCCACATCGCACGACCGCGCAATTGTCAGTTAAAGCGACGCAGTGCTGAATCGCAAAAAGGGGCCTGGTCCTTTGGCTGCAAATTGGTCCGGGGCTGAAGTGGTTAAAATACTGGGAGCTTTTGGCTGGCAAAAATGTTGTGATGTTCTTTCTATGAGCTGCCTATTAGGAGAACAGATATAAATCCATGAAAAAGAGAGCACCTACCTGCCAGGCTAGAAGTGACAGTAGTCCAGTAAGTCTTACCTTCACAGGTGTTGTCCAGCTTTCTCTGCACAGGTAGGATTGATAGGTTGGAACTTGTGCCAGACATCTCCTTCGCCTTTTTCATTACAGACTGGCGAATCTCACTCACCAGGTTGCGACCTGGGAATAGGTTAAGTAGGCTCAGCATATTGTTAATGCTCTCCGCTACCTCACGGACAGGTGCCTCCTGCATTTCTTCAAGAAAAGCACCACTCCTATCTGACAATGTGCTCTGCAGTTGGCTGCCACTGCCTTGGATGCACGATGTTAGGCTTTCCTTGACTACAGCTTGGTGTAAATTGGACTCTGAGTCCTGGGTCTTCATTTCTCCAATTTCTGCTGCTCTAGAGCCCAGCTTGTCTGAGCTTTTCTGGTTTAAAGGAAGTTCCTCCTGATCCTTCACCTCCAGTGTTGGAATAAACCCAGCACCAAGCTCCATGTTGCCTACTGGCGTCCTTCTCTCTGACTGATTGGTGGCAGTACCAGTGTCTGTCTTAGCTGCATCTACCTCTGGTGTCTCTCTTACAAGCCTCTCAATGTTGACAGACTTCACCTCATGGTCAAATATCCCCTGGTGCTGGGTCAGGCGACCTTGAGTTATAAAGACTTGCTTTGACATCGATGACTTTATTCCGGAAGAGAGAGTTGCTGTTTTTGGACCATGTGAAATAGAAGACCTGTCGTGTCTTCGTGGACAGTCCTGAAGCCACCCCTTCTTCTGAAATGTCTCTTTGTGCATCTTAAATTTAATACTGTTGCGTTCTTTCTTGGTCTTCCTTCTTTTTGCTTTTATCACTGTGTTCGTGATGCTTTTGCAGAGCTTTTCGTGATCTTTAGTATTGAGCTTTGACTCTAACCCGGCCAAGCTGGGAATTGGCCCTTTATCCTTTAGTGATGGCAGACAGCTGTTCTCACGATCCATTATGGCAAAGACTGACTAAGGACATCACCTAAGGCCAACAAGTAGGAAATAAAGAGTTACAGTATTAACAGATGACCAACTACACATGGATGGAAAAAAAATCCATGAGCCAAAGCACCCAAAAAATTAACTTTATTGCTGTAAGTTGAAGCAAATGTGCCCTATACAGGGGGTCCCCGACTTACAAACGCCCGACATACGAACATCTCCTACTTACGAACCGGGGCGCTGCGGGGACCCTCCGCCATTTTCCGATGTCCTTCGGAAAATGACGGTAAACATCGGAAAAGTTCGTAATTTGCCGTGCATGCGCAGAACGGCATTCGACGGAACATCTGAAATGTCCGTAATTGTCGGTCTGCGCATGCCTGGCCGACTTACGAACATTTCTGAGTTAAGAACAGGCGGACAGTCCCTAACGAGTTCGTAACTCGGGGACCCCCTGTATGGCTAAAAGGTTTTGGACATCTCACCCTCACATCAGTTAATTGACATCCAATTCAAAAACCATGGACATTATTATACAGTGCCTTAAAAAAGTATTCATACCCCTTGAAAATTTCCACATTTTGTCATGTTACAACCAAAAACGTAAATTTATTTTATTGGGATTTTATGTAATAGTCCAACATAAAGTGGCACATAATTGTGAAGTAGAAGGAAAAGTATACTGTATTTTTCGGACCATAAGACGCACTTTTTCCCCCCAGAAATATGGGGAAAATGCCCCTGCGTCTTATGGTGCAAATATACGACAGGCACCGCTCCCCGCCACCGCTCGCATCGCCTCCCACCGCCGCCACCGGAAGAGAGGCAGGAGGGCAGGGACAGATTTCCAAACCCACCGTGAGCGCCGGGCGAGACAGAAAAGATGGAGGAGGGAGAAGTGGCAGCTGTCCCTGGGGGGGGGGCACCATAGACGCAGGGCCGGGGGCACTGACAAGAGCAGCCGGAGGAAGAGGTGAAGGCAGGAGTTGGCTCCCAGGAACGATGGTCGGGGAGGAGGGCGGACCGAGGACAACAGGAATAGGCAGGCCACTGGGATAACATCAGGTAAGGCAATGGTCACTCTGCATTTCTATGGCATGGTCACTCTGCATTTCTATGGCATGGTCACTCTGCATTTCTATGGCATGGTCACTCTGCATTTCTATGGTAGTAGTCACTCTGCATTTCTATGGCATGGTCACTCTGCATTTCTATGGCATGGTCACTCTGCATTTCTATGGCATGGTCACTCTGCCTTTTCTATGGCATTGTCACTCTGCATTTTCTATGGCAATGGTCACTCTGCATTTTCTATGGCAATGGTCACTCTGCATTTCCTATGGTAATAGCCACTCTGCATTTTCTATGGCAATGGTCACTCTGCATTTCTATGGTAGTAGTCACTCTGCATTTCTATGGCATGGTCACTCTGCATTTCTATGGCATTGTCACTCTGCATTTCTGTGGCATGGTCACTCTGCATTTCTATGGCATGGTCACTCTGCATTTCTGTGGCATGGTCACTCTGCATTTCTGTGGCATGGTCACTCTGCATTTCTATGGCATGGTCACTCTGCATTTTCTATGGCAATGGTCACTCTGCATTTCTGTGGCATGGTCACTCTGCATTTCTATGGCATGGTCACTCTGCATTTCTGTGGCATGGTCACTCTGCATTTCTATGGCATGGTCACTCTGCATTTTCTATGGCAATGGTCACTCTGCATTTCATGGGCACTGGAAAATATTTTAGTACACCATTTGGTTCAGAATATTTTTTTTTTTTTGTTTTCTACCTCTAAAACCTAGGTGCGTCTTATGGTCAGGTGTGTCTCATGGACCGAAAAATATGGCAAATGGTTTTCACATTTTTTTACAAATAAATATATGAAAAGTGTGGCGTGCATTTAAATTCAGCCCCCTTTACTCTGATACCCCTAACTAAAATCTAGTAAACAGAGTCCACCTATGTGAAATTTCTCAGTATAAATACAGCTGTCCTGTGAAGCCATCAGAGGTTTGTTAGAGAACCTTAGTGAACAAACAGCATCACGAAGGCCAAGGAACACACCAGACAGGTCAGTGATAAAGTTGGGGAGAAGTTTAATCCTGGGTTAGCTTAAACTGACAGGCTGGGCAAGGAGAGCATTAATCAGAGAAGCAGCCAAGAGGCCCATGATAACTCTGGAGGAGCTGCAGAGATCCACAGCTCAGGGGGGAGAATCTGTCCACAGTTTGCGAGAAGCCATGTGGGGGACAGATCAAACATGTGGAAGAAGGTGCTCTGGTCAGATGAGACCAAAAATTTTTTGGTCTAATAGCAAAAGCTATGTGTGGCGAAAAACTAACACTGCACATCACCCTGAACACCCCATCCCCACCGTGAAACATGTTGGTGGCAGCATCATGTTGTTTCTTCAGCAGGGACAGGGAAGCTAGTTTGAATTGATGGGAAGATGGATGGAGCCAAATACAGGGCAATCTTAGAAGAAAACCTGTTAGAGTCTGCAAAAGATTTGAGACTGGGGTGGAGGTTCACCTTCCAGCAGGAGATCGACCCTAAACATACAGCCAGAGCTACAATGGAATGGTTTAGATCAAAGCATATTCATGTGTCAGAATGGCCCAGTCAAAGCCCAGACCTAAATCCAATTGAGAATCTGTGGGTAGACTTGAAAAAGAAGAATGGGCAAAAATTAGACTTTCTAGACATGCGAAGCTGCTAGAGACATCCCCAAAAGACTTGCAACTGTAATTGCAGCGAAAGAGGGTAGGGACTGATGTGAATGTACAATGTATATGTAAAGCGCTGCGTAAATTGACGGCGCTATTTAACCACTTCAGCCCCGGACCAATTGGCAGCCAAAGGACCAGGCCCTGGTCCTTTGCGATTTGGCACTGCGTCACTTTAACTGACAATTGCGCGGTTGTGCGACGTGGCTCCCAAACAAAATTGGCGTCCTTTTTTCCCCACAAATAGAGCTTTCTTTTGGTGGTATTTGATCGCCCCTGCATTTTTTATTTTTTGCGCTATAAACAAAAATAGAGCGACAATTTTGTAAAAAATGCAATATTTTTTGCTTTTTGCTATAAATATCCCCAAAAAATATATATAAAAAATATTTTTTTTCCTCAGTTTAGGCCGATACGTATTCTTCTACATATTTTTGGTAAAAAAAATGAAATTAGCGATTATTGATTGGTTTGCGCAAAAGTTATAGCGTTTACAAAATAGGGGATAGTTTTATAGCATTTTTATTAATATTTTTTTTTTACTAGTAATGGCGGCGATCAGCAATTTTTATTGTGACTGCGACATTATGGCGGACACATCGGACATTTTTGGGACCATTTTTCATTTATACAGCAATCAATGCTATTGATTCCTGTATAAATGACAGTGGTAGTGAAAGAGTTAACCACTAGGGGGAGGGGAGGGGTTATGGTCTGTGACGTGTGTGTGTTTTTTTACATTAGGGGGCGGGGCTGACGTCTGACGTCATTGATCGGCTTTCCCGATGACAGGGAACAGCCGATCAATGACAGGCAGTGTAGGAAGCGCGGGGAGAGGTTTGTTTACACAGACCTCTCCCCGTTCTTCAGCTCTGTGACCCGATCGCGGGACACCAGCAGTGATCGGGTCCGCTGGTCCCCGCGGCCGGGGTCACGGAGCTCCCCACCGGGTCGCGAGCGTGCCGCTGGCGGCGCGCGCGCGACCCACGGGCAGGCAATTAAAGGGCCACGTACAGGTACGTGATTTTGCCAGCCATTCTGCCGCAGTGTATCTGCGTGAGGCGGTCGGGAAGCGGATAAGTACCTGAAATAAATAAATAAATAAATAAATAAAGGTGGTTCTACAAAGTATTGACTCGGGGGCTGAATACAAATGCACGCATATACAAGATATTTATTTCTAAAACATTTTGAAACCCATTTATCATTTTCCTTCCACTTCACAATTATGTGCCACTTTTTGTTGGTCTATTACATAAAATCCCAATAAAATAAAAATACATTTACGTTTCTGGTTGCAACATGAAAATTTCAAGTGGTATAAATACTTTTTCAAGGCACTGTAGAGCCTCTTTGTTCTAACATCATCCACTCTTCTGCAGAGGCTTTCCAAGAAATGATGGAGTATCTGCCCTTTCAGATACCTATGTTGGACGATAAGAGCTAGCTCGGAATTGGCATTCCAATTTTGTTCAAAATTGATCCCATAAGAGTTCAGTAAGGTTGAGGTCGGGATTCTGTGTAGTAATGATATAAAGTACTAGTGCACTGCCACCTCTTTCTACAAATAATGTGAAAGGAATACATTGATTAGTCATCTGCTGCTGCCACTTATAACGTGTTCCTGCGCTCTATAATAATTAGAAATATTGTAATTATCGTGTAGCACTGCTGACTTATAAATATTATAACTCACACTCACTTCTTCAAATGTAATCCAGACCAGAATGTATTTATTATAAACCCATAAGGATCCTCTGATGAGGTCACTTGATACGTGACTCAACGCGTTAGGGCGGAGCCGAGTGACGTTGGCGCCAGGACCTGAAGTGAGACGGGGCTGAATCTGTCACTCTTGGAGGTGTATCGGTTACATTCGATCCGTATTCATTCCTATGTGAGTGTATATTTTTTAACAAAACTGGCTTTGTTTTTAAAAATACTACACCATTGATTAATCACATTTATGTGATAGTTTACGTTTTTGGGGTTTTATTTAAGATGTGCAAGAGAGCTCACACAAACATTTCACATTATTGTGATAAAACAGCCATGTTAGGGACTATGTGGATTTGAGCGTTCACAACAGATGTCCGAGACATTTTCCCATAACAGATGCTTTGGAGACATTGTTTGGACAATTCAGGGAACCCCCATGTTTGGGGAGGGCACATATAGACCTGTATTCATTTATACACTATATTAAAAAAAATATTGAGATGCCTGGCTTTACATGCACATGGACTTTAATGGCATCCCAGTCTTAGTTCGTAGGGTTCAATACTGAGCTGGCCCACTCTTCTGGGAAGGCTGTCCACAAGGTTTAGGAGTGTGTCTATGGGAATATTTGACCATTCTTCCAGAAATGTATTTGTGAGGTCAGGCACTGATGTTGGACCAGAAGGCCTGGCTCGCAGTCCCAGCTCTAATTCAGCCTAAAGGTGTTCTATCGGTTTGAGGCAGGCCAGTCAAGTTCCTCCACAGGAAGTCATGTTGGAACAGGAAGGGGCCATCCCCAAACTGTTCCCACAAAGTTGGAAGCATGAAATTGTCCAAAATGTCTTGGTATGCTGACGCCTTAAGAGTTCCCTTCACTGGAACTAAGGGGCCAAGCCCAACCCCTGAAAGACAACCCCACATCTTCCCCCCTTCACCAAATGATTTGTACCAGTGCAAAAAGCAAGGTCCATAAAGACAGGGATGAGCGAGTTTGGGGTGGAGGAACTTGACTGGCCTGCACAGAGTCCTGACCTCAACCTGATAGAACACCTTTGGGATGAATTAGAGTGGAGACTGCGAGCCAGGCCTTCTTGTGCAATATCACTGCCTGACCTCACAAATGCTCTTCTGGAAGAATGGTCAAACATTCCCATAGACACACTCCTAAACCTTGTGGACGGCCTTCCCACAAGAGTTGAAGCTGTTATAGTTGCAAGGGGTGGGCCAACTCAATATTGAACCCTACGGACTAAAGGCCCGAACACGCGATCAGAAAATCGGAAGTAAAATTTCGTCCAACGAAATGATCTGCCGATTTTCTGATCGTTAGTATGGTGCTTTCGACAGCTGATTCCGAATTTTCGGATGACAAAAACTGGATGTGTAGGCCGTTAGACTGATAGCGGCCGTTTACCACGCGATCGCTCCGTCAAATGATACCGATCGGTACAGTGAGAGGGGGAGAGATTGCAGCAGCACTGTGGGCTGGATGTGTAGTGCCCACAGCGCTGCTCAGTGACAATACTCTGCCCATACTCTGCAACACTGCAATACTCTGCCAATACTTGCCAATACATTTTAACAGAAACAAAGAATTTTTTTTTTTTTTTTTACAGAATTTTCAGTCTTTTTTGATTTATAGATGACATATGATTAAATATCACCAAAATAAAGCTCTATTTGTGTGAAAAAAAAGGACAAAAATTTCATATAGGTACAGTATTGCATGACTGAGTAATTGTCATTCAAAGTGTGAGAGCACCGAAAGCTGAAAATTGGTCTGGGCAGGAAGGGGGTTTAAGTGCCCAGTGGTCAAGTGGTTAACACAACGTCCGATTTTCCTTTAACCACTACAATACTGGGCACTTTCGCCCCTTCCTTCCCAGCCCAATTTTCAGCTTTCAGCGCTCTCTCGCTCTTTCAATGACAATTGCGCGGCCAGGCTACGCCGTACCCAAATGCAATTTTTATCATTTTGTTTGCACAAATAGAGCTTTATTTTGGTGGTATTTATTCACGACTTCGTTTTTTATTTTTTGCGATATAAGCGAAAAAATAGCGGAAATTTGGAAAAAAAAACAATATTTTCTTAATTCTATATTAAAAGAAATCCAATCAAATCGAATTTTGTCATAAATTTAAGCCAAACTGTATTCTGCTACATGTTTTTAGTAAAAAAAATTCCATTAAGGCCCCTTTCACACTGGGGCGGGGAGCCGCGGTGACGGTAAAGCAGCGCTATATTTAGCGCTGCTTTACCGTCGTTTTAACCGCGGTTTTTGGCCGCTCGCGGTGCGGTTTTACCCCCCGCGAGCGGCTGAAAAAGGGTTAAAATCCCCCGCAGAGCGCCGCCGTAGCGGCGCTTTGCGGCGGTATTGCCGCGGTTTCACCGCGGTGTCCCATTCTAATCAATGGGAAGGAGCGATATAGGAGCGGTGAACACACCGCTCCTATACCGCTCCAAAGATGCTGCTAGCAGGACTTTTTTTGTCATCCTGCTAGCGCACCGCTCCAGTGTGAAAGCCCGCCGGCTTTCACACTGGAGTTAAAGGGGCCGGATTTTTTCATGCGGTGAACAGGTGCTATTTTTGAAAGGGGCCTAAGTGTATAATAATTGGTTTGTGTCATCACGGACATATGTACGCAAATGATCATGTACAGATGTGTGCAGGTGATCACGGACATATGTGTGAGGATAATCATTGGGACATGTGATTTTACTGGGACATATGTGGGGGACATGTGTTTTTATTATTTGGGGACATGTGTTTTTATTATTTGGGGACATGTATTTTTATTATTTGGGGACATGTGTTTTTATTATTTAGGGACGTGTGTTTTGGGGACATGTGTGTTTACACTAGACTGGTGATCAGTGAGTAAAAAGCTGTAACAAACAGCTAATACTCACTGATCACCAGCCGGCTGCAGCGATCCGCTCTCCTCTCCTCAGCGACGACTTCCGTGTGAGGAGAGGAGAGCTTAGCAACCGGCTGTTTGCTTACAACACATGACGGCTGTGATTGGACACGGCCGTCATGTGATCAGGAGGGCCAATCACAGAGCCCTCCTGCCGATCCGAGATACGCCGTGTCCAGGTGACACGAGCGCATCGGGATTGCGCCGCTGCGCAGGCACGCGCGATCCGCCTACTTCTGAAGGACGTTCAGGAACGTCCTATCAGAAGTAGAAGGCTCCCACCTGGCCCGTATATGTACAGTGGCCGGGTGGGAAGTAGTTAAGTAGTACGGATTTTGTCTGAAAAAAAACGTAATAGCGAGACTACGCATGCTCAGAATCGAAAGAACACATACAAAACAATTTAACACGTTACATCACTTCTGAAGTTGAATTCAGTCGTACGAGAATTTCCGTATGTTGGGTAACCTCTTCACTTTTGATATGAGACTAGCATGCAACAAAAAACTGACGATAATTCGTCCGATAATCTGATCGCGTGTACCCGGCTTTAGACTGGGATGTGTAAAGGCCAGGCGTCCCAATACTTTGGGCAATATGTAGGTCCAAGTGTTAGGCCCCTTTCACACTGGGGCGTTTTTCAGGCGGTACAGCGCTAAAAATAGCGCCTGTACAGCGCCTGAAAAAAATCCGGCCCCATTCACTCCAGTGTGAAAGCCGGAGGGCTTTCACACTGGAGCGGTGCGCTACCAGGACGGTCAAAAAAGTCCTGCTAGCAGCATCTTTGGGACACCGCGGTAATACCGCAGCAATACCGCCACAAAGCACCGCTACGGCGACGCTTTGCGGGGATTTTAACCCTTTTTCGGCCGCTAGCGGGGGTTAAAACCGCACTGCTAGCGGCCGAAATACCGCGGCTAAAACGACGGTAAAGCAGGGCTAAATATAGTGATGCTTTACCGTCGCCGCCGCTCCCGCCCCAGTGTGAAAGGGGCCTAAGAGAAGCAAATAGATTTCTCCATCCACACTAAACAGCCTGGATGGAGGAACCTGTCCTGCCGGCCGTTGTATTCTGACAGCTGCTGACAACCAGAACACCCGAAAAGTGCCTGAATCTAATTGGATGCAGTCCCTGTTGAGATGACAATCTGTCCGTAGCCTTCAATTTTTCAAATGAAGTTTGTCGAGCCGGCGGGGCCACCCAAGGCTTGAATTTCAGCCACTTCGGCAGGAAACCATTAACCACTTGCCGACCGCCGCACGCCGATATACGTCAGCACAATGGCAGCGGTGGGAAAATGGGCGTAACTGTACGTCCCCTTTAAGAGTAGGGGATGGAAGGCGTGCACATTCCGCCAGAGGCACGCGTCCGCCGCGTACAGTGTAACCCTGCGCCCGCGGGACCAGTGGACTCGATGTGCACCGGTCTCCCGGCGACCGTGTCACGAAGCCTCAGAACGGGGGAAGTACCTATGTAAACAAGGCATTTCCCCGTTCTGTCTTGTAATGTGACAGAGATCCCCGCTCCCTGTCATCGGGAGCAGTGATCGCTGTCATGTGACCTGTAGCCCACAGTTAGAATCACTCCCTAGGACACACTTAACCCCTTGATCGCCCCTAGTGTTTAACCCCTTTCCTGCCAGTGTCACTTACACAGTATGCAGTGCATTTTTATAGCACTGATCACTGTATAAAAGACAATGGTCCCAAAATAGCGTCAAAAGTGTCCGATGTGTCCGCTAAAATGTCACAGCCCCAATAAAAAAAAAATCGCAGATTGCCGGCATTACTAATAAAAAAAAAAAAGGCAGTGAAACTATCCCCTATTTTTAGACACTACTTTTGCACAAACCAATTAATAGACGCTTATTGTGATTATTTTTTACCAAAAATATGTAGAAAAATACGTATCGGCCTAAACTGAGGAAAAAAAAATCGTTTTTTTTTATATATTTTATGTTTTTTTTGGGGGTAAAAAGTAAAAAAGAATGCGTCGCTCTTTTTTTGTTTATAGCAAAAAAAAATAAAAACCGTGGAGGCGATCAAATACCACCAAAAGAAAGCTCTATTTGTGGGAAAAAAAGGACGTAAATTTTGTTTCGGAGCAACGTCGCACGACCGCGCAATTGTCAGTTAAAGCGACGCAGTGCCAAATCGCAAAAAACGCTCCCAGTCAAGAAGGGGGTAAATCCTTCCGGGGCTGAAGTGGTTAAGAGGGCGTGGAAGGGGGGGGGGTGTCCTATGTCTACATACTTTTGCTGTTAGGTGTCCCTCATTGCCATCTCAAAAAGTTGGGAGGTATAGATCCCCACCAGCGACAATAGATCCCCCCCGCAGCCAGCATCAATAGACCCTCCAGCACCCCTTGTCAATTTTTGGGGCATTATTCGCATTGGGCCCCATCACATAACGCACCATATGTGATGGAAAAAACGTCCCTTAATTACAAAGGAAGCGACATGCAGGTTGATTGGCGCTGCTTGCAGAAACGATAACAGCGGAGAACCTGATTGGCTCATCGAAGAACCTGCATGGAGCTCTGATAGTCTCATATTTCAGGTATGCATCCCTTCACATACAGAATGGGAGGAATTGCACCTGTTTTGTGTTATTCTTCATCGGCATGACACAGGGCACCTCTGATACATGAAGACAATGTTATTGCCCATTGGCATGGGTTGGTGGCACTATGCACGTCCTTTAACACCTAATATATCACCTTAATGGAAGAGCCCAGCTGGCAGACAGCACATATCACATTCACGTTGCCTAGCCACTCGGTAACGATCAGCTATTTCAATATGGCGGCACCACCGACAACTCTATCGCATGATGCTCGGTTAAACCGGTATACGCCACCACCGGATTCTAATCACCCCCATTCTTAGTGACAATTGGTATCGTCCCCTCTATTGGCGACCTGGACTATAACGCTAAGAAGGGGTGGATGTGTACACCCCTATAAAGACTGACATGATTCAGCCCAGCTCGTTGCGTTAAGCGAAGACGAGACCACTTGATTTATAAAATGGGGGTGCGCGGTAAAGTTGATGACTGACTTCCTGGATAGGGCTAGCCGATGCCTGGCGGAGGGGGAGGCGGGCTCCTGGGCTCCCTTGAACAGTGGGAGGGTTGTCTGTGGATTCCCCCCGCAGTAGAAGGGGGATGGTGTGAGCCGGGGAAGGGAGGATTCCAGGGCTGCAGTCAGTGAAGAGGGATCAGCAGGTGAGGAGTGTGGATTCCTTTATGATGATGATGATGGGGGGTGAGAGCTGTGTGTGTGGAGGGGGGGTGTCCCCTGTGTGCTGACATGGTGTCACCCTCACCTATATAATTATAATGATGGCCTCACGTTACAGCTTCATACTCCATGCAGCATCCCTGTATGGCCTGCAGTGTGGGGCCCATTGGAGCTGCTGCTTCTTGTAGGGACCAATCAGGTTCATTGTTTCCTCAGAAATCTAGTAAGGAAAGCCCTGGGGGCCCCATTCACACCTGAGCGGCCCCCGCAATAACGCAAAAAAAAAAAAAAGAAAGTGCCATAATGTGCGTCACGCTTGCGGTGGTGCAATTTTTTTATTTTATTTTTTTAGGTCGCATTCACACCCGAGCAACGCAGAAACACGCGAAAAATACAACAAAACGCGCATTGCGTAATTTTTTAGCCACTTCCAACCCCGGGCCAGTTCTGCCATTTCACTCACTGCCACTCTTTGCTAGAAACCCCCAGACATTATTATTATTATTATTATTATTATTATTATTATTATTATTATTATTATTATTATTAATAAAAATAATAATAATAATAATAATAATAATAATAATATATATATATATATATATTATATATATATATATTATTATTATTATTATTTTTTTTTTTTTAAAGCAGAGACCCTAGAATATAAAATGGCGAACATTGCAATTTGTTATGTCACACGGTATTTGCGCAGCAATTTTTCAAACGCAATGTTTTTAGAAAAAAAAGTACACTTTCATGAATTTTAATACAAAAAAAAAATACACAATATATAACCCAATTTTTTTGGGCAAAATATAAAAGATGATGTTACGCTGGATAAATAGATGCCTAACATGTCACGCTTTAACCACTTCAGCTCTGGAAAGTTTTTACCCCCCCCCCCTCTTTCATGACCAGGACGTCTTTTGCGATACGGCACTGCGTTATTTTAACTTACAATTGCGCGGTCGTGCGACGCTGTACCCAAATTCAATTGATGTCCTTTTTTTTTTTTTTTTTTTTTCCACAAATAGAGCTTTCATTTGGTGGTATTTGATCACCTCTGCGGTTTTTATTTTTTGCGCTATAAACAAAAAAAGAGCGACAATTTTGAAAAAAACAATACTTTGTACTTTTTGCTATAATAAATGTCCAAAAAAAAAAAGTAAAAAAAAGAATTTCTTCATCAATTTAGGCCAATATGTATTCTTCTATATATTTTTGGTTTAAAAAAAGCGTATATTGGAAGTTATAGCGTCTACAAAATAGCGGATAATTTGTCATTTTTATTCATTTTATATATATTTTTTTTTTTTTTTTTTTACTAGTAATGGCAGTGATCTGTGTTTTTTTTTTTTTTTTTTTTTTCCGGGACTGCGACGTTGCAGCGGACAGATCGGACACTATTTTGGGACCATTGACATTTATACAGCGATCAGAGCTAAAAATAGCTACTGATTACTGTATAAATGTCACTGGCTGGCAAGGGGTTAACACTAGGGGGCGATCAAAGGGTTCACTGTGTTCCTTAGGTGTGTGTGTTCTAACTGTAGAGGTGATGGGAGTGACTGGGGGAGGAGACATATCATTGTTCCTACTTAGTAGGAACACATGATCTGTCTCTACTCCCCTGACAGAACTGGGATTTGTGTGATTCCCCGTTCTGTCAGGAGCATTCACGGGTGCCCGGCGGACATCGCGTCCTCCGGGGCACGCACATCGGGGCGCCTGCTATAGCGTCTTAAAGAGCCGACGTATAGCGACGACGATTTGCACAGCCGTGCCAACCTACCGCAGTATAATTGTGGGGATATATATTTTGGGGATATATATATATATATATATATATATATATATATATATATATATATATATATATATATATATATATATATATATATATATATATATATATATATATATATATATATATATATATATATATATATATAATATATATATATATATATATATTAGAATTTTTTTTTTACTAGTAATGGCGGCGATCAGCAATTTTTAGCGGGGCAGCGATATTGCAGCAGACAGATCGGACACCTGACTGACGCTTTTTTCGACACTTTTTGGGGACCAGTGACACCCGTACAGTAATCCAGTACTAAAAATGTGCACTGTCACTGTACTACTGACGCTGGCTAGGAAAGGGCTAACATTAGGGGCGATTAAAGGGTTAACTGCGTGCCTGACCAGTGCTTGGTTACTTTGGGGGAGGTGCTTGTACTAGGGGAAGTCGGAGATCCAAAAACACGGGATCGATACCTTCCCTACTGACAGAACAGCAGCCTGCCTTGTTTACATAGGCAGACCACAGATTGGTGGGTCCTGTCGGATGTTGAGTCCGCCGGACCCGCTGAATGACTCCCGTTGTGTCCAATCACAGCGGGAGCGGGTTGCCGGTGGCGCAGGTGCGTGCCGCAGACCCTGGAGTGCAGGATCACGTACCGTACAGGTACATGATTCTGTGCAGGAGATCTGCCCTATGTGTGTGTGTGTGTGTGTGTATTCTATGTATCACGGCCGTTTACCGCGATCCATGATGCGGACCCGGCGGTCATAGATGTTCCACGGGGTGGGAGCAAGGTTCTGGGAGGATGTCAAAGCTTCCCCCGCTCCGTAGTCATCTGGGACCTGTCACGTGTCCCAGATGACTGACTGCACCGAGGGGAAGGGATATTGGTGCCCGGGCACTGAAGGAGTCAGACTACGAGGGACCCCCTAGCAACGGGCATTTAGAGGTGAGTAAAAATGTTATTTTATTTTTTTCCAATTATTATTTATTTATTTTATTTTTTTATGAATTTTAGGCTATTTTTTTTGGTGCAAACACCACTTCAACCACTTTCCGCCTGCCCTATAGCAAAATGACGCCGGCAAAGTGGTTTCAGAATCCTGACCGGGCGTCATAGGACGTCCTCAGGATTTTGAGCTGGGGGCGCGCATCGAGGTGATCGTTGTTGTGGTTGTCAGTCTGACACCCCGCAACTATGATCCGGGTAAACAGTCTCCGGAGACTCTTTACCATGTGATCAGCCGTGTCCAATCACGGCTGATCACAGTGTAAATAGGAAGAGCCGTTGATCGGCTTTTCCTCACTCGCGTCTGTCAGACGTGAGTAGAGGAGAGCCGATCAGATGCTCCTCTGACAGGGGGGGGGGGGGTCTGTGCTGATCGATTATCAGCGCAGCCCCCCCCCCCCCGAGGATGCCCACACTGGACCACCAGGGACACCACCAGGGATGCCCAGCACCAGGTATGCCACCCTAGACCACCAGGGATGCCAGTCAGTGCCCACAATGGATGCCAATCAGTGCCACAATGGGCATCACTGATTGGCATCCATCAGTACAATATAATACAATACAATGCCGCCCATCAGTGCCCATCTGTGCCGCCTATCAGTGCCACATATCAGTGCCACCTCATCGGTGCCCATCAGTGCCCGTCAGTACAGCCCCATCAGTGCCCATCAGTGAAGGAGAAAACATACTTATTTCCAACTGTGTAGTATGACCGCGCAATCGTCATTCAAAGTGCAAAAGCGCCGAAAGCTCAAAATTGGTCTGGGCAGGAAGGTGTTTAAGTGCCCAGTATGGAGGTGGTTATATAATAACATTACATTTAACAGTTGGTAAGTAAACAGGGGGAGATGGAGAGCGGTGTTGCTTACCTGGTAACCCAGCCCTAGCCAGAGTCAGAACACCACCAATGTTCACCCCCCCCCCCCCCCCCCAGCGGCTACAGGGGACATGCAATCAATGCACGTGTGTCTATATTGGGCCACCTCCCTTTGTAAGCAACAATATGAACCCTCAAGGACTTGGTCAGTTTGCAATCACACAATCCTTTGGCACGAGTAAGCAGACTTTGTCCATATATGGTCCCTTAATTATCTATTAGAGGAGAGATGTACTGTATACACTATTAGAGGAGATGTACTGTTTTTTGGCCAATTTGTTGTTGGGCAGAATAAAAAAAAAACACTTAGTGCTGCAAAAACGTATTACATGCTTTTATGCAGCTTCTCCATTGAAGTATATTGAACCGAAAAAACACTGTTTTGCGTTAAAAAAAAGTCCCTGACCCTTTCCAAATACGCAGCGGCTGAAAAAAGCATAAATGTGAACGTGTCCCATAGGAAAGTGCGTTTCTGCAAAAAGCACCAAAAAACACATAGATGTGAACCAGGTCTAAGACGTATAGTAACATGAGGGGGTTAAAAAAAATAAAATGAGCCCTTTATAGTACAAAAAAGCAGATAATCACTACTGTAAGGGGTTAATTTTTTACTGTAGAACTGTGAAAGTAATACTTACAGTAGTGATTATTTGCTCTTTTTGTACTATAAAGGGCTCATTTTAGTTTTTTTTTTTTTTTTTTTTTAACCCCATTATATTACTGGCCGATTAATCGATTCTGACAATAGTAATTGATTCATTTCATAATCGATTAGTTGTTTCAGCCCTACAATATAATACCAATTTTTTGGGTAAAATATGATGTCACTTTGAGTAAATGGATACCAAACTATGTCAAGATTTAAAATTGTGCACACCTGTGAAATGGCGACAAACTACAGTGCCTGCAATCATTTGGGGTCAGTTGCATTTTAACCACAGTTTTACTGCTACAGGGCGGCACCTCTGTGCCGGATCACGTATATATACACATGATCCAGCTCTTCTGAGTAGAGGCCGGCGGCAGCTTGCTCCCGCTATGATCACACACAGCAGGAGTCGAGCGGCTGGTGCTGCGGATGAGCACTGACTTGCATTACTAATGGGCACTGATTACTGGCACTGATGAGCACTGACTGGCATTACTAATGGGCACTGATTGCTGACACTGGTGGTGCTTTATTGTAATCAGGGCACTGATGATCAGTACCCTGGTAACCTGTCTTGCTGTCCCCTGCGAGGAGATGCCGCTGATCGGCACTCCTCGCCACACACTCTGTCAGTGTGAGGTGAGAGCCGATTACCAGCACTTCCGTGTTTACATGTGACCGGCTGTGATTGGACACAGCCGATCGCATGGTTAATGAGCCACGTCATTGGCTCTTTACAGAGATCAGGGTTAAATTACGGCGGGCGGTGCGGCTCTCGTTCTGGGTGGATGTCATGAACCACCCAGAACGAGAGTCACACCGCCCACCGTCATTTGACGTGGGCGGGCAGCAAGCAAGTGGTTAAAGTCTAGGCAATATCAATTCAATGTTATTAGTGGTTTCCTCCAATGTGGACCTTTTTTTTTTTTTTTTTTTTTTTTTTTTGTTCTTTTATAGGGGCCCTTTCACAGGAGCTTCCTGTTTGTTTTCCTTCATCCATTTTTGGAAGAGAAACCGAAAGCAATTCATTCCTATGGGCATGTGAATGTAAAAGGATTGTTCTGTCCCCGCTACACGTTTCCCTGTGTGTAACCCGACTAAGGCCTCCTATTCTGCAATAAGCCAGACTGAATGTCATCTTGAAGCTTTAGTAACAAAACGGGGTGAAATTATTGGGGAAAAACAAATGAGAAGTACCGTATTTATCGGCGTATAACACGCACCCCAAGTTTAGGAGGGCATTTTAAGGAAAAAAAGTTTTAGGAGGGAAGTTTAGTGGATAAAAAAACTTACATTTTAAGCGTCATTTGCAGCCTTGCCCATGTTTAAATTTGCCGCCGCCGAGACAGACTGCGCGTGCGCCGCCGAAAAAGACCGTTGCGCCGCCGGAAAAGACCGTTGCGCCGCCGGAAAAGACCGAGCCGACTGCTCGGCTCCGCTCGCGGTCCTGCCTCCCTGCTGTTTCGGGAGCGAGCGCAGGGAGGCGGGACTACGAGCGGAGCCGAACAGTCGGCTCGGTCTTTTCCGGCGGCGCTTCAGTCTTTCGGCGGCGCCGCTCGCTTTTTTTCGCTCGCTATTTTTATCACTTTTTTTTTTGGGGTATCGGCGTATAACACGCACCCACAACTTTCCCCCTGATTTTGAGGGGGAAAAAGTGCGCGTTATACGCCGATAAATACGGTACATGCAATCAATGTACATACATACAAACACAATGGAATAATTGGGCCCTAGATAAGTCCATGCTCACCAGCGATGCTGCCTGTAGGCTGCTGCAGAGAATTATGGCTGGTTCCTTTCCATCCGTTCCTACTGGACTGGGCTTTTTTCGTGGGGCCGCATATTTGCATATCTCCCTTTCTGCTGGGAGCGTACCACGTGGTGCGCGCCGAGCACAGAGACCGGGTCTCACTGAGAGCCCCGGGCCCCATACTAATGATTGGGACCCAGATAAACCCAATTCCGGGTCACCTGATTGCTGTGGTAGCCTCTGATTGGTGGAAGGTTATGGTAGTAGCAAGAAATATATAGCTAAATAAAAAAAAAAATGAAAACCAGGAGCTTTCCATTACCATTTACCACCATATGTAGCAGAAAAAAAAACGCAGAGGTGATCAAATACCACCAAAAGAAAGCTCTATTTGTTGGAAAAAGGACATCAATTTTATTTGGGTGCAGCGTCGCATGACCGCACAATTGTCAGTTAAAGTAACGCAGGGCTGTATAGCAAAAAATGAGCGTACCTGTACGTCCCCTTTAATTGGCAGGGTTAGCGAATGCGCGGACCCGCCGCGTACAGCGTGACCACGGCCGTGTGACACACAGACTGTATGTCCGCCAGTCTCCTGGTGATCGTGTCACGGAGCCGCAGGATGGGGAAGTGCCATTGTAAACAAGGCATTTCCCCGTTCTGCCTTGTGTCATGACAGAGATCACTGCTCCCTGTCATCGGGAGCAGTGATTGCTGTCATGTGAGTTATGGGCTACCCATCCCCCTACAGTTAGAATCACTCCCTAGGACACACTTAAAGCAGAAGTAAACCCATCGATTTAAGTTTCAAAAAAAAAAAGGCATGCCGGGAATGCTAACTGCAGATTGGCTGTGCTCTCAACCAAACAGTCAAACCATCCAATGGCTGGTGTCATAACGGATCACATGTGCAGCACCGTGGCAGTTGAAGATTAAACAGAGGCAAAGATGGCAGCTTCCTTGGCTGAAAACGGTAGGGGGGTTTACTTCCACTTTAAACTAGTGTTTAACCCCTTCCCTGCAAGTGTCATTTACACAGTAATCAGTGCATTTTTATAGTGCTGATTGCTGTATAAAGGACTGGTCCCAAAATAGTGTCAAAAGTGTCCGATGTGTTGCCATAATGTCGCAGTCCTGATAAAAATCGCAGATCGCGGCCATTACTCCTAAAAATAAAATAAAAAAAATAATAATAAAAATACCATAAAACTATCCCCTATTTTGTAGATGCTATAACTTTTGCGCAGACCAATCAATATACGCTTATTGTGATATGTATAAGAATGCATTTCGCCCTAATTTTTTTTTTTTATATATTCTTGGGATATTTATTATAGCAAAAAGTTAAAAATATTGAGTTTTTTTATTTTTTATTTATTTTTTATTATTATTTATTTTTTTCAAAATTGTCGCTCTTTTTTTTGTTTATAGCGCAAAAAATTAAAACCGCAGAGGTGATCAAATACCACCAAAAGAAAGCTCTATTTGTGGGGGAAAAAAAGGAAGTCAATTTTGTTTGGGTACAGCGTGGCACGACTGCGCAATTGTCAATTAAAGCGACGCAGTGCCGAATTGCAAAAAGTGCTCTGGTCAGGAAGGGGGTAAAATCTTCCGGGGCTGAAGCAGTTAAGATGGGGTCTGAGCTCCCAGGATGCACTGAACGGAACAAGGCTGTGTCCTCTTCCATGTATACACATTTGATTGGACGTTATCAGTTCCATTTATGTCCATTTATTTTTTAAGCAGGTGCATAATTTTTGTTTATACTTTTATCACCTACAATTTGTTCAACAACAAAAAAAAAAAAAAAGCGGATGTAAACTGAGCTGAAGTGAAGAAGGCTGCCGATGTAACCTGAATCACTATTCATCAGTCCTTTTCTTGGCAAAAGAAAACTGCCGGTACTGATCCAGTTCCATTTTAGTTCTGAGCTTTGTCCATTTTTGGGTCTTTTTAAAGCCCTCGCCCTTCCAGTTACATATTTTTAGTTACTGACCATTGCAGCACTCCCTCTTTGCTCTATTCCTCTGTCAAACTTGAAAGTCCAACCCCCCCCCACTCATGCGTAAGCTCCATGTTGGATAGTATCTGAGCTTACACAGGGTTGATGATGTCATCCCATGTCTCATGTGGTAGTGTCCGAGCCTTGCGATTGGCCACACCGCATCGTAGAAGGAAGTCACATGCAGATATGGAAGCACTTGGTCTTCGGCAGCTGCAATGAAGAAAGGAGGATAGAGAAAGTGATGGAGTCTCTTTAGAGTACTGATGGGCCATGATGGTGAAACAATGATGAAAGTTTGGACAACTCTAACATTCTACCGCTATGTCTGTTTCCTTTTTGTATAGGGCAGAATGAGTGACTGTGATCAGAACCCCGCCGCTGTCCCCACCCTTTTGCCGGATGTGCAGGGGGATGGACGCTGGATGTCTATGGTGAGTTGGGCATGTTGTTTACTTTGTCTTGTCATTCGAGATTGCAGTTTTTTCTAAAGCTGGCAATACCCTGTTAGGCCCCTTTCACACTGGGGCATTTTTCAGGCGGTACATCGCTAAAAATAGGGCCTGTACACCGCCTGAAAAAATCCTGCCCCATTCACTCCTGTGTGAAAGCCGGCGGGCTTTCACACTGGAGCGGTGCGCTAGCAGGACGGCAAAAAAAGTCCTGCTAGCAGCATCTTTGGAGCGGTATAGGAGCAGTGTGTTCACCGCTCCTATACTGCTCCTTCCCATTGATTTGAATGGGAAACCGCGGTAATACCGCTGCAAAGCGTCGCCACGGCGGCGCTCTGCGGGGGTCTTTAACCCTTTTTCGGACGCTCGCGGGGGGTAAAACCCCACCGCGAGCGGCCGAATACCGCGGTTAAAACGACGGTAAAGCAGCGCTAAACATACATAAGGTGGATGGAGGAATCCCTCCCACCAGCACCTGCCACTGTCAGAATACACTAATTAGTGGCTGTAGCTGATTGGCTAATCAATAACAAATTCCCAACATATGCCTTCGACAGAAGTCCACTAAACCAGGGGTAGGTGTTTCGTCACATATGGCGACCCATCACATTTGGCTACCCGCTGGACTGCGCATGCGTGACGCCGTCATAGGCGTTCCAACACTGGCAATCTGCGCTTGCGCAGAATTTTGACGCCACACCCCTGAGCCCAGGTTCAAGCCCCACCATCCAAGTGGACCTAGAGTTAGATTATAATTATGCCGAGCGAAGCGAGCCCGCGAGGGGCCCTGTGACAAAGGGGTGTTGGAACGCATGTGGCGGCGCATGCGCACTCCAGCGGGTAGCAAAATGTGATGGGTAGCCAAATGTGACGTGACATAGGCAACCTGGGGCCCTCCAGCTGTTGTAGAACTACAAGTCCCATCATGCCTCTGGGAGTAACTGTAACTGCCAGCCTTGCAATGCCTCATGGGAAATGTAGTACCACAACAGTTGGGGGCTCCAGGTTGCCTACCCCTGCGCTAAACAGTCCTCTTCTGTTGAGCAGGGGAGTGCACACACTGACCTTGAGTCCTGGGTCACACTAATATGTTGCGGATTCCGCACTGTATCCAAATCGCACCCCCTTTATGCGGGTGTGTATGATATGTTAACGACAACCCAAAATCAGTTTGAAAAACGCAGCGCTATTGGCAGAATCCGATTGCATGGGTGTTCATGTGATCCGATTCTGGTGCGGCCAAAAAAGGGTCCTGCACATTTTTGGTTTAGATTTGATGCGATTTGAACCATACGGAATAATGGCTCAAATCGCACTGCTGAAGAATTGTATGTGAATGTGGTGCGATTCCTGTTCAAAATTGCATGTGGTTCCTGCACCGCATAGCGTGAACCGCCAGTCACACCTATACGGCCGAAATTCCTTCACCCCTTCAAATGATTGCATTCAGGTGTTTCCAGTGAAGGGTAATGTTTTATGCTACAGCATACAAAGACATTAAAGCCTCGTACATACGGTACAATTTTTGGCCAACCGAGCGTCTGATTTTTGTCAAAAGAGCGTGTGCCAGGATCTTGTCTTGCATACTAACGGTATTGTCGGCCAACAAACACGAATGTAATGACGTACTACGAGGAATTTCAGCTCTTGAGCGCCACCCTTTGGCCACCTTCTGCTAATTTTGTGTTTGGTGAGCATTAAGGATGGGCTCAGGCATGTTCGCACACTCCACGGGCAGAGCCCGCCAGGAAGTCGGCGCTGCGCTAATCGCAGGCAGTGAGACATTTCCTGATCTCTGCTGCCGCACATCGGGAAAATGTCTCACTGCCTGTGATTAGCGCAGCGCCGTGCCGACTTTGGGGTGGGCTCTGCACGTGGAGTGTGCGAACACGCCTGAGCCCATCCTTAGTGAGCATTGATTCCGAGCATGCGTGTTTGTACTTTCAACTTTTGTGTGACGGACTTGTGTACTGACCATCAGAAAATCTGACAACAGACCGTTGTCCGCTGAAAATTTACTAGCCTGCCATCCAACATTTGTTGGCAGAAAGTTGGACGACAATTGGCAAAAGGAGCGTACTAACGGTCAGATTTTAGGACAACAGTCTGTAAACAGACAATCCCCTGCCAACAATCTGATCGTGTGTACGAGGCTTTACTCTTCCAGCCTTGTGCTAACAGTTTGGTGAAGGTCCCTTTCTCTTCCACCATGATGGTCCCCCATGTACAAGGCCAGCTCCATTAAGATATGGTTTGTTGTGGAGGAACTGGAGTGGTCTGCACAGAGCTCTGACCTCAACATGATGGAACATCAATGGGATCAGGTCTTCTCACCATCTAGCCATAAAGTGGAGAGGGGCAACACCATATTAACCACTTGCCGACCGGCGCACGACGATATACGTCGACAGAATGGCACGTACAGGCAGGAGGGCGTATATATAAGTCCCTCCTTTAGCCTGTCCGTGCCATCGGGAGCGCGCTGGGACCCCCGTGAGTCCGATCGCGGTCCCCGCAGACTCGATCGCCGCAGGGACCCCCGCGATCGTCTCACGGGGCGGCTGAACGGGGAGATGCCGAGATAAACAGTATCTCCCCGTTCTGCCTAGCAACTAGTGACGCCGATCTCTGCTCCCTGTGATTGGAGCAGAGATCAGCATTCACTAGCTGACAGCCACGCCCCCCCACAGTAAAAAACACACCCCTAGACATAGTTAACTCTTACACTGCCCCCTTGTGGTTAACCCCTTCACTGCCAGTGTCATTTATACAGAAATCAATGCATTTAAATGCATTAATTGCTGTAAAAATGACTGGTCCCAAAAATGTGTCAAAAATGTCCGATGTGTCCGCCATAATGTCGCAGTCACAAAAAAAATCGCAGATCTCCGCCATTACTAATAAAAAAAAAAAAAAAAAATTATTAATAAAAATGCTATAAAACTATCCCCTATCTTGTAAACGCTATAACTTCTGCGCAAACCGATCAATAATCGCTTATTGCGATTTTATTTTTTTTTTATTTTTTTTTTTTTTACCAAAAATATGTAGAAGAATACGTATCGGCCTAAACTGAGGAAAAAGTTTTTTTTATATATTTTTTGAGGATATTTATTATAGCAAAAATAAAAAATAATGCATTTTTTTCAAAATTGTCGCTCTATTTTTGTTTATAGCGCAAAAAATAAAAACCGCAGGGGCGATCAAATACCACCAAAAGAAAGCTCTATTTGTGGGAAAAAAAGGACGTCAATTTTGTTTGGGAGTCACGTCGCACGACCGCGCAATTGTCAGTTAAAGCGACGCAGTGCCGAATCGCAAAAAGGGGCCTGGTCCTTTGGCTGCAAATTGGTCCGGGGCTGAAAGTGGTTAATACCCATGGTTTTAGAATTGGAGGACCAACAAGCTCATTTGATGGTCAAATGTCCAGATACTTTTGTTCATGTAGGGGGAGATTTACTAAAACTGGACGGTACAAAATCTGGTGCAGCTCTGCATAAAAAAACAGCTCCCTGGTTTTATTGTTAAAGCTTAATTAAATAAGACTCAGCTATGAGGACAGATTAGAAGAACTGAATTCATTCTCTTGAGGAGCTTACGGGGGGATATGATCACCATGTACAAATACATAAGTGGTCCATACAGTGAACTTGGTGTTGAGTTATTCACTTTATGGTCATCACAGAGGACAAGGGGGCATTCTTTACATCTAGAGGAAAAGAGATTTCATCTCCAAATACGGAAAGGTTTCTTCACAGTAAGAGCTGTGGAAATGTGAAATGTGGTTCTGGCCAGCTCAGTAGATTTCTTTAAAAAAGGCCTGGATACTTTCCTAAATGTACATAATATAACTGGGTACTGACATTTATAGGTAAAGTTGATCCAGGGAATATCTGATTGCCTCTCTGGGATCAGGAAGGAATTTTTTCCCCCGCTGTAGCAAATTGGAACATGCACTGCTGTATATGGGATTGTGTGTATATGTATAGATAAGTAGACAAGTCTGTTTACATCTGCTGCACCATAGAGGTGAATAGTAAGTCCGATTGGGTCAGACCCAATCATGTAAAAGGGGCCTAAGGCTGCTTTCACATTGATGCGCTGCGATTTGCCCAAACCGCGAGTGCCGCGCAGTGAACCTGTGGATTTTCTGCGGATTAGCTGCACTTTGCCATAAACTTCTATTATATCCTGCAGGTGTGACGCACTTTCTGAAGGCGCAACAAACCCGCAGGTAATAACAGAAGTCTATGGCTCAATGCAGGTAACCCGCAGCTGCTCTGCACCTGCGGATCAGTTTGAAAGCAGCCGAGTAACCACTGCAAAACAGATATATCCATATATACTGTGAATTTAGTAGTAAACTTACCTTTAATAACCGTCTTCCATTCTGGTATCGCTGGCTGTTGCTGTCCCAGGCGGAGGGCATTTGGTATCACTCCGCCTGTGACAGGAGCGGGCGCTATACAGGAAGCATTTGCTTATGTGGCTCTGCTCCACAGCCACTTGCTTCCACTACCAGCGGCTTCATTCACAAAACTGCTGCTCTGGGATGGCGGGTCGGCAACCCCTTATCTGGGCCTGCCAACCTGCCATCTTAGAGCAGGAGGTCTAGGGCCACAGAGGGCTCCGCGGGCCACATGTGGCCCCCGGGCCACTGGTTGGGCACCCCTGGTGTACAGCTTGTATAACAGTGTAAATTTGCTGTCCCCTCAAAACTCAACACACAGCCATTAATGTCTAAACTGCTGGTAACAAAAGTGAGTACACCCCCTAAGTGAAAATGTCCAACTTTAGGGTCGTTATCATGTTGGAATACTGTCCTGCGGCCCCGTCCCAGAAGGGAGGGGATCATGCTTTGCTTCAGTATGTCACAGTACATGTTGGCATTCATGGTTCCCTCAATGAACTGTAGCTCCCCAGTGCCGGCAGCACTCATGCAGCCCCAGACCATGACACTCCCACCACCATGCTTGACTGTAGGCAAGACACACTTGTCTTTGTTCTCCTCACCTGGTTGACACCATCTGAACCAAATACGTTTATCTTGGTCTCATCAGACCACAGGACATTCAAGTAATCCATGTCCTTAGTCTGCTTTCTTGTGCAACATCTTTAGAAGAGGCTTCCTTCTGGGACGACAGTCATGTAGACCAATTTGATGCAGTGTGCGGCGTATGGTCTGAGCACTGACAGGCTGACCCCCCCCCCACCCCTTCAACCTCTGCAGCAATGCTGGCAGCACTCATATGTCTATTTCCCAAGACAACCTCTGGATATGACGCTGAGCACATACACTCAACTTCTTTGGTTGACTATGGCGAGGCCTGTTCTGAGTGGAACATGTCCTGTTAAACCGCTGTATGGCCTTGGCCACCATGCTGCAGCTCAGTTTCATGGTCTTGGCAATCTTCTTATATGTCCACCTTTATGTAAAGCAACAATTCTTTTTTTCAGATCCTCAGAGTTTTTTGGCATGAGGTACCATGTTGAACTTCCAGTGACCAGTATGGGAGAGTGAGAGCGATAACACCAAATTTCACACCTGCTCCCAATTTACACATGAGACATTGTAACACTAACGAGTCACATGATACCGGGGAGGAAAAATGGCTAACTGGGCCCCTATTGAGCATCTGTGGGGCATCCTCAAACAGAAGGTGGAGGAGCACAAGGTCTCTAACATCCACCAGCTCCGTGATGTCGTCATAGAGGAGTGGAAGAGGACTCCAGTGGCAACCTGTGAAGCTCTGGTGACCTCCATGTCCAAGAGGGTTAAGGCAGTGCTGGAAAACAATGGTGGCCACACAAAATATTGACACTTTGGGCCCAAGTTGGACATTTTCACTTAGGGGTGTACTCACTTTTGTTGCCAGCGGTTTAGACATTAATGGCTGTGTGTTGAGTTATTTTGAGGGGACAGCAAATGTACACTGTTATACAAGCTGTACACTCACTACTTTACATTGTAGCAAAGTGTAATTTATTCAGTGTTGTCACATGAAAAGATGGAATACTAAAATATTTAAAAAATGTGAGGGGTGTACTCTTGTGAGATACTGTATATGTGTGTATATATATATATATATATATATATATATATATATATATATATATATAATTTTTTTTTTTTTTTTTTTTTTTTTTTTTGTTTAACTAGATGGACTTGTGTCTTTTTTTCAACCTAACTATGAACAAGCTAAAGTTGTAAGCTGATTGGTTAGAATACACAGCTGCACCAGATTCTATGTGCGCCAGTTTTAGTACTTCTCCCCCAAAATGTGGGAAAAGCGGTTTTAAAGCTCCATGTGCTTGCTCAAATGTAGAATACAAAATAATATACGGTATTGTATAATGTACCTGACTGTAAATAAAGGAAACCTATTTTTGGGGGAAAAAAAGATGCATGTACACGCCCACTTCCCCTTTTTTAATAGGCCTTTTGTTTGTTTTACGTGTCTTACAGCACAATCACTTTGTGTCGAGCAGCAAAGACAAGGAGCCCGAGGTCGTGTTCATAGGAGATTCTAATGTTCAGCTGATGCATCAGTTTGAGGTAAAAGTGTATGTCAAAGCCGGAACAGTTTTTTACTCGTTATGGATGGAGTGAGGAAGGTGTAAAACTTCGCATTTTTACTGCTTTCCTGGGCTCCAGTTAAAAAAAACAAAACAAAAAAAACAATATTCTCGCTTCCTGTCCTGCTGGTTTTAACAGGTGGGAGGTGAGGGAAGATCTGCAACAGAGTGAAAAATACAAATCTTAAACAAGGAATGGAGTTCCATACTTTAAACTTTAAGTGGTTCTAAAGTCAGATGTTTTTTTATTTCATTACATAAGTCAAGTTCTTCCACCCCAAACTCGCTCATCCATGTCTTCATGGACCTTGCTTTGTGCACTGGTCCAGATCATTTGGTGGAGGGGGGTTTATGGTGTGGGGTTGTTTTTCGGGGGGTTGGGTTTGGCCCCTTAGTTCTAGTGAAGGGAACTCTTAAGGCATCAGCATACCAAGACATTTTGGACAATTTCATGCTTCCAACTTTGTGGGAACCGTTTTGGGGATGATCCCTTCCTTTTCCAACATGACTGCTCACCAGTGCACAAAGCAAAGTCAATAAAAACATGGATGAGTGAGTTTGGGGGTGCAGGAACTTGACTGGCCTGCACAGAGTTCTGACCTCAACCCAATAGAACACCTTTGGGGTGTTTTAGAGTGGAGACTATGAGTCAGGCCTTCTCATCAGTGTCTGACCTCACAAATGTGCTTGTGTACAGCCTTCCCAGAAGAGTAGAAGCTGTTATAGCTGCAATGGGTGGGCCAACTCAATATTGAACCCTACAGACTAAGACTGGGATGCCATTAAGCTTCATGTGTGTGTGTAAAGGCAGGCGTCCCAATATGTTTGGTAATATAGTGTATGTGTGGCATGTTGGCGTTAAAGTGCGTTACGTAGATTTGTCTCTAGATCAGGAATAGAGGGGAAATCTTCCAAAGGGGACAGCTGTTCCTGTGACAACTGTTAAGAGGGGATTTCCTCTCGCTTGCTTCTGTGCCTCTAAGGCCAGCAGGTTAAATGAAAGAGAAAATGATTCAATTCCCTCATCCACCCACTCAGTGTGGATGGGGAAATCTATCCAGTTAAGCTACGGGGAGACTTCACCACCATCAGAAAGTACTGATCAGCACTGCCTATTATAGCTAGAAGCACTGATCGAGACAAAAGTGGATCTATTAGATCGACTTGTGTACAACCAACCTGTCGGGTTGTATGTATGGCCGGCATTCATTAGAAACGGGAAGAAGTTCTGCACAGCCGCACTCCAAAAAAGTTTTTTGCCTTTTTATTAAAAAAATGTGAACAAAAATACAAGCCACAGCAGGAAATGACAAGAGCTGACGCGTTTCACACTTAGAGCTATGAATAAGCACTGTATTTAAGTGTGAAACGCGTCAGCTCTTGTCATTTCCTGCTGTGGCTTGTATTTTTGTTCACAATTTTTGAATAAAAGGCAAAAACTTTTTTGGAGTGCGGCTGTCCAGAACTTCCTGTTTCTAATTGCTATATGCATTGCTGGCACATGGGCTTCTAGGAGGCTTTTTACCTTTGACCTACCTGGAGCGGAGATATCCCCTTCCCTAGGGGCATTAGACAGGAATTAAAGGGAAATCTCCCTAATTGGACTCGGATAGCTAAAACAAATACCTAGGGGTTGCACCGATACATTTTTTATTTTTATTTTTTTTAACTGGTGACTACAAGTACTGATACTTGGTACACAAATACTCCCTGATACTGAGTACTGATGCCTTTGCAGTGCGATGGACTCAAATTGCACTGCAAAGAACTGCGTGCGATTTGAGCAGTAATGCGGTGCAATTCCTGTCCGGATCACATGGTTTCCTGCACCACTCCTGTGTGAACCCAGGCTGAAGACCCCATGACAAGCCTGGGTTCACACAGGGGTGGTGCAGGAATCCACATGTAATTCGGTTTTAGGTATTGCAGCATTTGTAAAAATACTCATGCAAATGCTTAGTATCGGCACTGACGCTATCCAAAATGTATAAAAGTTTTGCATTTAGGAGAGTGAAGACATTGCTCAGTCTGCAGTTCCTTACATATTCAGCTTATTACCCGCTAACTAGTAAAATACACAGGTTGGCTTTTGCTTGGTTTAGATTTCTTATCCTTTTGGAAGCTCCTTTATGCGCTTTCCCTCCCCTGTGCATCAGCTCACATAGCAAGGATTTTTTATTTATTTTTTTTCCCCGCCAGGTTTGGAGGGATCTCTTCTCCCCGATGCACGCCTTGAACTTTGGAGGATTGGGTGAGGGCACCCAGCATGTATTATGGAGAATGGAGAACGGGGAACTGAAACACATCAAACCAAAGGTGGGTCTTAGATTGGTGAGACACAAATGTACTCAAATAGTGTCCCATATTAAGAGCTTGTATAGAGGGGCTTTGTTTTTCTGCACTGGGCTTTAATCAGAGGTCTACAGATTTCTATTTATTACAAATGTGCAGTATGGATGATGATTCTGAGGCTGTGTTTGACCTGCACCCGAATGTGGATGTGATTAATTGGTGCTACATTCTAATGCAAAGCCCATCTAAATGTGCTTCCGTTAAAGTCTGGATCTGCCTGAGAGAGCCTGAGATGGCCGCTCCCTGCATCTCCAAAGCTCAGCACTCCAGTGAACGCCAGGGGGGGGGGGGGGGGGGGTAGAGCAGAGAGCTGCAGACTGACAGTCAGCAGCTCTCTGCCCAGGGAGCTGTGAGAACAGAGCAATCAGCGATGTTCGATCGCTCGGCTCTCAGTGCAGAGGCGTCGGGGGACAGGACCGAAAAGGGGTTAAATGTACCCGCAAAATGCCACCACAGCGGCTGCAGCACTGCCCCATTGATTTCAATGGGGACGAGCGGTGAGTTCACCGCTCCAAAGAAGCTGCTGGCAGGACTTTTTCTGACGCCCTGCCAGCCTAACCGTTCCAGTGTGAAAGCCCTCGGGCTTTCACACTGGAGTCAATGGAGCAGCTGTTTTAGGGCGGTTTGCAGGCGCTATTTTTAACGCTATAGCGCCTGCAAAACACCCCCAGTGTGAAAGGGGTCTTATACCTGTACACCCCAGACTGGATGCTATGTTTTTTAGTAGCTAAAAGCAAGATGGATTCTGAGTGATGTATATGTACATTTATTTGTATTCTTTTGGTTTCAACAGATTATTGTGCTTTGGGTGGGCACATTTAACCAGGGAAACACTGCAGAGCAGATTTCAGGGGGTATTCAAGCCATTGTCCGATGCATGCAGCAGAGGCAGCCTCAAGCTAAGGTCGTGGTGCTGGTAAGTGTCGGAGAAGTACCTCCTCCCTGAAATGTTGCAGATTATGACAAGTCGGCATGTGGCAATTTGGAGTCCATCACAAAAGTCGTCAGGATATGGTGTAGAACAGCTGCTGCAGGCAGCGTTTTATCACAACCATTCTTGCACTAGAGAAAACTGCGTATCTGGCACCCTAAAATATGAGGTGTCTCTCCACGACCCCCTTCATAAGATCATGAGGGTTTGACAGCTCGGCTTATATGGAGCTTCTATTGTAGAAGGCAAGGCTTTCCTATTTCAGACCTAATTGACCACACTAATTGTTTCACAACTTGGGCAGGTGTCATTGCTGACCTTTCTGAAAATGCTACTTTTCTGGCTTCTGAATACTTCTGAGCCACAGACCAGGTATGTGTATGTGGAAAACAAAAGTCTAAAGTTTTGCCATTAGAAGATGCTGCCCTTACAGCAGGCCTTGGAGGCTGCAGTACTCTATACCAGTTTGCTAGTAACAGATCTGTGTATGCCCTGCACACACTGGGCATGTAGCCCAGGTGCATGGGGCCCCTGACGTTTGTTTAGCCGCGGGCAGAGGTGTGCCTTCCAGCCCCACTGCCGGGCAGCCTCAAACTTTATTAGCATCTGACATTTACTGTGGCTAGGCACTGCACCTAGCTGTACTTGCATTTTTAGTTCAGTATGTACCCAGGGTACTTCTTGGTACCGAAGTACCACTGAGTGCATTGTCCAACTGCAGCAGCTGCCATCCTACCAATAGCTAACACTACCTCGGTACTCCTCTCCTGCCAAGCACTCGGTACTCCTCAAGAGCCCTCAGTCCGGCAGTGAGCTGACTGTTGGGAGGGTTTATGCAAATATCAAAATGCATTATTGGGTGAATGTCAGTTTAGAAATGTGAGTGTTTTTTGTCGGGCTGTATTTGCATGTAGGCTGCCCTAGGTAATTCCTGCATAGAATAAAAATGTAAAGCTTAAAGCAAATCTTCACCCATAACAGTTTGATAACAATTTAATATTCTTTAACAAAAGAACATGCATTCCACATTAATAATTATGCTACCAAAATGAGTGTGTGCTGTAAATTGCCTCCAGCGATGCTCTGGTTTCTTCTTGCTGGAGGCTGCCATTTTGTTGAAGTCCAGAGCAGTCACTTCCTTACTGAAAATTCTCCTGTCCTTAGTCTTAAAGTGTTACTAAACCCACAACAGTAAAATCAGTCCGTATATGTAGCATACCATGCTTGTTATATTTACTGTGGAACTTAAGGGGTTAATCCCCTGCATTGTGTAAAAATGCTGTTTGATCCTGTATGCACAGATCCTCCCCCCTCCTGCACTGTCTATCTGGGGAAAGCCAGCTAACACATGCAGGGTAGCCGATCTGCACATGCTCTGTTGTCTTTTATGCTGGAGAGAACATTTACTTGTTCTCAGAGCTGTGGGCGTGTATACAGGCTAGAGTGGAAATCTCCTCCTACCTTAACTCTCAGCACTGGAGAAGCTGTGCAGTTTATGATGTAACCGTGGTATACAGATCATCCCAAAGGGTATATAGTGGCAGTATTTTAATGTAAAAATAAGATTTATAAGCTGGGGGCGGGTGAACTATTTTCATATTACTGGGTTTACATAGTTAGCTAGGCTGAAAAAAGTCCATCCAAAAAAAAAAAAATCGTACAATCCATTATACCCAATTCTATACCCACAATTGATCCAGAGGAAGGCAACAAAAAAAAAAACCCCAGCAGAGCATGGGGTTTAGTAACACTTTAACCACTTAAGGACCGCCTCACGCCGATATACGTCAGCAGAATGGCATGGCTGGGCACAAGCACGTACCTGTACGTGTCTCTTTAAGAGCCCAGCCGTGGGTCGCGCGCCGACAGCGGCGCGCTCGTGACCCGGTCCTGAGCTCCGTGACCGTGGGACCGGCGGACCCGATCGCTGCTGGTGTCCCACGATCGGGTCACAGAGCTAAAGAACGGGGAGAGGTATGTGTAAACAAACCTCTTCCCGTGCTTCCTACTGAGCCTGTCACTGATCGTCTGTTCCCTGTTATATATATTCCCTGTCAGACGCCAAGCCACGCCCCCCCTGCAGTTAAAAAAAACCACACACACACTTAACCCCTCCCCGCCCCCTAGTGGTTAACTCCTTCACTACCAGTGTCATTTACACAGGAATCAGTGCATTTAAGTAGCACTGATTGCTGTATAAATGACAATGGTCCCAAAAATGTGTCAAAAATGTCCGATGTGTCCGCCATAATGTCGCAGTCACAATAAAAATCGCTGATCGCCGCCATTACTAGTATGCTATAACTTTTGCGCAAACCAATCAATAATCGCTAATTGTGATTTATTTTTTTACCAAAAATATGTAGAATACGTATCGGCCTAAACTGAGGAAAAAAAATGTTTTTTTTTTTATATATTTTGGGGATACTAATTATAGTAAAAAGTAAAAAATATTGATTTTTTTTTTTCCAAATTGTTGCTCTTTTTGTTTATATACTGTGTGGCCCCATAATCTGTGATTGCCTGGGGGCCCCATGAGTTGTAAGTCCGCCCCTGCCTCCATATATATATATATATATATATATATATATAGAAAAAAACGAGTTCCATTCCTGTAGACTTGTAAGTAAAATGGGAGCTTGGTCTGGGCTTGTAATACTTTACTGAACCATTTTTCTTGTTTTTTGCAGAGTTTGCTGCCACGAGGGAAAAACCCGAACCCCTTACGGGACAGGAACAAGCAGGTGAATGAGCTGCTAGCAGAAGCCATGCCCTCCATGCCCAACGCCATGCTCTTTGATCTGGATCCTGGGTTTGTGCATTCTGATGGCACTATCAGTCACAACGACCTGTATGATTACCTCCACCTGAGCCGCCAGGGATACGCTCGCATCTGTCAGCCTCTGCACAAAAAACTGCTGCAGCTGCTGGAGGGCAGAAGGGTGCCCGCTCCACAATAGTGAACCAAATAGTTATCTAGAATTGGGAATAACCTGGAATAATGCCAGAGGAGGGTGAGACTGGTTCTCTTAAAAGGCTTCCCTCTTAAACTTCTCCAAAGATAAGGTTGAAGGGAATATGGTAGTAATCCTGCCTGGGTAAGAGCAGTGCAATAACTTTATCATTCCACCAGGGGGTGCTGTCTTCCCAAGTTAACACTTAATATCCACTGCCTTTTGGGGAGGACAGGAGACACTTCTTCCTAACCCTGCAAACACTTGCTGATCCCTAACCAGCTGCAGCTTTATTTTCAGCCTATTTTTTTTTTATATTTCTTTTTTTTTTTTCTTTGCAAGCTGTTTGTTGAAATGGGTGCAAGTTTTTCTTTGACAGAGCACTCCTCCAAACTGTTTCAGCATTGGCTCCTACCTGGACGAGGGTCGTTAAGGAGCATTCTGCACTTGTTTTAAGAAACGACTTGAATGCAAGCAGCTAGCTGGTTGGAGACCATTTGTTTAGTACTACACTTCCTTTTTGTTTTTATGTTCTTTTGTACAGTTAATCCTGTTTGATTTTGTATATTACAGTGAGAGTTAATGTATGCTTGTTTTTTTTTTTTTTTTTGTTCTGGACCCTGATATGACCTTTTGTGTACACCGCAAAGAGCGCAAGTGTGATTCCACTATACCTGGAAGGCTTGTCACCTAAATCACATAATAAATGTGTTGTGACTCTCTCTCTTTTTTTTTGGTGATTTGTACAACGTGAAAGCAGAGATTCGAAGCAGAGTAATTCACTAAAGTTGAAGCCCAAACTGGATAGTGATGAAAAGCTGTATACCGTATATGCGCAAGTATTGGTATTTCCGTGCTTATATGTGGATGGTGACCAAAGTGGGGGGAGGGGGAGAAAAGGTATGCGGCTACACCGAGGGGTCAAACTGTACCCAAGAAATCCATGGAATAAATCAATGTGTGGTGTTGCGCTCCCAAAAACTATGCTAGATGGTCAGGCTAGGATGGCAGTGGTAAGCAATAAAGGATGGCAAAGGTCTTACCAAAATTAAATAAATACACATATAAAATTATATATATATATATATATATATATATATAAACAGTAAAAACAAATGTGACTGATGTGCACAAAATTGCTAAAATCAAGTGGGGTCAATTAAATAAAGTGGAATGTGATAAAGGTGCTAAAGTGTGGATCGCATACCCACTAAGCAGTGTTCTAGTGAGAATAAAACAGGTTAAAAGGTATCTGAATAGATTCACATTGCAAGAAAAATATTAAAAAAAAAAATTTCATATGAAATCGCATTAAAAATTTCAAAAATAGCATAAAATTCCAAAAGTCGCATAAAGTTTCAGAATCGCAGAAATTGCGTAAAGTTCAAAATCGCATTCAAGTTCAAGACACATAAATGTGCAATGACTATAGGAGAGGTAGATAGAACAGTGATGCTGCGATATAATGCAGAAATGATGCTCTGTAGAGATTTCTGCAACTCTTGCGGAGGCAGATGCAGCGTGAAGAAATGATTGGTGCTGATGGGTATTACATATAGTAATGCTGTGACTGAAATAGTGACTGCTTGGTGCTCTGTGCTGTGGTTCTTCGGTGTATAGAAGACACCTGTAAGTGCCCTAAATGGTTACCTTACTGCTGTAAGGTAAACAGCATTGAATAGACACCAGGGAGGTGTATGGCCACTCCAGGGGGAGGGAGGTTACAGGTCTGGTCTGCGGCTCTTCCTTCTGTGTCAGGTGGGGACTGGGGGCTGGATACCACTTTGTTGGCAGGGAACACTCAGCAATCGTCACTCATCGTAATAGAGGGGGAAGGAAACGGAGGACTATATGGTGTAGTATTTTCTCAAAAGGTTTATTTTACATTTGCATGAAAAAATATAGACTCACATTTAAAAGCAGCTGAGGATCAGGGTAGGAAACGAGCGGCTGGCTCGCGTCTGAACGTCACTTCCGGTGTCCGTTTGTCCTACGCGTGTCGTCACCGTCACGTGACTTCATCGGGGATCCCCGATGTACCTTGTATTGTGATTTTTAGCACCTTTATCACATTCCACTTTATTTAATTGACCCCACTTGATTTTAGCAATTTTGTGCACATCAGTCACATTTTGTTTTTACTGTTTATATATATATATATATATATATATATATATATATATATATATATATATATATATAATATATATATATATATATAAATTTTATATGTGTATTTATTTAATTTTGGTAAGACCTTTGCCATCCTTTATTGCTTACCACTGCCATCCTAGCCTGACCATCTAGCATAGTTTTTGGGAGCACAACACCACACATTGATTTATTGTATACCGTATATACTCGAGTATAGGCCGACCCGAATATAAGCCGAGGCACCTAATTTTACCACAAAAAACTGGGAAAACTTATTGACTCCAGTATAAGCCTAGGGTGAGAAATGCGCAGCTACTGTAAGTGGAAAAGAGGGTCAACAATGCCCAACTTCAAACTTTGTCGTTAAGGGTTTCTAGATCCCCCCCCCCCCCCTAGCTGCAGCCAAAATTTGGGGTCCTGAAATGACATTGCTGCAGATTTGCACAGTTGACCGACTTTGGGGCCCCATATCTCGGGGCCACTTGGTGCTAGGAACCCCAATTATGGATATGTTGTGGTGTTCGTTCCACTGGGTTTAGCACCAAGTGGCCCTGAGATACAGGGCCCCAAATTCGGGTGGAAAATGTTAAGCACTTTTCTGCAGCAGACAATGACATTTTCTGAACCGACTTTGGGGCCTCGTATCTCGGGGCCACTTGGTGCAAGGGACCCCATATTCGGGTCGGAAAATGTCATTCTCTGTGCAGAAAAGTGCTTGACTCAAGTATAAGCCGAGGGGGGCACTTTCAGCACAAAAAGTGCTGAAAAACTTGGCTTATACTCGAGTATATACGGTACCTCTATATCCACGTGGGTGGAAGGCAGTGTTCATTTTTACATCAAATTATGATTTGGTTTTAGTTCTAGTCTTTCTTTTGACTAAAATGCCATTTTAGTTTTCGTCGTATTTTAGTCGACTAAAATCTTCAGTACATTTTAGTCAACTAAAATCTAATGGGTTTAGTTAATGCATTCAAATTTATTTCTTTAGAACTGCCATACATTATATACTCCTGGAGTAAAAATCTAATAACCTGTTTATTATTTATGGTATTAGGGTTTGAACATGCACTACAGACATAGATTTAGCCGTTGTGATTATAAATTCAATTTAGTTTGTCTTTTGACTAAAATGTAATTTTAGTCATATTTTAGTAGACTAAAATAGTATTAATTTAATTGACTAAAGTATTTGTCTCCAAAATTAATTGGGGGGGGGGGGGGAGGGCTGAGCACACAAAGAAAAATGGACACCATTATATATATATCAAAAAACACTCTAAACTTCCAAAAGGTAGGTAGATGTAATAAGTATCACTTCACACAAAATGTAGACTTAAAAACACATACATCTTTAACCACTTAGCGCAAATCGCCGTTGGTACTTTGATGCTAAAAACCGTTGTTATGGCAGCAGCTAGCTGCCATAACCCCGGTATTTTCAAGAATGGCGAGCGGCTGTCTTTCAGCTAAAAGTGGTCTGAGCGGAAGATTCGCCACAAGATTACTTTTATCGGGGGCAGTGGATCAACATGTTTCGCAAGGATAAAGTGCTTCATCAGGATCCACGTTCTCTTATTTCAGAAGATTGTGTGATGTGTTATACACTTTCTCTATTATAGATGATATATCAACATTTCATATAATTCAATATATACATCGCAGAAGAACGAAGGGCTAAAGAGGGCAAATAAATGGAGGGGGACCACCAGCATATTCTTTTTTTCAAATGCCTCCTTTCTCCCCTCTTCTATTATTCTTCTGTGATGTATATAGTGTATTATAGAAAAATTAGATTTTTTTGTACTCTCTGTAAAATCAATTTTTTCTGAGTTTGACGGACACAGCGCCTCCTTAATTTTGAGCATTGGGTTATATCACCTTCGCAGGAGTAGGACTAGGCCGAACAAAAAACACCTGGCTACGCCCATGGGCTGTTCTCAGTGAGTATATAACCCCCTCCCTGCTCTAAGTATTCAGTTTAGTGGCAAGCAGTAATAGAAGTATCAAACTCCATCGTCCGTCGAACTCAGAGAAATGGATTTTACGGTGAGTACAAAAATACCATTTTCTCTTTCGTTCATCGATGGACACAGTGCTTCCTTAATCTTGACCATTGGGATGTCCAAGAGTAGTGCCAAAGAAAAAATGAGGGGGTGGGCAAAATAACCCAAGGCTAACCACAAGAGCTCTAACCAAGACACAGGAGCTCCTTCTGAAATAAAAAATGTTTAAAGAAAAAACACCCCTCAAGGAGAACCCCCTCTTAAACAGCAGCCTGCAAAACCTTGCGGCCAGAAAAAGCAGATGCCAAAAATATCTACTTTTTTTAGTGAAGGTATGCCGCCTTGCAAACCTGTGATATTGACACTTGATGACTGAAGGCCCGAGAAGTACTAAGCGCCCGAGTAGAATGCGCTGTGACAGGGAAAGGAGGAACACGACCCTTAATAGAACAGGCCTGAGTCACAGTCTGTCTGATCCATCTGGAGATGGTAGCAGAGGAAGCGGCCAGCCCTTTCCTTGGTCCCTGTGTAACCAAAACCACGTCCAAGGTATGCAAAGCAAATTCCTTGGGATGACCCGGCTTGGGACATAAGGACGGCAACACAATGTCCTCATTCCAATTGAAGCCAGAGACTATCTTGGGCAGAGACGAAGAACCACTTTATCCCTATGGAGTACTAAATAGGGACTACGACAGGATAATGCCGCCAACTCAGAAACCCTGCTGGCCGAGGTAATAGCTACTAAGAATGCCACCTTCTGGGACAACCTAGGTAAGGTAATCTCTCGAATGGAGGTTTCTGGAGAACCGATCACATGACGTTTAAATTCCATGGTGGCAAAAGAGACCGTACAGGCGGAGCCACATGCTGGAGTGTCTAGCGGTCGCTGAAAGAAGACTGCTAAGGCAGACACCTGGCCCTTGATGGTGCTCAAAGCCAACTTCTGCTCAACGCCCTGTGGAAGAAAAGCTAAGATCCGAGCCACAAAAAAGGATCGAGGATAAACGCCAAGTGACTCATACCATGAAATGTACGCTTTCCACGTACAATGGTATATTTTACTAGAAGTCGACTTCCTCATAGTAGGGATCACTGATCCCAACAGACCTCTATCTCTCAGTACCTGGCTTTCAATGGCTGGGCCATTAAAACCAGTTACTGTAAAGCAGGGATGAAAGCTCAGCCCTCTGGTACAACTGGTCCTCCTTTGAGAGGTAGCGTCCAAGGGATGTTTACAGCCAGCAGAAGACTTTCACCCTTGGTCCTTCGCAGGCATCGCAGAAGAGGAAGGTGTTGGCTCCGCAGTGGCACTAGGACGACCTCTACCAGAGGAACTTGCGAGCTTGCCACGAGCCTTAGTTACTTCCTGTTGAACTGAACCTGCTGAAGGGGATGACATTTGAGAATAAAAACTACAAACCTGGTCAGCATTCACTCCAGAGTCAGACCCAGGTAACCCAATTTCCTGGATGGGGCTAGAGGGGACCTTGGGTAGTTCGGCTGTCACCCGAACCTTTACAGGAATTTATACCCACACTAGGAGACACAGGGCCCCTGAAGTGGACAAATTCTGTCCCCCTTCTTTGGTACCACTGAAAGTCTCAATTCGTGGACCCCCTTGACACTCACGAAGGAGGTCCATGAATCTGGAAACCAGCGAAGATGTCCCCCCACCTCAGCAATGGGTGAGACCAGACCTTCATGCTGAAGGAGTCTTGTCTGTGTTTACGGAGAAGCCTGCTCCTAGGCTTACCAGACCAAGATTGCTTGGAACTTCCCTGGGAAGACTTGAGAGATCCGTTTCCTTTTATCTGCAATCTCGGGAGCCCAGAAGAAATTATTATGGGCTAAGAAGAAAGGCCCCCATCAGCGACGAGGCTCCTTCCCTTTGAGGCAGAAAGGTACTCTTCCCCCCTCCCCCCGTGACACTCTTAATGATGTCATCCAGGGTAGCCCCAAACAGGCGGTCGCCTTGAAAGGGCAGATCAATGAGAGCTTTTTTTTTTAGAGGCTTGGTCTGACGACCAATTCTTAAGCCACAACACACGTCTAATCACCACAGCTGAAACAGAAAGCTTGGGCAGCACAGGAGCTGTCCAAGGCTGCATCCCAAATATACTGTAGCCCATGAACCAACTGGTCCGCCAAATCAACATAAGCAGTGGGAACCTGCTCACTACCCAGACTCTGGCCCAAAAGCTTGGCCCATTCAGTTAGGATCTGTGACACCAGGGCCAAGACTGGACGCAATGCTGACCCACCACTGGTGGGGGTAGTCCACTTTTTTTTTTTTTTTTTTTTTTTTTTTAAAGTGATTCTTCAAGGGGTAGTGTCATTCTTACGGGACCACATGGGTTGTTCCCATGCTTTAGCTAAACATGCTGCGCTTTCCTGTCAGCCAGGCCCTTAAAGGACGGGGATTCCTCTACTGGGATCATGGTTGCTTTATTCAACCTGGAAACAGTGTGTGACATGTGACCTTGAGGCTCCATAGGAAAGAAGACCCTGTAGTACTAAAGGAATTTTTGGCACCACCAAGGGACACCCCAATGGCCAGGGTACCTATCAGGAGAGTGGGAGATACACAAGGACCCCCAAAGGCTCACCCTCCCAGCCGGAAGAGCGCCTGAATTTTGACCCAGCAAACACCAATGGTCGGCATCTATTTCATCCAGGACAGGAAGAGGAGGAGCCCTGGCATCTCCATGAGGCTCCAGCTGTCTCCTTAGACTAAGGAAAAATGGTCGCCGTGATGTCATCGGCTACACAAACATGGCCAGCCAAACCAAGGGAAAATGGCTGCCGTGATGTTATCGGACCTCCTAAACATGGCCGCCGGTCGTTTGACATTGCTGAAGCATGCTGCCAGGATCCTCTCTGCCTTCAACATTGTGTACGCTCTGCAAGGAACCCCCCACCAAAAAGGTACTGTACTCCATCAGGCCACGTGAACATTTAAGGGGATACCGCTGTGCACTCTGCACTGCTGCGCTCTCAGCACTGGGACCCCCAAACTGCACACTACCTCCTACTGCACACACAGCAGGGCATGCACCTAGGGGTCTCCGCTGTACCCTCTGCACTTGAACCCCCTATACCGACAGGACACACACCACCCAGAAGGGTAATGGTGGGAGAGACCCCTGGGGGGGGGGGTCCCTGCTGCCTACCCTGGTTTGACCATCCAAAGAGGGTACCTGAGTCTACCCCAAACCGCACAAAGGAGGAGAGGGGGGGACTGTACTTACCGATCCATGGTGGGAGTGATCCTCCAGACAGAACTCCCCGCCACCAAAGTGGGGGCTGTTGGCCAAGGGACCGCTGCAACTCGGACCAGAGCCCGTTCGTATGTGACCCTGCGAGATGTTTAACTCGCGGGCCAGCCTCTGTCCGTTGAGGCTAAGTTGCGGCTGACTTAGCATGTAGTTGCTGGCTGGACTGGGGAGACCACTGTATCTAGATTATCCAGCCCGTCGCCCAGCCCGGCAGTTGATTGTAGATCTTCCAGGAGAAAATGCATGGAAGATCTACAAAGAGACAAAAAGATAAATTTGCTAGGACCAAAAGATCCCAGCAAGGAGCTAGGTCCTTACTCCTGACTAGACAGAACTTTATACCTAGAGCAAGGAGGGGGTTATATACTGACTGAGGACAGCCCATGGGTGTAGCCAGGTATTTTTTTTTTTTTGTTCTACCTAGTCCTACGCCTGCGGTGGCGATATAACCCAATGCTCAAGATTAAGGAGGTGCTGTGTCCGTCGATGAACAAAATAGAAATGTTGATGTTATGCTACACTCTATTATATTGTATCACATCCCATATATCCTTCTGAAATAAGGGAATGTGGATCCTGATGAAGCACTTTATCCTTTGCGAAATGCGTTGATCCACCAGGCTCTGCATTTATAACATTTTTGACTGTACATTTAGGATGCGTATTCCTTTTAACAATTCTATGTTTTTTCTACATTTTGTGTGACACTTACTACATCTCCCTACTTCAAACTTTATACGTTTGGAGTGATTTTTGCTTAATTTCAATGATAAAGTGCTGAAACCTCACCACGACAGGCTGTAAAGGGAAATGTTAGCAATAATAAAATCCTCTTGCGGGGGAGGCTATGAAAACAACCGTCTCCATTGAACATTTAAGCTTGTGTTTAGTAACGAAAAAATTTTTTTGGAAGTGTAAAAAATATTTTGTTATATGATTACTGTGGTTCACCGCCCCTGTGCGGCTGTTCATGTGACCAGTACTGATGTTATGGTATTTACTGATGCAGGAAAGTTCTTGAATAACCTTTGGTACAGGCTTTGTGCCCCAGTGCCACAGCTTTGGTCATGTCATTGACACCAGCAAGGAGACCAATTCTGAGGGTTCCAGGAGAAAGGCATTTCTAAACACTGGGTACCTTTTTTATATTCATTCCACCAGTACAGGTGTTCTTTAAAACCTCCCCAAATACACTATATACGCTCCTAAAATACCAATATAACAGAGTCCCACTTCATATAAAATCAGTAACTGTTCTTGAGGGTAATTATAGGATTTTTGTACTCACTGTAAAATGTGTTTCTTGGCTTGCATTGAGGGACATGGGAAGTCATGTACTGTCCTGTTATACTGCCACCTACATAAGGATTGGATAAACCAAAGTCTTTGTAGTGCACAGTTTGCACAGCGAGTACAAAAATCCTATTTTTCTTTTCAATTGAGTGACCCAAGAAGTCCTATACTGCAGTCAACAGGATTGAACTAACACAAAATGTGTAGCCCTGCCTAGGGTCACTCCTCCGTTACACAGCATGCCTCAATGTGTAGCAAGTAGTACCACATGCATAATCGTAAACAAAGAGGAGTTGGACCCGTGTTCCCCAACGTACTACAAGAAAAGTATGTAAGAAGGAATACAAATATCCCATTTCCTTTTTCGTCCATTGTGAGACACAGTAAATCCTACACCATTGGGACCTCCAAAACAGCCCAACTGAGAGGTGAGCAAACAGCAGCAATGTTAACAACAGGCCTAACAAAACAGAACTGGGAACTACCTGCAGCCCAAGAGCTGCCTAAATCTGACTCCGGATGAGGTCTAACCCCGTCCTGCATGATAGGGGAATCTGCCAACACGACCTAAGGCTCGATTCACATCTATGCTTTTGAGCGTTTTTGCAGTGCTTGCCGCGTTTTTGGCGTTTTTTTTTTACACTGTGGTGCTTGGCCTCGTGCGTTTTGGATGCGGGTAATTTAACTTCTTTTTTTTTACACTGTGAATGTTCCAGAGGAACCCATGTTAAAAAATGCATCAAAAAACATGCTAGTGTGAATGGAGCCTTAGGGAGGAAAAATAATCAACATGGTGCCCATGACTTAGAACTGTCACCAAGCGGATACTCAAGTAGGGGAGAAACATTGAACCATAGTCCAAGTGAGAAGCTAGAAAACCTGAACCCCCCCAACCAATAGCAAATACTTATTTAGTGAGGAAAACATCAAACATGCTTCTTAAATGGGTACCAGACAATGAACCTGAGAAAAGGTCAAGGCCAGAAAAGTCTTAAACTTCTATTCACCTGACCCCATAAGGGTTGAGAAATGAGAATGCCATACCTGAAGGAAAGTACTGAAAAATCACCTTGCCAAATAGGTACTTCCCAGAGAAGAACTCTGCAAATGGTTAGAATCCGCAACCGAAATGTCACCAGAGTCCAGCACAGAACACAGGCTTTGATGAATACAGCATGACTGAAGGGTAAAGTGCATGGGAAAACATGCCAACAAGGGTAGGCAGGAGATACAATTTATAGCCTCACCCCAAACTGGTGAGATGAGTTTCAACCCTAAATGAGCTGAGGATGAACTAGCCATACCAGTAAGCAAGAAGCCCCTCTGGGACATGCCCTAAGTGGAAACTTACTACAAAAAAAAAAATAATCCTGGCTATCCTCATCTCCAAGAGTCACAGAATGCTCCCAACTCCCCATAGCCAGTGAAGCAGCAGCAGCTTTGGGATAACGGAAAGGAGTCTTAACAGGACAGTGAAACATATTTGCCTAATCATAACTAGAAAAGCTGTGGACAAGCCAAAGAAGAGGGGTCATCAGGTAAGGAATTACTGGATCTCTAGAAGTAGACATTCAAGTCTTCTCAGAAACAAGACACACAATAACAGAGTATTGGGCTGAGGTGGACTGAGAGACTAGGATAAGGGGAAGGCCCTTCAACTACTGTTATGAAAAGGAATAGAGATGGGTAACTTCCTGGTTGATGGTGAGTAAGGATGAGCTCAGGCGTGTTCGCATGGTCCACGTGCAGAGCCCGCCAGAAAGTCGGCGCAGCGATGCGCTAATCACAGGCAGTGAGACATTGCCCGATCTCCGCAGCCTCACATCGGGGCAATGTCTCACTGCCTGTGATTAGCGCAGCACTGCGCCAACTTCCTGGCGGGCTCTGCACGTGGACCATGCCAACACGCCGGAGCTCATCTCTGATGATACGGGAAATTAGCAATTTTTAAACATGGAGACCTGGCGAAGACCCAGTTGCTTAGCAACAGTTAAAACATTAGCACTCCTTACCCTCAGACTAATTCATAAAGGATGCTGTCAATCTTTATAACCTTAACAAATAAAAAAAAAAGTCAAAGTTTGTGTCAATATTGTCCAGCAGGGGGCACTGATCCTCCCCAGCTCCTCAGCAAGCCAGTTTGCACTCCAAGCCTCTATCTGGATCCCATGGGCAGACTTTGCAGACGATCATCTGAAACCCTTGAATAGTGGGTGTGGTATAAAGGTCTTTACAACCATAGGAACTCTTTAAGACACAAATATATGTATATCTGTATATTGCTAGCCTTTTATGATGAAAAATGTCCAAATAAAGAATAAAAAAAAAAAAAGACAAGGCTAGAGACAGCAGGTTGATCCTGAAGATGCAGAGTAGTGCTTAATGTATTATTAAAGGGGTTGTAAAGGTTGTTTTTTTTTTTTCTAAATAGGTTCCTTTAAGCTAGTTCATAGTTGGTTCTTTTACCTTTTCCTTCGATTTCCCTTCTAAATGTTTTTTCTCTTTGTCTGAATTTCTCACTTCCTGTTCGTCCTCAGTAAGCTGTTCTGGCTGACTAAACACCGCTCGGATGATGGTGTGAAGTTTATGGAGGAGAAACAGGAAGTGAGAAATTCAGACAAAGAAAAAAAACATTTAGAAGGGAAATCGAAGGAAAAGGTAAGTGAACCATAAAAAAAAACAAAGCTTTACAACCTCTTTAAGGGCTGAAACCGTCTCTTGTACATCTAAAGTAATAGCAAAAGAGCGCAGTTCCTCTGAAAAAAATCTCATCAGAGACAGACTGCGGGTACTCTGAAGCAGATATGGTCAATGCGACTGGTGGCCTAGCCTCTTCTAGGGCTGCATGGAAATCAGAGATTGACTATGTAGGGGAAGTTACAGGCGTGAGCTTAGAGCAGTGATGGTGAACCTTGTCACCCCAGATGTTTTGGAACTACATTTCCCATGATGCTCAACTACACTGCAGAGTGCATGAGCATCATGGGAAATGTAGTTCCAAAACATCTGGGGTGCCAAGGTTCGCCATCACTGGCTTAGAGCCTCTGTGGTCAGCATCTACGTAGAATTGGTGAATTTGGTCACAAACGTTTGTGTGACTGCAGTGAAGGACCTTAATGAAAAGGGAGGGGACTCTGCCTCACCCTACAATGCCAAGGGCAACTCCGATGACCCATTAACTATAAAGTCCCTGGATTCCAGATAGAACAAGCATCTTCAGACCCATTTGAATTTGAGCGGAGGATCACCTGACGCAGGATTGTCCTCTCTGTCTGGGTGTATATGTTGCAACCGTGTGGTGGTAATGCAGCGAAGCTTGGGGTATAAGGCAAAACCTCAGGTACTCGTGCTCAGGCAGCTAGTGGTTGATGACAGTTTGAAGGCCAGTGGTGACCAAGGTCAATATAGGACAAGAGATTGGATTTCCGTGCATCTCTTTCAAAGCAGGAGCAGTAGTGCCTACATGGCAACTAGTGAGAAAGAATGCACAGGACACAGCACTCAGTGGATAATAGAACCCAATCCCTCGATGTAAGCCACTTCCTGAATAAAACCAGTGGTGAACGAACGAGGTCAGGCCTAGTGCTCAGCCCGATGAATTTACTAACAAAGCGAGTCTTAAGAGACACAGGGCAAGCAATGCCATTGGTTCTGTATCTGAAATGCGCTCCAGGGCTAAGCTGTTGATAGACTGGGGTCTGGAAAGTACCCAACGAAGACCCAGTGCTCAATGGTCACTTCCAGACCAGACCACTCCTGCAATGTCCAGTCCAGTGGGGCCTGGGTGCGGAACTCACAAAATTTAGCTGATCCAGATAATTGCTATCTAAAGGTAAGCTCAAACGGCAAAGTAGTGAGTAACCTCGATTGAAGAGGAAATTAGAGAATAAAAGAGGGGGGGGAAGGTAGAAACAATGGTTAGTTTCACAGCACAACTAAAGGAGTCCATTCTAGGACAGTGATGGCAAACCTTGGCTCTCCAGATGTTTTTAAACTACATTTCCCATGATGCTCAACTACACTGCAGAGTGCAAGAGCATCATGGGAAATGTAGTTCCAAAACATTGGGGTGCCAAGGTTCGCCATCACTGTCCTAGGACATTAGAAAAAAAAATAAAAACACCAAACTAATGCATGCTGGATAAAGGCGGTATTATCCTGATCTGGTCTACAGATTTTTTTTTTTGGACATTATTCAATCCTTACATATGCAGCAGCAGTATAACATGACTGTTATATGACTTCCCTGCATGAGAAAGAAAACTCTGCCCTTGTCCCCATGAATTTAAAGTGGTTGTAAACCCTTACAAACCACTGACCTACAGGTAAGCCTAGATTAAGGCTTACCTGTAGGTCCAATAGATATCTCCTAAACCTACATGGTTTAGGAGATATTTAGAAAAGAAAAAGGCACCGCTAACTAAGGCGCATGCGCCGTAGACAGCGGCGCGCAGGCGCACTGAGCATGCCGAGATCACGGCGATATGCCGCTCTCGTACGCATGCGCGGGAGTGAAGTCATTGCCGCTCCAGCGAATGACAGCGCTGGAGCGGCGAGACCCGGAAGTCACTTCGGGTTTGATGGCGGCTCAGAAGATCGTGGATGAGGGACGCTTCGGGGACTTCGTTCTCAGGTAAGTCATTCATAATGAGCTAGTATGCTATGCATCCTAGCTCATTATGCCTTTGCCTTGCAGGTTCCGTTTTTTTTTTTTTTTTTTTTTTTTTAATAGGCTTTACTTCCTCTTTAACTGTACAGTGCTGAAATCCTGAGGAAGTGACATAGGCCACCATAGCTGACTTTCTCCTAAAAGGGCTACTTACCTATGTGTGGCTTTTCTATGTTCCAAGTTGCAGACCCAGAAGAATCAATCAGAATGGACTTCTATACTTTCTCCAGGTCAATGACTACACAGGGAAGCCATCTGACCAGCAAATAGCCCTTTTAGAAGGAAGTCAAGCAATGTTAGATTTCATATTTCCTTTAATGCAAACCACTGCTTTGCACATTCGGGTTAATGTCCTCGTCCTCCTCGGCACATACTTGCCTTGCCTACCTTTCCTGCTCCTTTTAGCCACCTGGAGTGAAGACAACACCCTCCGAGTCCCTACAATTGGGAGTTTAAATAGGTCTGAGGACTCTACATGCACCTCGTGTGACAGCGCCGGTGGCCAAGCACAGTCACAATAGAGGAAAGGGAAGAATTCACACGCTCCTTCGTAACTTTAAGGCTCAGTTCACACTACTGTGACCTGAAAGTCACGCAACTTATGGTGCCACTTAAGTACTACTTTGGTGCCACTTGATGCAATTTTGAAGTGAGAGAGGGTACACTGCACAGAATGCCAGTGTAATCTTCCTGTAAAGTCGGATCCAAATCACATCAATATAGATAAGGATCTGACTTGGCCTCAACTTCCAATAAAGTCTATGGGCAAAAGTCGGATAGAAGTCACCTTGACAGAAACCTTTTCTAAAGTCGGAGCGTCTTCAGTCATGTGACTTGGGGTCTCACAAGTCGTGGAAGTGTGAACCAAGCCTAAAGCCAGAGAAAACTGAAATAATATACTTTGCAGTGGAGCTGCAACCTGCATTACAAGGTGTCCATTGCTCATTTAGGTCTATAGAACATAGAAAAGATCTACTTATCCGATTCTCCATCCATGACGCTAGACTGGTCCCCACAGCATCGTCTCCCCCCATATGCCACCGGTCTAAGGTCCTGATGCCAATAAGACCACTGCAGGGTAGATAGCCCTACTTTGGGTGTGATGACACTGTGAGACAGTCCACTGCCAGGGCGTGAAAGAGCACCCACCTGCTGGGGGAGAGGAGGTGCTTTTACCCTCCTGTAGACCAAGCAAGCAGTTTACCTTTGCAGAACAGGCGCTGGAAGGATTTTCCCATTTCCTTGAGTTGGGCTTTAATTCCTGAAATGCATTTACTAGTATGAGCAGCCAGCCAATCGTGTTTTGCAGTGCATATCTACTGACAATGAACATTGTGCCAGGAGGAGAATTAAATGAACACAGGAATGACCTCATCAATTCACTGCTGTGCCCTGACTGTGCCATCACCAGCTGTGAAGTGACCCAGCTGTATTGATGAACTGTAGTAGATAAGCCAGCCTGGCTCTGGTGTGTAGTAAGATCGTCTCAGAATAAGATCCACAAAAATACAAATCCTTAAAACATTTCCAGGTTTAGTATTTCAATTGTATATTTAGCCATTTGTCTGAAGTTCCGTTTTAAAAGCAGAACTGTGGGCAAGTATGAAAATTCTAATATTACAAATTCTTACCAGGCAGTAATACTTTAAGGCCTCATTTAGGCTTGCTGTTGGGGGAGGGGCAGTCAAAATGTGCAGATTAGCTGTGTTTTTGAGCAACGATGGGCTTAAACCAATCAGTGAGGAGGCCTCGCTGTGACAGCAGTATGGGGAGAAGTTCCCTGTACTAGCTGTCAGTTTTTGAAATCAGCTCTGTGTGAATGAACTACAAGCCCTGACATGCTTTGCAGCTGTGTGCTTGTAGTTCTCAATGAACTACTACAATGCGGTGGTAGTTCATTGATTCCTCCTGGCAGTGTATCTGCTTGCCTGTGCATGAAGTCCGGGCACACAGATACATTGACAGATCTGAAGGAGACCTGCATGGCACTGCCGATCGCTGGTGCAATGCTTTACAGCAGGGATCTCAAACTAGCGGCCCTCCAGCTGTTGCAAAACTACAAGTCCCATGAAGTATTGCAAGGCTGACCGGTACAAGCATGACTCCCTCAGGCAGAGGCATGATGGGACTTATAGTTCTGCAGCAGCTGGAGGACCACCAGTTTGAGACCCCTGCTTTACAGGCTCCAAAAATAATAATAATAAATGCACATTTTTTACCTGCAAAAAAATGTGCATTTATTATTATTATTATTTTTTTTTTAAGTGACACTAAAGGTTCGTTTTTTTTTTTTTTTTTTAAATAGCAAACATATCATACTTACCTCCACTGTGCAGTTCGTTTTGCACAGAGTGGCCCTGAACCTGCACTTCAGGGGTCCCTCGGCAGCTCCTCCATGCATCAGATAACCCCCTAGGAGAAAGCTGTCCCGAGGAGTTATCTTGCGGGCCCGCTCCCGAGTCCAGCATTCAGCGTCCATAGGGGCCGAATGCAGGACTCTGCCCCCGCCCCTAGTCATTGGATTTGATTGACAGCAGCAGGAGCCAATGGCTGCGCTGCTATCAATCTATCCAAGCAAGAGCCGAGAACCCCCTGCAGGGAGCACGTCCCCGTGGGTTTGAGGGTTCAGGTAAGTAAAACGGGGGGGCTGGGCATAGAATGCATTAAGGTGAAAAAAAACCATGAACCTTTACAACCCCTTTAACCGGTTCCCGACCATTTACATCGGCAGAATGGCACGGCTGGGCAAAGTAACGTACCCGTACGTTACTTTGAATTTCCCGGCGGTGTGCATGCCAAGAGCTCCGTAACCGCGGATCCCGCGGACTCGATCGCCACAGGGATACCCGCGATCGTGTCACGGAGCTCAAGAACGGGGAGATGCTGATGTAAACAGCATCTCCCCGTTCTGCCTAATGACAGCACACTGATCGTCTGCTCCCTGTCATTGGGAGCAGCGATCAGTGTGGTGTCACACACAGCCACGCCCCCCAGAGAGTTAGAAACACACCCCTAGGACACACTTAACCCGTACGCTGCCACCTAGTGGTCAACCCCATTTTTACAGTAATCAATGCAATTTTATTGCAGCGATCGCTGTATTAATGCCAATGGTCCCAAAAATGTGTCAAAATTGTCCGATGTGTCCACCATAATGTCGCCGCCATTACTAGTAAAAACCATAAAAAAAATAAAACTTATTTTTTTCAAAATTGTCGCTCTTTTTTTGTGTTTTTTTTATAGGGCAAAAAATAAAAACCGTAGAGGTGATCAAATACCACCAAAAGAAAGCTCTATTTGTGGGATATTTTGTTTGGGAGCCACGTCGCACGACCACGCAATTGTCAGTTAAAGCGACGCAGTGCCGAGTTGCAAAAAACGCTCTGGTCAGGAAGGGGGGTAAATCCTTCCAGGGCTGAAGTGGTTAAAGTGAACTTATACTTTAAGGAATGTAAATATTTGGGTGCCCACTACCCATAGTGTTATAAGCAGGAAAAAGAATTCCGTAACCGGATCTACAGACGACCACTAGAGGGAGCATTTATAAATCTTAATAGGAAATATTCTGTAGTGATAAAATGTGGAAAAGCAAATACCCAAAATGCCTACTCTCTCTCCTTTAAAAGCATTTCATTGCCCAGACAGGAACATAATGGACATCCTCCCATCAACAAAACACACGTTTTCTTTTTTTAAGTTTTATTTTTAATACAGTAAGAAATATTGCACATGATCAACATGTCTGTTCTGTATCAGTCCTTTCTTTGAACAAACGAAAATATAAGCGCAAGATGTCTCCACGATCTGATCTGTGGGGTACACTGGTGGCAGGGGAGTGGGCATTGTATGCTGGCACCCCCTTTGTTTGTTAAACTGTTCAGTCTTCCTGGCAGATACAGGGGTGCTGTGCCACTGCTAAGCAGTTCATCTTTAAAAACAAGCAAGCCACCGGCGTAAAAGGAAATAGCGAGCACCAGCCTCTGTCCTGTGATCGTCCTCGTCTGTATTGCCTTTGGATTGCACGTCGTGATGGAATAACCTCCCGCTGCCACCAAATAGGACCCCCATGCCCCCTGTTACAGGGACTTAAAAAAAAAAAAAAAAATGGCTGCTGCCCTCGAGGCCCAAAACAAAGTCTGTGTGCTGCAGCACCATAAGAAGAGGAAAGCTTAATAGCACTATATAATGCAGCATGTTTGTATAGACGGGCGGATGGGTCACCCACGCAAATACAGCATCGAAAAACTCAAAGCAATGCGATTTAGCAGGCACAGTCCCCTCCCTAGTGCAGGGTAAGTCACATGATAGGAAGGGGCCAATCCCACATGCCCTGGATCCTGAGCACAAGCACCCTGTGCATATATAGCTGTATGTCTCGATTTATGTCACAGTCATTGCCATTCCCGACACATCAAAGTGCGCCTCGTTATTTACTTATACGCCAACAGGGGGGGGTGTAACGTTTCTACATAGGTGCGATCACACTTCTTTATAGCAGTTTGTATGTATTGTGTGCCCACCTAGGAGGCTGGCTTCCCTTGGCAATAACGAGAGCACCGATAGATCCCTCTGTGACTGTAGCAGGAACTGTGCAAAAGAGGAGCAAATACCTTCTCCGCCTACATGTGCATCTATGTATACTGACAGTGTATACACCATTATATACAGCAGAGTTAATTCTGTATACTGACAAGAACTCTATAAACAGCAGGGCTTCGCCTCTGTATACTGTTCCCCTGTAAAGACCCAACGCAGAGCCTTTTTCTAGCTAGAGAAGAGCTGCCTGGGCATTGCCCAGAACAACCAGCAAGAGACCCGTCACCAACTTCAAAAATTGAATATTTTTATAAAGCTCATTTGCAGTGTTTAACTTAAAACATTCAATTTTTTTTTTACTTATTTTTATTACATTTGATACTTAATTATTAGATTTACGTTAACTTTTTTTGGCTTAAAAACGGACCTCTGATATTGCTAGGGAATTGATACTCCAGAAAGTGGCAATATCTTGGCACAACTCCTTCCTTGCATGGCACAGGCTTCTCCTTGTCTGGTAATGTCTAATTACTGCATGATATTTTTTATTTAAATTAATTTTTTTTATGATTGAACTAGATGGACTTGTGTCTTTTTTCAACCTATGCAACTGTCTGGGCTGGCCCAGCTCCTCCGACCCTCCCTAGATACCCTTCTATGTAGCAATTGAAAGAGGAAAAAATAGGAATATCATAAAGCACAGGTGTCAAACTGGCAGCCCTCCAGCAGTTGTGGAACTACAAGTCCCAAGAGGTATTGCAAGGCTGACAGTTACAAGCATGACTCCCACAGGCAGATGGGACTTGTAGTTCTGCAACAATTGGAGAGCCGCTAGTTTGACACTCTTGCCATAAAGCATCAGTGCTCAAGCTGTGGCCCTCTAGATGTTGCAGAACTACAAGTCCCAAGATGCATTGCAATATGGCCTTGGGACTTGTTGTAGAACTACAAGTCCCAAGGCTGACAATTACAAGCATAACTCCCACAGGCATGATGGGACTTGTAGTTCTGCTACAATTGGAGGGCCGCTAGTTTGACAATCTTGCCATAAAGCATCAGTTCTCAAGCTGTGGCCCTCCAGCTGTTGCAGAACTACAAGTCCCAAGATGCATTGCAAGGCCGACAGTTACAAGCATGACTGCCACAGGTATGATGGGACTTGTAGTTCTGCAACAATTGGAGGGCCGCTAGTTTGACACTCTTGCCATAAAGCATCGGTGCTCAATCTTGTGGCCTTCTATCTGTTGCAGAACTACAAGTCCCATGATGCATTGCAAGGCTGACAGGACTTGTAGTTTTGCAACAGCTGGAGGGTCACAGGTTGACCACCCATGCCATAAAGCACGTGCCAAAACACAAGGCCTGTTAATGTGTGCCTCGCGCCTCTCCTGCAGCTGCGGACCCCCCTTGTCACCGCAACCACCTTGTCTTATGCTGGCCATACACTATACGTAGTCCGAAGTTCGGCCGTTTAGACCGTTTGTTCGTTTTTCGGCAAGTTAATGGGCACAAAATCGATAATCTTTGGGACGTTTTTGAGCCGAAAAAACGAAGGACAAGTTTGTAAATTTTCTGCCGAACGAACGATAAACTGAAAGGTTAATGTGTTTCCCGTCCGAACTGTCTGCACTAGGTATATGTAAAAAAAAAAAAAATGCATTAATTTATGTCCACTGAACGATTTATCAGTCATTACATGATTGTTTGCGCTCACGGCCGAATGTTCGTTTTTCGAAAAATGGGTTCGGACGATTTTTCGTATAGTGTTTGACCAGCATTAGTAGTCGGCAGCAGAGGAGGACAGAACTCCTCCACCAGATTCTGCAGCTCACTCCAGCCCTCCTCCAGACCCTTCACTTTCTGCTTCCAATCTCCGCCCCCATCTTCTTCCCCAGAAGCAGCGCAAGGTAAGGGGGGATGCACTGTGATGTAAAGGAAGGGGGGGGGGGGGGGGGGGGAGGACTCTTGACATCTAGTCTTAAACCTGGTACACACTATGAATTTTTCTGTTCAACCCAGAAAGTTGAACGAAAAAAATAAAAAATAAATCAGCTCTGATCAGGGCCACTGTACCAACTATCCGACATTAGTACAGCGATCTCCTCGCAGTGAGCTGTTGTGTTCTGACAGGGGGGGTGTCCGCCCTGTCAGAACACTCTGATCAGCTCTCTCCACCATTGGCTGAGAGCGCTGATCTGGAGCCGGTTGGCTGCTGGTTTTCTAGCATGCTCGTCCAACAGAAGCCTCCGTCGAACCAGCGGGCATACACACAGACCGAATGTCGGCCCTTTTTTTTTTATTGAACTTTGGCTTTACAGATACAACTGGCCCTCTGAGGGCAACCATAATGCTAATGTGGCCCGAGATGAAAATCAAGTTTGTCACCCCTGCCATAAAGTGTCACTTAATTCCCCTTTCACACTTATATGACTTGTCCCACGATTTGGGACTGCAAAGTAGCATGACAAGTCGTTCCTCATGATTTCCAATGACAGCCATTCATATTAGTACGACTTCAAGTCGTTCCGACTTCAAAGTAGTCCCTGCACTACTTTGGTCCGATTTTGATGCCACTTACACAGGCATTCCTTGAAATCACGGCAAAGTCGCACAAGTGTGAAAGGGGCCTCAATGTAGGCGACATCCGAGTCTCCTGACATCACTTCCAAGATGGCAACGCCTGGCAGCAGTCTTGGGGCTTCTACACAAGGGAGGCTTTTACAGGTCTAACATTCATAAAACATACAATGAATAAAAAAAAAATCCTATGGCGAGATTGTTGTTGAAATAAATTGGTGACAGGGTCTCTTTAGGTTCTCCCATGCTGGCTGTTTAGGCGATTCCACCCCTCGTCATCACCAACAAGATCCTCTTCTCCTTTAAAGAATACGCTTCAATGCACTTTTACAGAGAGGAGCACCAAAAAGGCATCTTATGAATAAGTGAGAAGCCACTGATGGAAGATTCTATCCTGCATGCCACGTTAGGGGCCCGATCTACTTCAGTACCCGGAACAAAGCATGTGGCCTGGAAGCCGACAAAACAAAAAAAAAAAAAACGTCAGGCTTCCCACACAGGTAGGTTGCCTCATGACAAGGTCGTCTTCATTGTTTAAAATGTCAACCAATAGGAAAGAAGCAATTTTGTCTGCGTTAGAAACATATGCAGTCTGTCCTTGAAAAACAAGCCCCGCCCACTCATCAGCATCACACATACAGGTAAGTGCACACACTTGTATCATACAGACATACACACAGTGTATATATATGTATACATACATGTCTGTGCCATATGTGATGTGCTGCGTCATCAACATTCTTATAGAAGGAATTTCAATGACGACCATCTGGCTTACAAAAAAAAAAAAAGTCTACATATATATATATATATATATATATATATATAGAATTATATATTTATACAGCTCCCCATAGTGCAGCTGCTTCTGGTTGAACTAAAGTGTCATAAGAAAATATTTTTTTTTCATTTGATATTTCCCCCCCCCTCCCCACTAAAAATCACCCGTCCGCCCATCACGGCACTTGCGTCCTTGGGTGTCGCACACTTTTCAAGGAAAACGATTAATAATCCACTACAAGCTGCTGCTGGGGTCCATACAATCCACCGTCACGGCATTCCCTGCTACATCACTATGCTTTGTCCATCACCATGCCAAAGACATGCCTTTTTTTATTTTTATAGCATTCTATACTACGTAGGAACACCCGATAGAAGGCCAGGCCGCCGGACCCCCGAGCACGCCCTCCATGTTTAAAAGAAAAAAAAATAATGTGATTAGCCATCTCTACTTGCAGCCAGACCCAGAACTGCAGTGTTTAATCCAGTGTGGATTATTATCACACTGCCAACATCTGGCTGTCTCTGCCCGCAGGAGGGTGGCGCTGCCCATCCAGAGTGCACATTCTGCCGAGGAATGGGTGGATTGTCTGTGCAAGTGGGGGCAAAGTCTGGTTGCGGGTAGGTGGGGGGGGGGAGGGAGCAGGTTATCCATTTGGTTGGCCCTGGGTATTTCCTTGCTTGAGGTTGTCCCTCGGCCCTCTGGGAGTTCACTGGGTGCCTATGCAGAAAAGGGCCCCCCTGTTCTTATCCACTCATCTAGTGTTGGAGGAGTCAGGAGGTTCCTGGCCTGCCTCCCAAGAAGCATCGGGGGGCTCGCTGGGCCGCAGCGTGGGATCCTGCGGGGGCTGCATGTCAGAAGGTGCTGAGGTTTCAGAGGTGCTGGAGGAAGCGTGCTCTGTAAAAGAGTGAAGTTCTGTTGGCGGCGCGGTCTGCATGATCTTCTGTCTCACCTCGCGGATCTTCAATTGGAGACACACCTTTGTGGGGAAGATGTCAGAGTAGCGGGATTGGAAGGCAGCAGTGGCCTGGGCTAAGAAGAAAAAAAGAAGAGAGTTAGGCTGACCATACATTATACAATTTTTCTTGATCAATTGACATAGTTAGTCTGGTTTAAAAAATAATAATATATAATACAAAATAATAATAAATAAAATAATAAAAATGACAAGTCCATCTAGTTCAACCATAAAAATAAATAAATAATATCATACAATCCCATATACCCAATCCTATACCCAGAGTTGATCCAGAGGAAGGCGAAAAAAACTTCCAAAAGTAAAAAAAAAAAAAAAAAAAAAAAAAAAAAAAAAAAAAAAAAAAAAAAAAAAATCGCAGAGGTGATCAAATACCACCAAAAGAAGCTCTATTTGTGGGGAAAAAAAGGACATAAATTTTGTTTGGGTACAACGTCGCACGACCGCACAATTGTCAGTTAAAGTGACGCAGTGCCGTATTGCAAATAAATGGCCTGGTCATTAAGGGGGAAAATCCTTCGAGTCCTTAAGTGGTTAAATGAACGGGACGCAATGCCAGTCAAAGCATATTACTGCGTGTACAGTGCTTTTCACCCCCCACATGGGCATTTAAAAAAAAAGGTGTTACAACCTGGCGCCTAAATGGATTTAACTGGTATTTTACATCAGCGGTCCCCAAACTTTTTGGTAACATGGACCAGGAGGTAGACTGGATATTCACCGAGTCTGTCCTTGTCCTTAGCCCCCCCCCCCCCCCCTTTACACCACAACCCCATTTACAGTGTCCACAGTCCCCTTTTTACTTCACAGCCCCATTTTACATTACAGTGCCCAGGGCCCCTTTACATTAATGTACCGGAAGGGGCACTGCGATATAAAGGGGACTGCACTGTAAAAGGGGATACTGTGATAAAGAGGACTGCGCAGTGTCCCTTTACAGTGCAGTCCTCTTTATATCACAGTGTCCCTTGCAATCACAAACCCCCCTGTCACAGTGACCCTTGCAGTCATGCCCCACCCCTCTCACCCTTTCCTCTCTCACTGCCCCATGCCCCACCCCTATCCTGCCCCCTGTGGCAGGATAGAGGCAGTTTTCAGCATCGTGTCTTCTTATAGGTCTCCCGCCACCGCCGATGTCAACCTGTCAGCAGGGCAGGGAGGAGCTGCAGATCTGGACGGAGGGCGGGAGCTGCCCAACTTATGTCAACAAGTGGGTGATTACCCGCTTGTTAATATGAAAAACGCCAGCCCCTCCCACCCCCTGCTTGGGCTGAAAAAATCCGCCTCGGCTTATACTCGAGTGAGTTAAAAATAAGTCCGAAGTGAAGGAGAAAAAGGGGCGGGGCCATGCTGCTGGGTGACACTTGTGAATCGGCCCGGCGCCCCTCCCTCCCATGCTTTTGTTCTATTAAATGATCATTACTAACAAAATGTAACAGTCTTTTAAAATATGTTTCAGATCGCCGCACAACGATGTCCCATCTCCTCTTTTGACAGACGGCACAGTGATCCAATGCTAGGAATCATTGTGCCGTGTGTCATAGGAGGCGGGACATCGTTACCGCGGCTGCACGGCAATTAAGATCCAACTCTCCTCTCCCTGCAATCAGTGTAGCCCGCTCTCTCCCAGCTGAGCCAGGACACATCCCTGAGTGCCAGAACGGAGCCCCCACTGTCTCCACTGGGAACCCCGATCTTCAGCAACCCTGCAAATGCAAAAATGTGCCTGGATACCTCTGCAGTCAGCCATGAGGTGAGTCTCAGTACTGCATTAACCTCTTCCCTGCCGATACAAAACCCTCAGCCTGACTCCATAGCTGCCTTCCCCACTGTGGGATAACCAGCGTGACATCTCATTACCAGGCACTGATAGGCTGTACATGATGCGCACTGATAGGCTGTACACTTACAGTAGCTGCTGCATTTCTCACCCTAGGCTTATACTCGAGTCAATACGTTTTTCCCAGTTTTTTTGTGGTAAAATTAGGTGCCTCGGCTTATATTTGGGTCGGCTTACACTCGAGTATATATGGTATAGCTAAACCCAAGAACAAAAATGTCATAAACTGAACCTAATAATCCTTAGAGGTGGTGGCTGCATATTTTTTTCCCCTTTTTCATCGTAAGAAAATTTACTGCAAGTACAGAAATCCCAAATTTTACAACAGAACAGGATAGAAGGGACTTGTAACAAAACTAGTAAAATAAAAGCACTGCTCCATGTAGGTACACTGCTCTCCTGTCCTTGTCACTTACAAGATGGGAAGAAGCCATGCTCCTGGAAAAGCTGCATGACCAGAGCCCGCCGCTGATCCAAAGTCCGACGTAAGGAGGAGTATGGCACCTTATCATACTCCAGCTCTGCCAGCATATCTTCTGCCTCGCTGCCTGTGAGGGGAAACCAGATTACAATCTGTGAAGCTAGAATAAAGAACGAGATAGTGGACAGACGGAGGAAGAAAAGGGAGGAGCAGAAGTGGATCATACCTGTGCGATCAAACGTGAAGATGTCGCCTTCACACTTGGCGCTCTTTGGGGTGTTCGGCTCGGAGCTGCAGCTAGAACGCCTCCTCATCTTCCTCTTCGGAGAGATGGGATCCTCTGTAGAAGAGTCCAAGTCTGGCAGGTAGGAAACAAAAAACTGTGTGACTTCATGTCATTTCTTTTTAGTCCATACTAAACCAATCACTGCACAATGATAAAATAATAACATAAAATATAGAAAATCTTAAAAGTCCTAATTATGAATCTACACGGACACGGCTATATTTCTTCATGCCGGCTCTCTTTGCTGCTTAGAAGCACAGTGGTTGTAGATAGGGTTGCACCGCTACCGCTTTTTTTTTTTTACCAGCGAGTACCGATACCATTGCGGTGCAATTTGAGACCATACAATCTGAATTCAAAGAATCGCATACGGTTCGAACATGCGGTTTCCCGCACCATTCTTGTGTGAACCAAGGCTGAAGTCACTATGACAAGCCTGGGTTGACACAGAGCAATGGGGGAAACCGTATGCGATTCTTTCCACTGCGATTTGAGCCCATTCATGTTGTACAGGCTCAAATCGCACCGCACCTCTCTCTCCAATGATTGGCTGACTGACTGACAGCCGTGGGAGAAAATGGCGCTGCTGCGGTGTCTCAGCCAATCAGGTGTGTCCCGGGTGGCTTAGACATTAGTGGACATCGCTGGAGAGAGATGGGGCTCCGGTAAGTAATTGGGGGTTGCTGGGTGGCTGCTACACACAAAAAAAAAGTTTATCTTAATGCATAGAATGCATTAAGAAAAAAAAAACCTTATGCCGTTACAACTCCTTTAAGTACCCATGCTAGAATCACTAAGCGTAGGCACATACTAGAGCTGCACGATTAATTGTTAAAAAAATCATGATCTCGATTCAACCCCCCTCACAATCTCGATGCAGAATTTACAAATTCATTCATGTAAAAAGTGTAGAGAGTTCTCTGCTCACTCAGCTGTCAAAAAAGAAGAAAAAAAATAAATAAATTAAAAAAAAACGGGCAGTCTGACAAGTTTTTCACAACATTGTCTGAGCTGGTAGAGAACTATAAACATTGTAACTTTTCGTTCTTAGATCAAAGGAAAGAACTTCGGTCTGACATGAGGGAAGTTTAGCCACTTAAGTCTAAACCTTTTCCTGACACTTGTTTCTTACAAAGTTAAAATCTGTATTTTTTGCTAGAGAATTACTTGGAACCCCCAAACATTATTTATATAATATATATATATATATATATATATATATATATATATATATATATATATATATATATATATTTTTTTTTAATTATATATTATAATTTTTTTTTTTTATTTATACATTATAAAAAAAAAAATTTTTTAAATGTATATATTATAATTTTATTAAAAAAAAAAAAAAAATGATATATTATAATTTAAAAAAGAAAAAAAAAATGATTATATATATATTATAATTTTATTTAAAAAAAAAAAAGATATATTATTTTTTTTTTCTTAAGCAGAGACCCTAGAGAATAAAATAATGGCTGTTGCAATATTTTATCTCACACTGTATTTGTGCTGCAGGCTTTCAAACACAATTTTTTTGGGAAAAAATACACTTTAATTGATAAAAAAAAAAAAAAAAAAAAGATTAACAGTAAAAAGTTAGCCCGATTTTTTTTTTTTGTGCAATGTGAAAGATGTTGTTACTCTGCGAGAATTGTGATCTTTATTCTAAGCAAAAAAATCATGATTCTCATTTTAGCCAGAATCGTGCAGCTCTAGCACATACCTGTAGAATTCTTGCGCTTCTTACGGTAGGAGCCCAGGATAGCCCGAGGAGAGGTGGCAAGAGACTGAAGGGTGGGCGAGGGCAGCACTTCTTCCGGCTTGAACTCCGGGAGCTCTGCAAATCGTTCCTCAAAGTCCACCTCCGACAAGACCCTGCTGGTAGAACAACAAGAGATGTCAGTAGCTTAGAACAAGTGTGTGCTTATTCATAGGCGTAAGCAGTGTGGGGAAAAGATGGCCACACATTGGAGATACTGGGCAACATTGGCAATGAAAATCAGACCCCTGGGCAAGTTGTGGTAGACGAAAGGCAGCAAAGTGCTAAAAACAGCCTTCCAGGGAAGGATTTAAAAACGGATGGAGAAGGGGCCTCCAACACGCCAAGAGCCAGAAAACACTCACTTGTCAACAGAATCGAATGTCTTCTTCAAGGGTGGAGGCCGCAGTTTGGGTTTTTTCACTGGTCCGTCCTTTCTGTCAGAAGCTTCAGGAAGTTGTCCTCCCGCTGACCTACCAGCCTCTCCTGGAGAGCCACCGATACTGCTGGACGCAGGTGGTGGAACAGGCGAAGATGGCGGTGGAGGAGCAGGTGCAGCGGGTGAGGGATCTAAACGGCTCTCTGGGACTGTGCCCTTCCAGTCCATTGTATACTATGTAAAAAAACAGGAGAAACCAAGAATGAATTGCCAGTGATGCTAAACCACTAAGAGAGGTGATTACAGTAGAGTAACCCAGAGTTGACCACAAGTCTTTACAGCCAACTCCCCAGAAACCTCAATAATACAGAAAGAGCTCCGGGCCATCAAAACCCGCCTTCCATGTGTAATGTCTCTTCTGCAATAAAATAAACCTACCTGACTGCTTGCAGCCTTCCTTAGAATATACATGAGCTGGGCATGCACAGCTCAGATCATGTGTACCAGGATGACTGAACTTCTGTGCATGCACAGCTCAGATCATGTGTACCAGGATGACAACTTCTGTGCATGCACAGAAGTGATGCCATCTTGCACCAACCAAAGAAGGTGGCTGCAGCATATACATATATACATACACAATCCACAGTTAATCCGATGCAAGGCAAAAAACCTCAACAGAGCGTGATCCAATTTGCTACAGCAGGGAAAAAAAAATCCTTCCGATCCCAGAGAAGCCAATAGGATTTTCCCTGGATCAACTTTACCTATAAAATATTAGTATCCAGTTATTTTATGTACATTTAGGAATGTACCCAGGCCTTTTTTAACCCCTTCACTACCCGCCCATAGTCATATGACGCCCACAAGGTGGATCTCCCATCCTGGGTGGGCGTCATATGACGTCCTCCCATTCCCGACCGCCTGGGGGGCGCGCACGCGGCGCCGCCGGCGTCGCTCGGGACCCGGTGCGAGTGCCCGTTAAAACAACTGGACCGTGCAGGACCGTGGAGCTGTGTGTGTAAACACACAGCTCCACGTCCTGTCAGCGGAGAAGAGACCGATCATGTGATCCCAGTACGGAGGAACACATGATCGGTCTCCTCCCCTTGAGTCCCCTCCCCCCACAGTTAGAATCACACATATAGAGAATACATTAACCCCTGCAGCGCCCCCTAGTGTTAACCCCTTCCCTGCCAGTCACATTTACACAGTAACCAATGCAATTTTATAGCAACGATCGCTGTGTAAATGTGAATGGTCCCAAAAATGTGTCAAAAGTGTCCGAAGTGTCCACCGCAATGTCGCAGTCACGAAAAAAAAAAAATCTCAGATCGCCGCCATTACTAGTAAAAAAAAAAAAAAAAAAATGCAATAAATCTATCCCCTATTTTGTAGACGCTATAACTTTTGCTCAAACCGATCAATATACGCTTATTGCGATTTTTTTTACCAAAAATATGTAGAAGAATACGTATCGGCCTTTAAAATGGGATATTTATTATAGCAAAAAGTAAAGAATATTGTGTTTTTTTTCAAAATTGTCGCTCTTCTTTTGTTTATAGCGCAAAAAATAAAAACCACAGGGGCGATCAAATACCACCAAAAGAAAGCTCTATTTGTGGGAAAAAAAAGGACGTCAATTTTGTTTGGGTGTAACGTCGCACGACCGCGCAATTGTCAGTTAAAGTGACGCAGTGGCGAATCGCAAAAAGTGCTCTGGTAAGGAAGGGTGTAAAATGGCCCGGTGTTGAAGCGGTTAAAGCAATCTACTGAGCTGGCCAGAACCACCTCTGGAGGGAGTCTATTCCACATTTCCACAGCTCTTACTGTGAAGAAGCCTTTCCATATTTGGAGATGAAATCCCTTTTCCTCCAGACGTAAAGAGTGCCCCCTTGTGCTCTGTGATGGCCTTAAAGTGAATAACTCAACACCAAGTTCACTATATGGACCACTTATGTATTTGTACATGTAGAAGATGCTGGGGAGGGACCTTGGAAACTTGGAGAGGAAATACTGCGGACATTAGTTCCACTTTATGTGGAGGTCCTGACATGAATAGAATAGAATATATATATGAGGTACCTACATGACACCCATGGTGGAAGTGTAGTACCTGTAAAGTCAGTTCAGGTTTTGCTTTAACCTCTTCCCGCCCGCCCACTGTCATATGACGGTGGCAAGAAGCATCTGTTGTTCCGGGCCGCCATCATATGATGGCATTTCCTTTCGCGGCCGCTAGGGGGCGCACACGCGCCCGCCGCGTCGCTGGGGACCCGATGCGCGTGCCCGGCGGCCGCAATTACCCAGTAACTGATATTTATTATAGTAAAAAGTAAAATATATTGTGTTTTTTCAAACTTGTCCCTCTTCTTTTGTTTATATTGCAAAAAATAAAAACCGCAGAGGTGATCAAATTCCACCAAAAGAAAGCTCTATTTGTGCGGAAGAAATTATAAAAACTTTATTTGGGTACAATGTTGCATGATCGCGCAATTATCATTCAAAATGCGACAGCGCTGAAAACTGGAAAATGGCCTGGGCAGGAAGGGGGTGTTGGTGCCTGGTAGGCAAGTGTTACTAAACCCAGGACCCGGCATTCACTATATCTGTCTTCCACAGAACACGGAAATGCAACTATTTTAGTAGATATAAACTGCTAAATACATTTTCTCATCAGCAGTATATAGCAGTCTTGTAACTTTATCAGTGTCCGGCCGAGCACTGGTTAATCTTGTAGGAGGAGTTTACATTGTACTCTGACTGTCCTGTGAGGCTGCAGGACCCCTGACCCTCTGTCTGGACATTGCTGATTGGCCCTGCGCTGATCAAATGCACCCCTCCCACCCCCCCCCAAAAAAAAACCCTCAGTCTCTAGCAATACACACCAAACTGAGCATGTGCCGAGTGCCTCCAAGGCTCTGTACTATCAGCAGATGAATTGGGGGGCAGTAGAAGAAGGGGAGGATAAGAGGACAGAGCAAACAGCCTTTTTACACAATGCAGAGGATTAACCCCTTAGGTTCCACAGTGAGTATAACAAACATGTTTTACTACATATACAGACTGATTTTACGGTTGTGGGTTTAGTAATACTATTAGTTGCATAGAACATTATGTGTAAGCATTGTTGCCGCTTTGTTGAAAATATACAGACTAAGAGCCGGTTCACACAGGGGCAACACGACTTCCAGCGCGACTTTTGGAGGCAACTTGGACACGACTTGAGTATGAATAACAGCGCGACTTGGAGCGACTTCAACATGACTTGGGGGCGACTTACAACACGACTTAAGGATGGTCATAGATTGAAAAAACAAAAAAACAGACAGACTCCCCTAGCCACGCAAGTAAGATGGATGGAGGTATTCTCTATGCTGTGCTACTGTATTCAGAGAGCAGGGACTCTTCCGCTGATCAGAGCTGCTGATTGAATGAACTTTCAGACATTCCTGTTGGACAGAAGTCGATTGTAAATGAACTTTTTCTGATTGGGAACGGCTATAGGTGAATCGAAATTCGACCGGTTCCTGCTGAACTGACCACATTTTGATCCATCTTTGGGTGGCTTTAATCTAACCTCGAGTGCCGGTTCACACCAGTGCGATTCCAGTGCCGGTTCACACCAGTGCGATTCCAGTGCCGGTTCACACCAGTGCGATTCCAGTGCCGGTTCACACCAGTGCGATTCCAGTGCCGGTTCACACCAGTGCGATTCCAGTGCCGATCACACCAGTGCGATTCCAGTGCCGATCACACCAGTGCGATTCCAGTGCCGGTCACACTAGTGCGATTCCAGTGCCGGTTCACACTAGTGCGATTCCAGTGCCGGTTCACACTAGTGCGATTCCAGTGCCGGTTCACACTAGTGCGATTCCAGTGCCGATCACACTAGTGCGATTCCAGTGCCGGTTCACACTAGTGCGATTCCAGTGCCGATCACACTAGTGCGATTCCAGTGCCGATCACACTAGTGCGATTCCAGTGCCGGTTCACACTAGTGCGATTCCAGTGCCGGTTCACACTAGTGCGATTCCAGTGCCGATCACACTAGTGCGATTCCAGTGCCGGTTCACACTAGTGCGATTCCAGTGCCGATCACACTAGTGCGATTCCAGTGCCGGTTCACACTAGTGCGATTCCAGTGCCGATCACACTAGTGCGATTCCAGTGCCGGTTCACACTAGTGCGATTCCAGTGCCGGTTCACACTAGTGCGATTCCAGTGCCGGTTCACACTAGTGCGATTCCAGTGCCGGTTCCCGCATCGCATTAGGAATCGCAGGCTGTTCACACTGCCCTATGCGAACCGCTGCGGATGTCAAGAGAAAGTTAATGACACCCCCAGATCGGTTCGCATATCGCAGTGCAAACTGTCAAATGGTGCAGGAACCGGATTGCATGGGTGCAATCCGATTCCAGTGTGGACCAAAAAAAAGGGACCTGCACCATTTTGGTGAGAATGCGATGCAAATTCAGCCATGCAATCTGTATTGGCTGAATTTGCATCGAACGGACATCGCACCAGTGTGAACCCGGCCTCAACCAGCAGCATCATTCTGGCAGTTGTACGTTCTCCAACACTAAGAACTGGTTTCAAAAAATAAACTAGATCACAAGCTCCTCAGGGGGTGAGCACATCTGCTAGGGCCGGGTCTTATACCTCTGAGGTCTGCTGTGTTGCCCAATGAACATTTGGAAAAAAGCAAACAGTCTAAAAGAGACCACAAAACCAACAGATCCTCTACCTGACTGTCAAAGAAATCCCTGATGTGAATTTGCCATGCTGACATGAGTTTACTGACAGATTGTTGCACAACCTAATTACATACATTTGGCAGGTCTGAATATAGCCAAGGTACGGGTGGGTGGGTTTGAGTCACTCAGGCTGCGTATAAATAGAATTAACTTGACGTTACTAATTACCACAGATTCCTTCTTGATGGTGGGAGATGGTGGCTCCCTTTTGATGTCAGACAGCCCGACAACTCCACCGTGTAACGGGGACCCAACTGATTTCTCCTCGGTGGCGGACTTCGCCCACGCGTCTCGTGACGAGCGCTCTTCTGCAGCTGTCAGCCTAGGCTTCCCCGCAGCTAAATCCCGAGGCGGAGCGGCAGGGAAAGCACTAGATGAAGAGGATGATTCTGTGGTTGGCTCCCGGCCTATGGATGCCCCTCGAGGTTCTGCTGTGTACCTAGCACAAAGAAATAGAGACGGTGAACCTTTAAAGTCAAATGCACTGTGGTCATAGAATGCAACTCAAGACAACTTTTTTAGTTTTTTTGTTTTGCAGTTTTGTATATTCAGTGGGGAAAATTATTATTTGATCCCCCGCAGATTGTGTAAGTTTGCCCTCTTACAAAGAAATGAAGGGTCTATAATTATTATCGTAAGTGCATTTTAAATGATAGAGACAGAATATCAAAAAAAAATCCAAAAACACCACAGGATACAAATGTTATAAACAGAGTTGCAGTTCAGTGAGTAAAATAAGTATTTTATCCCCTACCAACCAACAATAATCCTGTCTCCCACAGACTGGCTACACCATGTGCTCATGTGGTACACAGATTAGTCCTGTCAATTTAAAGTGGTATGCCCATTTAAAAAAAAAAAATAATTAAAAGTCAGCAGCTACAAATACTGCAGCTGCTGACTTTTAATAAATCGGACACTTACCTGTTCCAGTGTCCAGCGATGCAGGGGAACGAAGCCCCGCTCGTCCCCCCCCTCCGTTCGGCGGCGCCAGCATTGTAACTGTGGGTGGGTGAAGCCCCAGCCGGGCACTCACTGCGCGTGCACGAGCGGCGCCGCGAGTGGCCGCGCAATCATCTGGGACCTGTCACGTGACAAGAGGGAGGGAGCAGAGCTGAGCCCTTCCTGCGCCGAGGGGGAAGTGATGTCACCAGCTCGGGCACTGAAGGAGGCAGACTACGAGGGACCCCCTAGCAACAGGCATTTAGAGGTGAGTTGAAAAAAAAATTTTTCCAAATGTTTTTTTTTTTTTTTTTTTAGGAACATTAATGATTTTTTTTTTGGGTGCAACCCCACTTTAAAAAGGTGCTCCTAACGACAACTCGTTATGTGTCTAAAAGACACCTGTCCACAGAATCTTTCTTCCATTGAAACCTCACCATCATGGGCAAGACCATAGAGCTGTCAAAGAACATCAGGGACACAACTGTAGACCTGCACAAGGCTGGAATGGGCTACAAGACCATCAGCAAGAAGCTTGGTGAGAAGGAAACAACTGTTATAGCGATTATTTGCAAATGGAAGAAATACAAAATAACCATCAATCGCCCTTGGTCTGGAGCTCCATGGAAGATTTTGCCTTATGGGATAAGGATGATCATGAGAAAAGTGAGGGATCAGCCCACAACTACAAGGGAGGAGCTTGTGAATGATCTCAAGGCAGTTGGGACCACAGTCATCAAACAAACCATTGGTAACACAATACACCGCCGTGGATAGAAGTCCTGCAGCACCTGCAAGGTCTCCCTCCTCAAGATGGCACATGTACGGCCCATCTGAGGTTTGCTAATGAACATCTAAATGATTCAGAGAAGGATTGGGAAAAAGTGCTGTTGTCAGATGAGGCCAAAATTGAGCTCTTTGGCATTTACTCGACTCTCTGTGTTTGGAGGAAGAAAAATAATACTAACTATGACCCTAAGAACATCATCCCTACAGTCAAGCACGGAGGTGGAAACATTATGCTTTGGGGCTGTATCTCTGCTAAAGGTACAGGCCAACTTTGCCACATTAAGGGGCCAATGGACAGGGCCATGTATTGTAAAATCTTGGATGAGAACCTTCTTCCCTCAACCAGAACACTAAAGATGGGTCTTCCAGCATGGCAATCACCCAAAACATACCACCAAGGCAACAAAGGAGTGGCTCAAGAAGAAGCACATTAAGGTCACGAGTGGCCTAGCCAGTCTCCAGACCTTAATCCTATGGAAAGTTTATGGAGGGAGCTGAAACTTCGACTTGTCAAGAGACAGCCAATAAAAAATAAGAGTGGACCAAAATCCCTCCTGAGATGTGTGCAAACCTGGTAACCAACTACAAGCAACGTCTTACCTCTGTGCTCCACCAAAGCACCAAGTCATGTTTTGCTTGGGGATCAAATCCCTATTTTACTCACTGAACTGCAACTCAATTTATAACATTTGTATCATGTGTTTTTTCTGGATTTTTGGTTGATATTCTGTCTCTATCATTTAAAATTCATCTATGATAAAAATGACAGACCCTCCTTTTTGTTGTAAGTGGGCAAACGTACAAAATCTGCAGGGGATCAAATGATTCTATTCCCCATTGTAGAGGGGAAGTGTTAGGAGCTCTGTCAGTGAGGGAGAATCTCCCCAACAGCGCAAAGACAGCAATGAAGACACTTCTCTAAGGCCCCTTTCACACTTATACGACTTGTCCCACGATTTGGGACTGCAAAGTAGCATGACAAGTCGTTCCCCATGATTTCCAATGACATCCATTCATATTAGTACGACTTCAAGTCGTTTCTGACTTCAAAGTAGTCCCTGCACTACTTTGGTCCGATTTTGATGCCACTTACACAGACATTTCTTGAAATCGCGGCAAAAATCGATGCCGCGAATCACGGCAACATCATGGTAAAGTCGCACAAGTGTGAAAGGGGCCTTACTCCCTAGAAGCCTTTAAAAAAAAAGAAAACATAAATCAGCCAATCATTGCTGAAACTAAAATCAGCTCTTGCAGCAATACTCAACTTTTCTGGTGTAGTCTCCTGTAACAAACCCCCCAACTCTGATTCAGCACCAAAGTAAATAGTGTCCGGTGTCATTCAACCCACTTCCTGTGAGCCCAGGGTGACATTGTCGCCTTAGAGACACGGAGATCAGTGTCAGAAACTGCTGAAATATTTCATTTATTTTTTTTACCATGACTACAGTGACAAGGATCACCTGCTATACAACTTGCTTCCTGACATTCTTTGTGCAGCTTTGCCCAAGGTCTTAGGCAGGAAATGCCCACCGGAAAAAGGAGCGGCAGCATAAAAGATGCAGAATATTAACAACGCAAAGCTCTTGGAGACAAACGCACAACTACCAAAATACAAATAATTATACCAATAATTGGATATTTTTTATTTTTATTGATATTTTTTATTTTTATTTATTATTTCTTTTTTTTTTATGGTTGAACTGGATGGACTTGTGTCTTTTTTCGGCCTAGCTAACTATGTAACCAATAACTTATATAGGTTACCCTCCTATTGGATGCTTTCATATCCGTACATTTAAAGTGAACCTGGTATTACATCTCACAATGTTGCCCCCCTGATGTAACGGATGATTGTTTCACTGTATAGACAAATTACATGTCATGAATACAGTCCTCGATGGAAATGGTAAACGGTGTTGTGTGCCTGCTTTGTATGTGTTAACGTGAAACCTTTAATAAAAAATACCAGATTAAAAAAAAATAAAAAGAAGTGGACATGAACTCAAAAAGAGAATATCTTTCTCATGAGGAAAAACAATAAAAGTTATTGGTGGCTATTTCTTTGCCCCCTGATTACTTGTTGGGTACAGCTGGCATAATACTGGACTTCCTTAACCTCTTGCCGCCTGTGCTATAGCCGAAAGATGGCTACAACGTGGGCCTAAATTGCCGGAAGGGCGTCCATGTACGTCCTCCTGTGCATGTGATGCCTGCAGGGCATGCGCAGCACACTCTGTGGTCAGTCCATGAGACTCGGCTGATCACAGATCGGAGTAAGGGGCCGATCCTGGCCTCTTACCACGTGATCAGCTGTCAGCCAATGACAGCTGATCACGTAATGTAAACAGAACGTTGTAATGGGCTTTTTTTCTCCTCACGGTGAAAAAAAGATTACCGTCTTGCGTAAACGGGAAATCGGTCCCACACACTCCAGACCCACTACTGCTAAGCAGTGCCACCTACCAGTGCATATCAGCACTGCTAAGCAGTGCCCGCCAGTCCCACCTATCAGTGCCTCCTGATCAGTGCAGCCCCAACAGGGCCTCCTGATCAGTGCAGCCCCAACAGGGCCTCCTGATCAGTGCAGCCCCAACAGGGCCTCCTGATCAGTGCAGCCCCAACAGGGCCTCCTGATCAGTGCAGCCCCAACAGGGCCTCCTGATCAGTGCAGCCCCAACAGGGCCTCCTGATCAGTGCAGCCCCAAAAAGGGCCTCCTGATCAGTGCAGCCCCAAAAAGGGCCTCCTGATCAGTGCAGCCCCAAAAAGAGCCTCCTGATCAGTGCAGCCCCAAAAAGGGCCTCCTGATCAGTGCAGCCCCAAAAAGGGCCTCCTGATCAGTGCAGCCCCAACAGGGCCTCCTGATCAGTGCAGCCCCAACAGGGCCTCCTGATCAGTGCAGCCCCAACAGGGCCTCCTGATCAGTGCAGCCCCCAACAGTGCAGCCTCATCAGCGCACATCAATGAAGGAGAAAAATGACGCGTTTGCAAAATGTTATAATAAACTCTGAATACGTTTTTTTTTTTGTTTGTTTAGCAAAAAATAAAAACTCCAGTAGTGATTAAATACCACCAAAAGAAAGCTTTATTTGTGTGAAAAAAATGATAAAAATGTCATATGGGTACAGTGTTGCATGACTGCGCAATTGTCATTCAACGTACGACAGCGATGAAAGCTGGCCTGGGCAGGAAGGAGGTTTACGTGCCCAGTAAGCAAGTGGTTAAAGGGCAAGTCCACTAATGAAGGAGGGATCCAAATTAGCGCAGCATGTATATTACTCTCATTCAGAGACCCCCATCCGCTTCCAACTCTATGGGGTTAATTTACTAAGACTGGAGAATGTAAAATCTGGTGCAGCTCTGAAACCAATCAGCTTCCAGGTTTTATTGTCACAGCCTAATTGAACAAACTGAAGTCAGGAGCCGATTGGCCACAATGCAGAGCTGCACCAAATGTCGCACTCTCCAGTATTAGTAAATCAACCCCTATATACTTACTCTAGTCAGTTCTCTAGCCTAGTATAGAAAGTTTCTCATCTCCAACAGCTGTTTGGGGGGATCCAAGAATGATGAAGATACAGGCTGGCAGAACCAAACCAACCAAACCAACCAAATCACCCAAAAGAGACTTCCTGGAGAATTATACCAACTAACATCTTTTGAAGTCTCTCTGAGACTTTGTATGAGGTTTCTGGACTGAGGCCCGTGGTCTGCAAACTTGCTGTGGTCTAAACAAGGGGGTTGCGCCATCTTTAATTTCAATTAGTAAGGTAAAAAGAGGGGGCAGAAAGACCCAAAACTCACAAGTGGACAGGAACCGTCTGGAAATATGACTGGTGATGTGTTGAGAGTATCCAAGACTTACAAGAACCCAGAGGCTAAATTGTACTGAGCATAAGCCGAGCTAATTTCTGGGGGCAGAAATCTGGGCCCGTTCCCCTTAGGAAATATTGTAAAGCTTCTTACTTTGGTTCAGGTGTCTCTTCACAAGGTGGCAGCGGCGCAGGGCGGGAAGTAGTGCGCACACAGGGCGAGGGCGATGTAGCCTCATATGACCCCACCGGAATACTGGCAATGGTTGCCTTCACTTTCTGAGGAGGCTTAGAGAGGTTCCTCTGAGATTTGGGAGTCACCAAACTGAAGGTAACAGAAGAGGCTGCAAAAAACAGGACATGCTGCTTGAGTAAAAGTTGTATTAAATAAAGAAAAATCCTAACAATCAGCAACTGAATTCATTACATATAACCACTTCAAGAGGAGCTCCAGTCACTCCCAAAAAATTAAAAGTCGGCAGCTACAAATTCTGTAGCTGCTGACTTTTGATATAATGACACTTACCTGTCCAGGGATCCAGCGCTGGCCTCACCTTCAATTCTTCAGGTGCCTGCGCTGGCATCTTGACCAAGGGAAACCAGCAGCCGGAAGTGGGAGCACGTGCCTGCCAAAACCAGGTACCCACTCCCCACAAAAAGTGCCAAATGTTGCAGTGGAGGGGATGGGGGAGGGTGCAGACAAGCAGAACTTCCCCGTTTGGGTGGAGCTCCGCTTTAAAGCGGAACAAAAGGGGTTAAACTTACCTTTCCAGCGGCCCCTCGCCGGCATCTTCTACTGTTTGCTGGTTTTCGGACATCTTCATTGGCGGGATGGTGTCATTCCTGCGCAGGAGCTAGTCATCCTGGCACTCAGACCAGCCCGGAGCTGTGAGCCGACCTGCGCATGCGCAGTTCAGTTTACAGCGATGGAGAAGACAGCGAGGTAGGGGCATTTTGTTGCAGAAGAGACATAGGGGGTTATTTCCGAAAAGGCAAATCCACTTTGCACTGCAAGTGCACTTAGATGTGCACTGGGAAGTGCAGTCGCTCTAAATCTAAGGGGTAGATCTGAAATGAGTGGAAGCTCTGCTGATTTTATCAGTCAATCATGTACAAGCTAAAATGCTGTTTTTTTAATTTTCCTTGCAAGTCCCCCTCGGATCTACAGCGACTTTACTTCCAAGTGCACTTTCAGTGCAAAGTGGATTTTCCTTTCGTAAATAACGGTGGTCTCTTCTGCAATAAAATCCTGCCTGCTCACTGTCTGTTACAGTGAAACTTCAGTTCTGCTTTAACGTCTTGACCCCCCTATACTTCTCAGGTGAGGCGTTTAAGATCGGTAAACATGTGGCTGCTGTGATTGGGTGTCACAGTGGTCACATGATTGGGAGCCAGTCCTACTGACTACCGATCATTAGTGTGGACCTGGAGCGGTCATTGACAGCTTGGTCTCTGTGCTGGGAGCACGCAGTGTGCACGCCCTCAGCACAAAAACACTGACAGCCCAGCGATGCATATTTGCAGTGTTTGGCAGTTATAATCCGCCCTTTTGCCGCCGCAAGTATAGGTTATGCGGGCGTCAACCGGTTAAAAGTAGAAGAAAAGACTCTGTGGTTAAATGTTGCTCTCCTTTGTTCTAATCCTCCCTGTATACATTTTCACATAAATCGTTTCCTAAATACGATGTTTTTTGTTTTTCTGTTCGGTCACAGAGGTCGGTGCATATCTGTAGTTCGGAGGGTCTAACAGTGTTGAACAACCTTGTAGCTGTGACGTCATCCCGCCAATGTCCATAGCTCCCACGATTGTCAAGGTGTCATCAGTTGGGAGAAGAGTTTATCGCCCACGAGACAGAGACATGAATCGGATCATTTTACTGGAAGATATTTAGGAAGCAATTGTTGGAAAATGTATACAGGGAGGATCGGAGCAAAAGGGGGCGCAACATTTAACTGGTTATCTATTGTGATGCCTTTCTTCTACTTTAATTAGTATAGCTGTATTAATCTGTGTGTTTTATATATATATATATATATATATATATATATATATATATATATTATATTATATTATATGATATATTATATGATATATTATATAAATATATTATATATATATATATATATATATATATATATATATATGACATAATATTATATATATGACATAAACACTCAAAACTGCATGTACTTTTGATACATTGTGAACAGCTGTGGTAGTATTTATGAAAAGTGCATTGGGGTTAATCTTAAATGGGCAGTTAGATGCAGACAGTGCTTTAGGCCTCATTCAGACGGTCGCTGCCACCCTGTGTGCGTTCGGGGCCATGCACTCGCTCCTGCTCAGCTGTCAAATTATGACATGCGGCTGTGTCTGTGCAGCCACTGCATAAACCTCTGTAAGCTGCCTGTAAGCAGATACAGGGATAGAGTACAGGGCAGATACAGAAGCCAAAACGCACACCTCCAGCATACAGTATGGGTGCCAGCGCCCATCTATTTAGGCCCTAAAAAGATATTAACAGAGGCATTATTATTTTTAAAAATGCGTACCAGTGACGGTGGTGACCTGTTGTGATGTACTGCCCACTGTACATGGCACAGGTGGGGCACTGATTGTCGGAGGGGTGCTGATGGCTTTGGTCAAGATGGTGGTTGGTGCAGCGGGCACGGTACCTGTACCGGCCACAGTGCATACTAAATTCTGAGCTGGGGAAGCAGCCGCCACAGTCAGTGTACTAGACCCGATTGTTGGGTATATCGCTGTTAAGACTTGGCTGCCACAGGTGGAGGGTACAGGTGGTGTGGAGGCCGGAGACACGGTGACCTGCCCAGGGGCAAGGATGTGGCTCTGCCCTGTAATACAAAGACCAGAAATAACACAAAACAAATAATTATTAAGCAACCCATACATCTGTTCATATTCTGAAGCAAAGTTCTTGCAAAATGCTATGAATGAAATCAAAAGCACAAAAAGCATTTGGTTGAACTGAAGCTTCCTGAATGTTTCAGATTTAAATTAGCAGTTACAATTACCAATCTACAAGATATAGTACTGGGGTGGTGGGGGGGGGGGGGGGTAAGAAACGCATGCACCCCTGCCTTTGGTTCTTGCTACTGCTGGTCATGCTCACTGCTTACTTTGGCAGTTTTGTGGGTTTTCTATGCAAGAAAAGACTGAATACATAAATACTGCAGTCCTAGGACAGTATCTCTTACCTGCTAGTAGTGGTTGGACTATGGCCTGACCATTAGGACTTATGGTGGTGAAGCCAAGTGCCATGGAGCCAGTCCCTAGTGAAGGTTGGACACAATGGCCAGTGCCCGCTGTCACAGTCTGGGAGTGTGAACTGGTGGTCACCAGGGGAAGGGTGCTGCCTGCTGCTGAAGGGACATATGTGATCCTGTACAGGGAAAAACAATACAGAATATCAAATCACACATACATATACACATACAGCCATAGTGTCTTGTATAACCACTTGCCAACCAGCCACATACCCGCCAGTGGTCGGCTCTCATGTAACAGCGCGACATGTTTGGTATCTCTCTTCCCCGCACATGCGCCGTACAAATTTCCGGCGGACTACAAGTGAAATATCTCCTAAACGGAGCACGTTTAGGAGATATTTCCACTACCTGTAGGTAGACCTTATTCTAGGCTTACCTATAGGTAAAAGTACAAAAAGTGGGTTTACAACCACTTGAAGTGATAATGCTAGTAATGGCAGCATAGTATGCCTTTTTATGCCCATAGTTCTACTTTAAAAGAAACATATATGCAATCTGTGAAAAGTGAAAAAATATATGCCAGCTATTAATTACTCAGAAGCTCCTCTTCTGATTTAGTTTCCCTTAAGCCGGTCATAGATGGTTCAAATCTAGAGATTCGAACCATGTAAGGGCAGGCTGAACGTACCCAAGTTGATCAAGCGATCAACTTGGGTACAACCAGCCTGTCGGATTTTACATGCAATTATTGCTAGCGGCTGTTCGCTAGCAATCATCGATGTGTTCTCCCAGTGGGGGAAGGCTTTGCCCCACCAGGAGAACACAATGTGGGAGGAATTCCCCATCAACACTGACTGTGCTGATGGGGGAATCAAGCGATTTCAAGTGAATCAAGCAGTTGCAGGAAAGAAAAGCGCTCCATCTATGGCCTTAGTTACTGAAGCTCGACTTTCCCGACCTAATGGCTAAATTTCCACCAACTGCTAATCTACTTACTGTCCAGAGAGAGGGCCGATGGGTTTCTTCAGACCGACAAGCATGCGAAAATGGTGCAGCCTGGTGTCCATTGTGTAGGTGGACAAACAAAAACATATTTGGGAAGCACTCACCAATGCGTTTAAATTCAAGATGGTGCTGCCATAAGACCAACAAGCAATAGCGAACATATTACAGCTCCCACTAATTCGGGGTACTTTGTCGCAGTAAGTGGGCTTAGCACTATATAACCATATAGTGTGACCAAACCCCCGTATTTTTTGAATATGTTCAGGTGTTTTTAACTAGCCCTGCAGAAAACGTCATTCTTGAATGTGTGCGCTGTAATATGTTCGCCATTGTGTAGGTGGGAGGCAATGCATAGTTTTGCACCGTTTCTTTTTTTCTTTTCAGCTCTCTTTTTTTTTTTTAACCTTACTGAAGAGTCATACAATGGCACTTCATTCAAGTCTATGCAAAATAGTGCTTTTGCCTGCAATTTTTTTATAGTTGAGGATAGGGTCACTTTAACATGTTACAATTTATATAAAATAAAAAAAAATAAAAAAATAAATACATTGCAATCATAACCCCCCCCCCCCCCCCCCCCCCCCAAAAAAAAAATACTATCAATTACATAGTTAGGTTGAAAAAAAAAAAAAAAAAGACCATCTAGTTAAACCGATAAAAAAAAAATTTAAGTAAAATAAAAAACTACCTAGTTGATGATGGCAGGATGACTTTCTGTGGTTGGGATGCTGCGGCTACAACTGCTGCGGTTGCCATGCTGACAGGGATAGCACTCTGGAGTGTTGAACTGCCCGGAGTCACTAAGGCACTCTGCTTTGGAGCTGGCGGTTGCACCACGGGCATTGGAGTGATCTGTATAATCTGAAAAAGGACAAAGCAAGAAGACATTTGTAAAGGAAAAAAAAAAAAAAAAGATGCTTGCTACTGTGGCACAGCCTGCGAGCTCGACTCCGAGCCGTGCTGCCTGCATCTATGGACAAAGACAGCAAGGCTTGGGGAGCCTTCCCTTGCAGCAGAACATGATGATTACTGCTAGGGGCTATAGCCAAGACAAGCTGGTTGTACGGAAGTCACTCGATGGATCGACTTCATTACAACCAGCCCACCCATACATGGATCGAATTTCGTCCACTCCCTGCTTAACCGCCGTGATTTGATCCATCTACAAAGTCATAGTTTACACATGGCAGTAAACGCTCTACATAATGGTACTTAAAGAGGAGTGCCCACTAAAAAATTTTTTTTTAAAAATCAGCAGCTACAAATACTGCAGCTGCTGACTTTTAATAATCGGACACTTACCTGTCCCAGGGTCCAGCGATGCAGGGGAACGAAGCCCCCCCTCGTTCCCCGCTCCGCTCGCGGCGCCGGCATTCTTACTATGGGCACCCCGGCTGTGGCTTCACCGCTGGGCACCCACTGCGCATGGGCGAGTGGCGCCGTGATACGACGCTCAGTCATCTGGGACACGTGACAGGGAAGCGTCAAGGGGAAGTGATGTCAGTGCCCGGGCACTGAAGGTGGCAGACTACGAGGGAACCCTAGCAACAGGCATTTAGAGGTGAGTAAAAAAAAAAAAAAACACTTTAATGATCCAGTGCAGGTGCTGAACAGAGAGGCAGGGGAATGAAGGAAAAGTTATGATGTGGTCGGGTAGAGAATTAAGGCAAACCTATTGCTTTGTCCCAGTTGAACAAAGCACAAGTTTTCTTTAAAGTGATTGTAAAGGCTTGTTGTTTTTTTTTTTGTTTTTTTAAACAAACATGTTATACTTACCTCCTCTGTGAAGTTGGTTTTGCACAGAGCAGCCCAGATCCTCCTCTTCTCGGGTCCCACTTTGCTGCTCCTAGCCCCTCCCTCCTTTGAGTGGCCCCACAGCCAGCAGTTTGCAACAGGGGGCAGTCAGCGCTTCATGTATCCATTTAGACACGAAGCCCTGACCTGGGCCCACCCCCTCTCTCCCCGGATTGGCTGACTGACTGGTTGACAGCCACGGGAGCCAATGGCGTGGCTGCTCTGTCTCAGCCAATCAGGAGGAGGAGTGTCCCGGATGGCTGAGGGGATCGTGGACATCGCTAGAGAGAAGGGGCTCAGGTAGGTAATTAGGGGGGTGCTGGGGGGCTGCTACACACAGGCCTTAACATTTTCCTGGAGAGAGAGAGAGAGAGAGAGAGAGAGAGAGAGAGAGAGAGAGAGAGAGAGAGAGAGAGAGAGAGAGAGAGAGAGAGAGAGAGAGAGAGAGAGAGAGAGAGAGAGAGAGAGAGAGAGAGAGAGAGAGAGACTGATCACTGTGGTAGCCAATCAGAGGCTGCTACAGCGATCAGGTGACCCGGAAATCGGGAGTTCTGGGCCCCGATAGTTAGTACAGGGCCCGGGGCTCTCAGTGAGATCCCAGTCGCGGTACTAGGCACACTGCGCTCTCCCAGCACACAGGGAGATATGCAAATATGCAGCCCCATGGCAAAAAACCTAGTGCAGTAGGGCCGCAATTTTGAGTGAAAAAAAAAACAAAGGCAGGCGGGATTCAGTGTGACTGATCACTGTGGTAGCCAATCAGAGGCTGCCACAGCAATCAGGTGACCCGGAATCGGGAGTTGTGGGCCCCGATAGTAAGGGGCCCGGGGCTCTCAGTGAGATCCCAGTCACGGTACTACGCGCACGCAGTGCTGCGCGCTCCCAGCACACAGGGAGATCTCCCATTTTCCTTTTCTCTTGTTTTCTAATTTTATATATATATATATATATATAGATATAGATATAGGTATAGATATAGATAGATATATCTAATTATTATTTTTTTTAAATAATATAAAACCACTGACCTTGTTCGCAGGCTGTGCACCATTCTGAACCGGGAAGGGGGAGGTCATGAGCGGCAGCTGGGTTGTAGTAGGGCCCGTCCGCACAGTCACATGAGGCGTGGTAACTGGAACAAGCATCTTGCCCTGAACCGGAGTATTTGGAGACAGGATTCCTTGAGCAGAAAGCAGCTGAGTGCAGCTCCCAGGTGAAGGGGCAGGAGACACCGACTGGGCTATTAGAGCATATTATAAAATAGATCAAAGTTAACGTAAAAGAAAAGGAGGCGTCTGATAAAGAATAGTAATAAGAAGGAAAGGAAAAAAGCAGAATATTGATAAAGTGAAGGGAGAATGAGGCAGAAGAAGTAGAAAAAAGTAAAATTTTACATAAAACTTCTTACCTTTGGCAGTTGCTGACACAATGCCCAGAGACGGGCTAGCAGCTGGGCCAGGCTGGACAATTGGAACTGCTTGAGGGGTAGCGATCACTTTAGCATTTGCAGAAGGAAGGGTGAAGTGGATGCCTCCTGGCAGCTGTTGTGGGATGGTGGGTAAGATGTACTGCACTTGGGTGATGTTGCCTCTCTTGCTTGAAGCTGGAAGCAGCTGTTGCGGCTGAAGTATGCCCAGAGGTACTGCTCCATTGGGGCTGCCTGCAGGATTCTGGGTAATGAACTGCAGTGCGGTAACAGGACCTGCCCCATTTCCTGAAGCGGGTGCTGGCTGTCCGTAGCTAGGCGCTCCCACCAGCAGGTTGGTTACGAGCCCACCGGCGGGTTTGCCCTGTGGGTGGGGAGAAGCAGGAGATGTCAGATGTTGAACTTGCTTCCTGTCGTGAGCATACACAACCCCAATGCCCAGCGGGGAACCGGGTATACGACCATCACAAAGTTCACTGCTACTGCTGCTCCTGGCAATGGGTAATGGTTTACTTGCAATAGGAACTGGTGTGCTGATAACTGGTTTGACTACATTCGTAACTACAGTGGAGGCTTGCTTAAAGCCAGGAGGTAAAACGCCAAATCCTTGTGGCCCCGAAACAAGTACAGTTCCTACTGCAGGGACAGAAGACCGACCGTCAGGTGTTCCTCTCTGCCCATCGTAAGGTTTGGATATGGGGGAATATATAGTGCTGGAGAAGTGTGGTGAGGGCACACTGGGCAAGACAATGGTTTGGGTTGCAGTGGATGAGATGACTGATTGAGCAGGGTACTGATTCACGGGAGGCCCACCATCCCCCACCATCTTCTGTCCTGCACCATCTACACTGCGTTTCCTCTTGTAGCTCATGGCAGGGTCCACCATAGTAAAGCGCACTTCTGAAGTTCTCCTAGCTTGATGTTGGGTAGGTGTACGAGGAGGAGGAGGAGGCGGCTTGGCAGGAGGCAGTGGAGGGTACCCACGGGGGAAGGAGGCTTGTGGATGGTCACTAGGCTTGGGTGACTGAGACACATTCACAGCTCTATCTGATTTGAAGTCCTCAGAGGAAAGTGTAAAACTTCCAGAGTGTGAAGAGGAACGGATGACGGGCGAAAAGACACCTTGAGGAGCCACCTAGAGATGAAGTAAAAAGGAAAAAAAAATAAAATAAGTAGATAAAAAAAAAAAAAAATATATATAATATATATATATATATATATATATATATATATATATATATATATATATATATATATATATATATATATATATATATATCTCTACCGGTATATATATATAAATAATAGATAGATAGATCAGTAATCATCCATGTCAAATGATCAACAAGAATAGAAGAGGAGGATGAACACCTCCCAGTCCACAGTCAAAAATAAAAAAGGAGCAGTATATCTGATTATTCTGCTACGAGTCAAGATTTTTTTTTTTTAACCACTTGAAGTCCAGGCTTTGGCACTTTTTGTTTACAAGTTTCTGCTAGAAAATTACTGATAACCCTCAAAATTTTTTTTTTTAGCAGAGACCCTAGGGCAGGGGGTCTCAAACTGGCAACCCTCCAGCTGTTGCAGAACTACAAGTCCCATGAGGCATTGCAAGGCTGACAATTACAAGCATGACTCCCACAGGCAGAGGCATGATGGGACTTGTAGTTCTGCAACAGCTGGAGGGCCGCCAGTTTGAGACCCCCTGCCCTAGGTAATAAAATGGCAATTGTTGCAATTTTTTTTATGTCACACAGTATTTGCGCAGTGGTTTTGAAAACGCATTTTTTGGGGGGGAAAAAACACTATATAACCCATTTTTTTTTTTTTTTTTTTTTCGCAAAAAGTTACACTGAATAAATACATACCCAATAGACATGTGCACAACAAAAAAAAATGTTTATTTTCGTTTCGTTTTTTTCGTTTCCCTTGATTCGTAACGGTTCGTGCATTCGTAAGTCGTCGGTGTTCGTATTCGTAACGATTCGTACATTCGTAAGTTATTTTTTCGTTGATTCGTTTTTTCGTTAGTTTAATTTTCGTTTATTCGAAATTCGGACGCATTCGTATTTATTCGTAATCGGAGCATAATTCATAATTTTATGTAATGTGTATGCTATTATTACATTTTAATAATTTACGAATCGAAAAAAAAAAGTTACGAATGTACGAATTTTTTCGTTCAAGCTATTCGAAGCACGTTAAGCAGCACCATTGTAAGGGGACACGGAAAATTACCAATTCACAAAAAAAATAAGTTACGAATGTACACATTTTTTCGTTCATTTTCATTGTTCCTTTTTTCGTTTTTCGGATTTTCTTCATTCGTACATTCGTTGTTTCTAATTAGTTTTTTTCGGATTTTCGTTGTTTTTCGGATTCGTACGATTCGAAAGTTTCGTTCATTCGTACGAAAACGAACGAACTAAAAAAACAAAAAAAAAACAAAAAAAACTACAAAAAAAAAACGTAACTAATTGCACATGTCTAATACCCAAATGTCACGCTTAAAATTGTGTGCTCTTGTGGAATGGCGATAAATGGTACGGAAAACTATGCAGAGTTCTGCCCCCCCCAGGAAAAAAGTAATATTAGGACACTCGATGAATCCAGCTATGTCAGCACCCCAGCCGAGCTCTCAAGCGCTACCACTGCCATTGCCTGTAAGGGAAACTGGCAGTAATGCCTTGCGGCTTCACAGCTGGTTCCCTACTGCGCATAGCACGCTGTGCTCTCTGAATGGCCCAGCGGCGGGGGAAGGAGGAGGGGGGCCGAACTTCCGAGTGATCTCGCCATGGCTCCTGGATCTTCAGGTTAGTGTGGACAGGTGGTGTGTGACATACCTTGCTTTCTGCTTCATCTCCTGATACTCCTTCACTGTCACTGTCTGTCACCCGTTCCTTACATTTCAAGTCTATATCTGCACAGCCATAGCCGTCATCTGCTGGAGAGAAGATAGAGATTATGTAATAAGGAAAACGCAAGAAAATGATTATTACTGTAACAAGCAGCGTCACTGGTTCTGATCACTCACCAATAACGTCGTCATCTCCTTCCTCCTCACAGATGACCATCCTCTCCTCGTCACTGGTCATGTCCTCGCTGGCTGTGCGCTGCGAGCGGTAGGATGCAGCAAGAGGCGGACAGGCTCTGGAAGTGGGACAAGCGGCGTTCTCACTGTGCGCGGGCATTGGGAATGATGAAGGCTCTGGGCCACCAAACGCTGCCTTCTGATTGGGATACGGAGAACGACTTGAGCACATCTGTGAGTAATCACTACAGTTGTAACATGTCACCAATAATGTGGATGAACTACCCATCAGCTTTAAAAGGACTCCTGACAACAACTAAATACATCCTTAGTGCAGCATGTACTTTACAGTGCCAAAAAAAAAAAAGTTACCCAGCCAACAAAAGTAAAAATGGGTTACCTTTTGTACCACCGCACCCAGTTGACTTAGATAAGGTTGCTGAAGACCCTTCCGCATCGAGCACACTTCTGCATGTCAGATGTCCGACACCTTACTGTGCTCTTTAGTTACTTACTTCACAACTGTGTGCTTTGTGATGTGATGGAAAATGCAACCACACATAGCTGCTGGTCCCAGCATTTAGGTTTTGGCCGTGGCATTCCCCTTGTCTGTCTATCTGCAAGGTGATTGATTGTGGCCAGACTCTGGGTGGAGATCAAACCTGATATAAGCCAGCCAAGCCTGCAGTCTCATGCTTGTGATAGTTTGTGTAATACGCGATCAAGCTCCCAGTTTGTCGGCCCTGCTAGATTGGATTACCTTGTTGCTTAGTTCGCGCCTACCCTGGGGTGGTAGCCAGGCACTATAGCATTGTGTATAAGTCCTGGGGGCAACCGATTACTGGTAGACCTGCTTGCCTTATGGGAAAGCGGGCCGCTATAGGTGAAGAACACAGAAGCCAGCTATAGTGTCTGACCACCTGCGTTAGGGGTAGGCGGACAGAGGGGCATTGGCATCTGGTACTCCTAAAGTGGTGAATGCAGAAGATTTTTCAGCAAGATTTCCTCTTTAAAGACATTCTGTGGTAATGGTGGTACGACAGGTAATTACTGCTTTTCCTTGCAGGTTGGTCCCCCCCCCCCCCCATCAGCTTTATATCAGCCTTATTAACTGCATACCTGAAACCAAACTGACTATATATTACACAGAAAGACACCCAATATAGACTACATATTAACTCAGCCTGAAGTCAATAGACCAGGGAGCTAAAGAACAGAAGGATAAAAATAACATGTGAAATGAAGAATGAATAAAACCTTAAGATAGGCATGTTACAAAAGAGTCCCTTGAAAAATTCTGTAGCACATTAGAAACAATGCACAAATGGTAAAAGTAAACAGGGTCACTAATCCAGTGCTCAAGATAACAGAATATATAGGACTAAGCTGCTGCTATATAAAAAAAATAACATTTAAAAAGAAGGCAAAAAAGTTCCAAGGGAGTAGGTTCTTTCCAGCTTAAAGTGGAGGTTCACACCAAAATTGAACTTTTCAGAACCCTCCCCCCCTCCGGTGCAACATTTGCCACCTTTCAGGGGGGAGGGGGTGCAGATACCTGTATAATATAGGTATCTGCACCCACTTCCGGGCAAAGACTCCCACAGGAGTTTATGCCCCCCCCGCTGTCTGCTGAGAAACACGTGGGTCCCAGAGACAGTAGGGACATCCGGATTGCGCAGCACGACTCGCGCAGGCGCAGTAGGGAGCCGGGAAGTGAAGCCGCAAGATGGCGGCGGCAGCACCTGAGAGCCGAGCGACAAATCGGCTTCGGGTGCCGACATCACGGGCGCCCTGGACAGGTAAGTGTCCGTATTTTAAAAGTCAGCAGCTGCAGTATTTGTAAATAAAAAATTTGGCGGACCTGCGCTTTAAGCAACACTAAAAAAAAAAAATCATAAAATTTAAAATGACGTTTTTACTTAATTTTCCATTTATAATTTTTTGTATTTTTGAGCGCTGCTTAAGCTGGAAAGAACCTATTCCCTTGGAACTTTTTTGCCTTGTTTTTAAATGTTTTTTTTAGAAACAGTGATTGAATAAGTCCAGTATAGACTTTGACATAATACAAACGGTAAAAACCTTACACGTTACGGGGCTCATAGCTCCCCCTTTATCAGGGCTGAAAAACCAGCAAAAAAAAAACAACAAAAAAATAAAACGAAATTAAACTGGGCATCAATCACGACAATTCATCCGATATTATTCGACCGGACAAGCACGAAAATTCCCACAAACGCCATTCTGAAAACACAAATTTTAGAGCTATGCAGACCTTGGAGTCACATGATTCTACAACGATCAGCAATAAACAGACACGGGTCTGCTCATCTTCCTGCAGCTCTGCTCCTATTTACATGAATAATTTAACCTGCAAGCTTGCAGCTGTACGGCACCAAGAAATACAATATATGAAAAGCGGCAGATTACAAGCTACAAAAACGAAAAAATAAATAAAAAAAACTCAAATCAATTTAAAGTGGAACGTCACTCTCTCAATCAACATTAACTATTTTTAATCCTTATGCTGCTAGCATTAGTAAATAGATAGGAAAGTATATCATATTTACTTGTTATACATTTTTTTCCCCAACATTTCTTTAGTTACTTCCTGGTTTCCATGCCTAGGCAAATTAAGTCATACATCCCAGGAGTCTTCAGGATGGGTTTTCTCAGTTAATCACGCCCTCCAGCTTACTTGGCCAAGCTGAGGGCAGATTGATTCCGAGAAGTAAATGCTACATGCATCATCTGCCCTTATTCAAGATGGTCGCAGCCAGAAATGCTAGGGGGGTGTGTTATAAAGTGATTTCTCAGCTAAATAAAGCAGAGAGACGTGGATGGGGGCATTTACTTTGAATGTTAAAAATAAGTTACCGTATTTATCAGCGTATAACATGCACTTTTCCCCCCTAAAATTATGGGGGAAATCGCACTTGTGTGCTATACGCTGATTCCTCGATGCCTCGGAGTGGAAAAGCGCCGCTGGATTACACAAAGCCGCGATCTCCTGTGTATCCTGTGCTCAGTCACACACAGTCCCGCCCCCCTGGCCTGGCATTGGACCACTGTTGTGTCTATCATATGAGCCAGGCGGGACTGCGAGTGACTGAGCGCCGGATACACAGGAGATCGCGAATCTGTGCAATCCAGTACTGGCGAGGCTGCAATGTTCGGCAAAGGCGAGTTTGCAGATGGACACTAAACAGGCTGCAATGATGGGCATTTTAGAGGCTGCAGATGGACACTAAACAGGCTGCAATGATGGGCATTTTAGAGGCTGCAGATGGGCACTAGACAGGCTGCAATAATGGGCATGTTAAAAAAAAGTCCTGCTAGCAGCATCTTTGGAGCGGTGAAGGAGCGGTGTATTCACCCATTGAAATCAATAGGACAGCGCAGCAATACCGCGGCTATACCGCCGGGCAAAGTGCCGCCGCAGCGGGGCTTTGCGGGGGGTTTTAACCCTTTTTCGGCCGCTAGCGGGGGTTAAAACCGCCCCGATATCGGCCGAATACCGCTGCTAAAACGACGGTAAAGCGGCGCTAAATATAGCGCTGCTTTACCGCCGACGCCAACACTGCCCCAGAGTGAAAGGGGCCTAAAAGGTGGCCAACTTTATTTTAATATCCATGGTTTTAGAAAAAAAAAATGTAAACTCTTAGGTGCGATGGTCAGCTTCTATATAGTGTATATGGTTTTTACCTTGCAGGTAGAGCCTGTTTGTGACACTCAAGGTTTATGCAAGAGAGTATATGTACCTGTTTGAGCTCCTGCAGAGCCTTGCTGTCCTCCCTGTGCTCTATGCTCTGCACAGCACTATGGGAGAATGCCCGCGGACGAGGGAGCTGGGCAGAGGTGCTGGAGGTGGGAACCAGGCGCTCTGAGGGCAGAACAGAGGAGGGGGCCCCGTGCTTAGACTCCAGGAGTAGTCCGGAAGAAGCAATGTCTGAGGAACCTGGAGCAAAGCAGAAGAATCCATTAGGTGCTTTGGAAAGTATAAGCACAAATCATTTATAAGCCTGCTGAAATGACGACAACAGAAGAAAAACTCAATTAGCAGTCTCCAAACATGGCTAAAAACGTCACTTACTCCTTAACATGACCTCCTCCTACTGCACATAGAAAGGGGGGAATCTAGTTTAGGTGAATATTTTACGCAGGATCTTCTGCTAGCAAGAACCTGCATTCCATTCAGAAAAATACACATAAGCATATGGGAATGAGCCCTTAATGTATGAGCAACACCATAGATGGGATGCAATACTTGAAATCACCTACAGGTGGAGATGAAGTGGAGATTTAAAAAAAAAAAAAAAAAAAAATGGATTTTTGTACTCAGCGTAAAAATCCTTTTCACTGAGTTCATTTTAGGACACAGCTGAATTTTGTCACAAATGGGACTAAGCTCTGCTGTGTCCTTTAATGAACGATAGAGAAACTACAGCGCTTGTCCCAGCAACACCACAGAAATCAAGGGAACAACTTTGTGTTACAGTAATAGAAGTAGTTGCCAAACATTTGTTAAAGTAAATCTTATTCCTAATTATACAGAGAAACTTTGGGGAGGTATGGGACTTTATGGGTGCACTTGATACAAATTCATATAACACAATTTAGATATAAAAAAATATAAGTTTATTAAAATCACATAAAAATTGATCAGTCCTGAAGAAGCCTCATGGTGAAACATGTAGAATTAAAAGCGTGAAAACAGCAAAATAATATTGAAAGTCGTGTCCCTTTCACATAGATGGATGCTGATGTATTGTATGAAATGCTTTTATCTATTTTCACGCGATTTAATAAAATCATATATTTTTTAAATCTAAATTGTGTTATATGGATTTGTATAAAGTGCACCCCATAAAGTCCCATACCTCCCAAAATGTCTCTGTATACATATTTGAGGGATGGTGGTACCATATGCTTTACGATAGTTGATCCTGGACTTGGCCACATATTTTTATACTTATCCCTAATTAAAATTACCATTAGCTTGCTATAAATCACTGCTTAAGTACTTGTTTACACCTTTATTTTATCCTTTGTTATGGCTCAGTAGTGCCGATTGCCTGCAGCCTCTTGCAGATACTTCCTGCCTATATACACTCCAGTGAACTTCCTGCCCATATACACTCCAGTGATGGCTGCATGGCATTTCTTAGGGTGGGTTTTCCAAAGGGATAACAGTGGACTGCACACCTCGAGTGGGAAAAGCCACTCGTAATCTCCATCAGAAGCTCATGTGACAGGTGACAATGCAGGAGCATAAATAGGAGCCAAGGACAGAGCATTGCCACCGTAGAGTAAAGTTTGAAATATCGAAGTACATACATGGCTGCTGGAGGTAGGAGGAGGATTTAACAAGCCAAAAATCGATCGCTGCATTTATATTTACAAGTCATTTACATCATGACATTTGCCAGTAGCCATATTGCTTAAGTGGTTTCTCTTTTCGGTATTTATCAGCAGTTTATAAGATCAATACCCCTTTTTAAAAGGTGTATGGGAGTAGCAATATGGCTGCCGGGAGCGATGGGAGTAAATCTCATCAATAGACATTAACTGGCATACATGAGGTTAGCATTTGCCTTGTAATCTTAGTGAGACCACTGGTTTGTGCTTTTAATGTAGTTGTGTAGCAAGCCATTTGGGTTATGTGGGCACACAGTGATCTTTTCTGAAGACATGGGGTGCCAATATGGCGGCCGGGTGCTGTAGGAGGTCTTACAGGATATAGTCAGATGTGAGCTCTGAGGACATTGCTTTATGACGAAACATGTTGGGCGGCAACTTCCGGTGATATCACATTCAGTTGCTGATGGTTAACTTGAGTGGCCATCTTGGAAGTGGCAAAGTATACTTTTAGGCTGGGTTCAAACTGCAGACGGCCGCAAATCGCAGCAAGGATCCGGTGCATCCCTGTTCTCCATTTCAGGGACGAATCAGGGCCGAATCTTTGCCTGAATTCGGCCCTGAAAAACGTAAACCAAAGACGCACAGAATTCCTGTGCAAGCCGCTCTGCAGCCGCCCCGGAGATATGTAAACCGGCTCCATAGAGAGCAAGTCACAATCTCCTGTCATGCGAATTGGATGCGGGGAAACCGCATCCAATTCGCAATAGTGTGAACCCAGCCTTAAAGCTACACACATTATCATCCTATAACAGAAGTATGCCTGAGCCAGGACTGTCCAGCTGCAATCAGATATTAATTTTAGGACAGCGGTAGATTTAAAAAGATTAAAACCACTTTTGAAATAACATGATTAGGTTACAGCTTACATTAGATTTCAATGATTGTGTTTAGATCTACTTTGCAGACAGTCTTATACAACAGTAAGTAACGGGATCAAAACCCATTTCTTATCTACAAAAACTAAAACAGACACAACACATAATACAAAGTATATTTTATTGGAACATTACTAAAATAACTAGAACTGGTAAAAGATAGAAAACAGAAGACCCTGCCTCGCAATTCTCCTTACCTCCCGTGGCGGCTGTAGTCCCCGTCTCAGACATACTTCTCTCCCTCATCTCTTTGGGGACCCCCCAGGGCCCCTGCATCACCTGCTTCACATCCGAACTGGACTTCTTGCGGTCTTTATTACACCACTTCCAATCAGGGTGAGCCTTGAAGTGCGCTTCTTTCACCTGATACATGGAAGAAAGCGATGACACTTTATTATTCCCAATCACAAAGAATCTTCTCTGTAGGATGTCTGAACGTTGTACACAAAATGGCTTACATGGGAAGTGATCAGAGAAATGGTTTCAAAACACAGCAACCAATCAAAGCAGAGCATGTAGGTTTACTGAACACCAATTCTGTATACAGTGGAACCTCGGATTACGAGCATAATCCGTTCCAGGAGAATGCTTGTAATCCAAAGTACTCGCATATCAAAGCGAGTTTTGCCATTGAAGTCAATGGAAACGAAAATAATTGGTCCTTCATTGACTTCAATAGGATGCAATACCGCATGCAGCCAAAGACGGGGGCGCCGGAGAGCCTTGGAAACGGCCCGAGCACACTTCGGCTGACCTCGGAAAGACTGCGTTCACAAGCCTTTCCGAGGTTTGCCAAGGTCAGCCGAGCTGTCCTCGGGCCTTTCCGTGCATTTCTGAACGCCGACGTTCGGCTCCGGCCCCCCCCACCTCAGGCCAAAAGTACTGCACACCGCTTTTGGCCTGAATCCTGCTCGTTTCACGAGACAACATTCGCAAACCGAGTTAGGATTTTTAGAAATACAGTGCTCGTTTTGCGAAACGCTTGTTAACCACGTTACTTGCAAGCCGAGGTTCCACTGTGCAATACTTTAAAGCAGCGGTCCCCAAACTGCAGCCCTTTGCATGCCTTTATCTGGCTCTTGGGGCACTATTCCACCAACTGACACCAATGATGGGGCACCATTCCCACTACTGACACCATCAAAGGGGTACTACTCTCCTTATTGATATCAATAGGGTACTATTCCTCTCATTAAAACCTGATGCCAGTGCATTTTCTACTCCCGCTGGTCATAGTCCGCCCCCCCCCCCCCCCCCCCCCCCCCGATTTCTGAGGGACAGTAAACTGGCCCTTTGCTTAGAAAGTTTGGTTTAAACCCCCCCTTTCTCTAACACCTTTAAAAACTGCCAACACCAATTAAACTGTTATAGAAAAAATACATAACCCTCCTTGTTTCATTGCAGTTTATTCTTGATTTTTCCCAATACTATTGCTCCGTCCATCCCTTTCTTGTAAACCCAATCCACCATCCTCAAGATATGGGTTATCGTATTGCTGCACCACATCGTGGTCTGCACCAGATCTCGCACAGTTTCTTATGGTTTATATGTTGCCATGGTCTTAGCAACACAAGCCCCATTATGCCAGACTATATACTCATATGTCAACTTACCCCGAGGTCTTGCAGTTTACACACACAAGCTCCCTGGAAGGAACTGGGGGAGTAGCCTTCCTACAGAGACAGCTGGAAGGTCCTGGTTATGTCACCAGTGACTCAGAAAAGCAGGAAGTAAAAAAATTAATAAAAATGTAGCGTGCATTCATACCTGTGATTAGATGAGAGTGATCGGCTCTGGTTGCAGACTGCCTGCGTCCTAGGCTGATCGCTGGCATGTGATCGCTGCTTGAGAGATTTCATGCCAGTGGGAGAAATTAACAGCAGGAGCCGACAGCCTCTCATTTCCGTCACTGGGGCTGCCTCCAGCAGCTAATCGCAGGGACGCCCACTGAGGTTCTCGCATCTAATCGCAGGCAGGGTGCATTCACAGGCTTAACATTTTTTGGTATTTTAAATCATTTGTTTCTCTGTATTCCACATTGCATACAATTCAACATATATATAGGGTGACTTTAACCAGTCATCTACCGAATTCTATAATATGCCTCTGCCTGAAGAAGTCATGCTTGTAACGGTCAGCCTTGCAATGCCTCATGGGACTTGTAGTTCTGCAACAGCTGAAGGGCCGCCAGTTTGAGACCCCTGCTGTACAGCCTATCCTTAAAAATTTTCAAAACCATATTTTCGCTACAAATACACAAAAATCAATATTAGCGGACAAAAACACAACATGACTTACAAAATTCCTATTAAATCTAAAAGATAAAACTGTACCGAATCCTTGCGGCAAACACAGAAAACCGCATTGCGCAAAGCTTGTCGCCCAAAAAAAGAGCAGGAGCGTCCTTGGGGAGAGGCTTTGTGTGATGCCGTTTGCCACAAATGCCGCGTGAATCTGTCACTCGACAATCGTCGCAAAATCGCACCGCGTTTGAGGTGCAATTAAAAATGAATAGCACATAAACATGAGTGGTGTGTTTTGCCGCGATTGCAGTGCCATTTGAAATCGCAGCGATTCCATTCGTGATCCCAAAGAGCCAGATGTGAACTGGGCCTTTTAAGTCAATTACAAAGATCAGTTCCAGAACATTCCCCTTGTAGTAGTTACAATCTATTATTATATTTTTATACATTAGTTCTCAGCTTTGTATCTGTCATATATGTAGCTCCCTGGGGTTTAGTCAGGGAGCTTCTCAAATTCCTTGTCGGGAGTAGCTACTGTAGTTAATTGCTACAGAGCTATTGATTTCTCCATAAGTTTGGCCTGGTTGTACTTTTCTCTTATACCACCAGGTGGCCGGGCACTTGGAGGTATTAGGTTGAGAAGGACAACTCAAGGTCAGGTTATGGGTATATGGGGTATCTCAGCCAATGGGCAGGGGTTTTCTTGAATCCCCTGGCATGCTGGGAGAACGTATATATTCGGGTGGGGTCAGGTGATCTGTGTTCTGTGCCACCCGGAATGCCTTCTGGGTGGACATGTGTTGTCTGCCCTGTGCTGCTAGGGCAGAGATTGGGCCTATCCCGGGGTCATCTGGCTGCCAGGCTGTGTGAGGGCCTATCCAGAAGTAAGAAGGCAGAGCAGGGTTGGGCCTGCGGCTTGCAGTCCAAGCAAAAGTGATGGTTCTGCCGGCCAGAGAACCTGTCGTGGTTGGAGGTAGAAGGAAAGCTGTCGCCACAAAGGGACCAACCACCTTTACAAGGGACCACAGTGAGTAACTGAAGCAAGAACCAAAGCAGTATCCAACGGGCACAGTGGAGAATCGGGAAACTTCAGGCGGTGATCAAGTCATGGACCCAACCAGTGGAGGTGATGCTTGCAGAGCAGCCTTATGTGCCAAGCCAGAGACCGACCCGGTCAGCGGGGGTGAAGCTTGAAGGTATCCGAAGTGCCAAGCTAGGGACCCAGCAGGGAAGCGTGGGTGACGCTTGAGGGGATACCACTGCAAAAGCCTTGAGGAGCTCATGGGATTCAGAGTCAGTGAATCAGAGGGTCCAGTGAGAGACCAGGATCTCAAGGGGCTGAAGAACTACAAAAAGAAGTTGTAGTAAAGCTGAGAGAACTGTTACGTTTGAATTAGGAACTGTTGCCATAGGAGACAGCAACCCTGCACGTGCAGAAGTGGCACTTTGCTGGGGCCTTTCCCTGTACTGTCCTCCTATTGAAGTCTCGGAGTCTGCCATTTGAAATTGCAACTACTTAAGGGTGTCCTGGCCCTAATCCGCTTTCCCTTGCAAAATATAGAAAAAGACTGTTAAAGAAACAAAACCTCTTTTTCATCCAAGAAGTGTCTGGCGCCCAATGACTTTTACCACCTTTGCACCCACTATGCTTCACAACCCTCCATGTATTGAAGGATGTCAGCCATCTTTGGTCTTGAAGATTCCCATTAGACTGGACGAGGTTAGAGATTCTGCTACATATATAAAGCAGGACACTGGCCAGATACACATGAACCCACCCTACCGACATGGTGAAATCAAACCATGGATAATGGAGGAATGGTCAGGTAACAGGGGTGGACCCTCTAAGTGTGTCCGTGTATTGACCTCCTGAGTGTTCCAGCTGCAGTCGGCGTTAGAGAGAGGGAGTATCGGTATTGAAGGGACCCAGAAGGGGGTGATCGGTGTGGCAGGGGGAGATAAGTGAATATACTGGAAGTAACCCCCCCTGTGTCTTTTCCTGCAGCAGAGAAAAGGAGAAGCTGCTAGGCTTCAAGGGGAGCCACAGGAGGATTTGTTTCAGAAATGAGGCAGTACAGGCAGTGTTTCTACTGATCAGGTGCTCGGGCCCCACTTATGTACTGCCGCCTTAGCGGCCCCGTCAGGAGCTTTTCTACAGTGAAGTTTTACCAAAATGGGCCAGTGTACCCCCTCTTAGTTTACATTAAGAGACTGGAAGGCTGGTGGGGGATATCTGAACTATGGTAAGAGGTAAACAAAAAAATTGAGGTAAAACTACAAAACTTTGAGGATGAATTACTCCAAAGTGGCAGCAACTACAGAGGTCAGTAAGGGGATGTAGTTAAAAGGTTATTTATGGCTTGTTAAGAATATGTTAATTATTTTAATGTCAATGGCCTTGCCACAGTTCAGTATGCAAACCCCCCCCCCCCCCATCAGCATATAACCACCTTTCTTTTATCCTGTCACTCCCTTTTTTCTTCCCTGTTACAAACAGACAACCTGAGAGGTGCAGGAAGAAAATGTGGGTCTATTGTGCTGGGGAGGAAATAGAGAGCCAAGTGAACCTTCTGCTTTACTCTGCATGGACGAAGGAAAGGTTCACTTCACTCATTTTATCATCCCAGTAAACCTCCTAAACCATCTTCTCTCCCATACCTGAAATGCCAAGTCATGATACTTCTGCTTTTCCTTGGTCCCCAAGGCGTACCACCACTCGCCCAGGATCTTGCTGACTGTGCGATTGTCCTGATTCGGATGACGCTGGTGCACCAGGGCGCGGTGACGTTTACTAAAAATCATGAAGGCATTCATGGGACGGCGTATATGATCTTTTTCCCTCTGTAAAGAAAATGAAACAAAATGCAGAATATAAAAAAAAAAAAAAGTTAAAAGCGTGGAAAAGAGATCCAGTACTTTCTATCCATTCTGCCCCCCCAAAAAGATCAAACTGTATGGCCTTGTACGGATGTTAGGTTATATTTTTAACTAACATCACTCATGTGGCACAATGAAAAAGCAGCTACACATGCTCTTACATGCTGCTCCGAAACATCCTCTAGGTCAGAGATATGCAATTAGTGGACCTCCAGCTGTTGCAAAACTACAAGTCCCATCATGGCTCTGCTTCTGGGTTTCATGCTTGTGGCTGTCAGAGTCTTGCTATGCCTCATGGGACTTGTAGTTCTGCAACAGCTGGAGGTCCGCTAATTGCATATCCCTGCTCTAGGTTATCACTTGACACACACTGATTTTTATCTGCTGCTTTACACAAGTGATTACAGGTATGTTCAGCAGTAATGCATTAGCCATGCTAGCTTCTTTTTTTTTCCTTCCAACTAGCCATGTACCATAAACCAATTCATTGAACTTTCCACCTAAATAATGGAGATTTAGGGTTGGTTCACACTGGTACGATCCCAGACATTGCATGTGCTTCGCAAAGCATTGCTGTGCATATCTCATGCAAGGTCTGTGAGATGCAAAATCAGAAATGCTGAAATCGCATAGCAGCCGGACAAAAATGGTGCAGGACCCTTTTTTTGGTCCGCACTGGAATCAGATCGCATCAGTGTTCAGACCCATGCGATCTGATTCCCGTCCGATTTCACAGTTCGCGCTGCGTTCTGCGAACCGATTTGGGAGTGTCATTATCTTTACTTTGGCACCCGCAGTGGCTCACAGATGTCAGTGTGAACTGCCTGCAAGTCAGATGCGATGCGGGAACCAGTCCAGGAATCGCGCTGGTTCCTGCATCGCACCAGTGTGAACTGAGCCTCAATTTAAAAAAAAATTAAAAAAATAAATAAATAAATAAATAAATAAAAAATAAAAAGGAGAAAATTATTATTACAACAATCTAAAAAATAAGTTGGTGCCCTGTAACGCAAAGTTTGAGCACTAGCTGCATTTTCATATTACTTCCCAGAATACCTTGTTTGGGCTGCGCCCATCCTTTTCAGAGGACGAGTCTCTTTCTTTAGGAAGTGCACTAAGTGACTGAGTCCGGCGCTTCCCAGCATGCACTTGGAGTGGTATATCAACAGGCCCAATAGAGAAGAAACTGAAAGTGAAAAAAAAAAAAAGAAAGTACAGTGATGAAATGGGAATGAACCTATAAAAGGGTTGTATCCATCTGTGGAGACACTACCATTCTTACTTATTAACCACTTCAGCCCCGGACCAATTGGCAGCAAAAGGACCAGGCCCCTTTTTGCGATTCAGCACTGCGTCGCTTTAACTGACAATTGCGCGGTCGTGCGACGTGGCTCCAAAACAAAATTGGCGTCCTTTTTTTCCCACAAATAGAGCTTTCTTTTGGTGGTATTTGATCGCCCCTGCGGTTTTTATTTTTTGCGCTATAAACAAAAATAGAGCGACAATTTTGAAAAAAATTCAATATTTTTTGCTTTTTGCTATAATAAATATCCCCAAAAAATATATAAAAAAACATTTTTTTTTCCTCAGTTTAGGCCGATACGTATTCTTCTACATTTTTTTGGTAAAAAAAAAAATCGCAATTAGCGATTATTGATTGGTTTGCGCAAAAGTTATAGCGTTTACAAAATAGGGCATAGTTTTATAGCATTTTTATTAATATTTTTTTTTTTTTTACTAGTAATGGCGGCGATCAGCGATTTTTATTGTGACTGCGACATTATGGCGGACACATCGGACATTTTTGACACATTTTGGGGACCATTGTCATTTATACAGAAATCAATGCTATTTAAATGCATTGATTTCTGTATAAATGACAGTTGTAGTGAAAGAGTTAACCACTAGGGGGAGGGGAGGGGTTATGGGCTGTGACGTGTGTGTGTTTTTTTTTTACATTAGGGGGCGGGGCTGACGTCTGACGTCATTGATCGGCTTTCCCGATGACCGGGAACAGCCAATCAATGACAGTCAGTGTAGGAAGCGCGGGGAGAGGTTTGTTTACACAGACCTCTCCCCGTTCTTCAGCTCCGTAGCCCGATCGCGAGACACCAGCGGCGATCGGGTCTGCTGTTCCCGCGGCCGGGGTCACGGAGCTCCCGACCGGGCCGCGAGCGGGCAGGCAAATTAAAGGGGACGTACGGGTACGTGGTTTTGCCTGCCCGTGCCATTCTGTAAACGTATATCTACATGAGGCGGTCGGGAAGGGGTTAATATGGTTGCCCTGGACAAGCCATACCTTGGGGAGTAGCATAACCTTGGGGACTAGCGTGCCCGATAATGGGATAAAGGCAGTGGTTCTTAAAGTGGATGTAAACCCTGATTTATTTATAATGTCATAATGTAGAGTATAAGGTTTCCTATCATTTGAGCCCAGTCTTGCCACAAAGAGTTAATCCAGGTCTGAGCAATCCTCTTATTGTTCAGTGAGATAAATCTTGACAAACAGAGAAAAACGGTCAAATCCTCCCCCTTGCTTTGAGTGACAGGTGATTTACACATCTCGCGCATTAGCCTAAGAGACATGCATTATTTTTTTTATTCCCTCCCACTCCTTTCTTCTGCTGCTCTGCCAGGATTGGACGTTCCACACCTCAGCATAATTGGGCATGCTGAAGTCATGTGGTAACTTTCCTGTCTTTTCACTGGATGTTAGAGATCATAGCAGAAGTTCATTGTAAGAAATACACAGGAGAAAATGCATATTGACAAGGGGAGTGTAGAGGTGGGCGGGAAGTCTACTGACATCACGACTCTGCCCACCGAGCTCCAGACAACAGACCCACCCACAGAATCTGCAGTTTTTCGGGAAGGCATTTGACAGGTAAAGATACATGCAGGAGGCATGTAAATCCTTATAGATAACCCCTATGGCAGTAGTTTAGAAAGGATGACATTGGGTTTCCTACCACTTTAACTCCTGTCCTGAGGACCCACTAACAGGTCAGGTTTGCAAGATAACTGAAATACATCACAGGTGATATCATTTGCTGCTCAGGGATTGCAGTATTCTAGTCTGCATCTCCCCATGGTAATACTTAAAATCTGGCCTGTTAGTGGGTCCTGAGGACAGGAGTTGAGAACAACTGTCTTAAAGCGTAATTAAACCCAAAACCAAACTATATTGCAACTTGCCAATCATTAGATGTGGTGGCTGCATTAGTTTTATTCTTTCAGGTTTTTGTCCCTCTGTTTTTATCTGATGATCCTGCCATTAACACCCTTCTTGTATTAGAGTGCCTACATCCGGATGTATGGATCCCCATATTTTTAGAAAATGTCTAGGCGTTTTAAACAGCCTTGCAGGAGGTACCGTATTTATCAGCGTATAACACGCACTTTTCCCCCTTAAAATCGGGGGAAAGTTGTGGGTGCGTGTTATACGCCGATCCCCACTGTCTGTGACAAAAAATATCGAGCGGCGCCAAAAAAGACCAAGCCGACTGCTTGGCTCCGCTCACAGTCCCGCCTCCCTGCTCGGCGGGACTGCAAGCGGAGCCGAGCAGATTACACCGTACAGTCGGCTCGGTCTTTTTCATCAGCGCTCGCTCCAGAAACAGCAGGGAGGCGGGACTGCGAGCGGAGCAGAGCAGTCGGCTCGGTCTTTTTCGGCGGATTTGTCTCGGCGGTGGCAAGCTGCAAATGACGTTGGGCAAGGCTGCAAACGGCGCTGGGCCAGGCTGCAAACGACGCTGGGCCAGGCTGCAAACGACGCTGGGCCAGGCTGCAAACGACGCTGGGCCAGGCTGCAAACGACGCTGGGCCAGGCTGCCAACGACGCTGGGCCAGGCTGCCAACGACGCTGGGCCAGGCTGCCAACGACGCTGGGCCAGGCTGCCAACGACGCTGGGCCAGGCTGCCAACGACGCTGGGCCAGGCTGCCAACGACGCTGGGCCAGGCTGCCAACGACGCTGGGCCAGGCTGCCAACGACGCTGGGCCAGGCTGCCAACGACGCTGGGCCAGGCTGCCAACGACGCTGGGCCAGGCTGCCAACAACGCTGGGCCAGGCTGCCAACAACGCTGGGCCAGGCTGCCAACGACGCTGGGCCAGGCTGCAAATGGCGCTGGGCAAGGCTGCAAATGGCGCTGGGCAAGGCTGCAAATGATGCTGGGCAAGGCTGCAAATGATGCTGGGCAAGGCTGCAAATGAAGCTGGGCAAGGCTGCAAATGGCGCTGGGCAAGGCTGCAAATGGCGCTGGGCAAGCTGCAAATGACACTGATCATTCTGCAATGATGGACAAGGCTGCAGATGCACACTGATAAGGCTGCATTGATGGGCATTTAAATGTAAGTTTTCTTTTCCTTAAAATGCCCTCCTAAACTTGGGGTGCGTGTTATACGCCGACAAATACGGTAAATGTCTTTTTTGCATGTGTGCGCTGTAATATTTAGTTCTGTTGTATGGTCTTATGGCTGCTCCATCTTTACTGCATCTTTTAGGGTGTGCCCCCCAAATATCTTGTTTGTACATCCGGATGTAGGCGCAACAGAGAGCCCTTTGGACAGCAAAACAATCAGCCTGGGGGCAGGGTAGTGTCATGTGGCGACATGCAGCATGGTGTGGAGCACTGCATAAAAATGCAGCACATCAGCATTTTTACGCAATGCACTGCAACCCACCCACACAGTGTTATAATATGAACAGGGCATATAGAAAACTATAAAGAAAAGAAAATAATTTTCTATGTGGACATCTATGCAGATCAAAGCAGCTCAGACAGGGTGTGAACGAGCCCCCGGAACTTTGGGGACATATAGTGTTTTCTTTGTACGGAAAGAGTTATAATTCAGGATAGGACTAGGTAACATGTTCAGTTTAGATGCAGATCATGCTTAGTGAAATTTGTTTTTGACTTCTAAATATAAGGATTTGTGTTGCCTACCAGCAAATGCTGCTCATAATCAAAGCAGAAAGACACAGTCAGCAGGCTGAGAACTCTGAGTCTGCCCGGTCAGCACTGTGCCCAGTGTAGAGGACAGGAGTGGGCTGACATTACCTGTGGCGCTAGCAAGGAACCCTCACTCTGCAGTCAAACGCCCTCCATAATACAGAAAGACAATACACAAAAGTGTAATCTGACTCACGCATCATCGTGGTCACTTTCCGTCTCGCTGTCCACCCTGCGATCTCCTGCAGGGCCCTGTAGGGGGCCCTCTAAGTGCTGTGGCTTTCTGGGAGGCTCCTCGTTCGGTAGGGATGGCGCTGTTTCAGCATGAGGGACTCCGCACCGCTCATCCTCATTGCTTGTTGCGGGCACAGGCTCGTGTGCCACAGATGCCGATTCAGGGGGTTCTGAGGAACAGAGCAAACATTCAATATTCAAACTGCACACATAACAAACATTAAGGTCATCACAACATAAAAAAAAAAAAAGAACTTGCCTTTGCCTTGGTTGGCTGCTCCTGGGTGGCTGACAGGCTGCTGACCCTCGCTGGGTTGGACGGAAGAGTCAGGCTGACTTGGTGCTAAAAAAGGAACCAGAGAGTGCCAAGGAAAGACCGCCACAGACCTCGGCTCTACGTTCGTCCATACTGAAAAGAAAAAAAGAAATATAAATATAAAATATAAATACAAAAAAATAAGAAATAAAAGGCAAATCACCGAAAAGCTGCATTTATCTTACGCGTTGGAAGAGGCAGGCTTCCATTAAAACATGAATACAAATAAATAAAAGGTGCCCTGAAATATGCATCAACATAAAGGAATGGAAAAGCGACTGAAGGGGTTAATAGGTCACCCGTCAAGTTATCCAGTGCCCTACATAACCTCCCGATAGAAGAAATACAAAGCTTTTTTTCTCTTTTGTTGCTTTTTATTCTTTTTACTCCCTCCAACTGCAACCCCTCCATTGTTTACATTCTGCATGCATGTGAGTGGGCAGAGAGGAACAACAAAGCTCTCTACTATATCAGTACTATCGGACTGCGTGCGACTTATGCGTGGTATACACGTTTTTTTTTTTTTTTTCAACCAGCAGATCCCCACAAAAAAATTAAAAAGAGAGATGTGCGATACAGGGATCTCCCCTGCCATGCAACGCAAACCCCCCCCCCCCCCCCCCCCGGCCAGAATACACGGATAACAGATCAGTGCTTGCAGTCATTGGCTGTAAGCGCTGATCAAATGTAGATTTACCAGTCATTTGATTCTTTTCTACATACGGCAGCACATGGACTGAAAGCCCTCCTCCCAGCGATGGTGGTCACATGATTCCCCCCCCGATGGTGGTCACACGATCGCCCGCCCCCTCCCCCCAGTGATGGTGGTCAAATGATTTCTTCCTCCCAAGTGATGGTGGTCACATGATCGCCCCCCCCCCTCCCCCCAGTGATGGTGGTCACATGATTTCCTCCTCCCCAAGTGATGGTGGTCACATGATCGCCCGCTCCCGCCTCCCAGTGATGGTGGTCACATGATTCCCCCCCCCAGGTGGTCACATGATCGCCCGCCCCTCCCCCCAGTGATGGTGGTCACATGATTTCCTCCTCCCCAAGTGATGGTGGTCACATGATCGCCCGCTCCCTCCTCCCAGCGATGGTGGTCACATGATTCTCCCCCCCAGGTGGTCACATGATCGCCCGCCCCTCTCCCCCAGTGATGGTGGTCACATGATTTCCTCCCAAGTGATAATGGTCACATGATCGCCCCCAGTCATGGTGGTCACATGATTCTCCCTCCCCCAGTGATGGTGGTCACATGATTTCCTCCCCCCAAGTGATGGTGGTCACATGATCGCCCGCGCCCTTCCCCCAGTGATGGTGGTCACATGATTTCCTCCCAAGTGATGGTGGTCACATGATCGCCCCCCCCCCTCCCCCCAGTGATGGTCACACGATTTCTTCCTCCCCAAGTGATGGTGGTCACATGATCGCCTGCCCCCTCCTCCCAGTGATGGTGGTCACATGATTCTCCCCCGATGGTGGTCACGTAATTTCCCCCCCCCCAAATGATGGTGGTCACATGATCCCCCCCCCCCGGGTGGTGATCACATGAACGCCCGCCCCGCCTCCCAGTGATGGTGGTCACATGATCGCCCCCAGTCATGGTGGTCACGTGATCTCACACCCCCCCCCCCGAGGGTGGTCACATGATAGCCCGCCCCCTCCTCACAGTGATGGTGGTCACATGATCGCCCCAGTGATGGTGGTCACATCATTCCCCCCCCCCCCCCCAAGTGATGGTGGTCACATGATTGCCCACCCCCCAGTGATGGTGGTCACATGATTGCCCACCCCACAGTGATGGTGGTCACATGATTGCCCACCCCCCCAGTGATGGTGGTCACATGATTCCCCCCGCCGATGGTGGTCACATAATTTCCTCCCCCCAAGTGATGGTGGTCACATGATTCTCCCCCCCAGGTGGTCACATGATCGATCGCCCCCCTCCCCCAGTGATGGTGGTCACATGATCGCCCCCAGTCATGGTGGTCACGTGATCGCACCCCCCCCCGATGGTGGTCACATGATTGCCCACCCCCCCCAGTGATGGTGGTCACATGATCGCCCCCAGTCATGGTGGTCACATGATCGCCCCCCCCCCCGATGGTGGTCACGTGATCACCCCCCCCCCCCCGTGATGGTGGTCACATGATCGCCCCCAGTCATGGTGGTCAGGTGCTCACACCCCCCCCCCGATGGTGGTCACATGATCCGCCCCCCCACCGGGCATGCAGAACGATTTAAAGGGACCACTGGGGTGGGTGGGAAGAGGTTAAGGTTTTTATATTTATCTTTTTATATTTTATTTTTTAGTATTAGGCGTTTCTATGCAGTATGTGAAAAGCTGGGCTGCATACACCAAATCACGATACATACAGCCATTGGGGGGGGGGGGGGATCCTATAATACACAGATAAGTCACTGTCAAAATCTGATGATATAGAACAGCAAGCGGGTAAAATTGTGATGTCACATCAACAACTTTACTTTCAAGCAAAACATGAAGGCCCCATTCATATCTCTGTGTGGACGTACATTTCTATTGGTCTTTTAAATAAGTATTTGGAGTGGATAGAGTCAACAGCCACTGACCAAAGCTTTTTTAATACATCACACCACAACGCATGTTAAATGCATTGCCATTGACCTCTATGGGTCCCCCCAACACCCCAAAAAATGCAAAACAAAAACCCTAACGTGTCATATTTTAGAAACTGACAATTTTTATTATGGGCAACCACCACAAACGCACTGTAGTGCATCAGACTGTGTGCATTATATCACACCGGTGTTAAACATATACCTGCACCAAGCTTTCCTTTAACTTTCCTATTTAATATGTAACCAGTAACTTTCTGACATACAGCTCTACACAGAAATGCTATTGCAAGAATGGGACTTATTCATCTATTTGTTGTAGAGAAATGAAATGCAGCATTGGCAGAAGCCAGATGTGAGCTGTGATTGGCTATTGGGTATTGCAAGGCTCTGCACAGAAGAGGGTTTTCTAGCCAGCAAAGGAAGAGAAAAGCACCTTTTAACGATTCCTACTATACAGGACTTAAATCAGAAAATGAAAAGCTGGTCATAGAGGATTTAGTTTTTTTTTTTTCCCGATTAGTCAGCGGGCTGAATTGAAAGAAAAAAAAAAGGGGGGCGAGTGGCTAGGGGAATCCTCCGCGCTGGACATCGGGCTCAATGCACTACGCAGTATTTACCGCTTTAAAATCAGCGGTAAAATAGCCCATATCGTTTTTTTTTTATTCTGAGAAAAAAAATAAAAAAAAAAGCTACTAAAATACCACGTGCCATTTCTTGAAAAGTTGTCGTATTTTAATAGTGAAAACCTGTGGTATTTTAATGCCGGCGTCCTCAACAATCATGACACTGCTGTCGGTGGTAAACAAAAAAGCCAGCGTATAAAAGAAAAAAAACGCATGGCGGGTCCCCCCCCAATCCATACCAGGCAATTCAGGTCAGGTATGGATTGTGAGGGGGACCCCACTTCCAAATTTTTTAAATTGTGTTAATAAGGCCACCCAAAGCTCAAAGTTTTGTCCTATTCATCAAAATTACCCCCCCCCCCCCCAAAGCACCTTGTCCCATGTTAGTGAGGATAAGGGCCTCTTCCCCACAACCCTGGCCCGGTGGTTGTGGAGGTGCAGGGGTGATCTATCCATCCATTTGAATGAGTATGGAGTAGCTTTTTTCAATAAAAGACATATTAAATACAGTCTCTGTGTTTTTATATATGTTGCCGTTCTTTTGGTGAGGGGTACTCATTAACACGGGGAGGGCCCCCCAGAATCCGATAACCCTGGCCCAGTGGTTGTGGAGGTGCAGGGGTGACCTATCCATCCATTTGAATGAGTATGGAGTAGCTTTTTTCAATAAAAGACTTATTAAATACGGTCTCTGTTTTTATATACGTTGCTGTTTTTTTGGTGAGGGGTACTCATTAACACGGGGAGGGCCCCCCAGAATCCGATAACCCTGGCCCAGTGGTTGTGGGGGGGTGGTGACTTATCAGATTCTGGGGGCCCACCAATCCCAGCTCTCCCTGTGTTAATGAGAACCCCTCACCAAAAAAACGTCAACGTATATAAAAAACACAGAGACGGTATTTAATAAGTCTTTTAATCGCCCACAATGCCGCGATTTAAAGGGGACGTACCTGTACGCCCATTTTTGCCCAGCTGTGCCATTGTGCCGACGTACATAGTCGTCGGCTAGTGGTTAAGCTCCTTCGAGCAGGGCCCTTTTGTACTGTAACTGTACTGTCTCTTTTTTGATAGTAAAGTGCTGCACAAACTGTTGGCTCTATAAAAATCCTTTATAAGAAAAATATTTTATCCCTTTAAAACTGCAGCAAGTACAGAGAAATACCGGTTGATCTGGTAATATTCCAGTGAGCTACTAAATTCCTGTTTGAGCCGAGCATACAGTGCATTTGCTGCACTAAAATCTCAAACAGTGTCATCAGTCCTGCGGTCCAATGCTTCCCCCGCTGGACTACAGAACGTCCTCATCTCCATCCTCTGCACCCCCTCCCACACAAGCCGCCTGCTCTCTGTCCCCCCCCCCCCCCCCCCTCTGCCGCTCTCCATGCAGAGAAATGGTTTACAGGACTTGGTAAGAAGAGCATTCTTTTTACACAAGCAGGATCTAATTTTCCAGCAGAGGGGGACAAATAGATGGCAGATTGTGTGGGAGGGATGGAGGATGTAAACATGGAGGAGTCGGAGCGGACCTTCACTCGGAATAAACACCGAGCATCATTCAAATATTCTCCTACACACCTTTGCAGGTTATTCTTTTTTTTTTTGGTACCTCTTTCACTGGTGCCCACTCCTTCACCCTGTACTTCCTCATTCCATGCCTAGGCAGGAATGATGATTATGTAGCCCTCCACCCACCTACAGCCTCCTGGTACACATCCCAGGAGGTTTTATGACAGCCTCCCTGAAGTCCGTCGACCTTGTGAATGCGCAGCAGCGGGGCTGATGTGAGAGATCAGTTAAGCTGACAATACATTATACAATTTTCTCATTCAATTTCCTTTAACTATGTAGTTCAAGGGCCTGCCTGAATGCATACAAATTCAAAGTGTTTAACCACTTTCTTACTGGGCACTTAAACCCCCTTCCTGCGCTGTCGCACTTTGAATGACAATTGCGCGGTCATACAACACTGCACCCAAATTACATGTTTATCATTTTTTTTTTCAGCTTTCTTTTGGTGAAATGTAATCACAGCTGGGATTTTATTTTTTTAATTCTGAAAAAAAATAAATAAATCATGTTTTATAGTTTGTTATAAAATTTAGCAAACAGGTTTTTTTTCCTTCATTGATATGGGCTGATGGGCACTGATAGAGACAGATAAAACGGCACTGATAAGTACTACTGCCGGGCATTGATAGGTGGCACTGGTGGGCAGCGCTGTTGATGAGTGACTGATTGGTGACACTGTGGGCAATGATAGGTTGCACTGATGGGTGGCGCTGGTGGGCACTGGTAGGCGGTACTGTTGTGCACTGGCAGGTGGGCACAGATGAGCTGGTGGGAGCTCTCCTTGATCGGGACTGATGTCCCTCTGAGAGCCACCGGTGATGGGCTTTTTCTTTTTCTCCTCACAGGAGAAAAAATAGCCGCTAATCGGCTCAGTTTTCATCACATGATCAGCTGTCATTGGCTGACAGCTGATCACGTGGTAAGGGGTCAGGATCGACCTGTGATCAGCTGAGTCTCATAGGGTGTGCAGGCTGCTCAGGCATAGGAGGACATCTATTGATGGACTCCCGGCAAAGTAGGTCCACGCTGTAGCCGTCATTCGGCTATAGCGCGGATCTGAAGAAGTTAATAAGGAGTGCCACCTTAACAAAAAAATATTAAAAAAGTCAGCAGCTACAAATACGGCAGCTGCTGACGTTTAATAAATAGACACTTACCTGTTCCTGGTTCCAGCGATGTCGGCAGCAGATGACGAGCAATCGCTCGTCTGTCCCCGTTGCCATCCTCTGTCAGGGAATCAGGAAATGAAGCTTTGCCGCTTCACTGCCCAGTTCCCTACTGCGCATGCGCGTCTTTACTGGTCCCCGTTGTGTCCCGGGAACTGTTTCCCAGGACACAACAGGGGGGGGTTGACGGACGGGCAGTCTGTGGCTAGCTAGTCCCGGAAGTGGGTGCAGATACCTGGATTATACAGGTATCTGCACCCCCCTCCCCCCTGAAAGGTGCCAATTGTGGCACCGGAGGGGGGGAGGAATCCGATGAGCAGAAGTTCCACTTCAGGGTGGAGCTCCGCTTTAACCACTTGCCAACCAGCCGCCGGTATTATACGGCGGCTGGTTAGCTCTATTGCACAAATCGCTGTAGCTGTATGTCAGTTCGTGCAATAGATACAGTGGGCGCGTGCGGATGCGTGTGACCGGCGGCCGCAACGTCCGCCAGCCACCCGTGATTGCTCCACAGAGAGCCAGAACAAGGCTCTGTCAATGTAAACAGACAGCTCCCCATTCTGACAGGGGAGTAGAGAGAGATCGTCTGTTCCCTAGTGATCAGGAACAGCGATCTCTCTCCTCCTCCAGTCAGTCCCCTCCCCCCACGGAACACATTTAACCCCTTGAGTGTCAACCCTTCCCTTGCCAGTGTCATGTATACAGTAATCAGTGCACTTTTATAGCACTGATCGCTGTATAAATGTCACTGGTCCCAAAAAAAAAAAAAGTGTCCGATCTGTCAGCCGCAATATTACAGTTGCGCTAAAAATCTGAAAGTTGTAATAAAAACCATCTTTGGCATTCTGAAGATTCCCTCCAATCACTTTGCATATCATTTTATATATACTGTGATTCTGTATTTGCCAAATATGCTGCAGAAATCTCCCTTCACTGAGTCTGGCTGCAGCCATTTTAACTGTGGGCAGCTGAAGCAGCTGCCTGTTCACTTCCTGGATTTACACAGAGGCACACCTCCAGCTCTGCAGCTCTCATTGGCCTCTTATGACTCACCCCCCCCCCTCCCTTCCTGGAAAATTCTCAGGAGAGAGAGCTGTGCATGATGTCATAAGCCTAGGCCAAGAAACAGGAAGTGGGCTGTATAAGGTATTTACTGCCAGAAAAAAAATGTTTTACTATCCAAAGTTAAAACAACAAGGGCAGAAGATTTAATAGATGGAAAGTTGAAATTATTTTTGTATTTTTTTTTCACAGGGCTGTTGATACCCAGTATAGTCCAGTAGTGCAGGCATTTTCCCTCTAACACAATGTTAGTCCCGTGTATGACGGCATGGTGTGTACAGCCCTGTACATAAATTGTCCGATACGGATTCTGGGCAGGCTTGAGAAAGAGGGCGTCCCACCCCTGAAACGTGCCACCACCCGCCCATTGCCCCTATGTGCAACCCTTCTCCACAAGGACAATATATGACCGCAGACGTAGAATCTGACAGTTTCCCCGAGCGGGCTCGTCACGGAATCATACCAAGAAAAAAAAAAAAAAATAAAAATAACTTTTTTAGCTGACTCCTAGTTTCAAAGCAAATTTGTCAAGCCCTGGGCACTTTTAGTGTCAACAGCAGGAGACAATGGCGCCACCGCTGCATCTCAGCCAATCAGGAAGCAGAGTTCTGGACTGACACTCGTGAACATTGCTGGACTGTGTGGGGGCTCAGGTAAGTATTAGGTGGGCCGCTCCACACACAAGGCTTTTTATCCTAATGCATTACGATAAACAACATTCTGACTTTACAAGTTTGATCTCGGTTAGAGACGCATCGAAATTTCCGCAACTGAAAATGGTGTTTTTCGGCATTTTGCCAATAGAGAAAAAAGTGCCGATAATGGCGCCAAAAACGGCATCGATTTTACTGTGATTTTGTCCTTGCAGCAAAGACGTTGGGTGTGAGGAGGAAGACTGTAGTGGATTTCATGGGCTGGCATTTTTTTTTTTTTTTTTTTAAGTTAGCACCTACAGAAAGGTAGCTGCTGACCTGTTTTTTGAAAGCTTGGTGAAGTTAGTCTTTAAAGGGGGGAGGGGGGGGGGGGTTCTGTAGTCCAGCGGGGAGAACCAGGCAGGGCTGATCATGCTGCCTGGGACTACAGTGCAGCAGAGGCACTTTGTTAATAGGGATGAGCTCAGGTGGGTTTGGACATAAGTCTAACCCTGCCTGAGCTATCCTGACGGAATCTGTCAAAGTCAACAGCCAATCATAGGTGGCAGAGGCACCTCCCATCCCACAGCCAGGCTGCAGGGTGGCGAATTCCTTCACCGCCTGTGATTGGCTGTCGGCTTTCACAGCTTCTGGTGGGATAGCTCAGGCAGGGTCAGACTAAACATGCCTGAGCTCATTGCCGGTTGTCACCTTAAACAGGAAGTCAGGAGATTCGATGATTAAAGGCAGATCAATGGCTGACTACAATGTAGAGACCGGCACTAATAGAACTCAAAGCCTCAATCAGCTTTCTAGACATCATTTGCCATTTAGGTAAAAAAAAAAAAAAAAAAAAAAAAAATGACACAACATCTGACTGGTCAGACTTTCCACTATGTATTGCACATGGGGCTCACTGCCAGTTGCTGGCAGAGTTGAAGGCTGGCGCTATGTTCTGCGGTGCAGGGAGTTCACAGCCCGGCCTGTATGCACCTCAGGAAGGTCTCCTTTGTTCAGGTTCCTGTTTTTACAGACTTGCTGTGACCTTCTGTAAAAACTCACAGGGGCCACTGACACAATGAGAGGAGAGGAGAGGACAGACGGAGGAGAGGAGAGGAGAGGAGAGGACAGACGGAGGAGAGGAGAGGAGAGGACAGACGGAGGAGAGGAGAGGAGAGGACAGACGGAGGAGAGGAGAGGACAGACGGAGGAGAGGAGAGGACAGACGGAGGAGAGGAGAGGAGAGGAGAGGACAGACGGAGGAGAGGAGAGGAGAGGAGAGGACAGACGGAGGAGAGGAGAGGAGAGGGAGAGGAGAGGAGAGGAGAGGAGAGGAGAGGGAGGAGAGGAGAGGAGAGGAGAGGAGGAGAGGAGAGAGAGAGGAGAGGACAGACGGAGGAGAGGAGAGGAGAGGACAGACGGAGGAGAGGAGAGGAGAGGACAGACAGAGGAGAGGAGGAGGAGAGAGGAGGAGGAGGAGAGGACAGACAGACAGAGGAGAGGAGGAGGAGAGGACAGACAGACAGAGGAGAGGAGGAGGAGAGGACAGACAGACAGAGAGAGAGGAGGAGGAGAGGACAGACAGACAGGAGGAGAGGAGGAGGAGAGGACAGACAGACAGAGGAGAGGAGGAGGAGGAGGACAGGACAGACAGAGGAGAGGAGGAGGAGAGGACAGGAGAGGACAGACAGAGGAGAGGAGAGGAGAGGACAGACAGAGGAGAGGACAGACAGAGGAGAGGAGAGGACAGACAGACAGAGGAGAGGAGAGGAGGAGGAGGACAGGACAGACAGAGGAGAGGAGGAGAGGACAGGACAGAGGAGAGGAGAGGAGGAGGAGGAGAGGACAGACAGAGGAGAGGAGGAGGAGAGGACAGACAGAGGAGAGGAGGAGGAGAGGACAGACAGAGGAGAGGAGGAGGAGAGGACAGACAGAGGAGAGGAGGAGGAGAGGACAGACAGAGGAGAGGAGGAGGAGAGGACAGACAGAGGAGAGGACAGACAGAGGAGAGGACAGACAGAGGAGAGGAGAGGACAGACAGAGGAGAGGAGAGGACAGACAGAGGAGAGGAGAGGACAGACAGAGGAGAGGACAGGACAGACAGAGAAGAGGACAGGACAGACAGAGAAGAGGACAGGACAGACAGAGGAGAGGACAGGACAGAGGAGAGGAGAGGACAGACGGAGGAGAGGAGAGGACAGACGGAGGAGAGGAGAGGACAGACAGAGGAGAGGAGAGGACAGACAGAGGAGAGAGGAGAGTGGAGAGCGTGAGGGACAGATAGGGAAATATACATAGGGCCCACGTAAATAAAAGCAGATCTTCTAGGAATACCTTTTTCAAGCTCCCCCTCTTCTTCATATAAACATCAATAGTCAAAAGCAGTCATAAAACTAATATAAAAAAAAGGTCTTTTTTTTTTTGGTTTAAAAAGAACAAACCTTTTTATACTTACCTCCTCTGTTGCATTGGTTTTGCACAGAGCAGCCCTGATCCTCCTCTTCTCTGGTCTCTTGCTGGCGCTCCTGGCCCCTCCCTCCTGCCCCACAGCAAGCAGCTTGCTATGGGGGCACTCTAGCCAAGCCGCTGCTCTGCGTGTCCATTCATCCCCCCTCTCTCTCCTCATTGACTCACTGACTTTGGGGGAGAGGCAGATAAGCGGATCTTTCCCTTTGGATGGAGCTCCGCTTTAAGTTAAGGTTCTCCTTAGGTGGAGTCACATTTGAGAGCTTCACACAGTTCCCATTGCCTTATGTTATATAGACTCCAACGCTGGTAGGTTTCTCCATCATCGGAGACACCTTGACAGCGGCTTCCCTAGAATATCAAATACAACTACGGGGTGTCATTTTTTGTTTTTGAAGAGGAATATTTGCATACGTTTCCAAGGCAGCGTTGCCTGCAGTCTCCTTCCTAAGCTGTGCAGTGTAGGGATATACCTGAAACACGGCCCAAGCAAACAGACTCCTCCAAGGTTTTAATAAACATCTGAGTGATGCATCTACCCGCAATACACGCTGCCAAGCCTGTGTGGAGTCTGTAGCACCAGCATTGCCGACATGAGATGACAGCAGCGCACACAAGCTGTCTGCAACCATCTGTGCCAACTTGCTGACTGATATCAGACGGGGCGGGATGCGTGATTCACCTCCAGCAGAGGAGAACCCAAAATTATAAAGTGGAGGAGTTACTAGATAAAAAGATGTCACACCGGAATGAGAACCCAAGGCATCTGGTAACTAGAAGACCCATTAAGTCCTCCACACACCTCATGCAGGGTCTTAGTAGACTTTTTGTTAAAGGAAACCTGTGCCGAAATATCGAGGTGTCCTTCTGAAAATGCTAGTCGTGTGGCTGTCAGGCTAATTAAAATAACTTTAGTTCTTCTCTGAGCCAATGACCTGGAACAAGCAGGCAGCTCATCAGTTTTGATTTTGCTTTGACCTTTGCTGCATGCTTGTTCCAGGTTGTCCTCAGCCAAGCATAAGCAAGAGAAAAAAGAAAGAGAGAAGAGAGAGAGAGAAGAAAGAAAGAGAGAGAGAGAGAGAAAGAAAGAAGAGAGAGAGAGAGAAGAAAGAAAGAAAGAGAAGAGAGAAGAAGAGAGAGAGAGAGAAATAAGAGAGAGAGAGAGAGAGAGAGAGAGAGAGAGAGAAGAAAAGAGAAGATAAAGAGAGAGAAAGAGAGAAAGATAAAGAGAAAGAGAGAGAGAAAAAGAAAAGAGAGAGAGAGAGAAAGGAAAAAGAGAAAGAAATAAAGAAGAGAAAGAAAAAAAAGAAAGAAGAGAAAGAGAGATAAAGAAAGAAAGAAAGAAATAAAGAAAGAAAGAAGATAAAGAGAAAGAAGAAAGAGAAGAAAGAAAGAAAGAAAAGAAAGAAGAGAAGAGAAGAAAGAAAGAAAGAGAGAGAAAGAAGAGAGAAGAGAAAAAGAAAGAAGAGAAGAAAAAAAAGAGAAGAAAGAAATAAAGAGAGAGAGAGAGAGAAAGAAGAAGAAGAAAGAAAGAGAAAAAGAAAGAAAGAGAAAGAAGAAAGAAAAAAAGAGAAAGAGAAGAAAGAAAGAAAGAAGAGAAGAAGAAAAAGAGAAAGAAGAGAGAGAGAGAAGAAAGAAAGAGAGAGAAAAGAAAAGAGAGAGAAGAAAAAAAAGAAAAGAAGAAAAAAGAAAGAGAAAGAAGAGAGAAGAGAAAAGAAAGAAAGAAAGAAAAGAAAAGAAAGAAAGAAAGAAAGACTAGCGCATTATCCCAATAATCATTTATGCCTAAAAGTAGGTAAATATCTACGTACAAACATAAAAACGGACGAAGCTCATCAAAGTAGTAAAGTTCAGACCACTCCATATGCTTTTAAGGCTTAGGAGGATATCTGGATCCAACTGGCTTACAGGATTTAGGGGCAATACCCTCTTCATCAGAGCCCAAAAAAAGGGCGTTACCGCTGAAACACACAAGTTGGTTGAGATCCAGGAGATGTCCTCCCAAGCCTTAGGAGCACACGGAGTGGTCTGAACAACTTTACTACTTCGACAAGCTTCGTCAGTTATGTTTGCAAGTAGATATTTACTGTATATACTCTAGTATAAGCCGACCCGAATATAAGCCGAGGCACCTAATTTTACCACAAAAAAAACTGGGGAAAAACTTATTGACTCGAGTATAAGCCTAGGGTGATTAATGTGCAGCTACTGTAAGTGGAAAAGAGGGTCAACAATGCCCATTTGCAGCCTCACTGTGCCCATTTGCAGCCATAGGTCCCCCAAACTTCAAACTTGGTAGTTAAAGGTTCCTAAATGCCCCCTGCAGCTGACAATTCAATGGAAAAGCCCTTATCAGACATGGTGCCCAGACAGCAGGCCCACAGAGAACTGATACACACACACACACTGTACACACACATTCCAGGTAGGGCCTCAGTGTACAGGCCCCACAGGATCCTTATTAATGTCAAGCAACCAGCATTTACAGTGCAGTAGAGGTCTTCTTTAAAACAGACACAGCCTGAAGCAATGGTCTAATCCTGGTCAAGCTGACAAGGCCAACAGATGACCGTCACCAATCTGGGGTTTCTGTTACCCAGTTCATAGAGCAACCCAAAGTCTATGGTCTGAAGTACAACCATGAATTTGTGTTTCTTTGGGGACCAAAGCTATTGATTAGGTAAGAAAGCCATGTCCCATACCCGACGCCAGGACTTCTCGCACCCAGCTCTCGTCCCTGCCTCTTCCACCCTACGCAGGAGCACTTGTGCGATTACAGAATACCAGCCTTTAAAGCGGTTCTGCACACACCTATTTTTATTTTTTGCCCCCTAGCTGCACCCAAAATTTGTTGGTTCCCACACATGCGCACGGGTAACAGCGCCGAGCTGTGTAAACACTTCATGTCCTGCAAATCTCGAGAGATTTCGGGTCGGATGTCCGCACTGACTCCTGGGATGAAGAACACCAGATCCCAGAAAACAGTGCGGCACTCAAAGGAAATGATGAGGATCCCCGCACAGACCCCGCAGGGAGAACAAAGATGAAGCCAGCATTCAAGGTCGGCTTAAAAGATGCAGAATTGAACAATCAATTCTGTCATCTAACATGCTAGAGAAGAGATAGAAAGTAAGATTATGGGATGGGTGCAGAACCGCTTTAACTGTGCTCCAACTGCCTAAATCCAAGCCCTGTGTAAGCTCTGCACTGGAGCTTACACAGAGTTCATGACCTTCGCCCCCTCCCACTTGACAGGCTTTGGACATGGCTATTGGCCACTTAGGCACTGCATTCTGGAAATAAGAGGAGAAGGTCACATGATCCCCCACAGACCCAGAAGGGTGTTTTTTTTCCAAGGGCCCCAACAAGTAGATTGTCAGGGGAGCAAGTCTAAGGTTATCAGCAGGAGGGGGATGGGGTAATGAAAACAATCAGCCCTACATAAAGTGATGGGTTCTTCCTAAGCATACAGGGTGGACGCCTATACATGGCTCAAATTTTACTTGATTTTAGTCCTAAATTCGAGCAGCAGATGGACCTGCAAGCACCACCCTGCTTGACAAAAGACAATAAAAAAAATAAAAATAAAAAAAATGTAAGAACTGGGTGGAAAATGATTGGTCAAACAGTGACTGCATCCTATCAGATGTGGCCGCTGGTTGGGTATTCAGGCAGCTGTGGCTGTTAAAAGTGGTTGTAAAGGCAGAAGCTGCATTCTATGCATTACGATAAAAAAACCTTCTGCATGCAGCATTCTCCCTCAGCCCCCCCAATTCTTACCCGAGCCCCAACTCGATCCAGCGATTTTTCACAAGAGCCTCGGCTGTCTGGGACTCCCTCCTGATTGGCTGAGACAGCAGCAGAGCACCATTGGCTCACGCTGCTGTCAAAGTCAGTGAGCCAATTAGGAGAGAGAGAGAGGGGGCGTGGCCTCGCCATGGCTCTGTGTCTAAATGGAAACACAGAGCTGTGGCTAGGGTGCCCCCATACCAAGCTGCTTGCTGTGGGGGGCAGGAGGGAGGGGCTAGGAGTGCTGAAGAGGGACCCAAGAAGAGGAGCCGACTGCTCTTGCCAACTTCCTCTTCCTGCCAACTTCCTGCCAACTTGCTTTGGAAACTTATGCAAATATTCCTCCATTCCTCCTGCCCTACCCATTGAGCTTTTTGCCACACTTTTTTTAAAATCGCACAGCAAAATGTGGCTTTGGTTCCTGCGTTTGGGAAGCCATTACCATATAAACCCCTACATATACCCAGTGAAGTGACTGGTCTTAGGTGATACACAGAGATGAAATAGATCCTCCTACCCAATTTATACCCATTTATCTGCCGTCTTCTCTTCTCTACATCTGTCCAGAATTTATAAAGCTTGTCTGAGCTGTTAGAAAGCAGGGGGCAGAGAGCTGAAATTACACACCGCAAGCTCAGTGAGGAGAGGTCTGAGAGCCGATTGGAGGGAAGGGACACACCCCCCCTCACACAGCACACAGGGACAGAGCTTGAGGCTGTCAAACAGAACAGCAGAAAGGGCACCCAGTAAATATGAGTTAATAGCAACAGCCATTTTATTCCAAATTCACTTGCATTAAAAGCTCCTGTGTGCCGTTAGGAGCTGATGTGTGCAGATGGCAAGCGGTAGTCACGATGGACCGGACAGCAGTTGCATGGCACAAGCACGGACCTGCCACAGGGAAGGAAACCACCGTTGGCATCGCAGGCTCTCACACGAGTCGCTGACAGGAGACAAAGACAAGCAGGTAGAGAGGGGGCCGGGCCGCAACGTGTTTCTGAGGCCCCGTCTCCTTCATCGGGCCCACGATGCCACAGGGAAGGAAACCACTGTTGGCATCGCAGGCTCTCACTGTTGCATTCCAGGAGTTGCAGTCCGTACTCAAGCTCCCAAGCAGCGGAGACAAACACAAGCAGGTAGAGAGGGGGCCGGGCCGCAACGCGTTTCTGAGGCCCCTGTCTCCTTCATGCATTGGATGGGCACTGGTGAGACTGCATTTATGGACACTGGTGAGGCTGCATTGATGGGCACTGAGGTGGCACTGATGGGCACTGATCAGACTGCATTGAGGGGCACTGGTGAGGCTGCATTGAAAAACCAGCTGGGCATGGATGGTGAGCTGATTCGGTGGTTCAATGGGCCACTTGACTGGACTTCCCCCCCACTGCTCTCTAGTCCATCACAAAGGCTGTTTGCCATCTGCACACATCAGCCTTTTTTATTGTAATTGAATTCGGAATAAAATTGCTGTTGCTATTAACGCATAGTTACCGGGCGTCCTTTCTGCTGTTATGTTTGCTCTTGAGGGATTTCCAGACCTTGTTGGGGCGCTGCCAGTGAATGCATCAGTTTTCTTCGCCCACCTGCTCAACCGCTTATCCTGCCACCTCTTCCCCGCTGTTTTTCCAGCTCAATGTGTAATTTATGGACTATACAGACTTTTGTATTACCTCCTAAGCCATTTACATGTCAGTGAAGCGCTGACTCACCCACTAGTCACTAGTGTGTGTATTGGCTTCTTTGAGGCGGTCAATCAGATGGAGGTCCCTACCCTGTCACCATTTTTCTCTTGATGTCAGAAGTGACTCATGCTGGTAGAGGAAGGAAGCAGCAGAGAGAAAATACTTAGTGCTCTGAATAGAGACAAGTACACACTATAGAGCAGTGATGGCAAACCTTGGCACCCCAGATGGTTTGGAACTACATTTCCCATGATGCTCAACTATACAGAAGAGTGCATGAGCATCATGGGAAACGTAGTTCCAAAATCTCTGGGGTGCCAAGGTTCACTATCACTGCTATAGAGGGATATGCTTTGTTCATATTTCATGTCTGAGGTTTACAACCACTTTAATGGCACTGCAAGCACAACGCACTTTCGCTTTTTTGCGTGCTCCCTGAACGCACAAACGTGAACAAAGCCTTAAGGTGTATGGCAAGCTAAAGCAAACATCTCACATAAATATCTTCCTGTTTTCAGGGCCTGCAATAATCTTCTCTCCCACTCACATATGCAGAATATGGTTCCGTCACCGCTTCGTTCCCTTTTCTGCATAGAGAAGGGAAAGTGGTTGTAAACCTCAGACATGAATAATGATCAAAGCATATCCCTATATGGCAGTGATCTCCAAACTGTGGCCCTTTACTTGCCTTTGTCCGGCGCTTGGGGCACTAATCCTCCCACTAATACAAGACACTACAGAGAGTACACCAACAATGGGGCACCACGTCTCCCACCGACACCGGCAAGGGGGCACCACGTCTCCCACCGGCAAGGGGGCACCACGTCTCCCACCGGCAAGGGGGCACCATTTTCTCCCACCAATAACACCGGCAATGGGGCACCATTTTCTCCCACCAATAACACCAGCAATGGGGCACCACGTCTCCCACCGACACCGGCAAGGGGTCACCACGTCTCCCACCGGCAATGGGGCACCACGTCTCCCACCGGCAATGGGGCACCACGTCTCCCACCGGCAATGGGGCACCACGTCTCCCACCGGCAATGGGGCACCACGTCTCCCACCGGCAATGGGGCACCACGTCTCCCACCGGCAATGGGGCACCACGTCTCCCACCGGCAATGGGGCACCACGTCTCCCACCGGCAATGGGGCACCACGTCTCCCACCGACACCGGGGCACCACGTCTCCCACCGACACCGGGCCACTACGTCTCCCACCGACACCGGGCCACAACGTCTCCCACCGGCAATGGGGCACCACGTCTCCCACCGGCAATGGGGCACCACGTCTCCCACCGGCAATGGGGCACCACGTCTCCCACCGGCAATGGGGCACCACGTCTCCCACCGACACCGGGCCACCACGTCTCCCACCGACACCGGGCCACTACGTCTCCCACCGACAATGGGGCACCACGTCTCCCACCGACAATGGGGCACCACGTCTCCCGACACTGGCAATGGGCCACCACGTCTCCCGACACCGGCAATGGGGCACCATTGCTCTCACTGACACCAACAATGGAGCAATATTCCTCCCAATAATACCAACGATGGGGCACAATTCCTCTCACTGACACAAATGATGGAGCACTATTCCGCCTACTGATACCAAATATAGGGATGTTTACTCCCACTAATGCCACCCCTGCTGGCCCCCCTTAAGTCTGAAGGACAATACTGGCCCTTTGTTTATAAAGGTTTCCTCCGGGGGCTCCAGTTTCCTCCCACACTCCAAAAGACATACTGGTAGGTTAATTGGCCCCAATATGTGTATGTATGGATGTGAGATAGGGACCTTAGATTGTAAGCTCCTTGAGGGCAGGGACTGATGTGAATATACAATATACTGTACATGTGAAGCGATGAGTAAATGGACAGCGCTATACAAGTAGCTGTAATAAATAAGTTCTCCCTCTAAAAGCCATAACCGGCCTCTAGCCCCCAGTACCATGTACAGAACCCTGTTAGGTCAGCAGATTGGGCCTTACAAAGTCCTCTGCGGACAGCTTGCCCTGACTGTAGTCGGACTGCTCAGGTGTAAAAGGACCAATCTTTAGGCAGGCTGGTTGCAATAAGCTAAGTGGTTGCCATTTCTTCCTTGCAGCATTAGGGTCTCGGTTTGAACCCTGGCCAGGATACCATCTGCATGGAGTTTGTATCTTCTCTCTGCACTTGTGTGGATTTACTCCAGGTATTATGGTTTCCTTCCACACTCCAAAGACACGCTGGTAGGCTGGCAAATCTCTTAGGCCCCGTTCACTTCACACTACATGTAGCGGGAACTGGCGTTCTCACTTGCAATTTTCAAAGCATGATCCTCGCGCAATTCCACGTGCCGTGCTTAGAGCGGCCCTATCAACCAAGAGAAGCTCCTGACTCTTTTTTGGCGTCAAACTTCCAGCTCCCCTATGTATCAATATAGCATTCATGTACTTATTTTGCAAAACAGCTTTCCATTTATTCTACATACACTTACCTCAGTCTCTTCATGGCGGTTCTAAAACACTTATCCATTACTTCTGTCTTACTTCCTGGACAGACTTTAGGTCATGACACAGGAAGGAGTTGACCAGCTGAGGAAAAAATTATGCAGAGTGGGTGCTAATGAGGTCAGCTGGTTAACTACTTCCTGTGTCATGACCTAAAGTCTGTCCAGGAAGTAAGGCAGAAGTAATGGATAAGTGTTTTAGAACAGCCATGAAGAGACTGAGGTAGGTGTATGTATAATAAATGGAAAGCCGTTTTATTTTTGCAAAAGAAGTACATTAATGCTATATTGGTACATAAAAATGCCATTTATGCCACCCACATTGCTTTTTATTCATTTTTACTCTGTGATCACATTTTTTATATCATCTTGTAAGATTTTTCTATGCTCAATAAACCATAATTGGTTGATTTGCACCATGTGGCGCACCTGTTTTTATTCTCCTCCACACCTTATGCAGCGTACACACGATCGGAATTCCCGTCGGAAAAAACTCTGACGGTTTTTCATACGGAATTCCGCTCAAGCTGTGTTGCCTACACAAGATCACACCAAATTCCGACGGTCTGTAACACAGCGGCATAAAACACGTTCGACAGCACTATAAAAAGGGAAGTTTAATGCTTCTGAGCATGCGTCGAATTGTTTCCGAGCATGCGTCGGAATTTTGCGTGTTGGAATTGCATACACACGATCGGAAAATCCGATAGAAAGGTTTTCCGTCGGAAAAATTGAGAACAGGTTCTCAATTCAAAGTCCATTGGAAATTCCGACAGAAAAAGACCGTTGGGCATACACACGGTTGGAAAATCCGATGACAAGCTCCCATCGGACTGTTTCCATCGGAAATTCCGACCGTGTGTACGCCGCATTATACTTCTCCATTCCTGACCATCTCCCTACCATCTACACATGGATGTGTTCCGGCTACCTGTCGCTGGTCTCATCTAGTCCCGTACTTCGGAATTGCCTATCATCGCACCCAATGTGACATCATTCGGAGTATTAAGCCCTTAATGCCGTATGGTACGTGCGTCCATCGAAGTCGGTAAGAGTACCTCATCGTGTTTATTTTATCCTTGAAAAAGTTTTTTGGTACACCAATCGGTTCATCCAGATTACACTTCAGTCAAATACATTTGGAAGCGGGGCCATAAGAACTTTCTTATCTCTGTGTTTAACACATGGACTGGGTCCCATGATTCATTGTGTTACGATTTGAGTTTGTTTCCTTTGTTTTGCACTATTGTAAGATTATTGATATTATTTGCAGTGGATTATTTACTAGTTACTGTATGTCAAGTTTCCATTTTTATGGTTACAGGTAGGGGTGCAACGGATCGTCACTGATCCGTGATCCGAACGGGTCACCCTATTCGGATCGGCACACGCGGCGATCCACGGAGCGATCCGTGGCGTCGGCCTTAGGAAAAGGTCGCGGCTTCGGCCTAGCTCCGGAGCGGCGGCCATCTTGGTGCACCCGTCGGCCGTTTACAATGTGATCGCTCCGTCAATTGACGGAGCAATCACTTGTAAACAAAGAGATGACGCCGGTTCCTCTCTCCCCTCTGTGTACAGATCTGTACAGTGGAGGGGAGAGATCGGATGGCAGCAGCGCTGTGGGCTGGATCTGTAGTGCCCACAGCGCTCCTCTGTGACAATTGCAGTCACAGCCATCCCTCTATACCCTGACTATACCCAGCCATGCTCAGCCAATATTACAGTGGGGGAGATGATGTGAACATTACAGTGGGGGAGATTGTGGATATTACAGTGGGGACTATATGGTGGTGGAATTTTCACAGGTTTTTGCAGATTCAATTATTTGCTGATCCGAAAAATGATCCGATCCGTGACTCTGATCCGAGGATCGATCAAATCCACGAGTTTTTTTAATCCGTTGCACCCCTAGTTACAAGGTTGAGCGCTGCACATATTTTTTCACATGCTATATTGGTACATAGAGGAGCTGGAAGTTAGAAAACTAATCAAATAAAAAAAAAAAATAAGGTGAACTTAGCCTTAAAGGCTACTTTTACACTGATCCATAACAAACACTGTAAAAACACAATCGGGTGCGTTTTTCACAAGACACGCAACTCAAAAACCTTTTAGGTGCAGGTTTTTTTTTTTTTAACTGACCAAATATGCATCAAAAATGTGTCAAGCTGGATTTTTTTTTACACCGCAACGGACCAGTGCGAAAGCAACCCAAGTTCACGCTGAATCTGACTTTAAAATTGTGCGACTTCACTTGAAGTCGCACAATTTCAAAGCTGTCAGTGTGACGTCAGGTGAGACTTGGCTGATATCTGTGCGATTTCATGCACAGATGTCGATGCAAGTCTCACCTGAAATGGTAAAAAAAAAAAAAAAAAAATAGCGCAGGAACTTCTTATTCAAATCGGTGCGGCCCCGCCAAGTCAGCGGCACGGCCAAGTAGGCGTCACACCGATTTGAACAGTTCCATTGCCGAAAATAGGGTGCGACTTGTCATGCGATTTTGAGCTGTCAAATCACATGACAACTCATAGCGGTGTGAACGGGGGCTAAAGGTGTGTTTTGCTGTGCGACTCTGCAAGATCGTACCATGTGTATTATATTGTAAGCTCTTATGAGCAAGGGCCTTATTGTATTGTAACTGTACCGTCTCCCTTTATATTGTAAAGACAAAAAAACTGTTGGCGCTATATAAATCCTGTAAAACAATAATAATTTATAATAAAGGGCACCCAAATGTGCGTTGATTGCCACAAGATTCGGAATCGCTGCGATTCTAAATCGCAGTGTGAATGTGGCCCTTAAAGTGGAGTGCCACCCAAAAGGGGAAGCTCCGCTTGTCTGCTCCTCCCCCGCCCACCTCCTTGTCACATTTGGCACCTTGTGGGGGGGGGGGGGGGGGGAATGGGTATCTCGTTTTGACAGGTACCCGCTCCCACTTCTTGTTGAAACTTAAGTCGGAAGTGGCAGCGTGGCCATTGAATAAGCACAGCGCGATTTGTGATGCCGCAGGGGTCCCCTTACCCAAGATGGCGGCGCCAGCACCTGAGAACCAATTCAAGAATCAGCTTGGGTGAGGACACCGCGGAATCCCAGGACAGCCCTAATAGTAAAAGTCAGCAGCTACAGTGTCTGTACCTGGTGACTTAATTTTTTTTTGGGGGGGGGGGCTGCACTTTAATTGGCCCTAGTATGTATACATGTGAGATAGCGGCCTTAGATTGTAAGCTCCTTAGGGCAGGGACCGATATGAACGTACGGTATGGAAATGCCGGTAATAAATAAATCTGATTGGCTTACAGCTCCAATGAATGAGTCAGGAGTAGAATACAATCCTTTGCAATGATGTTTATATGTCAGACACGCTGCCTGCCATCCAGCCAGGCTACGGGTACGTCATGCAGCTGTGCTCGCAGCCCCCCCCCCCTGCTGATGCTCGACTGACTAAATCATTTACAACCAGGGGCTGGACCGGGGATGGGAGCGAAGGATGTGAGCAGGGAGGTGCGGGGGAGGCTGGTGCATTAAGCAGAGTCCTCCCACTCACTCTCTGTACTAGAGCTCAATACACACATAACAACTCCAGCTTCTGTGACCCAGATCTTCACCATCCAGCGCTGGCACCACCATACTACCACCTACAATAGGGCAAAGGTTACACAGCAGGTGGTGGAACTACAACTCCCAGCATGCAAACTGTCGCACACCACCCTTTACCCCAGCATAGGAATGTGCGGAGGAACTACAAGTTCCAGCAGGCATTGAAAACATAGCACTACCGCCCCCATCTATGATCATACAAAAAACACTAAGACTTCCTTTATGGCAACCTGTGGCTACCCAGCTGTGGTGGCGCTACCAGACCCAGCATGCACTGGTTCTGCCACAGCTGGGTGGCTGCAGGTTGGGTGAAGGAAACAAGACATGATGTAGAATGAGCACTAACCGAACATGCTGAGGCTGCGGGGAGGGGACGGCCGCTCAGGGGAGAACATCCTGGGCACAGGTAAGTCACAGCGCCCCGTAATCTGTCACCCCTCGCCGTGCCAGGCTTCCCATGTCCTTCTGTCCAATACACCCCGGAGCCGTACACCGCTACCGCTACCGCACAGGGGGGCGCTGCGAGGAGTTCACCGGAGAACCTGGGTGATCTTCTCCCCCCCCTGACACACCAGGGAGGGGCGGGGCAGGAAAACAACAACAAACGCTTGTAAGAGCCGCAGAGGATTGGGTGACCCCTTCACAAATCACCGGCTAGGCGATGGACTTCTCTTCTGCACACAGCTGTGCCAGGCGGGGGGCATTGCCAGCGGGGGGACAGGATCTGATCGCAGGCCGTCCTCTGCAGGCGAGAGTCCAAGTCAGTGAATCCTGGCAGGTAAGTGTCACTTGGTGCCTCGGTGTGTTTACGTTTCTCTAAGACGCCTGGCATCACTCCGGGTCTGCCATCTGTGCCACTGAGACCTGCTAGGTAGGTGCCACCAGGTGATCACAGACAAGTAGGTGCCCCTAGGGTGATGACAGGTAGGTTCTGCTGGGTGATCTCGGTCGGGTAGGTGCGCCTTTACTATCCTCAAAGACTGGGGTCACTCTGATCCTGGACGTTGTCAGGAAGTTGGCGTCACCCGCTTCCCACTACAGCAGCCAGTGATCACCCGGTAGACAAGAGTCTCTATGAGATCCCAGAACAGGGACAGGTGAGGGGCTCAGGAATCCAGGGGGCGCTATGCGATTGTAGACAAGGCGACTGTCACCCCGGGCACACGGGACACTGGGGGGCCACTGAATGGGATTCTGAAGCGGGGTGACCCCGCACAGTCATGTGACGCGGATTGAGTCTTCTGGGGTCAGCGACTGGCCAAGGCTGGCCGTTGTCTTCCAGGCAGATACGGGTTTCTGCTTACCACCCCAGGCAGGTAGGTACCAATGCAGGTAGGTGTCAGTGTCTCCAGGTAGGGGACACCAAGGAATGTAGGTGCCGGTATCTTCAGGGCCGGTGTCTCTGATTATGATCCCAGGTAGGTAGGAGTCTAGCTTTGTAGGGTAGGTGTCCCTCAGGTAGATATTACTCACTGTGATCCAAGATAGGTAGGTATCCCTTAGGTAGGTGTGTGCCTTTTAGTATTATCCCAGAAAGGTGGGTAGAGGGTAGGTAGGTGCCCCTCAGTATTATCCCGGACAGGTGGGTAAAGGGTAGGTGTCTCTCAGATGATCCCAGAAAGGCAAGGACAGGGTAAGTGTCCCTCAGATGACCCCACACAGGTGTGTAGAGGGTAGGTGTCCCTCAGGAAGGCAAGTGCACCTCAGTATTATCCCGGACAGGTGGGTAAAGGGTAGGCCAGTGTCTCGCAGATGATCCCAGAAAGGTAAGGACAGGGTAGGTGTCCCTCAGATGACCCCACACAGGTGTGTAGAGGGTAGGTGTCTCTCAGGGAGGGAAGTGTCTCTCAGGTAGGTAGGTGGTCCCTCAGATGACCCCACACAGGTGTGTAGAAGGTAGGTGTCTCTCAGATAGGTAGGTGGTCCCTCAGATGATCCCACACAGGTGTGTAGAAGGTAGGTGTCTCTCAGGTAGGTAGGTGGTCCCTCAGATGATCCCACACAGGTGTGTAGAGGGTAGGTGTCCCTCAGGGAGGTAAGTGCCCCTCAGTATGATGCTGGACAGGTGAGTAGAGGGTAGGTGAGTGTCTCCCAGGTAAGTAGGTGTCCCTGAGATGCTTCCAGACAGGTGGGTAGGTGTCCCTCAGTATGATCCTGGATGGGTGGGTAGGTAAGTGTTGCTCAAGAAAGGTAGGTAGCGTGTCCCTTAGTATGATGTCAGACAGGTGGGTGCCCCGGGTAGGTAGGTGCCCGGCTCTTCTCTCTCCGGCCTGATCACGCTCCGGTCACCATTCACTGTCCCCCTGTGAGCGGAGAGCGGAGCTCTGGGGGGAGACAGCGGGGAAACCTCTCTCCCCCCTCCTCTCCCTACGCATGCCCATTTGCCGCTCTGCCCGGCCATTGGCTGTCATTCACATGCAAATCAGGCCCCTCACGCGCTCCGCCCGCCCATTGGCTGGCACAGGAATGTCAGTCATATGCAAATGACCGACTACGTGAAGCGGGAGCCGTCATTGGCTGGGCCGCGCCCCCCCTTCCTTTCGCAGGTTATGTTAATGAGCAAGACGTCACGACAGCGAGAGGCGGGGATAGTGGCGGGGAGGGGGGGAGAGCTGGAGCTGGGCCCCGGATTCGGCAGGGGAAGCGGGTCAGATTTCCGTGCGGTGATTGGCTGAGCTCCTCCAGGCGCCGTGTGTGTGACACAGGGCAGGGGGAGGAGCCTCCGGAGCCAATACTGAGAGGGGGAGGGGAGCACACTCTGTCCTGCTACAACCTCCTCTCAGCATTCACAGATCAGCGAGGGGGAGGGGTGAGAGCACCCAGAATGACAAGGGGGAGGGGGGGCAGCACCCTGATAGGAGATGGACAATGCAATCCCACACTTCTCAATGGCATTTCATCTTTTGGTTACAGGTCAGTAGTGCTGATCTCCTGCAGCCTCTTTGCAGACACTTCCTGTCTGCATGCACTGCAATGATGGCTGCATGGCACTTCCCAGGACAGGATTCCTGATGGTGACAACGTCAGACCATGCCTGTGTAATGTGCGCTTGTAGTCTCCATCAGAAGCCTCTGTGACAACACAGGAGCCCGGCTGGCACACGCACAGGATGTTGTCACCCTTTAACAGGAAGTGCCTTTATGGCAGGATCTCCAGATTCCAAAATATTGGTCACAGCAGGAATTAAACCCTGCCTAAGTAAATTGAGCCGCTCTGGCAATCAAGGGGTTAAAGCAGGCGACAACTCCTCACCGCCCGTCACACCCCAACCTGGATACCCAACCTGGATCGCTCTTCCGAGACCAAAGTCCTGAGGCTCCGTTCTCACCAGTGCGACTTTAGAAGCTTTAAGTCGCATGACAGGTCACAGCCCACTGATGTGACTTCGCCCCGGTTCACCCCGCATGTGATCGCACCGCATTCCTGCGCAAATCACATGCGATTCTGTGTGGTGCGATATGAGCCCATCATTTTGTACGGCTCAATTCACGCGGCACAAGAAATGTGCAGGCGCCTTTTTTTCCCCCCGCACTGGAATCGGATCGCGTTCATACTCATTCGATGCAATTCAGGCAAACGTACAGCTTTTGGGGCCTCTTCAACTTTTAATTAACACCTGCAACAAATCGCATGGACAGTTGGACACAGTGCGTTTGCTATGTGGGAAACGCACTGCTTCCTGTGCGACTCTAGTAAAGCGGTAGTAAACCCGCTGACATATTTTTTTAATTTTTATACACCTGTAAGGGAAAAGGCATAATGAGCTAGTACCGCATACTAGCTCATTATGAAATAAAGTCACTCCCGCGCATGCGCAGACTTCGTCCCGGCAGGGTTCGGATTCTGCCGGCCTTTCGGCCGAGAAGTCCCCCAAAGGTTTCTGCGCTACTTTGATGCAACTTTCTTCTCGGGTCCCCTGCCGGCGTTCCTGGCCCCTCCCTCCTGCCCCCCATAGCAAGCAGCTCTCTATTGGGGGCCACCCAATGTGTCCATTCACACACAGAGCTCGGCCCCGCCCCCACTCTCTCCTCATTGGCTCCCTGGCTATGATTGACAGTAGTGGGAGCCAATGTGGCCAATGTAGTGTGCCAGCGCTATGCGCAGTTCTCCCCCTTCTCATTGGCTGAGACAGCAGCATTAGCCATTGGCTCCCTGGCTGTAATTGACAGTAGTGGGAGCCAATGGCTAATGCTGCCGTCTCACCCAATGAGGAGAGGGAGAACTGTGCACATCGCTGAAGGAGGCTCATGCTCAGGTAAGTATTAAGGTGGCCTCTCCCTCCTGCCGAGCGCCCCCAAAGCAAGCAGCTTGCTATGGGGGGCACCCAAGCCGAGCCACTGCTCTGTGTGGCCATTCAAGCTTCTGAAGTAAACCCATCCATTTACCAGTTTCAAAAAAGTTTCATTTCCGGCACGTGCCAGAAATGTAACACTCCCATTGGTTATGCTCTCAACCAAACTGTCAAACCATCCAATGGCTGGTGTCATAACGGATCACATCATCATGGCAGTTGTAGATTAAAGAGAGGCAAAGATGGCAGCTTCCTTGGGTGAAGACAATAGGGGGGTTTACTTACACTTTTCTTATACGAAGCTCAGCCCCTCCCCCACTCTCTCCTCATTGGCTCCCTGGCTGCGATTGACAGTAGTGGGAGCCAATGGCTACTGATACTGTCTCAGCCAATGAGGAGGGGGAGAACTGAGGCTCCTGTGCACATTGCTGGAGGAAGATCAGGCTCAGCTAAGTATTGGGGGGGGGATGGGGGTACGGGTGCTGCACACACCTTCTCTGTTCTGAAGTCTCCTAAGATCCATAGCTCCCAACTGTCCCTGATTTCGAGGGACTGTCCCTGATTTGGAGCAATGTCCCTCTGTCCCTCTTTACTCCTCATTTGTCCCTCATTTGGGGTCTGATCTATATAGTTGTATATAAAATGCACTTTTTATCTATCAAAACGTGTTTTCCAGCGCTAAACCTTTCATCTGATTTCTAAATTGCTGCATTTGTAAATTCCAAAAGCCAATATAAAGGAATATAAGTGGTAAAAAAAAGTACTTGTGGGTTTAACCAATCTTGTTTTTTTTTGTACAATTCTCCTTTAAGGGGGCGTGGCAAGGGGGGGTGTCCTATGCCTGCATACTTTTACTGATAGGTGTTCCTCATTCCCATCTCAAAAAGTTGGGAGGTGTGCCAGATGAAAGTCACAATTCTAAGGAAGGTTCAGGTTGGTAGAGGGGAGGGCAGAGCTTCCAATGTATCATCAGGGTGCCGGTGTTCTGCCGAGAAAGTTCCCTCACGGCAGATAATGACCCCCCCTGTACTGCGCAGTACGAACGGCATTTCGCCGAAAATAGCCGAAGCTGAACACCTGTGAGTCAGCTGTACGTGGCTCCTGCGTGCCAACACTGTTGTAAAAAAACACTTTGTAACAGGGCCCCTCGCCAGGCTTCGGGCACGGCCTCGCTTGGCTCGGCATAATTCTATTCTAACTCTATATCCACTTGGATGGTGGGGCTTGAACCTGGACTCAGGGCAGAATGTAGTGCGCAGGCGCCGTGTAGAGACGACAATCAACTGTTTATCTTCGGAGACTTTCGGCGGCCCCTGGAGGTGGATGCAACAGAGGCCGCAAATCCCAAAGCTGGGTACGGGTAGCCCCCCGATTGGGTCACAATGTCCCCAGACCGGTGACAACTCTTCAGGAGGTCAGGCCAAAAGATAGCAGATCACTGGGGCTCCCCTCTCTAACCTGCACCCCCCCCCCCCATGCTGCGCTCTCTCCCCCACAGTCATGGCTCTCGATTCATGCATAGCGCCCCCTTTCTGTGCCCTGGTGGGTAAGGCTAAAATCCTGGGCTGCACATGTGACCAATCAGGGTCTTCCTCTTCTCTCCTCTCTTGGCAGCCTGTTAGTCAATGCCTAAGGAAAGCTGCGGCACAGCAGTGGTGAAGCCCTGGGTCTATGCGACTGCCACTGCTTCATGGGGTTGTTCTACAATGATTTGGGTAATGCATGGTCATAGTACAATACCGATTCTTTGCTGCGCAAGGATGTACAGTAGTTGTAAACCCTTAGGCGGCATACACGCGATCGTGGGCGGCATCGCCGCAATTTCAAATGGCTGCAAAATGCAGGACACGTTTGCGACGCCATTACTTCTAATGGCACCCCAATGCAGTAAACCGCACTGCAATCGCAACTTGCGACGAAAAGGAACATATGCTTCTTTTGGGCAATTGCAGCAAATGTGGCATAATTGGGGTGCCATTAAAAGTAATGGCATCGCAAACAGCCATTTGAAACCGTGGGGCAAAAACGCTTACAATGAATGCAGCCTTACCCAGTGAAGAGACTGGACTCAGGTGGTACAAAGAGATGAAACAAATCCTCCTACATAAGTTGTACCTGTTTATCTCCAGACTTCTCTTCTCTACAGGCGCTGAATTTTTACAGCTTGTAACGTGGTCATAAAACGGGGTGGAGAGCTGAAGTCACACTCTGCTCAGAGAAGAGAGCTGATTGGAGGGAAGAGACACCCCTCCTCCACACAGAACACAGGAACGTAGCTGATTGGCTGTCAATCCACTTGAGCTCCCTCCTCTGTCACCATTTTTCTCTTGGTGTCAGGGAAACTTGTCAGAAGGGACTCATGCTGATAGCAGAGGAACGAAGCAGCAGACATAAATGACACTTAGTGCTCTGGATGGAGTAAACACTATAGAGGGATATGCTTTGTTCATATTTCATGTCTGAGGTTTACACAGCCACTTTAAGTATGCGGGGCAATGTATTTTTTGGAGCCTAATGCCGCGTACACACGATCGGAATTCTCGTCGGAAAAAACTCTGATGGTTTTCCCGACGGATTTCCGCTCAAGCTGTGTTGCCTACACACGATCACACCAAATTCCGACGGTCAATAACACAGCGGCATAAAACACGTTCGACAGCACTATAAAAAGGGAAGTTTAATGCTTCCGAGCATGCGTCGAATTGTTTCCGAGCATGCGTCAGAATTTTGCGTGTCGGAATTGCATACACACGATCGGAAAATCTGATAGAAAGGTTTTCCGTCTGAAAAATTGAGAACAGGTTCTCAATTCAAAGTCCGTCGGAAATTCCGACAGAAAAAAGACCGTTGGGCATACACACGGTCGGAAAATCCGATGAAAAGCTCCCATCGGACTGTTTCCATCGGAAATTCCGATCGTGTGTACGCCGCATAGGGGGTTTTTCACACTAGCGGTTGAGGGGGGCCAGTACAACCCTGCGACTGAGCCCCCCCCCCAACCGCTCCCCTTTAGGCCCCTTTCACACTTATACGACTTGTCCCACGATTTGGGACTGCAAAGTAGCATGACAAGTCGTTCCCCATGATTTCCAATGACAGCCATTCATATTAGTACGACTGCAAGTCATTCCGACTTCAAAGTAGTCACTGCACTACTTTGGTCTGATTTTGATGCCACTTACACAGGCATTCCTTGAAATCGCGGCCACAAATCGCGCAACTTTGAAGTCGCACAAGTGTGAAAGGGGCCTTAAGCTGCAGTCAGGAGCGTACCCATGCCACGGCAGGAACTATACCTACGTTGGCGCTTTTACCAGGCTTAGCACCCGCCTACCGCAAATGAGACCAATCTGCAAGCCACTGTTAACTGCGTGCACCAGTGCGGAGGTTTAATGGGTTAAAGCAGGCGGTGAGGAGGCAATACATGCTCTCTGAAGAGCGATCAAAACATGAAACGCTCTTCTGAGACCAATGCAAGTGTGAATGAGCCCCGTTACTAATCTGAAAAAAAAATCCCGCTTGGTGGTGACGGCGACGCCATCCTCCCTAAGTAGAAAAATAAAATATTGTCGCCGCTACTTGCATATACCTGGCTACAGCCATTCATTTCTATGGGCGGCGGGATGCAGAAATCCGCACACAGTTTACATGGTGTGCCCAACAACACCCGCGTGCACGAGGCCTTGAAAATAAAAACAGGCCAGTAATAGTCCTTCAAATGTGCTACAAAGCAGCAATCATTAGAGTAATGTATGTAATGTGATATGTGTGCTTACAATCTGCAGCCAGATAGAGTAAACACATCAGAAGAGGAGGAGGGAGTGTGGGGGGGGGGGGGGGTTGGGGGGAGGGGGGGGGGGGGTCAGATCTGCTCCGTCACTGGCAACTGTACACTGTAAACACTGGAGGTGCTCCCTGTCACTGGGGCCCCAGCTGCTGGGGGGGCTCAGAGACTGATCGTGTTCTCAGGAAAAGAGCACAGCGGGGGAGAGATGGATTGTACACCAATGAAGATCATACCAAAGAATGACTTAAAGGAACATTCCACTAAGACATATAAACAACAACCAACCCAAGAAACAAAAAAATAAATAAAAAATCAGTAGTATTGCCAGATCTCTGGATGGGGACGGGCACAGTGCTGTGCTTTATGCCAATCACCCCCCCCCCCCCCCAATCCAGAGCTCTTCAGCTACAAGATTTCAGGATCTGGCGTGTTCCCACCCTCCGAGCATTGCTCTGCTGTCAGCTGGTTGTCAGGGAAATCCTCATACACTTCTCTGGGACCAGCAATTCATTCTATCTGTAGAGCGAAGGATCTGCAGGCGTCTTTTGCTCCACATAACAAGCTTGTTCAGAAGTCTACAATAGGCAAAACGGTAAACGAGATTTGGGTTCATGGCATCATGGCAGGTCACAATGGAGCAAGCCTACCGCTCTTCAAATAAACACCGCTGCCTTGCTCAGGTTGGCTAAAGGCCACTCTTATGTTCCATCTGAAACCATGATAAATTACGGAAATGTAAGTCTTATATTTAAAGGATAAGTCCATTTTGAGGCAAAGTACACATATATTTTTTTGCACCCTTGGCCTGATCTAACCTGACCCACCGTTCACTTCCACCGATACATACTTGCCTGATCAGTCAGGTGTTTGTTTACATGCAGTGCAGCAAGTCTACATGGCCCATTACAGCCCCATAAACTTCTATGGGACCATCTCAGATCTAACCTACCCTCTCCTTCCACAAATGCATACAGTGTAGCAAGTCTATACTGCCCATTAGAGCCCCACAAACTTCTATGGAACCATCTCTGATCTAACCTACCCTCTCCTTCCACAAATGCATACTTACCAAGATCCAATAGCCATGGCCTCCGGTGTTTGTTTACATCCAGTGCAGCAAGTGTACACGGCCCATTACAGCCCCACAAGCTTCTATGAGACCATCTCTGATCATCTCTGGGTCCATTTCCAGAGTGAGATTCCTCTAATATCTGCAGAATTAACCTAAATCACCCTCTCCTTCCACAGAGGCATACTTGTCAGGATCCAACAGCCATGGCCTCCAGTGTTTGTTTACATCCAGTGCAGCAAGGCTACACTGCCCATCCATTTTGAGGCAAAGTACACATATATTTTTTTGCACCCTTGGCCTGATCTAACCTGACCCACCGTTCACTTCCACCGATACATACTTGCCTGATCAGTCAGGTGTTTGTTTACATGCAGTGCAGCAAGTCTACACAGCCCATTACAGCCCCATAAACTTCTATGGAACCATCTCCGATCTAACCTACCCTCTCCTTCCACAAATGCATACTTACCAAGATCCAATAGCCATGGCCTCCAGTGTTTGTTTACATCCAGTGTAGCAAGTCTATACTGCCCATTAGAGCCCCACAAACTTCTATGGAACCATCTCTGATCTAACCTACCCTCTCCTTCCACAAATGCATACTTACCAAGATCCAATAGCCATGGCCTCCGGTGTTTGTTTACATCCAGTGCAGCAAGTGTACACGGCCCATTACAGCCCCACAAGCTTCTATGAGACCATCTCTGATCATCTCTGGGTCCATTTCCAGAGTGAGATTCCTCTAATATCTGCAGAATTAACCTAAATCACCCTCTCCTTCCACAGAGGCATACTTGTCAGGATCCAACAGCCATGGCCTCCAGTGTTTGTTTACATCCAGTGCAGCAAGGCTACACTGCCCATCCATTTTGAGGCAAAGTACACATATATTTTTTTTTTTTTGCCACAAACTTCTATGGAACCATCTCAGATCTAACCTACCCTCTCCTTCCACAAATGCATACTTACCAAGATCCAATAGCCATGGCCTCCGGTGTTTGTTTACATCCAGTGCAGCAAGTGTACACGGCCCATTACAGCCCCACAAGCTTCTATGAGACCATCTCTGATCATCTTTGGGTCCATTTCCAGAGTGAGATTCCTCTAATATCTGCAGAATTAACCTAAATCACCCTCTCCTTCCACAGAGGCATACTTGTCAGGATCCAACAGCCATGGCCTCCAGTGTTTGTTTACATCCAGTGTAGCAAGTCTACACTGCCCATTACAGCCCCACAAACTTCTATGGGACCATCACTGATCAGCTCCAGGTCCATTTCCAGAGTAAGATTCCTCTTTAATATCTGCAGCATTAACCTAAATCACCCTCTCCTTCCACAGAGGCATACTTGCCAGGAGCCGACGACCATGTCCTCTGGTGTTTATTTACATCCAGTGCAGCAAGTCTACACTGCCCATTACAGCCCCACAAGCTTCTTTGAGCCCATCTCTGATCATCTCTGGGTCCATTTCCAGAGGGAGATTCCGCTTTAATATCTGCAGCATTAATCTAACTCACCCTTTTCTTCCACAGATGCATACTTACCAGGAGCCGACGGCCATGGCCTCCAGTGTTTGTTTACATCCAGTGCAGCAAGTTTACATGGCCCATTACAGCCCCATAAGCTTCTATGAGCCCATCTCTGATCATCTCTGGGTCCATTTCCAGAGTAAGATTCCTCTTTAATATCTGCAGCATTAACGTAAATCACCCTCTCCTTCCACAGAGGCATACTTGCCAGGAGCCCACGACCACGTCCTCTGGTGTTTGTTTACATCCAGTGCAGCAAGTCTACACTGCCCATTACAGCCCCACAAGCTTATATGAGCCCATCTCTGATCATCTCCAGGTCCATTTCCAGAGTGAGATTCCTCTTTAATATCTGCAGCATTAACCTAAATCACCCTCGCCTTCCACAAATGCATAATTACCAGGAGCCGACGGCCATGTCCTCTGGTGTTTGTTTACATCCAGTGCCACAAGTCTACACTGCCCATTACAGCCCCACAAACTTCTCTGATCATCTCTGGGTCAAGTCTCATAGTGAGGTTCCGCTTTAATACCTGAAGCATTGACGTAACTCAATTACCAGGATCTGACACCCATAGCCTCTGGTGTTTGTTTACATCCAGTGCTGCAAGTCTTCTCTTTTCTGACTGTACCTGACCATTACAGCCCCACAGACTTCTATGGGACTGTTTTTGATCATCTCTGGATTGGGGGGGGTTTGGAATAAAAGTCAATTTTCAGAGTGAGGTTCTTCTTTAATACCTGCAGCATAACCCTAAACCACCCTCCCCTTCAACAGATGCATACTTACCTGGATCAGACAGCTGCTGCCTCTGGTGTTTGTTTACATCCAGTGCCCCAAGTCTTAAATCTTCTGGCTGTGTCTGCCCATTACACCCCCATAGAATTCTATGGGACTGTCTCTGATCACCTCTTGATTGGGTGGGGGGCAGAGGCAGGCATATAATAAAATGTAATTTCCAGAGTGAAGTTCTGTTTTAATACTTGTAGTATTAAACTAACTCACCCTTCCATTCTACAAGTGCATACTTACCAGTATCTGACGGCCGTGGCCCCTAGTGTCTGTTTACATCAAGTGCTTCAAGTCTTCCATTTTCCATCCACGTCTGCCCTTTAAGGCTCCATGGACTTCTATGGGACCATCTCTGATCATCTCCAGGTTTGGGGATGGAGGCAGGGAATTAGGACCGTTTCACACGGGCTTCCGTTTGTATACGAACAGCGTGAACAGCAAACTTTGACAAAGCATTTGCAGAGCTTTCAGTGAGCTTTGTAAGTACCATTCAACTCCAGTTTGCAAACGTTGAACATAGATCCAAATGGCAGTGCTGATTGCCACTTTAAGCAAGCTGCTAGCAGGCTTTCAAGGAGCTCTGAAGCCTTTTAGTGGCTTTGTTTAAAGTGGCAATCAGCACCCCCATTGGGATCTGTGTTCAACATTTACAAATTGGAGTTGAATGGTACTTAGCATTTGCAGAGCTTTCAGTGAGCTTTGTAAGTACCATTCAACTCCAGTTTGTAAATGTTGAACACAGATCCTAATGGCAGTGCTGATTGCCACTTTAAGCAAGCTTCTAGCAGGCTTCAGCAGGCTTTCAATTAGCTCTGAAGCCTTTTAGTAGCTTGTTTAAAGTGGCAATCAGCACCACCATTGGGATCTGTGTTCAACACTGAAAGCTCTGCAAATGCGAAGTACCATTCAACTCCAGTTTGTAAATGTTGAACACAGATCCCAATGGGGGTGCTGATTGCCACTCTAAACAAAGCTACTAAAAGGCTTCAGAGCCTCTTGAAAGCCTGCTAGCAGCTTGCTTAAAGTGGCAATCAGCACTGCCATTAGGATCTGTGTTCAACATTTACAAACTGTAGTTGAATGGTACTTACAAAGCTTGCTGTTCACACTGTTCTTGTACAAGTTGAAGCCCGTGTGAAGCAGAATTCAAAGTCCATCTGCAAAGTGAAGACTCGGTTTAATACCGGCAGCATTATATTGTGACTGTCTCTTTGATGGTATAGACTCTTTATTTAATAAGGGGAACATTTCCATTGGAGTATTTTAATATAACAAATGGATTTAACAACCAGGGAACTCTATTCTATATGGCAGATTGTGTGTTTGTCCTTATTATGTGTTCAGTAAAGTTTAAATAGCCATTCATACGGGAAAGTCCTCAGCGTTCACAACCATTTTTCTCACAATTGTCCATGACAGTCTATTTTCCTTTTGAGAGCATATTTTCATTCCCACAGGTCAGATCGACTTTTGGTCAACTTGACAGTGTAATTACGCAAATGACAAAGTAATGGCGCGCCGTCACCTTTCCGAAACATGAGCTTACTACAGCCATGGGCACAAATAATAGCTTGCTGCAGATATTCCTAAAGGTTAGCCACAAACAGGTACAATTTGCACAGAGAACATCACACTATGAAAGAGCTATCCTTCTCATGATAAAGAATCTGCCACCACTTTCATTTGAAAAAAAGTTCTGTAGACACCTGACCAGCACACCTACAGTATATGAGCCAAGAGGAATTTGGGTCCGCTCAGCCCAAAGAGCATTTGTGAGGGTTGGGTACTGATGTTGGATGAGAAGTTGTGGCTTGCCTTTGGCACTCTAATTCATTCCAAAGGGGTTCAGGAGGGTTTAGGTCAGAGCTCTGTGAGGAATACTCAAGTTCTTCCACACTATCAGACTCATCAGACCATGTCTTTATGGAGTTGAATTTGTGCACTAGGGAACAGTCATACAAGGGCCTTCACCAATCTGTTGCCACATAATTGGATGGGCACAACTGCATAAAACACATGAGTACAACACAAAGCCCGCAGGCCGAATCGGGTTTGCCAGGCCATTTCATGTGGCCTTCGCACCCAGGGGGAGGGGTGGAAGTGAGATGTGGACAGCCTGTGAAAGAGAGCTGAACCCTGCAGACTGTGCATAGCATACGCCACAACCCTGCACTCTGTACACAGCGCACCCCTGAGATCTGCACTTGGCGCGCCCCTGAACTCTGCACTCGGCGCGTGGCGCGCCCCTGAACTCTGCACTCGGCGCGTGGCGCACCCCTGAACTCCGCACTTGGCGCGTGGCGCACCCCTGAACTCTGCGCACCCCTGAACGCTGCACTCGGCGCACCCCTGAACGCTGCACTCGGTACGCAACGCACCCCTGAAAGGTCACTCTGTACACACACACCTCTTAACGCTGCATTCTGTACATAGGGCACCTCTGAAACTTCACTCTGCACATAGCGCACCCCTGAACTCTGCACTATGTACGTAACACACCCCTGAACTCTGCACCCTATACATTGTGCATCCCTGAACTCTGCACATAACACACTCTTGGTATCTATTGCCTTTTAAGATCCTCCCACTGTTTGGCCACACCCACCAGTTAATGTAGTTCGGCGGGGGAGCATGGTTGAGTTTCTGCAGCTAATATCTGAGAAAAGAAAGCCCTGGATAAATCTAGTCTAAAGCCCCATACACACGGTCGGATTTTCCGATGGATTCTGTCCTATCGGACAATGTTGTCGGAAATTCCGACCGTGTGTAGGCACCATCGGACATTTTCCATCGGATTGTCCGACGGACAAAGTTGTATCTCCTGCTCTAAAAATTTTCCCACAACAACAATTCCGATCGTGTGTAGCGAATTCCGACGGACAAAGTGCCACGCATGCTCAGATCACATTACAAGACCAAAGCTATTGGCTACTAGCCTCTACGTAGTCCCGTCGTAGGCAACAAACGTCACCACGTTCAGAATGATCGGATTTTCCGACAACTTTGCCCGACCGTGTGTATGCAACACCAGTGTCGGACTAACTCCGTCTGACCAAATCCGATGGATTTGGTGGTCGGATTTTCCGACCGTGTGTATGGGGCTTTAAAGACACAACCGGCCCTTTGAGGACAACCATAATGGTGATGCGGCCCATGATGCAATGGAGTTTGACATCCCTGGTCTAAATTATCTTTGTATACTGAACAGCATCCTTTACTGGAAACTCCTGAACTCAGTAATTTGGAAGGGTGTCCACATAATTGTGTGGTGAAGGGATTGTCCTCCTTTTTTCCCCAGAAACAGGGACAATACAGAAATTGACCAGATATCGTCCAATGCATTGGGAGAGCTCTGACAGCAATAACTACTGTGCATATGCATGCATGCCATCGCTCAGACGGAATCCCCTGATGTGGTATAGCAAGTGATGGTGAGATCAGTTATTTGCAGCTACAGAGTAGTGGAGAAGGGCCTTCAGATACTAGTCCTGTGTTTGGGAAGGAAGACTCGTGACATATATGAATGTACTATTGAGGCGTGGAGACAACAGCCCGTTACATGGTGCAGTGTTGTCTCATGATGCCTGGTGGGATAGAGGACAGGAATGCTTCTGCCATAATGCCTAAATGTATTTAAAGCCTAACTCTAGCCACGTTTCTTTTAGATTTGGATAGACTTATGCAGCGTACAGACGGTCGGAATTCTCGACGGAAAAAGCTCTGCTGGTTTTCCCGTCGGAATGCCGACGGAATTTCGATCAAACTGTCTTGCCTACACACGGTCACACCAAATTCCGACGGTCAATAACACCACGGCATAAAACACGTTTGACTGCACTATAAAAGGGAAGTTTAATGCTTCTGAGCATGCGTCGAATTGTTTCCGAGCATGCGTCGGAATTTTGCGTGTTGGAATTGCATACACACGATCGGAAAATCCGATAGAAAGGTTTTCCGTCGGAAAAATTGAGAACAGGTTCTCAATCCAAAGTCCGTCGGAAATTCAGACAGAAAAAGACTGTTGGGCATACACGCGGTCGGAAAATCCGATGAAAAGCTCCCATCGGACTGTTTCCATCGGAAATTCTGACCGCGTGTACGTGACATTAGAAAGCATCACGTTATGTCAAGCTAATATTGATGATCCCAACATGGATATAAAGAGATCTGTAGTCACTGCTACAAGAAGACCCAGCCAGTTTAATTACTTGAGAGGTTCCAACTATTCATGTTTGTGGGACATATTTACACTAGGCATGTTGTCTTGTACCCTGCCCGAGGATGACTGCCCTCCCTCCCCTCGGCCTAAGCTTACCTTATGCGGGTCTAAGAACCTCTACCTCACTTGTACCATGGCAGATCCAAATGAACCATGCCTGAGCCCACACCTGTTCATGAGAACCAAGGCACTGTACAACGAACCGTGCCAGAGCGTGGTACGGAGCAATCGCACTAGTCAAACTGGACTTGGGGGGGTCAAAAGTGCTTGGCCATGGTAGAGATCACCTAATAGGAGTAAGCCCTAACTGAAACAAGGGTTTTGCTGTCCCCACTGGGATCTCCCATCACCTGCTCTTCCGACAAAGGTATACTCTTAGGCCCCTTTCACACCGGGGCGTTTTTTCATGCGGTACAGCGCTAAAAATAGCGCCTGTTCACCGCATGAAAAAATCCGGCCCCTTTAACTCCAGTGTGAAAGCCGGCGGGCTTTCACACTGGAGCGGTGCGCTAGCAGGATGACAAAAAAAGTCCTGCTCCTATACCGCTCCTTCCCATTGATTAGAATGGGACACCGCGGTGAAACCGCGGCAATACCGCCGCAAAGCGCGGCTCTCTGCGGGGGGTCTTTAACCCTTTTTCGGCCGCTCGCGGGGGGTAAAACCGCACCGCGAGCGGCCGAAAACCGCGGTTAAAACGACGGTAAAGCATCGCTAAATATAGCGCTGCTTTAGCGTCACCGTGGCTCCCCGCCCCAGTGTGAAGGGGGCCTTAACGTTCGTACACATGATGGGAATATCGGAACGAATGATCATCTGTTTTTTTTTGCATGCTAGTCTCATATTGAAAATTAAGAGGTTACTCAATTTACGAAAATTCTCATTACAACTTTGTTAGTGATGTTATGTGTTGTATTATATTCTTTTGTTTCTGAGCATGCTTGGTCTTGCTCTTTTGACTTTTTTCCGACGAAGACTGTACTAATAAAATGAAAACCGTCCGATCCGGTATCGTACGAGAAAATTTTTGCGTTTGTCCCTTCGGATAATTTCACTTTTGAGATCCGCTCTCGAAAGCGGTGTACTAATGGATTAGATTATTGTACGATCGCGATTTTCTGATCGTATGCACTAGGTTTTAGGGCAATTATCTTGCACTCTGTCATTTTGCATCAGGCAGAGCCAAAGGGCATAACCACATCTCATGTTCCCCACAAGGACTTGCCTGCAGTGTAAGCAGCAGGCAGAAAACGGCCCCTAGGTACGGTTTAAGGGTCTGGGCCTCCTGCTGAAAGCTCTGGGCTTTGTGCCTGGAAAAAGACTGACAAATGGAGAGAGAAAAGAAAGTCGGAGGGGATTTAAAAAAAAAAAAAAAGAAGAAGAGAGCGAAAGAATAGAAAAACGAAGAGAGCAGTAGAAATTTTCGGAGTGAATATGGAGATGCAGGTAGCCAAGATGCCCAGCTGGCACCTAACTGAGCCTTTTCTATTGTCGTGAATGGAAGCTCAGATATTTGGCTCTCCAAGCGCGCCTGCTGGTAGCTAGATTGGACTGCCTACACTGCACCCTGCATTAAAATACAAGGACTAAAACTGGAGAGTGCAAAATCTGGTGCCGTTCTGCATAGAAACCAATCAGCTTCCAGTTTTTTTTTGTCAAAGCTTAATTGACTAAGCTGAAGTTAGAAGCCGATCGGCTACCATGCAGATTTTGCACTCTCCAGTTTCAATAAATCAACTCCAATGTCTGCAATCATCCTTCTGAAAATGCTTGTTCACTGGCTGTCAAGCTGGTCCTCTGGCTTTTCTCGCCAGCCTGACTGCCCTTGGCCTGTCCCTTTTTTATTCACTGAATTTCATTTCTTTCAACCATGAAGGTTCAACATCAAGGTTGTGGGTAAAAAATGTGTAGGGGTGTGGGACACAAAATAGAAGCAAATTAAATTTTAGTGGGCCTTAAAGCAGAGTTCCACCCAAAAGTGGACGTTCTGCTTATTTGCCTCCTCACCCCTCCGGTGCCACATTTGGCACCATTCGGGGGGAGCGGGTATCCGTTTTTGGCAGGTATCTGTCCCCACTTCCGAGAGATCTCGCCGCGGCAAGATCCCTCGAAGTTCGGCCCCCCTCCTCCTTCCCCCCCCACCACCGGCTATTCAGAAAGCTCAGAGTGCTTCCCACATGCGCAGTAGGGGAAGCCGCAAAGCTTCACTGCCGGTTTCCCTTACAGGCAATGGCGGCAGCACCCTAGAGCTGATGAAAACATGTACAGCCAGTGTTTCTGTTGCTCATCCGTGTGCCCCCAGTACTATTACTGAGATGTCACCGATATCTCCTGGTCCTATAGCAGTAATGGCGAACCTTGGCACCCCAGATGTTTTGGAACTACATTTCTCATGATGCTCATGCACTTTGCAGTGTAGCTGAGCATCATGGGAAATGTAGTTCCAAAACATCTGGGGTGCCAAGGTTCCCCATCACTGTCCTATAGCAATATTTAGGAGCTGGTATGATGGGCTCCCAATGGCATGATCACTGTGACAGCCAGCGATCACATAGGCAAGAAGCCCAGGAGGTCCAACACTGGATGCCTACCACTCCTTCTGAAATTACTAGTTGCTTGGCTGTCAATGTCTTTCGTTCTTGGCTCTTCAGTTTTGCCAAAAGCCTTTTATGAATCTGGATCTGTGATGACCGTCCTCATGCACACGGACGTTTTAAAAAATGGGCTGTAAAGCTAGGTCGGACGCCTGGAAAAAGCAGCCTAAAAAAACTTGACTTTTACCGCGTTTTGCATTGGCGTTTTTTCGCGTTTTTTCGCGTCAGCGTTAATTAGCGTTTTTTAAAGAAAAACACATCTCTAATTTCCTATACAGGGATTACAGTGTCCAATCAACTTTTTGCAGCAAAAAAAACGCTGCCGCTCAAAAACGCCGGTGATTGAGAGTGTTTTCAATTTTCCCAACGGAAAAAGTTCCGATCGGAAATTCCGATAGTCTGTAGCAATTCCGACGTGCAAAATTCCTACGCATGCTCGGAAACAATTCGCCGCATGCTCGGAAGCATTGAACTTAATTTTCTCGGCTCGTCGTAGTGTTGTACGTCACCGTGTTCTTGACGGTCGAAAGTTCAGCAAACTTTTGTGTGACCGCGTGTGTATGCAAGCCAAGCTTGAGCGGAATTCCGTTGGAAAAACTATCCAAGATTTTTCTGACGGAAAATCCGCTCGTGTGTACGCGGCATTACTGTGTTTCATAGTTAGTAAGGTTGAATAAAGACATCAGTCCATCCAGTTAAACCTGAGTGAGTGTCTACAATTGTCCCTATCCCTGTAGATTGCACACTGACATCAGTCCCTACCCTCAAGGAGCCCACAATCCAAGGTCCCCATTCATATACTAGGGCCAATTTTTGGACAGAAGCCAATTAACCTACCTGCATGTCTTTGGATTGTGGGAGGAAACCGGAGTACCCGGAGGAAACCCACGCAGGCACAGAGAGAACATGCAAACTCCAGGCAGGTCGTGTCGTGGCTGGGATGCGAACCAGCGACCCTTCTTACTGCTAGGTGAGAGTGCTAACCACTACACCACTGTGCCGTGTTGATGGGGGAATTGAGCAATTTTCTCTCCTTCCACTTGTGGTGGAAGGAAAGAAAAAGAACTAATTGCATCATCTATGGCCTGCTTAAGACAAATACAGCTTACTATTCTACCCCCAGACTCAATGAGCATTTAACTCTTGCAATGTGGGGGGGGGGGGGCACTACAAGAGTATTTTTTTTTTTTTTTTTTTTTTAATTTTCCAAAGCTCAGCTTTGCTTTCAATCACAAGCAATGGGTCTGAAAAAAAAAAGAAAAATAATATGTAAAAAAAAAAATAAAAAATGGAGCCACAGTGGCTGCAATCGGCTTCATTGTTACTGAAGAAAGAAGTATTTTGGGCTTTGACACAGTTCCTTTATCATTAGAAAATTACAATGCTAATTTTGGAGTTAAAAGCTTTCTGTGTTCATCAATGGCTAACACAGAACAATACATTAATGCTAATTCTAAAAAGTCTTTGTGTAAATCCTAATTTCCTCCTAATTGAGGGCCAGTGCCGTCAAGAGGCAAATTGAACAGCCCTGCCCGCCCAAGTCCGTCCCCTGGCACGCCGAGCTTCCTATACCACCCTGTTCGTGTTTTCTTGCACTTATTGTATTATTATTATACAGGATTTATGCATCTTTGAATTCATTTAATATTGTGGTAAATTTAGCAGGAGGCTTGTACACATGAGAGGGACAGACACAGCGTGGTTGATCGAACTAAAACAGAAATATCTACTTTAGGTGGACACACCCTTTAATAACAGATATTGGAAATGTCTAAGCCCCCGTACACACAGTCGGAAATTCCGACCACAAAATCCGTCGGATTTTTTCCGACGGGTTTTGTCCGACACTGGTGTTGCATACACACGGTCAGACAAAGTTGTCGGAAAAGCCGATCATTCTGAACGTGGTGACGTTCGTTGCGTACGTCGGAACTACGTAGAGGCTAGTAGCCAATAGCTTTGGTCTCGTAATTTGATCTGAGCATGCGTGGCACTTTGTCCGTCGGAATTCTCTGCACACGATCGGAAAAAGTCCTATCGGATTTTGTTGTGGGAAAATTTGAGAGCAAGATCCGATGGAGCCCATACACGGGCGGATTTTCACAGGGAGCTGTGATCAGTGACACTGTCACTAGGCAGAACGGGAAATGCTCGTTTACATTAGCATCTCCCCGTTCTTCAGCTCCGTGAGACGATCGCGGGTATCCCTGCAGACATCGAGTCTGCGGGACCCACGATCCTACTCGCAGAGCTCGCGGCAGGGTCACGCGCACGCCCGCGGCGGCCAGCATGTGACCACGCGGCGGCAAATTCAAAGGGACGTACCTGTACGCCCATTTGCCCAGCCGTGCCATTCTGCGGACGTAAATGTACATGCGGCGTTCGGCAAGTGGTTAGAATATCCACTGCTCTTCTACTCCTTTTTTCTGTAGGGCTTCCGGGACCGATCGGGGTGATTTTGTTTGGTCAACGCTTGACCGAGCTGACCAATCAGAATCGTCCTGATCCATCCTGGAAGCCCTAAGAAAAGAAGGGGAAGAAAAGTGGCAATTTTAAATCCCCAGTGCGCTACACGGCCTGCGTGGGCACTGGCAGCTCGTCAAAGTAAGTACAGAATGGAACAGGGGGGTGGGGATGGTGTAAAGTGTTAGTCTTCCCTTTTCATTTTTTTTTTGTGAACTTACACTTTGGGCAGCCCATAGACCAGTGATGGCGAACCTATGGCACGCAGAGCCATCTCTGTGGGCACACGAGGGGGTCCAGGACAGAGTTGGAGGTCTCCCTCTCTTTCAGCCCCCCTTATTTTTTGTGTCCCCCTCTCTCTGCTCACCTCTCTCTCAGCATCTCTCTTGCACCCCTCTCTCTCTGTCCCCCTTCTCTCTCTCTGTCCCCCATCTCTCTCTCTCTCTGTCCCCCATCTCTCTCTCTCTCTGTCCCCCATCTCTCTCTCTCTCTGTCCCCCATCTCTCTCTCTCTCTGTCCCCCATCTCTCTCTCTCTCTGTCCCCCATCTCTCTCTCTCTCTGTCCCCCATCTCTCTCTCTCTCTGTCCCCCCTCCCTCTCTCTGTTCCTCCTCTCTCTCAGCTCACCTCTCTCATAATTTCTCTCACACCCCTCTCTCTCAGCCCCTCTCCCTCTCTCTGTTGCCCCCCTCTCTCAGCATCTCTCTCACACCCCTCTCTCTCTGTCCCTCTCCCTCAGCTCCCCTCCCTCTCTCTCAGCCCCTCCCTCTCTCTGTTCCCCTCTCTCTCAGCATATCTCTCAGCCCCCCTCTCTCTCAGCATCTCTCTCACACCCCTCAATCTCGCTGTCCCCTCTCTCTCACACCCCCCTCTCTCTCACACAACCCCTCTCTTTCAGTCAGCCCCCCTCTCTCTCAGCATCTCTCTCACACCCCTCAATCTCGCTGTCCCCTCTCTCTCACACCCCCCTCTCTCTCACACAACCCCTCTCTTTCAGTCAGTCCCCCTCTCTCGCGAATTGCCATGTTGGCACTTTGCAACACAAAACCAATGTATTTATTTCAGTTTGGGCATTCTGGCTCAAAAAGGTTCGCCATCACTGCCATAGACTGTGTGATTTTCTTTTCCTCTAACCGCTGGTTGAAGGAAAGAAAATGACTTGATTCCCCCATGAACACAGTCAGTGTTCCCGATTGTGAGAATACAATGATTACGGCTGGTGGCTATAGCCGCTGGCAGTGATTGTAAGAAAAAAAAAAAAAACACAGGCTGATTGTACTGAAGTCGATTAATAGATTGCCTTCAGTACAACCAGCCTGCCCATAGGTGGATCAGAATTCGGATGGTTCCTGCAGAACCAGCCAAATTGCGATCCGTCTATGGACCACTTTAAGCATACCTCAGCAACCAATCAGAGTAGACTGACCAATGAAGGATGATTTCTGATTGGCTGACTGTAATATATTGTGACCTATACCCTTTTTGATGGATACTTCTGTTATTCTTCCCATGTATTATTACCAGTCTTCCAATGCTCCTCGTGCTTTGTGTCGTTTTTTATTTTATATGTTTTCAGTACTTTGTATACTTTTTTTTATGCACCGAAAAATTTATTACAAATTTCTTTTTAACCATTTCTTATTCAATATTTTTTTTTTTTTTTTTTTTTTTTATTGCAATATATTTTTTACCAAAAACCAAAAATTACAATAAATAATTGTAACATTTAGAAAACAATCTTCCAATCTGAGCACTATAAATACCCAGCAATCAGCGAGAGGGTGAGGAGGGGGGTGGAGTAGCGCAGATAAATAGCAGATCCATTTCACCGTCTTCAGCTGCAAAGCTTCCCCTTTAAAAGCTCCACCCACACATGCTGTTCCCACGGTGACTGCAGGATGCAGTGATTGGCTGGGCTGAGCTCCCGCAGTTGTACTATCTCAGTAATTGTTTATTTGTGCTGTAGCTAGCAGTGAGTCAGAAATATGAGGCACGCTCAGTCAGGGCCACTCAGACAAAAGCACACGGTACAAGGAGAGAAGAAATAAAAGAGACATAAACTCCGGACAAAAAAAAAAAAAAAACAAGCGACCAGCAACGCATGCTTGGGTGTACATCGTTTACGTAAACGCCGTTCAATAACAACTAGGATGACGGTGTTGTGTACTGTTTTATAAAAAGGAAGCAGCAGAAATCACTGCAGGCAGCCAGTGAAAGGAAACGTGTCCTTTTCTGACCTCCTGAAAATGCCAATTATCCGGCCTCACTACGCCCCGAGTCACTGGCCTGCAACAAGCATGCAGTCAGTGAAGTCAGAAGAGCTTCTGATCTGTATACTTTTTATAGGTCTTGGCTTAGAAAGTATTTAAAGTGTTATAACCTTAAAATCAGTCTGTATAGAAACGCAGTCCGGATGCGTTCCAGGTGCTTTTCTGCATACGCGGTTTTGATGCGTTCCAGTGCATTTTTGGTGCGTTTTTGATGCAGTCCAGTGCTTTTTTTTTTTTACCCCCTCTTTTTTTTTAAACTTAAATAAGGACAAGTGTGTGGCAGTGCGTTTTTGGTGCATTTAGGCGCGTTCCGGTGCGTTTTTGATGCATTTTACAGCGTTCCTGTACAGTCCAGTGTAGAAAAATGCAGCATGTTCTACTTTTTTTTCTGGACCTGGAACACACTGGAACTGACCGCACTGATGGGAACTCTGCCATTGAAAACCATATAACCTACTTTCCATGCGTTTTTGATGCAGAAAAAAAACGCACTGGACTGCACGTGGTGTGAACTGGCCCTAAATAAGGACAAGTGTGTTGCAGTGCATTTTTGGTGCATTTAGGTGCGTTCCGGTGTGTTTTTGATGCGTTTTACAGCGTTCCAGTACAGGCCACTGCAGAAAAAATGCAGCATGTTCTACTTTTTTTTCTGGACCTGGAACGCACTGGAACTGACCGCACTGGTGTGAACTATGCCACTGAAAACCATATAACCTACTTTCCATGCGTTTTTGATGCAGAAAAAAACACGCACTGGACTGCATGTGGTGTAAACTGGCCCTAAAGCATGCTTGCTATACTCACTGTGGAACCATAATTCTCTGCATTGTGTAAAAAGGCTGTTTGATCCTGTCTTCTCTAAACCTCCCCTTCTTCTACAGCTCCCACCCCGTCTACTAATAGAACAGCGCCTTGGGGGCAGTCTGCACATGCTCAGTTTGGTGTGTATTGCTAGAGAGTTTTTTTCTTGGAAGGGTGCATGTGATCAGCACAGGGCCAATCAGCACTAGACATGTGCACAACAGAAAAATTTGTTTATTTTCGTTTCGTTTCTTTTTGTTTCCGTTGATTCGTAACGATTCGTAAATTCGTAAGTCGTCAGTGTTTGTATTCGTAACGATTTTGTTATTTTCGTAAGAGTTATTTTTTCGTTGATTCGTTTTTCCGTTCGTTTAATTTTCGTTTATTCGAAATTCAGACGCATTCGTATTTATTCGTACTTTCGTAACATTCGTAGATTCGTAATCGGAGCATAATTCATAATTCTATGTAATGTGTATGCTATTATTACATTTTAAGAGACATGGAAAATTACGAATCGAAAAAAAAAGTTACGAATGTACGAATTTTTTCGTTCAATCCATTCGAGGCACGTTAAGCAGCGCCATTGTAAGAGACACAGAAAATTACCAATTTAACAAAAAAATAAAAGTTACGAAGTTACGAATGTACGAATTTTTTCGTTCATTTTGATTTTCGTTGTTCCTGTTTTCGTCTTTCGGACTTTCTTCTTTCGTAGATTCGTTGTTTCTAATTTGTTTTTTTCGGATTTTCGTTGTTTTCGGATTCGTTTGATTCGTTAAAATTTTTCGTTATCGTTCGCTCATTCGTACGATAACGAATGAACGACTATAACGAAAAAAAACTAAACGAATTGCACATGTCTAATCAGCACTGTCCAGACAGAGGGTCGGGAGTCATGCAGCCTCATAGGACAGTCAGAGTACAATGAAAACTCCTTTTACAAGCTTTAACCAGACACTGATAGAAGTCACAAGACTGCTGATGAGAAAGGGTATTTAGCAGTTTATATTTACTGAAATAATTGCACGTTTATGTTCTGTGTACTGTGGGAGACCAGATATAGTGAATGCAGGTCCTGGGTTTAGTAATGCGGGCCATACACTATACGAAAAATCGTCCGAAATTCGGTCATTTAGACAGTTTGTTCGTTTTTCGGCCAGTTAATGGGCAAAAAAAAAATCGATAATCATTGGGACATTTTTGAACTGAAAAAGCGAAGGACAAGTTTGAAAATTTTCTGCCAAACGAACGATAAATTGAAAGGTTAACCGCTTCCCGACCGCCTAACGCCGAAATACGTTGGCAAAATGGCACGGGAGCTCCGTGACCGTGCATGTGCCTGCCTGTGGGTCGCGCACGCGCCGCCAGCGGCGCGCTCGCGACGCGGTCGGGAGCTCCGTGACCCCGGCCACGGGACCCGATCGCCGCTGGTATCCCGCGATCGGGTGACGGAGCTGAAGAACGGGGAGAGGTCTGTGTAAACAAAACTCTCCCCGGGGTTCCTACACTGCCTGTCACTGATCGGCTGTTCCCTGTCATCGGGAAAGCGAATCAATGACGTCAGACGTACAGCCACGCCCCCCCTACTGTAAAAAAAAAACCACCACACGTCACACTGACTCCTCCCGCCCCCTTGTGGTTAACTCCTTCACTGCCAGTGTCATGTACATAGGAATCAGTGCTATTTAAATAGCACTGATTTCTGTATAAATGACAAATGTCCCAAATGTGTCAAAAATGTCCGATGTGTCCGCCATAATGTTCGCAGTCACAATAAAAATCGCTGATCGCCGCCAATTACTAGTTAAAAAAAAAAAAAAAATATTTTAATAAAAATGCTATAAAACTATCCCCTATTTTGTAAACGCTATAACTTATGCGCAAACCAATCAATAATCGCTAATTTGCGATTTTTTTTTTTATCAAAAATATGTCGAAGAATACGTTATCGGCCTAAACTGAGGAAAAAAAAAAAAAAAAAAAAAAAAAAAATTTTTTTATATTTTTTGGGGATATTTCTTATAGCAAAAAGGTAAAAATATTGCATTTTTTTCAAAATTGTCGCTCTATTATTGTTTATAGCGCAAAAAATAAAAACCGCAGGGGCGATCAAATACCACCCCAAAAGAAAGCTCTATGCCGAATCGGAAAAAGGGGGCCTGGTCCTTTGGCTGAAAAAAAGGACGGCAATTATGTGTTTCCCTTCTGAACTGTCTGCACTAGGTATATGTAAAAAAAACGAACAAAAAATGCATTAATTTATGTCCACTGAACGATTTATCGGTCATTACATGATGGCAGAATCGTTTGCGCTCACGGCCGAATGTTCATTTTTCAAAAATGGGTTCGGCCTATTTTTCGTATAGTGTATGGCCAGCATAAGGCATGATACATGATCGAATTCTGAACGAATTTTCTTTTCAAAATCAGAAATTTAGTGCATTTTTTGAGCCATTGATTTTCGAAATTCGACCAAGTCTTCAATTTCACCTCATATTTCTACAGAAAAGAATTTTCTTGGCCGTGAACCTTCTTTTCTTTCTGGAAATTTTCTTTTCTTGCACTCATGTGCATTCCTTTTTCTATTACATTTCTCGCATGATTCTCCCATCATTGATTAGAAAATCGTTTGTTTTTCAAAAAATTTCCAACATGCCCGATTACTCAAATTTGATTGTCGCACGAAAATCGGCTGTTGCTGCCGCCCACTAATGGTGCGAAATGCGAATGAAAATTCTTAGATAAGATTTTCGAAAGAAAATTCATTTAAAATTTGACCCGTGTACGGCCAGTCGTATGCCCCGTACACACGAGTGGATTTTCCGCCGGAAAAAACTTGGATGGTTTTTCCGACGGAATTCCACTCAAGATTGGTTTGCATACACACGGGTCACACAAAAGTTCTCTGAACTTTCGACCGTCAAGAACGTGGTGACGTACAACACTACGATGAGCCGAGAAAATGAAGTTCAATGCATCCGAGCATGTGTCTAATTGTTTCCGACCATGCGTAGGAATTTTGCGCGTCGGAATTTGTACAGACGATCGGAATTTCCGATCGGAACTTTTTCCCGACCGAAAAATTGAGAACCTGCTCTCAATCTTTTGCTGGCCGAAATTCCGCCAGCAAAAGTCCGATGGAGCATACACATGATCGCATTTTCAGACCAAAAGCTCTCATCGGACTTTTGCTGGTGGAATTTCCAATCGTGTGTACGCGGCATAACACTTTATACTATACTATACTAAGTATACTAATGCCCCGTACACACGGTCCGATTATCGTACGACAGATCGTACGATTTCTGTTGATTAAACACCAATATCGAATACAACAGTGCAAAAAGTGCTTAAATGTAGTTACGATTTCCGTCGTCCGATTCCGAAAAAAACTTCCGGCGTGCGTAGCTACGTATCGGAAATGATGTCATACGTGTAAATACGTGTGACCCCTGTGTCTGCCATACCTCTCCGTTTGTAGTGTACAGGCGTATATGCTCTCCGGAACTACACACGCTCGTTCTCTGACCGAACGAACGGACGGACAGAAGTAATGCAGGACCCAGCACTTCCAATTGCCATGTTGGGGATATTAGCTGTCCATAATGTTATGAAATTGAAAAAAAAAAAAAGGAGGACTTGGTCCAAGCAATGGCTACATTTGTCTCCTTCCGGGTTATTTTCGTGTTTCCGATCATGCGTGGTGCTTGTCGAAAGATTTTTAGCGGACGAATACTGTACTGATTACACGATTGTCGTACGATGGGCTGTCGTCCAACCAAAGTTTTCCTGTTTGTCCCTTCGGATTTGGTTGGAAGGACTATCGTGATCGGCTGTCGAATGCTGCGTACTAACGATCAAATTATTGAACGATCTGTCCGAAAGCGACTTTTTTCGTACGATAATCGGACCGTGTGTACGGGGCATAAGGCTACTTTCACACCGAGACATTTTTGACTCAGAAATGTCAATGGATGCCCAAATAGGAGCAGTAGTCAGTGGATCTCACCATCTGCTCCGCCTGCTACGCAGACTCATCCCCTTCACTCCAAAAGAGGACAAAGCAGTGGTAGTTGGAACAGTCATCAATTCTCGACTGGACTACGCTAACTCCCTCTACATAGGATTACCCCAATATCAACTTGCGCGCCTACAACTCATCCAAAACACGGCGGCAAGACTGATAACAGGGAAAAAACCCTGGGAATCCATCTCCCCTTCCCTGAGGAACCTACATTGGCTAACCGTAAGGAATCGGATCACATTCAAGACCCTCTGCCTCACCCACAAATGTACACATGGAAACGCTCCGCAATACCTCCTCGAGAAAATAAAACACTACACACCGAATCGCAGTCTTCGATCGGCTAATCAAAATCTTCTCCTCATTCCTAAATCCCGCTACAAATCAAAGGGGGAACGGAGATTCGCTGTCCAGGGACCACGGCTATGGAACGCTCTACCAACCGACATTCGCATGGAAGAAAACCATCAGGCCTTCAGGAAGAAACTCAAGACCTACCTCTTCTAGAAGCTCGACAACTAAACGCCAATACAGCGCCTTGAGGCGATTCAGTTCGCATTGTAGCGCTATACAAGTTATTCATTCATTCATCTGACCTCTGTGATTGCCAACAAGGGTTTTGCCACCAAGTACTAAGTCATGTTTTGCGAAGGGGTCAAGTACTTATGTTACTCATCCATTTTTATATTTTTTCTGGATATTTTCTCTTTTCTCTCACTGTTAAAATAAACCTACCATTAAAATGATAGACTGATCATTTCTTTGTCAGTGGGCAAACGTATAAAATAAGAAGGGGATCAAATACTTTTTTCCTCACTGTATATCTTTAAAAAAAAAAAATTACTCATTTGGTTTTAATGATTTAAACCAACGACCAATCGCCAAGGACGATCTCGGACTTTCAGTGCTGCCATTCTGTTTATTGCCTCCGATGCCGCGCATCTCGGCATGTAAGTCCCAATACCTGTCCAATGTCCCAGATCTCCAATAAAGCCGCCTGTATATAAGAAAACTGGTGACTTTGTAAGATGGGGAATTCCTCGGAGTCTGTATATGAGTAGAGCCAGACAGATGTGACCGTGTTAAACTCGGGGAGAGAGAACGATTGAAAGACAAGGAGAGGCGCAGAGAGACCAGGCATGGGATTATAAAACATAGGAGAGGTGAGAGAAAGCGAGAGGGAGGAGAGAACCACACATTGGGAGAGAGAAGAGTGAAAAGAGAGAACGGAGAGATGAAAGAAGAGCAGAGAAGGAAAAGAGGATTGAAGGAGAGTTGAAGAGAAACTTAAAGAGACCCTGTCACCAACTTTACAAATGACATGAAAAAGCACAGAAATATAAGTACACAGTAGACCGCGGTCTCCCCGTCGCTCCTCGCACATCACAGTCCTCTCCCTTTCTGCCAGTGTCTGATTACGGCCCGCGACTCCTCTGCCAATCACACAATTCCCTACATAACCTTTATAGGTTAGCTGTAGGCTGGCGGAGGAACCTAGAGAGAGGTGAAAGATCTGCCTCTTTAAAAAAGATAACCTAGCAGGGCCCCATTAAAAAGTTGAAGAAGGTTTAAAGAGTTCAGTGATTAGCAGTAACAAAAAGTTCAACAGTATGTAATGCAGAGTGTGGAGGTCAGGATTATGTAATGCAGAGTGTGGAGGTCAGGATTATGTAATGCAGAGTGTGGAGGTCAGGATTATGTAACGCAGAGCGTAGAGGTCAGTAGTATGTAACGCAGAGCGTAGAGTCAGGATTATGTATTGCCGAGGGTAGAGGTGAGTAGTATGTAATGCAGAGCGTAGGAGTCAGGATTATGTAATGTACAGCATAGAGGTCAGGATTATGTAATGCAGAGTGTAGAGGTCAGTAGTATGTAATGTAGCGTCTAGAGGTCAGGATCATGTAATTCAGAGTGTAGAGGTCAGTAGTATGTAACGCAGAGCGTAGAGGTCAGGATTATGTAATGCAGAGCGTAGAGGTCAGTAGTATGTAATGCAAAGCGTAGAGGTCAGAATTATGTATTGCCGAGGGTAGAGGTCAGAAGTATGTAATGCAGAGCGTAGAGGTCAGGATTATGTAATGTACAGCGTAGAGGTTAGGATTATTTAATGCAGAGTGTAGAGGTAAGAGTATGTAATGCAGAGTGTAGAGGTCAGTAGTATATAATGCAGAGTGTAGAGGTCAGTAGTATATAATGCAGAGTGTAGAGGTCAGTAGTATATAATGCAGAGTGTAGAAGTCAGTATTATGTAATGTAGCGTCTAGAGGTCAGGATTATGTAATGCAGAGCGTAGAGGTCAGGATTATGTAATGTAGCATCTAGTAATGGACAGTATAGGGGTCAGTAGAATGTAGCCCACAGTACAGAGGTCAGTAGTATATAATGCAGAGTGTAAAAGTCAGTATTATGTGATGTAGCGTCTAGAGGTCAGGCTCATGTAATGCAGAGTGACGAGATTAAGTTTATGTAAGTTGCGTTTAGAGGTCAGTAGTATATAACACACAGTGCAGGGGTCAGGAGTAAGTAGCACACAGTGCAGGGATCCGGAGTAAGTAATGTAGGGATAACTATTATGTAATGCAGGATTCAGGAGTAGGTAAAGCAGAGTGTAAAGGTCAGGAGTGACAGAGTGCAGAGGTCAGTAGTATATAATGCAGAGTGCATGGGTCAGGAGCATGTAGCGCAGAGTGTAGAGGTCAGTAATGTGTAATGCGCAGTACATGGCTCAGTAGAATGTAGCCCACAGTGCAGAGGTCAGTAGTATGTAATGCAGATTGCGAGGGTCAATAGTAGGTATCACAGAGCGTACAGGTTAGTAGTATTTAATGCAGAGAGTAAGTAACACACAGTGCAAAGGTCAGGTGTAATGCAGAGTACAGGGGTCAGGAGAATGTAATGCAGATTGCGAGGGTCAATAGTAGGTATCACAGAGTGTACAGGTTAGTAGTATGTAATGCAGAGTGTAGAGAGTAAGTAACACACAGTGCAAAGGTTAAGTGTAATGCAAAGTACAGGGGTCAGGAGTATGTAGCGCACAGTGCAGAGGTTAGTAGTATGTAACACTATATGCAGAAGTCAGATGTAGCTAACACACATCTCCCCCACAAGCAAAAATACCCCCCTGCTGGTAGAAACAAACTACGCCTTGCTAAAATTGCTCACAGTACAAATACCCTCACTAGGAGAGTGGGGACGCCCTCCCTGGTCTCACCTCGGCTGTGTCACATGACACGTCGGAGCCAAGGAGGAGCCTAGGAATTCCTAAAACCTATTGCCACTCTGATCTGTGGTCTGAGGGGTAGGGACCACTTGTGCCTGTGGGGCATTACAGGAGGTACATGATCTGCATAATATGCTATTTAAAAAACAAATTAACTATTACCTTGATGTACTTCTATTTGGGATTATAGCAATGTTCTCACCCCTGCTCAACCCTGTCTTGGTATGATGACCCCAGCGCTAATGTATGAAAGGACTTTATTGTTTCAGAGACAAACACGGTTTATGGGAACCCTGGTATGGCACGCTGCAAAGGTCATTCCTATAAAGAGATACCCTTCCACTTGTTCAAGATTAACTGTTGCACCATTACAGCCTAACAATCCAAGATCTGAAAGCTTCCCATTGCCTGGATAGGAAGGCTGCAGTTGATCTCATACAGATGTACAGAGCACCAAGTACCCAATTACCCACACTAAAGACGGCATTTGCCCAAAGCGGTCTTCATCAATGGAACCATACTTTGAAAAAGAACTTTCAACTGCTTCCAAAAATCAGGCCAGCCGGTTAGGGCGGGACAGTGCATAAAAAAAAAAAAAAAAAAAGTAAATAAAGAAAAAATAAAGAAAAAATACCCAATTTGTTCAACAAAGGGGAGGAGGGGCGGATGGGAGGAACATGCTCTGGAGGGCGAAGATCAGCTTTAACATCCCAGGACATACTTCAAGAAACCCTACAATACCTTCTTCTCCGATAGGTTTAACCCACCATCAATCTCTCTGATTAAGTCCAATAATGGGTGAAACGTGTCAAAAGAGGTGGTCAACACTTATATGGTTATCTATTATGTATTTACCGCAGTTATATTTTTCACAGACACCTTGAAGTCTATATTGGACATCACCAGCCACGACAACATGAACTTCCTTGTTCCGGTGGGGAGTTGTGGTTGTGCTCCGTCCTGGGGGTCCTTCCCCCTCAGCTCCCGGTGGAGACATTTGTGATACTCCCTGGCCTCTCACTATCCTGCTGTGACAGGTCGAGTCCTCGAGTGAGTAGGGGGGTGAACATTTCCCCTCCCAAGGTCCCCCCCCCCCCCATTTTTTTTCTCCTTTCCCCTTGACCTTTTCTGTTATTGAAGGTAGTATACGTTCAATGTTTCATATCATCATTCTTTCTACAGAACTGTCATACGCATCCCCCGAAACGCGTAGAGTTTACAAAGATGCATACCCCAATGACTATGTCTGTGAGGACATTTATTCCTTGTTAATATGTTTTATTTGAATTTGTACATGGAGCAATATCGGTAACGGTATCACATATCTTTCCATGGTTCATGTATATCCTTTGCTACATCTGAGTTTTAGTAATTACAACCTTCAATGCAATACCTATTTTGGCTACAGTAGGTCACGTCTATGGTTGGTAAAAATTATTTTTGTACATCCGGTTCTTTGTTGTGCCTCATCTAAAGTCCCAAACTCTTTTCTCCCCTTTGTACTTCAAGAAACCCTACAATACCTTCTTCTCCGATAGGTTTAACCCACCACTAATCTCTATGATTAAAGTGGTTGTACACCCTGTACAACCAGTTTTACCTACAGGTAAGCCTATATTAAGGCTTATCTGTAGGTGCTTAAAATATCTACTAAACCTCCATGGTTTAGGAGATATTTACTAAAAAGACGAGCGCCAATGACTATGGCGCATGCGCCCTTTAGAAAGGGCACATCGTGCTGTTTCTAATAGGGGTCATGTCGTCACTGGCGGCTCCCATGCATGGGAGTGACGTCACGCGACTCCGGCCAGTCACAGAGACCCGGAGTTCGCAGCCCCGGAAGGAAGAGAGGGAAGATGGAAGCTCCCTGCTCATGGGGACAGTGGTGACATTGCAGGCTTCCGTGTCAGGTAAGTGATATATATATATATATATATATATTTATTTATGTATATATGTATGTATGGTATGTATGTATGTATGTATGTATGTATAGTAGCCCATTTTGCTTTACTTTGCAGGTAAATAGAGAGGAAGTAAAACCCACCAGGGCTTACTTCCTCCTTAAGTCCAGTAGTGGGTGAAACGTGGCAAAAGAGGTGGTTCTGTCCCCAAATAAATCTTTACAAGGATTGGATGTTGCGTTTTGTTGCCGCTTGTTTTTCTCTGAATGGGTTGAGATCTCGGGGGCGTAAGAGGAGCCCAAGCTTGGTGTCTGGAACCAGTCAGCGAAATGCGTGATCCACTATATAGAAGGCAACTAGAAACATTTACTAATTTGACACGGGTTTTAATCCTCTTTCCAAAATTTGAGAGAGAAAAAAGGGCTCTACATACAAGTACATCTTCTTCATCTACCTTATAAAGCCCCAACCCAGCACTACCCATCTACCTTCCTCTCTACCTTAAGCTCTGCTATCACCTTCCACCATCACCTCCCTTCTTTATAGGATATAGCGCCCCCTACATCCTGCTGTCAGCTCAGACAGGCCCCTCCAGCATCTTGTTTTTCTTGATTACTTACTTAGCTAGGCCGAAAAAAGACACAAGTCCATCCAGTTCAACCATAAAAAAAAAGAAATAATAAATAAAAATAAAATATATCGTACAATCCAATAAACCCCATTCTATACCCACAGTTGATCCAGAGGAAGGCATTTTCGGATTTTCCCTGGATCAACTTTACCTATAAATGTTAGTACCCAGTTATATTATGTACATTTAGGAAAGTATCCAGACCTTTTTTAAAGCAATCTACTTAGCTGGCCAGAACCACCTCTGGAGGGAGTCTATTCCATATTTTCACAGCTCTTACTGTGAAGAAACCTTTCCGTATTTGGAGATGAAATCTCTTTTCCTCCAGACGTAAGGAGTGCCCACTTGTCCTCTGTGTTGACCGTAAAGTGAATAACTCAACACCAAGTTCACTATATGGACCCCTTATATATTTGTACATGTTGATCATATCCCCCCCTTTAATCTCCTCTTCTCAAGAGTGAATAAATTCAGTTCCTCTAATCTTTCCTCATAGCTGAGCTCCTCCATGCCTCTCATCAGTTTGGTTGCCCTTCTCTGCACTTTCTCCAGTTCCCGATATCCTTTTTGAGAACTGGTGCCCAAAACTGAACTGCATATTCCAGATGAGGTCTTACTAATGATTTGAACAGGGGCAAAATTATAGTCATCATGACTGTGTAATGAGGTCACCCACTCTGAATGATCATGACACACCGCTGATGAGCCAAACCACTCCACGCTGTGTAGCCAATCAATGTTGTATTAATATGTTAACTCTTTAGGGCAGACACTGAAAGTTAAAAGGTATATTAGGGGTTCGGGAGAAATGGAGAATCCATAAGGGTACTAACTAGTGGCTAGAGCTCATAGTACATAATGACAGTGTTAAAGAAATTATAACCCCTCTAGTTGGATGTCCAGAGAAGCCACACTTTGCCATGTTTACATCCTCTGTTCATATAGGTGATCTTATACGTGGGAAGCAAAGCATCTATCATGGCCGCCCAGGATGCCGACGTGGGAGACTCTGCCGAAGTCCACTTCAGCGGGATTTCCTTTTTTTGCATAATACAGGAGGTAAGAAATCAACAATTTAAAATCATGGGACCTTTGTGTGTCATCATGAAATCCTAGCAGGGCTAAAGCTAGTGAGACAGGTAAAGATAGTTGTAGGCATGTCCAAAGTCCGGCCCCGTGGACCAATTGCGGCCCACGTTCCAGTTCAATGTTGTCCCACTGGTAATTTGGATGTATATATTTTTTGTGGCCCCCAACAAACTCCCGAGCACCGCTCAGGGATTCGTTGGAGGGCCACAAAAGATATACAACGTATTTATCGTTCTGGCAGCCTTGGAGGGGACAGGGAGGGGGGGCGGGACGAGTGCCGTCAGATTACATACAGGAGAATCTCCGTTTACTCGGCGGCCTCTGTAATAGGAAGTCCCTTCTCCTGGGCTGGCATTGGACGACTGTTCTGTCTATCATAGGAGGCGGGAGTTTGTATTGAAGGAGGACGGCGACTAAACAGGAGATTCTCCTGTATGTAATCTGTTGGCGCTTGTCCCGCCCCCCTCCCTGTCCCCTCTGAGGCTACAGGTGGGCATCGATCAGGCTGAACTGATGGCAATGGTGAGGCTGCATTCAGAGGCTGCATTCATGGCAATGGTGAGGCGGCATTCATTCATGGCAATGGTGAGGCTGTATTCATTCATGGCAATGGTGAGGCTGCATTCATGGCAATGGCTAAGCTGCATTTATAGCAATGGCGAGGCTGCTGCAATGGTGAGGCTGCATCATGGCAATGGTGAGGCTGCATTCATGGCAATGGTGAGGCTGCATTCATGGCAATGGCTAAGCTGCATTTATAGCAATGGCGAGGCTGCATTCATGGCAATGGCGAGGCTGCATTCATGGCAATGGCGAGGCTGCATTCATGGCAATGGCGAGGCTGCATTCATGGCAATGGTGAGGCTGCATTCATGGCAATGGTGAGGCTGCATTCATGGCAATGGTGAGGCTGCATTCATGCAATGGTGAGGCTGCAGATGGGCACCGACCTTTATTTTTCCTTCACAGTTCCTTATTTAAAATGTAATTTTTTAAATGAAACTTTCCTCCTAAAGTCAAGGTGCGTGTTATACGTTGATAAATAAGGTATATCCAAAAAACACGCCCAAACTCATCCTTAGATTCTTCACCACACACAGCCACAAAGGCAAGAGAATTCTTGTTGGGCAGTGTATTAGTTCATTTGCATTTAATTTTAATGGTTCAAAGAATGACCTGACCGAAGGTTCATGTATCCCTATGGACAAGAGGGTGTAAACCGATTTTACCCCCCCCCCCCCATCCTCTGGGTCTGAATAGCCCGCCCCCCCCCCCCAAAAAAAAAAAAAAAAAAAAACGGGAGAGGACTTCATCCTCTTCCGTTTATGTGGAATGGATCAGAGATAGCCGGGTGTAAACGCACAGCGGATTCCATTTACTCCCGGCCGCCCATTGAGCAGGGCGGGGCTTTGCCCGTGTCCGCTCTGCAGTTACTGAGCAGACAGGGATGTGTCATCTGCCCACTCTGCTCCGATCAGCAGGGGGGGATCAGCTCACAGACCGCAACGCAATCCACTGCGCGTAAAAGGGGCCTAAAAATGATTTCACCTAAACGCACGTTGCGCGGTCTGCCTCAATTTCGGGGCTTAAACCAGTTACCTCTCACAATTCAAATATTCGGGCAAATCATTCAGCTCCAACTTTAACTGACCCAAGTACGCCAGTGGTAGGGACATTAGAGTGTAAGCTCCTTTGGGCAATGACTGAATGGTTCAGCGATCTCCTTAAATCCAAGCTGAATATTTTGGCACAGCATTAAGAAAATAAAACAAGGCGGAAAATCTGATCTTGGGCTGTAACAAGCGACCCCCCCATTTTATGTCTTGGCCCCTTATCCCTCCCTATGTACAAAGAACTCAAGCCAATAAAGCAAGAATAAGTGCAAACAGCCAGCAGAAGACAGAGGAGAGGGGAGGCAGCACTGAGGATTACAAGCTCTCTATTGTTCTGCCATCTTCTTTTTTTTTTTTTTTTTTTAAACAGCAGTAACGCTCTTCACAGTCATTTTATTTGTCATGAAAAGCCCTTTTATATTCCTCTGTGATATTTCTGCCTCTCCATTGTTTGCACAGCCCTCTAGTAAAACTCCTACTCCAAGCCCAGACTTTTTGCTGCAGAGGCGGCTGCCATCTCCAAGGAGGGGGCTGAAGGGGTTAACCCACTAGGGGTGAAGCGACAGGAATGAGGATGCCCCTGCCAACCAATCGGGGTGCTGAGCATCCCTCCGACCAATCGCAGGCGAAAGCAGCAGCTTAGCCCCTCCCACTACAGCCTGGAGGAGTCAAATCAGTTCATGATAGTAAACAAGAGAAAGGGAATAGAGAAAGGGGAGGGAGGGGCTGGGTGGGGAGAAGGGGAGGAGGAGGAATAAAATAAAGGACAAAAAAAAAAAAGAAAAAATGAATGTTGGCCAAGGGAGGTAGATATGGAGGTGTCGGGGAGTAAAATGACAGAGGGGGGCAAGAGGGAGAATACATGGCGGGCAGGCAGGGAACGCCGCGTTCCTTTATAAAAATCTGCAAGAAGAAGAAGGGCTGCGGAGAAGATGGGGCGCCCATACAAAGGGCAATCCCTCTACATAAAAGGGGCAATCTAAAGCTGCTAGAATTGCGGTCGAAATTTTGCATTTTAAAGAACGTTCGTTCAATTTTCTAATCGTTAGTGGGGTCAAATCGGCGTTCGTTTTCAACCGCAGCGACGAGAAAATTCAAAAGAAGCGCAATCGAGAATCTCTCCAACGGACCAAATTGTAAAGGGTTCATTTTTATTTGCCTAGCCACGTTTTTCGACTGCCCCAAGCTGGCCGAGGGTGTACACATTGCTGCAGGAAGAATTATACCCCCTGCTGCATTTGGTGGGCACTAGCGCCTGCTGAACCTGAATGGGGCCACGCTGCGGCCCCATGTGGCCCCATGTGGCGTGACAGTGCAGCATTTGGGGGGTTTAAAATAAGCAGAGGAGGTAACATGTCACCCCCCCCCATCCTCTGCCTGTCAAACACTTCTGAAAAGCGATCCGAGTGTGGTTCACTTGTCAGAGGAGAGGCAGTTTGGCCGCTAGTGTATGTGGTTTTGATTTGTGAAAGCCCATTTATTCCGAAATCGAACGTGAGGGCTTGTTCCCACTAGCTTTTGAGGGGGTAGTAAAAGACAGGTTTTTAATGCCCCCCTTTCCTTGTGAGCAGTGAATAGGTCACCTCCTCACTGCCTCTGAAAAGCACTCGGAGCATGTATGGTATTTCAGAGGCGTGGCAGTTTTGCCGCCAGTGTATGTGGTTTTTGTTTGATTTCATAAGCGTGAGGGCTCGTTCTCACTAGCAGTTGAGGGGTGGTAAAACCCCACAGTTGAGACACATTTTTACACCCCCTCCTCCCCTAATCGCTACCCCTTTAGCTGTGGCGGCAGCAGCCAGGGGTCTACACATTCCGTGGTCACAATGCTCTGCAGCTACAGCACAATTTAGCACAATGGTGGGTGGGTGGGCGTGCGGCACGCCGAATACAACCCAATCAAATTATTGGGGCCACTCTGCAACATGTGCACTGCGCATGGTTGCAGCAGCATGTACGCTAGTGCGGGGTTCTAGAGGTTAAAGCAAGTAGTAAGGAGGCAATAAAACACAATCACAGCCACTGAGCCAATCAGGAGACAGAAGGGGCGGGGGGCCGAGCCACGGCTCTGTGTGTGAATGGATATGCAGAGAAGCAGCTCGGGTGCCCCCATTGCAAGCGGTTTGCTCTGGAGGCACTCAGCAGGAGGGAGGGGACCAGTGTGGGAGCCAAGAAGATGAGGATCGGGGCCACTCTGTGTAAAACCACTGCAACAGGGCAGTTAAGTATAACATGTTTTTTATTTTAAAACAAAAACTTTAAAATTACGTTAAGCACTTTCGAACGACATTGATCCAAGTCATTGAATGCACTAAGAATTTTCGTACAAACATTCGTTCAACAATCTACTAATGTATGGCCAGCTCAGGCAAGGGCTCGATCAGTGAGCAAGTCCTGAGTTCATCATGGAGGGAGATCGTTATACGAAGGTGATGACAGAACAGGAAAATCAAGTGCACCATTTTTGTAAAAACACAGCGAGAGTAAAAACGCATAGTGCAAAAGTGATGTCTCGCAACCCGAAAAACGTGCTACAGTTTCAAATGCGTAGGGGTTCCATTAAGAACGAATGGCAGCCCCTTGCGTCGGCAAAGGAGCAGCGTGGTTCGGCTGTGGGTGTGGAACCTAGCCTCACACTGTGAATCGCACAGAAATGCGCAGCACGTTCACGACTCACAAATGATCCGGGTGCAGTGCCATTTCAGCCCATAAATGGCACCAGACCCCACCAAAAGTACAGTGCATGTATTGAAAATCACAGAGCAACCGGATCGTATGGTACTACTGTACATGCAATCCAGTGCAGGCAAACGCACTGCATTTGCGGCCTCTGTTTGGGGTGTCAAGTTAACATTGACAACCGCTACAAATCGCAAGTTGCTTTGATGAAGGCTTCTTAGCCGAAACGCGTCAGCATATAGCCTGTACCCGTGTACCCATGTAACCAATAAAGGACTTTTATTCAATAAGCATCCGAGTTGCCAGCCCTTTTTGATTCAAGTATTGTATTTGGGGCCTGAACGTCCTGGCTGGAGCACCGGATCACAGTTTGTGGACTTTCATATTGGCAGTGGAGCCGGGGTAACATTTTGTTTCACAAATCGCAAGTGCAGTTCCTGACATCATCCAATACAATGCAGGACCAGTAGGCCTGCATTGTACATGAGGACACCGACATCTCACCACAACCCTGTAGCATCAGAAATGGACCTTGTGCTCCTCCACCTTCCATTTGAAGATGCCCCACAGATGCTCAATAGGGTTCAGGTCTGGAGACATGCTTGGCCAGTCCATCACCTTTACCCTGAGCTTCTTTAGCAAGGCAGTGGTTGTCTTGGAGGTGTGTTTGGGGTCGTTATGTTGGAATACTGCCCTGTGGCCCAGTCTCTGAAGGGAGGCGATTGATCATGCTCTGCTTCAGTATGTCACAGTTGGCATACATGGTTCCCTCAATGAACTGTAGCGCCCCAGTGCCCGCAGCCCCAGACCATGACACTCCCACCACCATACTTGACTGTAAGCAAGACACACTTGTCTTTCTACTCCTCACCTGGTTGCCGCCACACACGCTTGACACCATCTGAACCAAATAAGTTTATCTTGGTCTCATCAGACCACAGGACATGGTTCCAGTAATTCCTGTCCTTAGTCTGCTTGTCTTCAGCAAACTGTTTGCAGGCTTTCCTGTGCATCATCTTTAGAAGAGGCTTCCTTCTGGGAGGACAGCCATGCAGACCAATTTGATGCAGTGTACGGCGTATGGTCTGATCACTGACAGGCTGATCCCCCCCCCCACCCCTTCAACCTCTGCAGCAATGCTGGCAGCACTCATACATCTATTTCCCAAAGACAACCTCTGGATATGACGCTGAGCACGTGCACTCAACTTCTTTGGTTGACCATGGTGAGGCCTGTTCTGAGTGGAACCTGTCCTGTTAAACCACTGTGGCCACCGTGCTGCAGCTCAGTTTCAGGGTCTTGGCAATCTTCTTATAGCCTAGGCCATCTTTATGTAGAGCAATGATTCTTTTTTTCAGATCCTCAGAGAGTTCTTTGCCATGAGGTGCCATGTTGAACTTAAAATGACCAGTATGAGAGAGTGAGAGCGATAACACCACATTTAACACACCTGCTCCCCATTTACATCTGAGACCTTGTAACACTAACGAGTCGCATGACACCGGGAAGGAAAAATGGCTAATTGGGCCCAATTTGGACATTTTCACTTAGGGTTGTACTCACTTTTGTTGCCTGCGGTTTAGACATTAATGGCTGTGTGTTGAGTAATTTTGAGGGGACAACAAATTTACACTGTTATACAAGCTGTACACTCACTACTTTACATTGTAGCAAAGTGTAATTTCTTCAGTGTTGTCACATGAAAAGATAGAATAAAATATTTACAAAAATGTCAGGGGTGTACTAACTTTTGTGAGATACTGTATATCAAATTCATTATCTCCTGGGCAAAACTAGCAGTTAACCCTTGCAGGTTTAAAGCAAGCCCATTGTTTTGCCATATAAGGGAAAAGCCAGGAGCCAACTCATACTTCTGTGCTTCAAAACAATGCATGCGTCTTTAACAGATTCTTTTACACATTTTTTACATTTATTTTCTTATTTATTATGCATTGCAATGTGAGTTTGCTGCGTTTTCTGTATGCGGAGGACATTTATCGTACAGCTCCATTTATTAACATACTGATTACCATACTGATAGAATCCTACTATCTTCAGGACATATTGTCCCGTACCTCCAGTGTCCCGTGAAATGTTCCACCATGCAAGGTTTAGCACACAATTTCTGCAGCGAGCGGTACAAGGAGAACTTGTATGGTGCTTTTTAAATTCTTTATTTATCATCTGGAAAACACTTGCTGGAAAATGCAATAATTTGTAGAAAGCAAAATTGGTAAAAAAAAAAAAAAAAAAAACGCGTTGATTAAATCCATGGCAATGAAATTACTGCAGAATGCTTCATTTGAAATAGGCACAGCTAAAAGCCTGTTAAAGTGTTTGTAAACCCTTCCATATACCCAACTCCTGGAGTGGGGGGAGGAGATGTGGGGGTCCTTTTGGCCAGCTATGGGCTGCCCGACAGTCCCAGCAAAGTGATGCATACCAGGTCCCAAATTCTCTATTAGAATAGAGAAGCAACTGGAGCTGGCTGCCCTTGTTTCCAAGGCCAGCGGGGGGGGTGAAGGACAGTGTGCTTCAGTGGCGGAACTACCAGGGTCACAAAAGTCACACTTGCGACTGGGCCCTGAGTATTGGCTCCATCGCGAGTGACTATTATACTGTACTTTACCTTACTCTCCACCCCTGATGAAAGTTTACAAGATTAACTATAAACGCGTCGGGTTTGGGGGTATCCAATCCTCTATGAGAGCATAAGTGCTATCTTACTGTTTTATGTTTTTCTGTCTTTTTGTTTTGTACTGTATTGCGTATTGTTACTATACAGACGCTAGTCGTCTGTTTTTATCATTTTTTGTACCGATAAATACTATATTTTATAGCTTTGTTGCATGTGTTGGTGGTCTGTCAAAGTCCCATTCAGGGGGTCTCTTTGGTCTGTATACACGGATGGGACCACCACAATGCTATTGTTGATACAGTGGGAGTCTCTTTTTTTCTTATCTGGGCCCTGGTATTCCGTCACCATGGGGGGGTGGTGGGACCATAAGATTCGGTTCACACTGTCGCAACCCCAATGTAGTGAGACTTGCTTGTAATTTCCTTACTTGCAACTTTTGTGACTTAACATTGAAGTCTATGACACTCATTAAATAAGACGGTACCCATTGAAATTAATATGTTTTGATTCGTCATGCAACTTTATGTGTCACAGTGTGAACTGGGCTTATAAAGGGCCCTGTGATGGGAGTAGAGGGCCCCAAGATCAGTTGGAAGGGCCCCAGGACCGATGGAAAAGGTGGACAGGAGGGCCCTTTATGGTTTCTTGAAGGTTCTTTTTTTCTTATCTGGGCCCTGGTATTCCGTCACCATGGGGGGGGGGGGGGACCATAAGGTTCGGTTCACACTGTCGCGACCCCAATGTAGTGAGACTTGTTTGTGGATCTTGGCGTCATGGAGGATCTCACTATATATGCTGCTGATGCCTTTCCTTTGCAAGTCCGAGCCTACGAGACTGCACTGGAGACCCATTTTCAGGCAGCTGAAGCTGAATGGTGAGTAGTATCTTGTTGATCAGCACACAGTGTTTTGCCGAAAATCTACAGAAGCCTCCTGCTGCCATCAAGTTTGGCTGAATTGAACACGTTATGTTGAGAGGGAAGCCATTGGATCAGTCCTACAGCTTGCAATAAAAGCATGATAGTAACGTATGGATTTAAAGTGCATCTGTAGCCCAAACTTTCTTTTCGGTTTGTTATGGACAGAGTAGGGAAGGTTTAGCATGGGTGTTGGTAACACATCGATCGCGATCTACCGGTTACTCACCCTAACCAAAGAGCTATTTTAAGAATGCCGGTGAGCAGCTCTGAGACCACCACTATTTATAACCGCTCGGCTACATCAGGCACAACTCAGCCTTCAGAAATCATTAAAAGCCATTGATTTTCGAGTCTGAGCCGTGTCACACAGAAGAACATCAAACAGATCTCAGAAAGGTGGTGGCCTCGGGGCTTGGAGGAGACCAGTTAACAGCTGAGGATATTTGGATGGGTTTCAACTCTCTCTTTGACAGTGAAAAACCTCTGTAAGAGAAGAGCTTGAGTCCAGTTTTACCCTTGTGAGACCTTCGTAATAATGTCCCTGACAATGATGACCACTGCAGGGTGGTATGATAAAAAGTGTAACTGAGAGCTTAAAGTGGAGTTCCGCTTAAAAAAAAATGTAATAAAAGTCAGCAGCTACAAATACTGCAGCTGCTGACTTTTAATAAATCGGACACTTACCTGTCCTAGGGTCCAGCGATGTGGGGGAACGAAGCCCCGCTCATCTCTCCCTCCTCTCTGCATTCACCGGCATTGCAACTGTGGGCGCCTGGCTGTGGCTTCCCAGCCGAGCACCCACTGCGCATGCGTGACTGGCCGGGCAATCATCTGGAACCTGTGACGTGTCCCAGATGATTGCAGAGAGGGAGGGGGGAGAGGTGATCTTCCTTCCGGCGCCATAGGTGCGCCAGGAGGAAGTGGGAGCTGGAACCCTCTAAAACAAGGGTATGCGCTGCCCCCCCCCCCCCCCCCAAAAAAAATGACATGCCAAATGTGGCATGTCAGGGGGTTATCGCCCTTAAAGCGGAAGTTCCATTTTTGGGCGGAACTCCACTTTAAAGTCTAATGTTCTTTAAAGTGGGGTTCCACCCACTTTTACAACTCTTCAGCATCCCTCACTAAACTGTGCACTGTAAACAAATTGGATTTTTTTTTTTTCCAGCACAGACTGTATATCTGCTGTATTCATTTTTCACTTCCTCCTCCCTGGCCGCGGCCCATCGCATCATTTCCTGTTTGCAATGCCTCCTGGGAAGGGGCAGCAACTTCCTCTGACACTGCCGTTGCTATGGAAACCTGACCTGAAACCTATTACACTGCTTATGCTGCACTGAGCATGTACGAGATCTGCAAGGATGAGATCCAGGAAGAAATACAGTCTGGCTTCAGATGCCCACACTTAAGATGACCACGGCCTGCTGCAAGTTTATAAAATAACAAACTACTGCTAAAAACTAACAAAACAGACCTTAGTTTACAGACTAACTTTACTAGAATACATTAAGCTTGTGTATTATAGGGGTATTTTTATTTAAAAAGTATAATTTCGTCCGGAACACCGCTTTAAGAGAGAATGTCACCTGCACATTCAGTCCAGAAAAAGAGTGAACTTGAGGAGCTGGATACAAACATTTGGATGGTCAAAGAAGTCAGTCTTCATGTCTGGTTACTTGCATTAGGCAGCTCCACATGTCGGCAGGTACAGTCTGTTTTGTCAGCAGTGTCAATGCAGGTGATGAAGGAAGTCAAGAAGGACCTAGCTCCTCTATGGTTTCCTCGGTCATAGGGAGGCAGCTATCCGATTGGATGCTGGCACCCCATGTGACTTTGGTGGCTATCTTGGGTCAGGCAGAGTCTATTTAGGACCCTGGCCCCCAGGTTTGGCATGCATTTTGCGAGTGGCTAGAGTAGAGACAGGTCACCCATCTGTCAGGGACAGTGCTTAGCGCCAGGAGTAGGGATAAAGCAGGGACACGCCATTCTTCCTGGAAGCCTTCCCATTTGGGTGCAGACTGGCCAGGCCACATTCCGCTCCTCGACACAGACACAGTCGGCACCTGTGGTCCATCACTGCCGCTTTGTGGTTACTTGTGAGTGCTCCCAGTTGGGTTGCCTTCACGCCAGGCCTGTTTGTATTACTGTACTTCTGTTACAATATTTTCTCGTTACCACACCTGGACTGTGTGTGTTATCTGCTACTGCATCATGATGCACCGATCCACACACACCATACTGGGGGGGGGAAGGGTTGCCAAGACTAGGAAATCCAAGTGTATTTGAAACCAATGTAAGCACCAAATCAACTATAGACTGTCCTGCCACTAACACTGGCAAGTATCCTTTGGCCACTGAAACGCGTTGGGTGCTTTTTGCGTCTGTGCTGTAACCGGTTGAGATATGGAAAATATTCAACTCTTAAAGGGGTAGTTCAACTTTACAGAAAAAATGTAAAAAGGTGAACACCGGACACTCTCCCCAGCCCCCTGAGCCCCCCTGTACAACCCGCTCTGGGGTTGCTGAGCTGTCAGTGCCCACGCAGCTGCTCCAGCATTGCAAGGATTTTAAATCCTAGCTCTTCTCACCTCTTCTTTGTGCAGCACTCCCAGGACGGACCAGACCGATTCACTGCAACGGCGCTGGCCAATCAAAATCAAGTTCTGAATGCGTTGCAAGATATAAGAGAGAAGAGCAGAGATTTTAAATCCCTGGGACCGCTGGAGGCAAGTACAGAAGGAACCAGGGGGTGGGGAGGATGTTCGGTGTTAGTTCACCTTTACCTTTTTTTACTGTAAAGATGAACACTTTAGGATGTTGGTTTGGTTCGATTACACCTGCACATACACTTGCACAGTGACAGTGCCTAATGGTAGCCCACAGACCCAGAAAGGTGCAATTACTGATCCTCACTACCTCACCACCTTCCCACTGTCCTAAGTAAGCTCTGGTGCTGCAAAGTATCAGAGCATACCCAGGTGGATGACAACATTATTACCACCATGTGACAGCGATTGGGTCAGATGATTGGTTGCTCAGGGCAGAGCACTGTCACATGAGGAGGTCACATGCTCCTCAATACCTGGCAGCCTTGCTACATTAGAGCAACAGAGCAAGGAGGTAGACTGAGTGGGGTGGGGACGCAGCTAGGGAGCATGGATAGGTGAGAATACCTTGCTGGTGGGTAGTCTATCAGGAGGCACGGTCACCTTGCCTTGTATCGGAGCGGTAACAAGAGCGCCACACCACTGCTAAGAGGTCCAAATACAACTTGATTCCATTAAAGGTCAGGGGTACAATCAAAAAAAGTAGCCAACATGTTTTGGGGAGTCCAAGTGCCCCCTTCATTGGGGGTTGAGTGACATCAATGTGAACAAACCAGAACTGAACTGGACATACAATTGTATTTTTTCCAGTGTGAATTATAAGCACAGGCCTTCTCAGCTTTTTTGGTAGCCAGTCAAGCCCGGATAAAGGGGGCGCTTGGACCCCCGAAACGCGTCAGTTACTTTTTTGGATTGTCCCCCTGACCTTTAAGGGAATCAAGTTGTATCTGGTCCTCTTAGCAGTGGTGTGGCGGTTCAATTTCAGTTCTTCTTACATTACACTACAAACCAAGGAGATAGTGGAGATCCTCAGGGGTGTGGAAGCCACCTGCCCAGGAACCAGATCATTTACACCAATATCAATACCTTACATTATCAATATCAGTTAGATAATCCTACGGGTCCAACGATATCTTTACACTTTTCTTAACTATATGGGAAAAGTGACAGTGCTTCTTTAAAGGAAACCTCTACTGAGAGACATACAGATGGTGACATTGCTGAGCTCTCCCTGAAAACGCTGGTTGCTGGGATGTCTTGCTAATCAACTCAGTTCAATACTTTGAGTCACTGACCCTAAACAAGTATGCAAAGGCTTCGCTCTGATTTTCTAATCTGTATGCTGGTTCTGGGTCAGTTTACTGTCCTTCAGACTTTAGGGGGGTCGGACTGTGGCCATTGGTAAAATAAACTGTCCTGGCATCAGTGGGAGTAAACAATGCATCTTTGGTATTAGGAGGAGGAATAGCGCCCCCGTCCTTGGTGTCAGTGGGAGAAACAGCACCCCGTCGGTGGTGTCAGTGGGAGAAATAGTGCCCCATTGTTGGTATCACTAGGAGAAATAGTGTCCAATTATTGATATAAGTGGGAGGAATAGTTCCTCATTGTTGGTGTCGGTGGGCGGAATAGATCCCCATCGTTGGTGTAGATTTAAGAAGTAGTGCCCCATCGTTGGTATCAGTGGGAAAAATAGCCCCCCCCCGACATTGGTGTCAGTGGGAGGACAAGTGCCCCATTGTTGGTGTCAGTGGGAGGAATAGTGCTCCATCATTGGTATTAATGGGAGGAATAGTGTCCCATCATTGGTGTCACTAGGAGAAATAATGTCCCATCATTGTTATCAGTGGGAGGAATTGACCCATTATTGGTACCAGTGGGAGGAAAAGTGACCCACCATTGTTGTCACTAGGAGAAATAGTGTTCCATCATTATCAGTGGGAGGAATAGTGACCCATCATTGGTGTCAGTGAGAGGAGTAGTGTCCCATCATTGGTGTCAGTGAGAGGAGTAGTGTCCCATCATTGGTATCAGTGGGAGGAATTGACCCATCATTGGTAACAGTGGGAGGAATAGTGACCCAACATTGGTGTCAGTGAGAGGAGTAGTGTCCCATCGTTGGTATCAGTGGGAGGAATAGTGACCCATCATTGGGCTCACTAGGAGAAATAGTGTTCCATCATTATCAGTGGGAGGAATAGTGCCCCATCACTAGTGTCAGTGGAAGAAATAGTGCCCTGTTGATGCTAATAACAGAAATGATGCCCCATTGTTAGTGTTAGTGGGAGGAATAGTGTGCCAAGGGCTAGGTAACGTTAACCAAAGAGCTGCATTTGGCTCTGGGCCGCAGTTTGGCGACCATGGTTCTACATTATAAAAGACATTTATAAAAGCGTATCATAATGGGCCAAGACCCAGGGAACTCAGAGCAGAGATCTTACCAATAGATTTCCCTGGGGATAGAAGAAATGGTAATGTAATTTAAAGTGGAACGCCAGGCATTGTACCCGCATCCACTTCCCCCACCACCCCAGAATTTACTTTTAACCCCTACACATTTTTTTTCCTGCTGTCTTCTTGCGGGTTCGGGGAAGTCACCAGGACTTCCCCTTCTGGTACTGGAGGTTAGGCATTCTTCTGGACTGAGAAGCACTCATGTAATGATGTGTGGGTGTTGCTCAGCCATGGAGTACTGTGAGCCCAGACTGCATAACGATGCGCCCCCTAGGGGCCAATTAAACAGGCAGAGCTCACAGGAAATGGTCAAAATGATGGGATTATTCCGCCTGGCAGTGTAGACCGAGGAGGAAGTCGGGGGCAACACTAAAATGTAGAGAGGGTATGTGAAAATCACCCCCATTTTCTTTATTATACGGGGGGGGGGGGGCTGTAAATGTATAAAATCCTGCAGTTCTACATTAACTCACCAGCATTCTGTAAATTTCAGCATGTAATCTAATGACCATTCACAGGATTAGGAGATATTTTTAATCTATTTTAATTTTTTTTAGAACAATCCCAAACTGACACATGCCGCCTACAGAGAACAGAAGACATGCAGTGAATGCGACTGATCAGATAATGAAACGTTCTGCCCTCTTGTGGGCATAAATTACATTTCACTAAATCTGATGCAAGAAAACGGAAAAATGAGGAGATTTGCAGCCAAAATATTTTACTGGGGAAACATCTGAGTCAGTCAGCCGGTACACCAAGCAGGTTCAACCAAACGGACTCAAGTGTGTCCAACTTGCTTGTATGACTGCAAACACAAACATCCGACTATAAAAGGAAGAATTCTGGTGGATCTGGTGAAGATTTCGTGTTTATGGCAGGACCCCCCAATCTCACCAGGCAGCTGCTCTCTGGGAAAGTGCTGCTGATCTCATCCATCCCCATGTTTTTGAATCCCAAGAAATTTCACCCAAGCCAGACCTTCCTGTATGTGGCAGCACCACGTGACATCAATGCCTGGGGGCTGTGGAATCACATGTGCATGTCCAGCTGACCTTGGAAATCTGTGGCCAACCTAAGCTGGAGTCCTTTAACGCAATTTAAAGCAGATATGTAAAACAAAATCAACTTTTATCCATTTATGTGCTCATTAAACAAGTAGAAAGATCAGCAGGAGGACCCAGACTCAACCGCGAAGATAATGAAGAATAGGCGGCACGCCAATGATCTTCTCTCAGTAAGGACAGGTCAGTATGGGGCCTTCAAGGGCTACTGAAGCCCTGGAGCAGCCAGAATTGGAGCAGATGTGCATGGCAACCAATCAGCTTCTATCTTTCATTTTCAAAGCTTAACCGAAGAAGCTAAAGATCAAAGATGATTGGTTACTATGCACAGTGGCACCAGATTACGTCTGCTCCAGCTTTAGCAAATCACCCTAAGACCGGCCATACACGGAGCAAATTTCTGGAGGCAAGAAAGAGGGAAAGCAGAAGACTGACGAGTTCATCTCTGTCAGGGCTGGGCTCAGCCCTTCCTTCTCTGAGCTGACCGCTCAGCTGTCGGCTAATTGCCAGCTCCTATCTCTATCCACAGTTACTCAGCTGTTGATGATATCCTGCTCGTCAGTCCTGCCTACTTAAGCCGTCCAGTCCAGAGCATCTCTGCCTTCGCCTTGGTCAACATCACAAGAAACATCGCCTGCGGTCCTGTTTAAGGACTGCCTTTGCTGACATCCCTTCTGGCTCCAGATCCTGCTTGCTCTTCCACTACATTGATCCCTGACTTCTGGCTTGGCTGACTATTCGTTCTGGTTACTGAAAGGGGTTGTAAAGGTTCGCGTTTTTTCACCTTAACCACTTACCCACTGGGCACTTAAACCCCCTTCCTAACCAGACCAATTTTCAGCATTCGGTGCTCTCACACTTTGAATGACAATTACTCAGTCATGCAACACTGTAGCCAAATTAATTTTGTGTCCTTTTTTTCACACAAATAGAGCTTTCTTTTGGTGGTATTTAATCACTGCTGGTTTTTTAAAATTTTGCGCTATAAATCAAAAAATACTGAAAATTCGGTAAAAAAAAAAAAATTATTTGTTTTATTAAAATTTATTGCAGAGCATTGGCGGAGTATTGGCAGAGTATTGGCAGAGTATTGGCAGAGTATTGCAGAGTATTGGCAGAGTATTGCACAGTGGTGGCAGAGTATTGAAGAGTATTGCACAGTGGTGGCAGAGTATTGGCAGAGTATTGCACAGTGGTGGCAGAGCATTGCACAGTGGTGGCAGAGTAGGCAGTGTATTGCACAGCGGTGGCAGAGTAGGCAGTGTATTGCACAGCGGTGGCAGAGTAGGCAGTGTATTGCACAGCGGTGGCAAAGTAGGCAGTGTATTGCACAGCGGTGGCAAAGTAGGCAGTGTATTGCACAGTGGTGGCAGTGTATTGCACAGTGGTGGCAGTGTATTGCACAGTGGTGGCAGTGTATTGCTGTCACAGACCAGCGCTGTGGGCACTACACATCCAGCCCACAGCGCTGGTCCCATCTCATCCCCAATCGGTACAGAGAGGGGAGGGAGGAACCTGGCGTCATGACGTGACGCCGGTTTGTGTACATGTGATTGCTCCGTCATTTGACGGGGCGATCGCGTGGTAAATGGGCGATATCAGCAGCCATTTACCGTGATCCGAGGACCCGGCGATTACGGATGTTCCCGAGTGCGCGCCCCTGGGGGCGCGCGGGAGCAAGTTTCTGGGAGGACGTCCGTAGGACATCCACTCAGGATAAGCCGACTGCGCTGTAGACGTCTTTCGACTATGGCCTGGTCGGCATGTGGTTAATGCATCCTATGCATTAAGGTAAAAAAAACCTCGCTGTCATGGGCCCCCCAGCCCCCTCCTTTTACTTACCTGAGCCTGTTCACCTGCTGTGCGCGTCCCCTGGTGTCCTCTTCTCCACTGAGTCTGGCCGTTGATTGGATAGATTGATAGTAGCACAGCCATTGGCTCGCGCTGCTGTCAATCGCATCCAATGACGCGGCCACCGGGGGTGGCGGGACCGAGTCATACACTCGGCTTCTGTGGACGCCAAGTGTATACAACGGGAGCGCGCCCGCAAGCTAACCTCCTCTGGAAAGAGCTTCCCAGAGGGGGTTAGCTTTAGCGGGGAGGAGCCGAGACAGCCGCCGTGGGACCCCAGAACAGCAGGATCGGGGCCACTCTGTGCAAAACGAACTGCACAGTGGAGGTAAGTATAACATGTTTGTTATTTAAAAAAAACAAAAAACAAACCTATACAACCACTTGAACTATGTTTTGACTACGTTTGTTCTTTTTACTTTTATTATTAAACAAGTGTGATTTAACTGTACTTCTGTCTCAGTCTGATTTCATGGTTTATGACAATCTCACTGTCACTCTGCTCTCTCCTTCAAGTCCAAGTGATTGGCTCTTTGTGCTGCTTTTCCCTCCCCCAGTCTAAGCTCTGCTGTACAATGAATGCAAGGCCCTAAAAATGAAATCAAATTCAGATGCCTACACTGCCTGCATTACAAAAAATAAAATAAATACATGCAACAATGTACAAATGGATACAAAGCTTCCCTGATTTGTGTCTTTTTATCTGCCAGGAGTTCAGCTTTAACCCTGTGCACCAACCCCTCCCCTCCCCCTCCCTTCCCCCTCCCTACCACAATCCCAGGAAACCTGCCAGTAAACAATGTGTCAGCCATCGCTGACTTGTTTTTAAATGTGTGAGCGAAAGGTCCTGATTCATCATGAGTCACAAGTGTGGAAAAATAAGAAGTTCATGAAGACTCCTGTCCTGCGTACTTGTTCTGGGCACGCTACATAGCGAGGAGAAGATTGGCGGACCCGGGATTGGCTGCCTCTAGAAATGCTATTCAGCAACGGTGTGCTCTATAGTAGAAAATTATTATCTGTTAGAATTGTAAAAATTAAACAAATGATAAAAACCCAAAATAAGAAACACTTGAGAATTGGAGTGCTTTCTCACAATGGTGGTAAAGAGAAAAGTGTTTACTTACTTATCTAATACTGGTGGTCAGTGTAGGGAGCCCTAGTCTTGGTGGTCAGTGTAGGGAGCCCTAGTCTTGGTGTTCAGTGTAAGGAGCCCTAGTCTTGGTGTTCAGTGTAGGGAGCCCTAGTCTTGGTGTTCAGTGTAGGGAGCCCTGGTCTTGGTGTTCAGTGTAGGGAGCCCTGGTCTTGGTGGTCAGTGTAGGGAGCCCTAGTCTTGGTGTTCAGTGTAGGGAGCCCTAGTCTTGGTGTTCAGTGTAGGGAGCCCTAGTCTTGGTGGTCAGTGTAGGGAGCCCTAGTCTTGGTGGTCAGTGTAAGGAGCCCTAGTCTTGGTGGTCAGTGTAAGGAGCCCTAGTCTTGGTGGTCAGTGTAAGGAGCCCTAGTCTTGGTGGTCAGTGTAAGGAGCCCTAGTCTTGGTGGTCAGTGTAAGGAGCCCTAGTCTTGGTGGTCAGTGTAAGGAGCCCTAGTCTTGGTGGTCAGTGTAAGGAGCCCTAGTCTTGGTGGTCAGTGTAAGGAGCCCTAGTCTTGGTGGTCAGTGTAAGGAGCCCTAGTCTTGGTGGTCAGTGTAAGGAGCCCTAGTCTTGGTGGTCAGTGTAAGGAGCCCTAGTCTTGGTGGTCAGTGTAAGGAGCCCTAGTCTTGGTGGTCAGTGTAGGGAGCCCTAGACTTGGTGGTCAGTGTAGGGAGCCCTAGACTTGGTGGTCAGTGTAGGGAGCCCTAGTCTTGGTGGTCAGTATAGGGAGCCCTAGTCTCGGTGGTCAGTATAGGGAGCCCTAGTCTCGGTGGTCAGTATAGGGAGCCCTAGTCTTGGTGGTCAGTGTAGAGAGCCCTAGTCTTGGTGGTCAGTATAGGGAGCCCTAGTCTTGGTGGTCAGTGTAGGGAGCTCTAGTATTGGTGGTCAGTGTAGGGAGCTCTAGTATTGGTGGTCAGTGAAGTGCCCCCTCACACCAGTGGTCAGTTCACCACCCCTCTAGATACACTGTCATTGTAGTGGCCCCTTACATTGGCAGTCAGTGTAGAAGTGACCCTTTACAACGGTGAGCAATGTACTGACTCTTTAGTTTGGTGGTCAGCCAACAGCATTTTTACAATGATGGTCAGCAATGTGATCAGTGCCCCCTTGCATTGTTAAGTTAAGTGCCCCTCTTACAATGGTAGTCATTGAGGTGTCCCCTTACAATCATGGTCACTGAGGTGCCCCCTTACAATAGTGGTCAGTGAGGGCCCCCCTTACAAAGGTGGTCAGTGAGGGGCCCCCTTACAAAGGTGGTCAGTGAGGGGCCCCCTTACAAAGGTGGTCAGTGTACTGACTCTTTACTTTGGTGGTCAGTGAAGTGCCTTCTTACAATGGTGGTCAGCGTAGTGATCCCTTACTTTATTGATCAGTAAAGTGACCCCTTGCATTGGTGATAAGTGTAGTGACTCTATAGATCAGTGGTCAGTGTAGTGAACACTTACATTGGTGGTCAGCTAAGTTACCTCTTATAATGGTGGTCAGTGTGGTGACTTTACATTTGTGGTCATTGTAATGACCCCTTACATTGGCAACTAGCCTAGTGATCCCTTATTTTAGTGGTCAATGAAGGGCCCCTTACATTGGTAGTCAGTAAAATTACCCCTTACAATGGTGGTTAGTGTAGTGAACCCTTATATGAGTGATTGGTGTAGTTGCTCCTTACACTGGTGGTCAGTGTAGTGGACAATTACAATAGTGGTCAGTGTAGTGGACAATTACATTAGTGGTCAGTGTAGTGGACAATTACATTAGTGGTCAGTGTAGTGGACAATTACATTAGTGGTCAGTGTAGTGGACAATTACATTGGTGGTCAGTGTATTGAACCCTAACATGCACAAGCTACATAACAGTCAGTGAGAGAAGGGCCACCTTACATTGGTGGTCAGTGGGAAAAAAGCCCCCCTTTACAGTTAGCCTAAAGATCACTGGATTTAATGGTAACTTCTCTGAGAGGCAGAGATGGCTCACAGGACCCCTGGCACCCTCTGGAGGATCCCTGGATGAGAATTCTGCTTTAAACAGACGGCATGGTTAGAATTGCCTGGAGGCATCAAAGCACGGCATGCCTGGACTTGTATTCTCACAATTATTGGATGGCCGCCGGTTGATCAAAATTGCATTAAACAGCCACGGAACCTAACATCTATTATCTGAGCATAGGCAGCAGAAAAGCATTGGACTCCTCTGTGCTGTTGGGGCTGCTGCTTGTGTGTGCGTCCACATTGTACACCTGCACACGTACACACACCACGACGAAGGGCTGAGTCATCCGCTGAATTTAGAAGCAGATTGGGTAGGGAGATGAAGATCCCGGTGATACACGCTCACCTCCTCCCACTCACACTCCAATCTGGCAGCCAGCCCAGCCTCACTCCTCACGATCATCAACCGATTATTTAACAAGCAGGTTAACCCAACATTCCATCATTACTAACAGGTCTACCAGGACTAACCAGCAGCATCTCTAAAATGTACCTATTATTCATAACCGCTATTTACTGTCCAGGATATGTGGTGAAAACGACGCCTGAAGCTGATCTGTGTAAATCTTTAAGGACCCATTTACATGTGTGTGGTGCAATTCACGCACATCATGCCACTCATTAACTTGTATTGCATTAAGGGCTCGTTTATGCTAGTGCTGCTCTCTAAGGAGCAATCTGTGTGCAGGTCACACTTCAGTGGGCATTTGACAGGTGGCGAGGGGGTGTTATATCTCCGCCTGCCCCTTGAACCCCCCATTCAGCTGAAGGGGTCACATTCAGCAGGCAGTACTGCCCACTGGAGGCAACAATGGGGATAATTTTCGCCACACCGCGATGCAAAGCAGCATATGTACTCCCCCCTCCGCTGTCTTTGCAGCATAGGGCAAAACAGTTAGGGGGCAGTAAAAAGGTAGCTCAGCAGCTATTTTACCAGTGGCGGCTGGTGCTCAAATTTTTTTGGGGGGGATGCAAACAAAAATTCTGAAAAAAACAAACATCAATTGCAGCCTCACTGTGCCCAAACGCAGCCACTGTGCCCATCAATTGCAGCCACTGAGCTGTCAAACGCAGCCACAGTGTCATCAAACGCAGCCACAGTGTCATCAAACGCAGCCACAGTGTCATCAAACGCAGCCACAGTGTCATCAAAACGCAGCCACAGTGTCATCAAACGCAGCCACAGTGTCATCAAACACAGCCACTGTGCCCACCAAACGCTGCCACTGTGCCCACCAAACGCTGCCACTGTGCAATCAAACGCTGCCACTGTGCCCATCAAACGCTGCCATTGTGTCATCAAATGCAGCCACTGTGCCCATCAAACACAGCCACTGTGCCCATAAAACGCAGCCACTGTGCCCATCAAACGCAGCCACTGTGCCCATCAAACGCAGCCACTGTGCCCATCAAACGCAGCCACTGTGCCCATCAAACGCAGCCACTGTGCCCATCAAACGCTGCCACTGTGCCCATCAAACGCTGCCACTGTGCCATCAAACGCTGCCACTGTGCCCATCAAACGCTGCCACTGTGCCCATCAAACGCTGCCACTGTGCCCATCAAACGCAGCCACTGTGCCCAAATGCTGCCACTGTGCCCATCAAACGCTGCCACTGTGCCCATCAAACGCTGCCACTGTGCCCATCAAACACAGCCACTGTGCCTATCAAACGCTGCCACTGTGCCTATCGAATGCCGCCACTGTCCGACACTTACCCTGTCTCGGTGGGGCAGCAGGTGACAGCGGCGAGCAATGTCCTCCATGCGTCTCCTCCTAATAGGTGTCCAATCACAGCGCCTGTCGTTTCAGCCAATTAGGTGACGGCTAACAGACCCGAGCACCTGATTGGCGGAGAGGTTGTTCAATGTTAGGAAAGCGAATATTCATTCGCTGTTCTAACACACCAGGGTGAACTGTGAGCGCCTTATTCCTTATCAATGGACTGCCATAACGGAAGAAAAAAAATATGCATGACCCCCTTTTTTTTTAAGAAAGCAGCGCACCACAACATGCGGTATATACGGCGCGGTGCATGTGTGTTGGGCTCTACTATACAATGAATGGCATCGCCCGGATCGGATGAGTCGCCACAATGGGCAGAAGTGAATGCGCCCTTAGGAGAACCCAGCTGGAATGTGATGGAAGGCATAGGCCAATGGTCACATACATGGCCATTAAACACTGGAGCTGACCAACCTGCAGGGAGCTGGTGGCTGACAGCGGGAGATGGCGGACGGTGTCAGAACTTAGCATTGTGAACAGCAGTGATTACAAGAAGACGGGGAGATGATATCAGAAGGAGATTGCCTGAGACACCGGGGAACATCTTTAATGAGATAAAACCAAGAGCAGACACTGGAGTAATGACCGCATGATGGGCGAGTTACTGCAGATGAAACCAGAGCCGTCTAATGACACATAGCCCATTCTAATTGGCTGAAAATGATACGGCCAACCTCTCCCGATCCAGGAGATGAGACGATGACCCCGCTCTAATGAGACAGACACTCTTCTCCAATATTGGATACAATTTCCCAGTCCTTTCTCTTATTACCAAATCATCAGCAGCCATTGTGCTGTGGAACTACAAGTACTAGCATGCCCTTCCAGGCCATTTATAGAGAATGTTCAGAGTATCTGCTCTGCTGTATTTTGGTTATTATACATTATATTACCAAAAGTATTGGGCCGCCAACAGCTTAACCACTTCAGCCCCCGGAAGATTTTACCCCCTTAATGACCATTTTATTTGCGATTCGGCACTGCGTCGCTTTAACTGACATTTGCGCAGTCGTGCGATGCTGTACCCAAACAAAATTGACATCCTTTTTTTCCCACAAACAGAGCTTTCTTTTGGTGGTATTTAATCACCTCTGCGGTTTTTATTTATTGCGCTAAAAAACGAAAAAAGACTGACGATTAAAAAAAAAAAAAAAAAAAAAGCAATACATTTTGCTATAATAAAAATCCCCCAAAAATATATGAAAAAAAAATAATTTCTTTCTTAGTTTAGACCGATACGTATTCTTCTACATATGTTTGGTAAAAAAAAAAAAAAAAAAAAAAAAAAATTGCAATAAGTGTTTATTGATTGGTTTGCGCAAAAGTTATAGCATCTACAAAATAGAAGATAGATTTATGGCATTTTTATTATAAATTTTTTTTTTTTTTTATTAGTAATGGTGGTGATCTGCAATTTTCTAATCGGGACTGTGACATTGCGGCGGACAGATCGGACACTTTTGACACTATTTTGGGACCATTGACATTTATAAAGCGATCAGAGCTAAAAATAGCCACTGATTACTGTGTGAATGTCACTGGCAGGGAAGGGGTTAAACACTAGGGGGCGATCAAGGGGTTAAATGTGTTCCCTCAGCGTGTTCTAACTATAGGGGGAATGGGCTACCTAGGACATGACAGCGATCACTGTTTCCGATGACAGGGAGCAGTAGATCCCGGTCATGTCACTATGCAGAACAGGGAAATGCATTGTTTACATCTCCCCGCTCTGCCGCTTCGTGACACGATCGCGGGACACCGGCGAACATAGAGTTTGCGGGACCCGCAGGCATGCTCCTGTGGCACGTGTGCGCCCGCTAGCCTGGGATTACAAAGGGACGTTTGGGTACGCCCTTTTGCACACCTGTGCCATTCTGCCGACGTACATCGGCGTGTGGCGGTCGGGAAGCAGTTAAACTGCTGGGAAGGCTGTCCACAAGGTTTAGGAGTGTGTCTATGGGAATGTTTGACCAGTCTTCCAGAAGCAAATTTGGGAGGTCAGGCACTGATGTGGATGAGAAGGCCTGGCTCACAGTCTCCGCTCAATTCATCCCAAAGGTGTTCTATCGGGTTGAGGTCAGGACTCTGTGCAGGCCAGTCAGGTTCCTCCACCCCAAACTCGCTCATCCATGTCTTTTTTTGACCTTGCTCTGTGCACTGGTGTGCAGTTATGTTGGAACAGGAAGGGGCCGTCCCCAAACTGTTCCCACAAAGCTGGGAGCATGAAATTGTCGAAAATGTCTTGGTATGCTGACGCTTTAAGAGTTCCCTTCACTGGAACTAAGGGGCCGAACCCAACCTCTGAAAAACAACCCCACACCATAATCCCCCCTCCACCAAATGATTTGGACCTGTGCACAAAGCAAGGTCCATAAAGACATGGATGAGGAACACGTTAAAAACACGCATGCAGATGCGCACCTTAGTGTGAACAGGGACTAAAAGGGAGGGTCAAGTGATACAAAAGGTAATAACTGTGGGGGATGAGCTGATGGGGGGAAAAAAATACAGTTGTTAGAAGGAGGCCGGATAAGCTCATCTGAAGAGAAAAGTTTTCAGGGATCGCCTAAAAGTGGATAGAATTGGAGATAGTCGGACAGATTGGGGTAGGGAATTCCATTAGAAGGGAGAGGCTGGGGAGAAGTTCTGGAGGCATCGTCCCCACTCTCCGGGACCCTTCACACTGATAACATCTGAAGTTAAAATATATGTACAACAGAGAATAAAAATGCAATATATTGTAAAGCTCCAAGCTCATTTTTTTTCTTCTCAATGCAGTAGGGCTGTGCCCACACTGCACGGTTAACTGCTTTTTTTTTGTCTAGATCAGGGGTCTCCAAACTTTCCAAAGGGCCAGTTTACTGTCCTTCAGGCTTTAGGAGGGCAAGACTTTGGCCAGTGGGAGAAGAAAATGCCCCATCATTGGTGGCAGTGGGAGGAATAGTGCCCCAGCAATGGTATTAGTGGGAGGAACAGTGCCCCACTGTTTGTGGCAATTGGAGGAAAAGTGCCCCATTGATTGTGTCTATGGGAAGAATAGTGCCCCATTGATAGTGTCCGTGGGAGGAATAGTGACCCTTTGATGGTGTCCATGGGAGGAATAGTGCCCCATTGATGGTGTCCATGGGAGGAATAGTGCCCCATTGATGGTGTCCATGGGAGGAATAGTGCCCCATTGATTGTGTCCGTGGGAGGAATAGTGCCCCATTGATGGTGTCCATGGGAGGAATAGTGCCCCATTGTTGGTGGCAATTGGAGGAAAAGTGCCCCATTGATTGTGTCTATGGGAAGAATAGTGCCCCATTGATGGTGTCCGTGGGAGGAATGGCGCCCCATTGATGGTGTCCGTGGGAGGAATGGCGCCCCATTGATGGTGTCCATGGGAGGAATGGCGCCCCATTGATGGTGTCCGTGGGAGGAATGGCGCCCCATTGATGGTGTCCGTGGGAGGAATGGCGCCCCATTGATGGTGTCCGTGGGAGGAATGGCGCCCCATTGATGGTGTCCGTGGGAGTAATGGCGCCCCATTGATGGTGTCCGTGGGAGGAATGGCGCCCCATGGATGGTGTCCGTGGGAGGAATGGCACCCCATTGATGGTGTCCGTGGGAGGAATGGCGCCCCATTGATGGTGTCCCTGGGAGGAATAGTGCCCCGTTGATGGTGTCAGTGGGAGGAATAGAGCCCCATCAATGGTATCAGTGGGAGGAACAATGCCCCATTGGTGGTGGCAGTGGGAGGAATAGTGCCCCATCAATGGTATCAGTGGAAGTAATAGTGCTCCATCATTGGTGTCATTGGAAGAATACTGCCCCATCATTGTGTCAGTGGGAGGAACAGTGCCCCATCAATAGTATAAGTGGGAGGAAGCGTCCTTCTCAAGGGCCAAATGTAGGCAAGCAAAGGACCACATCCAACCCCAGGCCAGAGTTTGGAGACCCTAGTCTAGAGGATTGGAGAATGGAGATATAATTACCTAATCCCCACCCCCCCCCCCCCAGCACAAGACCAGTCCCCGTGGTTCCTTCCCCCCTTCAGTCTAGCGGTCTTGTACGGTAGACCGTTCCTGACGTCATCCCACCCATAGACCTGGATCGCGAGGGAGCACCTTTTACCGCTGGAGCAGAGGATCAGGTGAGTAAACAGCTTTCTGGTTGCCCCTGGACAAAATGAGCAGTTACCCCATGTAGTGCGGGCACAGCCCCACTACATAGGAAAAAGTTTTTTTGCCTAGAGTTGGGTTTTAAGGTTGGTTCCCACCTACAGGTGCCATCAAGCAGGGAACCATAAGGTGCTGCAACACCATGTAGTTTGGCACACAATTTGCAGATGAGCGGGGGTGGGGGTGGGGCCTTTACAATAAATGGTACCGGAGAACGTCTGCTAAAAAAGCAGCGCGTTTCTGTGTGCGTCAGGAAAGCGCACGATTTTGAACACATTCCTAACAATCTGATACGGGGTGATTAAGATTAGTATGGTAGATGCAATTTCAAGTAAGTCGTGCCAATCCACAACCTCACTGAACGGAAATATCAAAGAATGATATCGGGGGGGGGGGGGGGAGGGACGTTTGTATTCCAAATCAGGAAAGTAGCCCAGTGTGACAACCCTGCTCCTCCAAAGACACAATTGTGTTGTCACCCTAGGACAGGAAGCGTGTGACATGCTGGATCACCTGGTGAAAATAAAACCTGAAAAGAGAAAACAAATGCAGCCGCCACATTGAAGGACTGGTAAGCTACAATACAATACATTTTTGTTTTTGGATTTAGATACACTAACAGTCTTTGAACACAAACTAACCAATGATCATGAAATCTTGATAAAGCTTTCTAGTTTAGGTGAATAATCATCCTGTTTAGACCCGCTTTAGTCCATAAAACCTCCTGATTATTATGTGTACTGTGCAAAAAAAAGAGAGCTGGGCGCAGGCCATTAGGTGGAGATCTATTCTGTCCGACATGCCAATCTATACTGTTTAATGACTTAAAATGCTTTTAGCTTCCCATAATGGACAGATCTCCCCAGAGCCCTGCGCACACATCACCCTGCCCTACCCACACTAACCGTTCAGTGGGGGCTGGAGCAAACAGCAACTGGGGGGGCAACGCAAAAAGAAGTCACATTGTGCCACCATGCCACTGTTCTTGTCAAGTGTCTCACGGTCCTGGACCTCAGGTGTCAGTGCGTCACGGTCCTGGACCTCAGGTGTCAGTGTCTCACTGTCCTGGACCTCAGGTGTCAGCGTCTCACTGTCCTGGACCTCAGGTGTCAGTGTCTCACTGTTCTGGACCTCAGGTGTCAGTGTCTCACTGTTCTGGACCTCAGGTGTCAGTGTCTCACTGTTCTGGACCTCAGGTGTCAGTGTCTCACTGTTCTGGACCTCAGGTGTCAGTGTCTCACTGTTCTGGACCTCAGGTGTCAGTGTCTCACTGTTTTGGACCTCAGGGGTCAGTGTCTCACTGTTCTGGACCTCAGGTGTCAGTTCGTCACGGTCCTAGACCTCAGGTGTGAGTGCGTCACTGTTCAGGACCGCAGGTATCAGTGTGTCCTTGATCTGGACCGCAGGTGTCAGTGTGTCCTTGATCTGGACCGCAGGTGTCAGTGCGTCACGGTCCTGGACCGCAGGTGTCAGTGCGTCACGGTCCTGGACCGCAGGTGTCAGTGCGTCACGGTCCTGGACCGCAGGTGTCAGTGCGTCACGGTCCTGGACCGCAGGTGTCAGTGCGTCACGGTCCTGGACTGCAGGTGTCAGTGCGTCGCAGTCCTGGACCTCAGGTGTCAGTGTCTCACTGTTCTGGACCTCAGCTGTCAGTGTCTCACTGTTCTGGACCCATGAGTGTCAGTGTGCCATGAATTCTGAACTCAGCTGTCAGTGTGTCACTATTCTGGATCTGAAGTGTCGGTGCATCACTGTTCTAGATCCAGGGTCTCCATTTCGGGTGTCAGTTTTGCTTTGTTCCTGACTTAAGGTGTCGCTATCTCTGACCTCAGGTGTAAGTACGTCACTTTTCCTGACCTCAGGTGCCCGTGTTCTCGATCCCAGGTGTCAAATGCCATCGCCCCTAACTCCAGTTGTCTGTGCCCCCCTTTGTAGCTAGAATAAAAGTTTAAAAATAAAATGTGTTCTCTGCAGCAAAGAGAGTTCAAACTTGCCTCTCCAGTCTGCAGGCATCTCATGTTGACCCCTGGCCTAGGCCTGAGGGTCACTGTTGTGTTACAGGGTTTAAACTATAAACCATTTTCATTTATGTTCTTGCGTGAAACTCTGCATTATGATCCCATTTATATCCCCTGTGTGGGAATTTAACGTCTGGTTTTCTTTTGCATATCAATATAAACATTGTACCAGAAAACTTGCCTCTCCAACCCTCCCGTTCCACTGATTTTCACAGTATTGAAGAGATGCCACTGCCTAAAGAGTCTTCAGAATACAGATATACACGTAGCGTCACAACTGAGTAGAAAAGAGAAGAGAGGCGCCTCCAAGTGTAGCAATATGGTCACATTTAATAAGTACAACATTTAGCAACTCACATGGTTGATGATTAAAACAGGCACATCTAAGAATGCGGGCATCTGGGGTAAAGCTGTCCACATAGACCGTCCTCCACACCACCATCAACGTCGTCCCTTCCACTCTGCACTCCACGAGTGGTTCAAGCCTCACTTTCAGATCGCTCTACTGCAGGGTAGTCTTCCCGGTCACGATTGCAGACTGACAGCAGTGAGAGCCAACGGTGTGGAGGATGGTCTATGTGGACAGCTTTACCCAGGATGCCTGCATACTTAGATGTGCCTCTTTTACTCATCAACCATGTGAGTTACTAAATGTTGTACCTTCATTAAATGTAACCATATTGCTACACTTATGTCACGTACACACGACCGGACTTTCCGGCATTTTCCGATCGTGTGTGGGCTTCATCTGACTTTTTTCTTCAAAAATTCAGACAAACCTAGAAATAGAACATGCTTTAAATCTTTCAGACGGAATCAATAGGGCAGCTATTGGCTACTGGCTATCGAACTTCCTTTTCTAGTCCCGTCGTACGTCATCGCGTTCGAAACGTATGGACTTTGGTGTGATCGTGTGTGGGCAAGTCCGTTCGGTCAGAACTCCATCGGGAAGACTGTCTGAGTTTATTCAGATGGAAAGTCTGGTCGTGTGTACGCGGCATTAGAGGCTCCTCTCTTCTCTTTTATACTCTGGCGCTCCTGCTGGATTTTGCTTCTAATCCCCTTGTGAAGGCTGCCATTTGTGGATGGACATTTTATGGTTACACAACCTATCACATTGCTATAATCTTTTTTATATGGACTATAGACTGAAGGACTTATGAATAAATGGTTGTGGAACGAATCATCTGAGTTTCCATTATTTCTTATGGGGAAATAAGATTTGATATACAAGTGCTTTGGATTACAAGCATGTTTCCGGGACAAATTATGCTCGCAATCCAAGGTTTTACTGTACTACACTTCTGGTAGTGTTAGTTACCTGGGTCTCCTGCTACATTCAGTGGTTTGATCTGTAGACACCTTCTTTACTAAGATGTCCTGTACTTCTGTTGGGGTTGGTGGAAGGAACCATAGAGTGCTGCGGGGGGGATTTGGCATTTGACACTCCTGGAGTGGAATCTCATCATTACAGCAAAAACTGAAAGAGCGCTACAAGAGGCGAGTTTTAGTGGTCAACTTAAAATGGGACAACGTTCAAAAACAATTGCTAGTGCCAGTTCCATTAACCCTTTAATGCATTATCATGGATATGTACCGTATATTGTCTTTTTTTTAAAGAATTTGTATAAATAAAATGTCATTTCCTGGGTACCGAGATAGTCCAAGTTAAATCTTTGCCAGGGACCCGACACGGGCAGCCCCAGGCCCTCCCTTTTAACTCTTTAATGCAGATATCATAGTGTTCAAATGTAAATAGAAAATTAATATGCTGCGCTATCTCCTAATATTAGTTCCAACAAATACTTTTAAAGTGCCAACTTTGCAATAATAAAAATAAAAAATAAAAATGAAAAATAATAATAAAAACTTGTGATAAACTGACAAAAATTATATTATATTCCAAAACTGTATATGGAATTTTATTATTGCTGTGATGATACATTCTGTGGTAAGTGTCACATTCCACAGACAAAATAAAAATGATAAACAAACTTATAAAAGTTATATATATATATATATATATATATATATAGTGTCACAAACGTGAATCATAAAGTGCTATAGTGCATATAACAGTGACATTCTAATCAAACGCAGATCAGTCCAACATAATCAGTATATAGTCCTTATTAAAGGTATAATGGTGACTTCATAAAAACGTGAAAATAATGTGTTGTGGTGTGCACACTCAGGTGCTCCCCACCCTCAGGCAATGGCCACTCACCTTAGAGCGTGTGACCTCGCAATTAAGTTTGCTCAAACACGCATTTGAATCACCTCAGGGATTCTAAGTTATCTGTATGGATCCAAACTACTCACGCACAAACTACTATCCTCATAAATAAACAATAGAAAGAGACTCCATAGTGCGATACCATTTAACACAATTTGATTGTACAAACAAAAAAGCCCCAAGTACAGGGTACTCACATGGGTACCGTCCTGTCCCCTCCCCTACATGTGATGATACAAGGGAAATTTGTATCTTCCTCAGGGGTATCCCCCTGAGGAAGATACGAATTTCCTTTGCATCGTTATGTAGGGGAGGGGACAGGACAGTGTAGGAAGCAGCTGGTCTGTTTCACAGAGAACAGACATATGACCTCAACCAAAACCTAGCATTTTAAGGTGTATTGGTGTACTTAATGCACCTAACCCATGTGAGTACCCTGTACTGGGGCTTTTTTGTTTGTACAATAAAATTGTGTTAAATGGTATCACGCTATGGAGTCTCTTTCTACTGTTTATATAGGAGGATACAGCATCAGTGAGCAGTTTGGATCCATACAGCTAACTTAGAATCCCTGAGGTGATTCACATGCGTGTTTGACCAAACTTCATTTGCGAGGACACATGCTCGAAGGTGAGTGGCCATTGCCTGAGGGTGGGGAGCCCCTGAGTGTGGACACCGCAACACGTTATTTTCAAGTTTTTATGAAGTCACCATAATACCTTTAATAAGGACTATATACCGATTATGTTGGACTGATCTGCATTTGATTAGAATGTCACTGTTATATGCACTATAGCACTTTATGATTCACGTTTGTGGCACCATATATATAACTTTTATAAGTTTGTTTATTATTTTTATTTGGTCTGTGGAATGTGACAATTAACACAGAATTTATCATTGTAGCAATCATAAAATTCTATATACAGTTTTGGAATATAATATCATTTTCGGCACTTTATCACAAGTTTTTATTATTATTTTTCTCATTATTGCAAAGGTGGCACTTTAAAAGTATTTGTTGGAACTAATATTAGGAGATAGCGCAGCATAGTCATTTTCTATTGATATTGTTTTCACACAACTTTATGGGACTTGATCAGTGCTAGCAGCTGTCGATCATTATCACTTATCCATTATATTTTGTTTTTTATATATTTTGTCACTTTTTAAACAGGTAGCTCGCAAGATCCTCACAGTGTTCAAATGACTTGGCATCCCATGTAGTGCCTCCAGCTCCTGCTGGCTGTAGTAGAGTACACTCAACGGCTCGCACTGTTCATTCAAGAAGTTAAAGGGGTAGTAAAGGTTTTTTATTTTCTAAATAGGTTCCTTTAAGCTAGTGCATTGTTGGTTCACTTACCTTTTCCTTCAATTTCCCTTCTAAATGTTTTTTTTCTTTGTTTGAATTTCTCACTTCCTGTTTCGCCTCAGTAAACTTCACACCATTATCCGAGCGGTGTTTAGTCAGCCAGAACAGCTTACTGAGGAGGAACAGGAAGTGAGAAATTCAGACAAAGAAAACAAAGAAAAAAAAACATTTAGAAGGGAAATCGAAGGAAAAGGTAAGTGAACCAACAAGGCACTAGCTTAAAGGAACCTATTTAGAAAATAAAAAACAAACCTTTACAACTCCTTTAAATGAAGTTATGGAACCTGAGCATCCCTGGACGCAAACAGTTTGCATCCAGGGACAGCGTTTCTGGCCACATACTAACTGGTCGCAGCTAGTCGTTCAGTTTGTATGCGACCATGGCAAAGGGTGCTGCTGCTTTGAGAAGTGGTATGAAGCCAGCAGCCCACCCGCCCCTTATTCGCCAAACTGAATGAGGCCTAAGAAATGTGGAACTTCATCTTGAGCATTCAATTTGTGACACATGCATGAGATCGTTTTTTCGGGTAAAAAAAATGTAACTCTGTTTAGCCAGTGCTGTGATTTACACTGCTCAGCCAGGCAGCTGGCATCACTATTCAGTTCAGCTTTCGCAGCTGCCCATGTCCTGACTAGCATGGTGGCATCTGGCATTTTCAGAAGGAGTTCAGCAATGAGAAACTGTGTTTTTTTCTTTTTCTAAGAAACTTCCCAGACTGAATCAAACGGCAATTCTTTGTCTGTCAAGGAGTACATAATTCTAGATACCATCATCTTGTTCTGGCACATTGACACTGGGGCACGCTGCCCTCATAGGAGAAGAAAAAAAAAAGCCATTTTGCTTGTAAATGACACCAAGGGACAATTTTGTCAGTACGCCAGCGAGTGATTTTTTTCCAATCGGACGCTAGAGGGCGCTGCAAGCCTTCGGATCTTACGCAAGGCGAAGTTCTGGCGAGAAAATAAAATTTGTAGACAGCGGCAAGCTGAAAAGAAGTAAAAGTACAAGTTGTGCCTGTTGGTTTTACTACTGTACACAGCTGGGACACCTGACGCAGGAGGGTTCCACCGTCCCTCCCCCATCCCTTGGGTGTGACCCCTCGCAGCTTAATGGTGTCTATAGCCTGAGCTCAAGAGGTCGTGTGACTGTGACTCAGCGTCTGGGGAAAACAACCACACGACTGAATACTAGCACTACGTCACGGGGGCACAGCAGTGCAACGCGCAGCTACTAAACACTCAAAAAAAAAAAGTTGCAAAAGCCTCAGCTTCCTATGGGCAACAGCTCCTGGCAGGAGGCATGCTGGGAGTTGCAGTTCGGACGTTTTCTAGACTTTAACTTCAAGAAACATTTTGATCTTAGTTACAATGAAGGACCTGACAAGGTGCCCCCCCCCCCCCCCCAAGATCCCCCCCATATACTTTAGATACCCTCCCCCCAGTGTCTCCACAGCATTCGTGGTCAGTGGCAGGCTCTGGCCCTTATAAAAAAAACAGCCGCCAACATCAATGGCAGACCCAGGCCGTAATAACCCCCCCAAGCATCAGTGTATTAATAACATTTCTACCCCCCCAGAGTCTCTTACACGTTGGTGGTCATTGGCAGGCTTAGGCTATAACTCCAGCATTCGTGTCAGGCTCAGGTTGTAATAACAAACCCCTGTCTGAATCAGTGGTCAGTGGCAGGCTCGAGTTGTAAAAACAAACCCTTGTCAGAATCAGTGGTCAGAGGCAGGTTCAGGTTGTAATAACAAACCCCTGTCTGAATCAGTGGTCAGTGGCAGGCTCGAGTTGTAAAAACAAACCCTTGTCAGAATCAGTGGTCAGAGGCAGGTTCAGGTTGTAATAACAAACCCCTGTCCGAATCAGTGGTCAGTGGCAGGTTCAGGTTGTAATAACAATCCCCTGGCAGAATCAGGAGTCAGTGGCAGGTTCAGGTTGTAATAACAAACCCCTGTCAGAATCAGTGGTCAGTGGCAGGTTCAGGTTGTAATAACAATCCCCTGTCAGAATCAGTGGTCAGTGGCAGGTTCAGGTTGTAATAACAAACCCCTGTCCGAATCAGTGGTCAGTGGCAGGTTCAGGTTGTAATAACAATCCCCTGTCAGAATCAGGAGTCAGTGGCAGGTTCAGGTTGTAATAACAAACCCCTGTCAGAATCAGTGGTCAGTGGCAGGTTCATTTTGTAATAACAAACCCCTGTCAGAATCAGTGGTCAGTGGCAGGTTCAGGTTGTAATAACAAACCCCTGTCAGAATCAGTGGTAGGCTCGAGTTGTAATAACAAACCCCTGTCAGAATCAGTGGTAGGTTCATTTTGTAATTACAATCCCCTGTCAGAATCAGGAGTCAGTGGCAGGTTCGGGTTGTAATAACAAACCCCTGTCAGAATCAGTGGTCAGTGGCAGGCTCAGGTTGTAATAACAAACCCCTGTCAGAATCAGTGGTCAGTGGCAGGTTCAGGTTGTAATAACAAACCCCTGTCAGAATCAGTGGTCAGTGGCAGGCTCAGGTTGTAATAACAAACCCCTGTCAGAATCAGTGGTCAGTGGCAGGTTCAGGTTGTAATAACAAACCCCTGTCAGAATCAGTGGTCAGTGGCAGGTTCATTTTGTAATAACAAACCCCTGTCAGAATCAGTGGTCAGTGGCAGGTTCAGGTTGTAATAACAATCCCCTGTAAGAATCTGTAGTCAGTGGCCAGCTCAGACTGTAACAAATAACCCCACAGCCCAGCACCATTGGCAGGCTTAGGCTGCAATAACAAACCCCTTTCAGCATCAGTGGTCAGTGGCAGGCTCAGATGTTACAATAACACCACACCCAGCACCACTGGCAAGCTAAGGCCCCTCTCACACGGGCGCCTCCGTGCAACGGATTCCGCTTTCTCAGCGGGGGATCGCTTCGTTGATCCCCGCTGAGCAGTCAGATGACAGGTCGTGTCCGCTCCGTTGTGCAGAGCGGACGCAGAGACAGTGCGGCTCTCCTCTATGGGGAAATAGGATGGAAACGGACCGCCTGTCTGTTTTCGTCCGATCCTATCCGGTCTGCCAGACGGATGAAAAATAGGACCACCATCTAAATGCGCTCACATCCCCCGCTCCATAGGGAAGACTGCAAGGTCCGATCAGGTCCGCCATGATCAGACAGCCGTGTGTAAAGGCCCTTAGGCTGTAATAACAAACCTCGTTCAGCATCAGTGGCAGGATCAAATGTAGCAATAACACCACCCCCACCACCAGTGGCAAGCTTAGGATGCAAAAATATGACCCCTCCCAGTACTAGTGGTAGGCTTAGGCTGTAATAACAAACCTCGTTCAGCATCAGTGGCAGGATCAGATGTAGCAATAACACCACCCCCACCACCAGTGGCAAGCTTAGGATGCAAAAATATGGCTGTAAAAATATGTCCCCCCATCACCAGTGGCAGGCTCAGGCTGCAATAACAACATCTCCTTCTCATTTCTCCAGTGTCCCTCCAGCACTGGTGGTCAGTGGCAGGCTAAAGCGGTTTTGCATTTTGGCACCCTTAAGCACCTATTTCATTTTGCACATTGCACAGCTTGTAGCACTTACTCACTCGTAGGGCTTAGGTCCTTGGGCTTGCCCTGAGAGTCTTGGAATTGAGGGCATGTGGCCTTACAGTCAGGTTCTTCCTTCCCATGGGGTCTTCCTACAGGGAAGCCCCACCTACTACTTGGGTGGACCTTGCTTTGGCAGATCCCTTGAAGAATGGGGTCCGTCTGGTTTCAGCTGGGTGGACCATGAATACCCAAGCCCCCGCCAGGAGTCGTGCAAACCCAGCAGATCAGGGCTCTTTGGGAGGTGGACAATGAGATACACCCTGTGCACTTTTTTCTGTGTGCTTCACTTTTGCATTGCATGGGGTGTTTAGTTTTGTGTGCACACACTGCACTACAGAGCTAAATAAATAAAAATGGTTCCCAGGCACCCCCCACCGCTGACTCAATGGGGTCCAATACAGGCCTAATGGCTATACCCCTCTATCAGCTGCCTTGACTACCACCACTGGTCTTCTCAGCTGCTTATCAACATTATTTCCAGAGCTTCAACCTCCTCCTTACAGATAGTCCCCCAAAAATGGGATCTGTGAATGGGAAAACTACAATGCCCTTCTGCCCCAGTGGGGTGAAGAAGCTCACAGGTGACATCCTCGCACTTGTAGTCCATTGTTTACATCCTCCAGCACCATAACAGAATGTCCGTACCTCTGTACAGACAAAGGGATTAGAATAAACAATACAACGGTCTGGGAATTGCACCCATGACACACTGATTGTGGTTGCAAATAGTAGTGGCTTCTTCTTTTGGGGGGCGCAAACAACAGTGCGGGGTCAGCTCCTCCAGTTTCCTCCGCCATGTGTCTCGCCATGTGTCTCTTCCGCCAAAGCGCTAGGCATCCAATAGGATCGCCTGACACTTTGGCCAATCAGGAAACAGGTCTCACAGACCTGCCTCCTGATTGGCGCGGGGGGGGGGGGGGACATTAGTGTGATAATAGCAAAAGTTCATTCGCTTATCGTCACACAACAAGGATGCTCTGTGCTCCAAGCCGACCCATTTTTGAATCCATGGTCCGGCGCCACTGATATGTAGATCAGAGGGCCGGACGCATGGATAGAGGAGGCGGCGCCCGTGCGCCATCTATGGACGGGCCGCCACTGGTTGCAACACTCTACAGGCTTTGATGCAAAAATTCTCTTTTATTTTATAATCTGAGTGCATTTATAAAAAAAAATTTGCAAAGGCTCGGGCAGAGACTAAGCTGCGTTCACACGGGCATACTACAGAGTACGCCAATGCGAGGGTCGTGTTTACCCGCACAGGGATGCACAGGTATTCCGTGCATCCCCTTGCAGGCAGTCCCATTCATGTCAATTGCATGGACACAGCTGTGTTCCCAATGTGACAGCCATGGCGTGCATGGCCCGACGTACATTGTCTGCACCAAATTCTGTCTTCTTCTTATCCTCCTGTAACACACACCGATTAAAAAGCAAGTCTACTGTGGGTGATGTAATGGTGGTGGATGTAACAAGAGCTATATGATTCCGGGTGACAGACCTTGCTGCCCTCTAGGGGTCGGGGGGAACCCAATGGAAACCGCGTTAAAAGAAGAAAAAAAAACACGGACAGAGGGCGCACCAGCCTTGCGCATTTCCCAAGTGATGTTTATTAATAAAAAATGAAAACAGATATACTCAAACAAATTACTGTATATACTCAAAGGTATAATTCGACCTGAATATAAGCCGAGGCACCTAATTTTACCACAAGAAAATGGGAAAACGTATTGACTCGAGTATAAGCCTAGGGTGAGAAATGCGCAGCTACTGTTAGTGGAAAAGAGGGTCAACAATGCCCATTTGCAGCCTCACTGTGCCATTTGCATGCCTTACTGTGCCCATTTGCATGCCTCACTGTGCCCATTTGCAGCCATAGATCCCCCAAACTTCAAACTTGGTAGTTAAGGGTCCCTAGATGCCCCCTGGCTGCAGCTAAATTTTGGGGTCTCTGAACCCAAAGGGTCCCGAAATTACACTGCTGCAGATGGACACAGTTGACCGATTTTGGGGCCCCGTATCTCGGGGGCCACTTGGTGCTGGGAACCCCAAATTTGGTGCAGACCCAGTGGAACTAGCACTACAACATATCCAAATATGGGGTTTCTAGCTCCAAGTGGCCCCGAGATACGGGGCCCCAGTCGGGTCGGAAAATGTCAAGCACTTTTCTGCAGCAGAGAATGATATTTTCCGAACCGACTTTGGGGCCCCGTATCTCGGGGGCCCACTTGGTGCTAGAACCCCATCTTTGGATATGTTGTAGTGCTAGTTCCACTGGGTTTGCACACCACTCTGCTGCAGAAAAGTGCTTGACTCTAGTATAAGCCAAGGGGGGCATTTTCAGCACAAAAAAATGTGCTGAAAAACTCGGCTTATACTCGAGTATATGCTGTAGTCATAAAAGCATATCAGGGTTCACAATGGACAAGGCGACCAGGTCACCGTTTCGAGGGGAGAGACTCTCTTCCTCAGAGCCTGCTGAAGAGGAGATCTCCCCTCGAAACGCGTCAGCCATCTGGTAGGTTCTCCGGCTTGCTGGGAACAGTCTCTGTGACCTGGTCGCCTTCTGTCCATTGTGGAACCTGATATGCTTTTATGACTAATTTGTTTGTGAGTATATATGTTTTTATGTTTTATCACTTGGGTAATGCGCAAGGCTGGTGCGCCCTCTGTTTTTTTTTTTTTTTTTTTACAGTGACTACAAAACACAACAGCACTCTGAGCCAATCAGGGCCCTTCTCTTTGCGCAATGCCTATTAGCCCAACAATGAATGTCGTTGCAGAAAGGGAAAGAACAGAACAGAACAGAGAACAGAGCCAATCAATACGCTGCTTCTCCTTTCTTGACCTATCAGTGAGCTTCAAGAGAGGGCGGGCTTGAACCATGGAACACACTCGCCTGCATTTTCACAGATCCGTTCAGAAAATGACGCTCACAACCAAAAAGAGAAGGGCGGCCACAGCAGTGAACAACCTTCCTATCGATTTCTTAACATCTCTTACATTATACAGGATTTTTTGTTATTTTAGGATATGCGCAATGATGACCATTATTGGGCAAGTGACACCATATTCAGCCAACACATTTTCTAGACAGGCACGGCTTCCTGTTCCCCAAAACAGGAAGTCATACTGGAAGATCGTTAGGACAGACACAATGGGAGGACACTCTACAGCAACAAATACCACTCAGACTATTTTAAGGAACGCTCCATTTTTGTTAAAAAAGAAAATAGAAAATATAACGGCGTCACAAGTCCTTTCGTAGTTTATAAGTAGAATGTACCCTTTCATTTCAATCTGCGAACAGCTGCCAACAAATAATAAAGTTTCACTTCCTTGCAACCATGGCAACAGTACTCTATATACATGGACTTCCTAGAATTCCTATCTTCTGAGTGTTCGTCTCAGGGCTTTCCGCAGAAAGCTTCCTCGATGACTCTGAAACGACATGGATCAATATTTGTCTGGTTCAGCAGGGACCGAACAAATTTCGATCCATGTGCACCACGACACATGGTATGTGCGCTTCTCCGACAAGACACTCAAGAAAAGGAGGAGCCAGGAGCGCCGCGGAGGGACCCCAGAAGAGGAGGATCAGAACAAACTGCACAGTGGAGGTAAGTATGACATGTTTTTTTTTTTGTTTTTTTTAACCCTGAAACTTTACAACCCCTTGAAAGCGGTTCTGCACTGACTTTTTTTTCTTTGCTAATGTTTAAAAATTATGTCCTGATAATAATATCCTTACTTAGTGTGATGCTGCCCGTTATCTCTGTCCGTTTTGATATAGAATCGATAGTTTATAAAAACTTTGTCGGCCAATGTCATCTTGCTTGTGGGCATTTGAAGCCCACAAGCAGTCACTTCCTTGTTACAACAAGATCCCACCCGAAATCTCGCAAGATTTTGGGTCGATGTCCGCAAATCTTGCGAGATTCCGGGTCGATGTCCGCAAATCTCGCGAGATTCCGGGGCAATGTCCGCAAATCTCGCGAGATTTCGAGTCGGATGTCCGCACTGACTCCTGGGATGAATGACACCAGATCCCAGGAGACAGTGCAGCATGACGAGGATCCCCGCCCACCCCCGCAGGGACAACACCAAAGATGGCGAATTAGTTCCTCTCTGTACTGCGCAGGCGCAGCACGAAGGACTAGGCATTTTCCGTAAATTGCCGAACCTAAACAGATGCGAGTGAACTGCACACCGCGCACGCGCAGTTAACATGTCGCTGTACGAGAGACGATACCGCACGATCCCGATGCTCGCGCTACTCTGCAAGGGGCGCGTGTAAGTAAGGGGCGGGTCTGTAACCAAGGGCCACATTTGTTACTGTAACTGGCAGATTTTTCATTATTAATAATGATTTGTCATTAATAATGTAACCAAGGGCCACATTTTTTTTGCTTGGACCCGCCCCTTAGTTAGACTCCCCTTGCAGAGTAGTGCGAGCATCGGGAGCGTGCGGCATCGTATCGTACACCGACTGCCCGTGCGCGGTGTACACTTCACTCCCATCTGTTTAGGTTCACGCAATTTTCGGAAGATGCCTAGTCCTTCGTACTGCGCAAGCGCTGCGCCTGCGCAGTACACAGAGGTACTAATCCGCCAAGGGGAACCATCTCGGCAGAACACCGGCATTCAAGGTAGGCTTCCAAGATGCAGAATTGACCCATCTGTAATCTAACATGATGGAGAATAGATTGACAGTAAGTTTAGGAGATGGGTGCAGAACCACTTTAAGTTTTGACATGTTGGGTATCTATTTATTGCAACCTTGACTTTTATATTTTACCAAAAAATTGGGTAATTTATTGCATTTTTGTTCCCCTATAAAATTAACATTTAATGTGTGTAGCGGCCATAACCCCTGGGGGCGGCTATAAATTTTCTGGGCTTACCAATTACCTCCTTGTAGCTCGTCGTTCGTTGTCTAGGGGTTCCCAGGGTTAGTACCCAGTAACTTCAGAAGCCGACACGCAAAAGTCCTTTTAGGATTTTTATTTGCAAGGGTAACGTTCAACTATAACACAGTCTCTCAATTGAGAATAGAGGGCACGGGTGATAAAACTCAGACACTTCAGAACTGCTGACATCAATTGAATGTCTCTTAAGATAGCCCAGAGAGTAGCCACTCGCAACTGGGCGCTTCACTGCTGGATAAACCTCTAACTGTAGATTTAGCAGGCAACATGTGATCCGGAAAATTTGCAAAGTCTCTGCCACAGACTAGGTTGTAACTGAAGATAAATTAGGAACTCTTCCCACGGTACCTGGATCTTTCAGCCACCTTGGCGATACCGTAAGAAATGTGGATTCTCTAGTGTCCATACTTCAGCTCCCAGGCTCTTACCGAGCGGCCAGCTTCTTGGCCCTCCTCCGAAGAGTCCTCCCCTGGTCGCTTGTACGAGTTGTTGTGTGTCTTTAGGGCGGCACAGTGGTGTAGTGGTTAGCACTCTCACCTAGCAGTAAGAAGGGTCGCTGGTTCGAATCCCAACCACGACACTACCTGCCTGGAGTTTGCATGTTCTCTCTGTGCCTGCGTGGGTTTCCTCCGGGTACTCCGGTTTCCTCCCACAATCCAAAGACATGCAGGTAGGTTAATTGGCTTCTGTCCAAAAAAAATTAATAATTGGCCCTAGTATATAAATGGGGACCTTGGATTGTGGGCTCCTTGAGGGTAGGGACTGATGTGAGTGTGCAATGTACAGGGATAGGGACAATTGTAGACACTCACTCAGGTTGAACTGGATGGACTGATGTCTTTATTCAACCTTACTAACTATGAAACTATGAAATGCCGAGAGCACACCGGGACACCTCCGAATCCTCCTTCAGTTACTGGGCCTCGAACTAGCCAGTTCCGAGGCTCGGGAACGAACGGATCCCCACCCCAGACCATGAGGGCCTCTGGGGCTGGTCAGGGTGACCATGCTCACGGGGACAGCAGACACTCCTGGCTCCGGGACCCACCACGGGGCTGGTCCGGACCAGAACCAGGAATCAAAGAGCAAGCAGAACCCTGAACACGTGACTTCAGCATCTTAAATACCCCTTCCCAGACTACACAGCGGGGCCAGACGCGCCCACTGATTGGCTCAGAGAAAGATGGGTACCCAACACGTCCAACCAGGCCTGGTTCTCAGCCTGTCACAGGTGCCTCACTGCACCCATGACCAGGCGGAACTCCAGTACAGCCCAGCCAAACCGATGCCAAAGTAAAAAAACCTATACAACTAACCCCCAGAACTCCATTACAGTTCTGGAAAAACTAAATTTGCATTATAGCGCACACTTTAGAAAAGTGTCGGAGCTATGTGTGTTTTTAACTGAAAAGTTTTTCTGGACCTTTGCAGTAAAATCGTGTGACATAAAAAAACAACCACTATTTTATTCTCCGAGGTGTCTGCTTTCAGAAAGTGTTTGGGGGGAGGGGTTATGTTTTCTTCAGGCCTGAAATGTGCAAAAAAAAAAAATTGTGCAAAACTGTCTCTGGCAACGAAAGAGTTAACAGATAAGTTTACTTTGGGGAACTTGTTACATGTTCTACCTGTAAGATTTGTAAAGGAAAACTGGCTCCTAACTTTTTTTTTAGTAAGTTCCTAGATTCAAAGCAAGTCTGTCAAGCCCCGGCATAGGACACACCTGTGGGACTGCTGTGGAAGCGCAGGATCACTGTAGTAGTCACTGCTACTACCAGTGATTGCCGGATCCAGTGCTCAGTGACTGTCGTGCTGCATAATGAGCACAGGAGGTCGCTCGCTTGGCACGGGCACCATTCGCAGAAAGCCTTGCATTTTCTCAAAGAATGCAAAACATTTTCTGATTGGACAAGGTGAAGAGTGTGACGTCACCACACCACCCCTCCATCCAATCAGAGAACATGGGAACAAATCCAGCTTTAAGAAAGTATCATCGTCGGCATGCAGATCACTTTCTGTCCAGCAGAGTCACCTTTCTGCCTCTCTCAAGGGTAAAATGGCCACACACACTTTTACATTAAATAGCTTTTTATTACATCTTGTTAATGTTTTACGCTTTTTTTTTTCTTCCAGGCTTTGCTGCGTTCTGGTGCCCTCTACCACCTCTGCTGGGAGGCCGTGCCATGAATCAACTCCTTTCTACTCCTCCCTCACATTTTTTTTTCCCAGTATTGAGCTGTAATCTCTGCAGACAGCAGGGAAGGGATGTTCTAATGTGAAAAGGAAGCGCGCGTGGGCGTTCAGAATTAACCCCATCTTGGCCGCACTGGCTTACGGCGCAACCGCTGTGCAAGTCAAAAGGGAAGAACTGCGAGGGGGCGGAAGTTGTAAGATCAGCTGGCCCCGTTTTGTTAGCAGCCTGAGAATGAACACACACATTAAAAACACCTACACAACATTTTTCTATGTGCTTTTCACTGCTGACGCATATGTGTAATTTGGTCCTACGCTTCCTGTCAGATGCACAGAACCTATCGCCCTGGGGCCTACGTGGCGCTACCCACTATTTTCCCGCCATGATAGTACTACTGCCATACCACGGAGAGGAGATCGGTTGGGTCACCTGCAATGCTATTCTTACTGAAAACAGAGAGAGAGAGAGAGAGAGAGAGAGAAAAGAGAGAGTGAAAAGAATGAGAGTGACAGAAGTAGAATTAAAGAGAGGAAGAACGAAAGAGAATTAAAAAAAAGGGAGAGAGGGAACGAGAAAAAAAAAAAAAGACAGACAGTGATAGAATGAAAGATCTAAAGCGCGCAAGAGAGTGAAAAGTAGAGGAGGGTAAAAAAATAGAAAGAAAAAAAAAAAAAAGAAGAGAGGAGAGAGAGAGAGAGAGGGAGGGAGAGAGGGGGAGAGAGATAAAAAGAAATAGAGAAAGAAAAGGATAAAAAAAGAGAGAGAGAGAGAGAGAAAGAGAGAGAGAGAGAGAGAGAGAGAGAGAGAGAGAGAGAGAGAGAGAGAGAGAGAGAGAGAGAGAGAAGAATGAGAGTGGAAGAAGTACAATTAAAGAGAGGAAGAGTGAAAGATAAACAGGAGGTAAAACGAATGATAAAGCAGGAGAGGGAACGAGGGAGAAAAAAGAAAAACAGCGATAGAATGAAAGAGGTAAAGCGAGAACTAGTGAGAGAAAGAGAGAGAGGTAAAGAGAGAAAAGGAATGAAAGAGAAAGGAAGGGGGAAAAAGGAGAGAGTGAGAGACAGAAAGAACATGAAAGAGAGAGAAGAATGAAATTGGAAGAAGCAGCATAAAAGAGAGGAAGAGTGAAAGAGAAAAGAAAGAGAAAAAGGGAGAAGAAAGAAAGAAGGGAACGAGATAGAGGGAGAAAAGAAAGAGCTAGTGAGAGAAGAAAAAGAGGTAAAGTGAGAAAGCAAAACAGAAAGAAAAGGGAAAAGAGAAAAAGAGAAAGAAAAAAAGCGAATGAGAGAAAGAATAATGGGGGGGGGGATGAGAGAAAGGAAGGAAGGAAGGAAGGAAGGAAGGAAGGACGGACGGAGGGAAGATAGAAAAAGAGCAAAAGTAAGAGAAAGAAAGAAAGAAAGAAAGAAAGAAAGAAAGAAAGAAAGAAAGAAAAAGAAAAAGAGAGAAAGACTGAAAAAGAGAGAAAGAGAGAAAGAGAAAGAAAGAATGAGAGGAAGAAAAATGTACAGGCTGAAAGCTGCAGGGCTTGTCTGCAGGAGCCTAACATTGCACCACTAATCACGGGTTCAATGCTTTCCAAGCTCCTGCGGGGAAAAATAAAAAAATAAAAATTTGGACCTGAAACTGAGCCAAAGACACACAGGACCCTTGTGCAATCCGCTCCGCTGCCGCCATGGAGATGTGTGAACATGCTATATTGAGAGCCGGGCACACTCTCCTGTCATGCCAATTGGATGCGAGGAAAACCGCATCCAATTAGCACTAGTGTGAACCCAGCCTAAAACAGAACCTCACCCTAAGGCCCCTTTCACACTGGGGCGGGAGCCGCGGCGACGGTAAAGCAGCGCTATATTTAGCGCTGCGTTACCGTCGTTTTAGCCGCGGTATTCGGCCGCTGCTAGCAGGACTTTTTTTACCGTCCTGATAGCGCACCGCTCCAGTGTGAAAGCCCGCCGGCTTCTACACTGGAGTGAATGGGGCCGGTTTTTTCAGGCGGTGTACAGGGCTATTTTTAGCGCTGTACCGCCTGAAAAACGCCCCAGTGTGAAAGGGGCCTAAAGGGGAAGTTCTGTTTTATGTCTTCCTCCCCCCTCCTCTACATTTGGCACATAACATTTTTGGGGGAGAGTGGGTACCTCGTTTTGATAGGACTCCGCACCCACTTCTGCTTATATCACCTAGTTCGCGCCCCCTTTGCCTGTAGCTTTCTAAGATACATCACAGGTCCCAGAAGGCTGCGGGACCATTCACAAAGCTGCATGCGCAGTGGGAAGTCGGCTGCAAGGAGTCACAGCCAACTTCCCACACTAAACATGCTGGCACTGGGGGCAGGAAGACTGGCAAAGGACTGGCCCAGGTGAGGACAGCGCTGCAGATAAGTCTCCTTTTATCAAGCAGCTACAGTTTTTTTGTAGCCACTGACCTTTATTTTTTTCTCTTTAGGGTGAAGATCTTTAAAGTGGAATGTCACGCTCTCATTTAACATTGACTATTTTTATTCCTTATGCCTCCAGCATTAGTAAATGTATAGCAAAGTAGATCATATTTGCATATATCTACAGTTCTTCAGTTACTTCCTGGTTTCTTGCCTAGGCAAATGATGTCATACATCCCAGGAGTCTTCAGTAGGGGAGGAGGGGCTTTCTCAGTTAAGCATCCCCTCCCCTGCATGCATGCCTGAGCTAAGGGCGGATGGACGCCAGGAAGTAAATGCTACATGAGTCATAGGGTCTGCTTTTTTTTGTTTATAGCACAAAAAATAAAAACCGCAGAGGTGATCAAATACCACCAAAAGAAAGCTACATTTGTGGGGAAAAAAAACAAAACTTTTTTGTTTGGGTACATCGTCGCAAGACCGCGCAATTATCAGGTAAAGTAACGCAGTGCCGTATCGAAAAAGAATGGCCTGGTCATTAAGGGGGTAAATCCTTCCGGGCTGAAGTGGTTAAAGTGATTTCTCCAAAAAAAGAAGCAAGGAGACATAGATGGATGGATGGGCGAGTTTGCTTTGAATATTAAAAATGAATTGAATAGCATTTTTTGTTTGTGGTGCTCAGATGAAGCGCAGTTCTACTTTAAGCCCCCAGGGCCGTTTTCGGCGAGCCGGGTCTCAAAAACTTTCGGGAGTATTATGTCTTTTCTGTCCTGGAAGCCTGGCTCCAAGGATTTGTCTCGGTAATATCCAGAGGTTTGTGAATCAGAAGAATTATCTGCAGGCACCTCACCGTCCGCTATCTAGGTCAATAAGATTAATTCTCCGCTGAGCTCTTGTTCTTCAGAAAGTACCAGGTTGGCACCGAATGCCCTCTGTAAGGTTTACAGGGGGGCGCTCCGGTCATAATCACGCCGCGTGTGACCAGACGCCATTTGTCTATATTGTCATCAGCCTGGAATATGTACTATAAAACGATTTCTCTCTTCAGTTCCTCTCTGGCACATCCTCCTGGTTATTTCTTTCCTTCTTTATCCGTTTTCTATAATAACCAAAATGAAAATCGCATGCCCAAAATAAAAAGGCACTGGAAACCTTTTTTTTTTTGTTTTTATTTTATTCATCTGTTCCAGGCTTGTTGGGAGCTGCCTTGAAGTTGCCCCTATTCACACCTGAGAAGGCACTTTTAGTAGGGATGCACCCATATATCGCCCACCAAAAATTATCGGGCAAAAATAGGGTTATCAGCGTTATGCCAATAGAAAAAAAAAAGGTGGCAATAATGGCTGCGGAAAAATGCTGCAATTTTACCACATTCAGAATGCATTTTGCATAGGTCGTGCAAAAACGGCACAAGAACGCACCGGTGTTGCGATTTTGCAGCGTTTTCAATGCAGAGGTGCGTTTTTTGGTGTGTCTTTTTTACTGACCAAATATGCACCAAGCAGGATTTTTAACACCGCAACGGAAGCGCAGTGGTCCAGTGTGAAAACATACATAGAACTTAAGGCGATGCGTTTTTCTTTAGCTTTTCTTGCACTTTTAACGCAAAAGCGCTGTGTGAAAGCAGCCCGTCGGCCAAAAATTCATTTATGATATTAAAGTGTTACTAAACCCAGGACCCTGCATTCACTATATCTGGTCTCCCACAGTACACACAACATGGAAATGCAATTATTTTAGTAAATATAAATAATACCTTTTCTCATCAGCAATATATAGCAGCTTGTGACTTCTATCGGTGCCTGGGTAAAGCTTGTAGGAAGAGTTTCCATATAAAGATGCAGGACCCCTGAACTTCTGTCTGGACAGTGTTGATTGGCAGTGGCGGTGTGTCCATAGAGGGCGCAGGAGCGCCGCCACCTCTCTCCTGCACAGCTCTATCACCAATAGTTAGATTCATGCATTGCATGAATCTATCTATCGTCACCGCTGCCGCCCCCTATTCAGGTTTCCGGCCCCTTGTCGGGCGCCGGGCATCTTAATTACAGTGGCTGGGTTTCTTTGGAAGCGCCCGACTAGAGCGGTGGGCTCTAATAGGCTTCCAAAAGTGTAAACAGCGGGCGCAATGCTGTGCGTTTGCTGTTTACACAGTGTTGTGTTAGAGAAGCGAATACTTCCCTAACACTGACCCGCCTCTCAGAGATACGGGGCCCTAAAGTTGGTCAACTGTGTCCATCTGCAGCAATGTCATTTCGGGACCCTTTGGGTCCAGAGACCCCACATTTTGGCTGCAGCTAGGGGGCATCTAGGAACCCTTAACTACCAAGTTTAAAGTTCAGGGGACCTATGGCATGCAAATGGGCACAGTGAGGCAAATGGGCACAGTGAGGCTGCAAATGGGCACAGTGAGGCTGCAAATGGCACAGTGAGGCTGCAAATGGTCATTGTTGACCCTCTTTTCCACTTACAGTAGCTGCGCATTTCTCACCCTAGGCTTATACTCGAGTCAATACCTTTTCTCAGTTTTTTGTGGTAAAATTAGGTGCCCCGGCTTATATTCGGGTCGGCCTATACTTGAGTATATACGGTAAGCTTCATTTCATGCTGAATAAACTCAATAATTTATTTATCTTGAATAGAAAAAAACTATCTTTAGAGAAATCTTTACTCCAAAAGCATTTAATTAAAAAAAATAATTTTTATCCACCCTGATGCTGAGGCTTTCTGATTGTTCAATAAATAAAAAGGTGCGAGCCAGGGACGGTCAGGCTGGGGCGGAAAGAGCTAAATGATGCCGGGAAACGAGGTGAGCTCTATCTAACTTGCTGCAGCTTCTAATGCACGTAGTGAGAGGCTCACAGTGTGCAGTGAAATTAAAGTAAGCCCTTTCAGTACAGAAGAGGAGAGAAGGTAGGACTGATCACTTGCTGCCCTCAGTCTCCATCTCCAGGATAAATACATAAAACAAAAAGGAAGTCTAATCTAATAAAAGGAGTAATAGAAGCAGAACAAGGGGCGGAGGGGGCTCCGCTCTTCCGTGCTTTTTTTAGGAAACGGTCGCCCCGGTTACCTGTTGCCGAGAGACGGCTTTGTCACTGATGACGAGAACGAGGCTTTCCTTAACCCCTTCTCTGCCAAGCAGACGCCCACAGGGAATGCTGAGCACCAGATGGTTATTAGAAGGTAAAGCACTTCCTCTTGCTCTCCCTGGGGGGGGGGGGGAACTATGAGGCGCACAGAAAGCCGGGCAAGAACTGGAGCAGAAAAAGCTCCCCCCTGGTACGGGCTCGTGCCGCGATGCACTCAGAGAATGGAGGGCGCTGAATTTAGGAAAGTATCCAAAACTTTGACCCACATCATACTCAGAGCTCAGCCCTAATTAGAGGGAGGTTACAGCATCTAAGGGCTCATTCACACCAGGTGCATTGACCAACACAGGTCCAATGCAAGGCCACATAGAAAACAATGGTGTTCTATGTGCCCTGTCCGTGCCACACATGTGCAGTGGTGCGCGTTGCATGAAAAATGCAGCATGTCTGCATTTTTACACAGTGCAACCCACGTCACTGCAAGCTGTCGCAACGTGCTGGGGTGGCATAGAGTCGAATCAACAAAATGGTGACCCATCTGCACACAGACACTGACTCCCTGTTGCGTAAATGAGAATGAGATGGGTAAAAGTTGGCTTTGGCTCCGGTTCTCCCCCTGTAAAGTATGTCTGACGTGTTTCGCCCTTTTTGGGGCTTACTCAAGACCTCTATGATTAAGCCTTGAATGGGGCGAAACTCTACAGGTGAAGAACAGGAGCTGAAGCCATCTTTTATCCATCTCGTTCACATTTACACAACAGGAAGTCACTGTCTGTGTGCAGACGGTCACCATTTTGTTGGAAGTCTACTAGAGCCTGACAAGCTGATTCTGTCCATCTTGGATCATCATGTGAATCACCTGGTGCAAAACAGACAGGATCAGCTTGTCAGGCTATAGTAGACTTCCAACAAAATGGTGACCCGTCTGCACACAGACACTGACTCCCAGTTGCGTAAATGTGAGTGAGTTGGGTAAAAGTTGGCTTTGGCTCCGGTTCTCCCCCTGTAGGGAACGCCTTGACGCGTTTCGCCCTTTTCGGGGCTTACTCGTGACATCTACGATTAAGCCTTGAAAAGGGCTAAACTCTAGAGGTGAAGAACAGGAGCTGAAGCCATCTTTTATCCATCTCATTCACATTTACACACCAGGAAGTCACTGTCTGTGTGCAGACGGTCACCATTTTGTTGGAAGTCTACTAGAGCCTGATGAGCTGATCCTGTCCGCCTTGCACCAGGCGATTCACATGATGATCCGACTGACACAGGTTTGGGGGGCATTCAAACTATTTTTTTCATTGTTTTACATTTCAATAAAGTTTTTATTTTTTTTTTTTAAGTAAACTGTGCAATGCATACTAAACAACGCATTGCCTCTACCAATAAAAAACAGTAGCTATCAGCTGTCGGGTGCTGCCGCCGCCATTGCACGTAAGGGAACCCGGCAGTGTAGCCTTACGGCTTCACGCTGGGAACCCTACTGCGCATGCGCGAAGCTCAGCTCCTCTTTTCTACTGGCCCAGCGACAGGGGGAAGAGTCGTGATGCCAATATCCGCAGCTGTGGCTGGCGGAAATGGGAACAGGATACCTGTCAGGTATCCTGTCCCCCCGAAAGGTGCCAATTGTGGCACTGGAGGGGGGGGGGAACAAATAAGCAGAAGTTCCAACTTTTTGGTGGAACTCCGCTTTAATAGATGGAAAGTTGAAGAAAAATCCTGAAGGTCCGCTTTAATGATTCACATAGTCCCGCCACACTGCCTGCTGGGTGACCCATGTTTTGTCAATTACAGATAAGCAAAAGAACTTGGTCACCTTTCTGGCCTGCAGACCAGACAATGCGGGAGCAACAGTACACCGATGAGGGTCATCTCGGTTCTGTCCTTTCCTGTAAGGCCAAAGTATTGCCGCAGGATCGGTAATCGGTTGAATGCTCGGACAGGAAGTAACTGTAACTTGCAGTTTTATGAACAGGTGCAAAGTTAGAATCAATAATCCAAATCAGGTATAGAATGGCAAAAAGCATGTATACACAGCGAAATAATGCAAAACAGATTATGAAATCATGGGCACATGGACTCAGCACATCAATGTCTCTGTGGCTCAATCAGACGATTGTGCCTGCATTGTATAGTCTCTATAAGACTCTACAGCAGAGGGTCCAATTAAAGTAGCGATTCGCAAATAAATAGTTCAGACTACAAACCGCTACTTCGGCTTATCCTCATACGCCACATCCAGAGTCCAGAGTAGCTCTGGTAACACAGGCAAACAGCTAGAGGGATGCCAGACCTGAGGACACAGGGGGCACTAGAACCGCAGTACTCTGGTAGCAATAGGTGAGTCCAGGGCCGGTGCTACCACTAGGCAAACTAGGCAGCCGCCTAGGGCGCCATGCTGCCTAGGGGGCGCCCGGCCACTGGTTTTCCTACTCTCTTCTCTCTGCAGCAAGCAACTAAGTCTCAGCATCAGCAGGCAGCCACCCCTCTGTTCACAGATAGTGTCAGAGGCGCAGCGGCGGTGAAGGACTGTGTCGGTGTCCCGACTCCTGAATGAATGGAAGCAAGCAAACATTCATTGATGGACACTGGTAGGCTGCATTTGATGGGTCCTGGTGAGGCTAAATGTGATGGGCGCTGGTGAGGCTGCATTGATGTGCGCTGGTGAGGCTGCATTTGATGGCGCTGGTGGGCTGCATTTCATGGGCGCTGGTGGGCTGCATTTCGTGGGCGCTGGTGGGCTGCATTTCGTGGGCGCTGGTGGGCTGCATTTCGTGGGCGCTGGTGGGCTGCATTTCGTGGGCGCTGGTGGGCTGCATTTGATGGGCGCTGGTTGGCTGCATTTTATGGGCGCTGGTTGGCTGCATTTGATGGGCGCTGTAGGCTGCATTTGATGGGCGCTGGTAGGCTTCATTGAGGGGGGCGCTGATAGGCTGCATTTTATGGGCGCTGATAGGCTGCATTGATGGGTGCTGGTAGGTTGCATTGATGGGTGCTGGTGGGCTGCATTTTATGGGTGCTTCGTTAAAAAAGTGGGGTTTACATGGGCAGGGAAAAGGCAGGGCAGGGGTGGAGTCAAGGGGGGCAGCAAAATTAGGTTTCGCCTAGGGTGTCAAAAATCCTTGCACCAGCCCTGGGCGAGTCTCCTGACAGTAGCTGGGCCTTCCAGAGAAGCTACGTGCTATCAGGTGCCTGCATGGCTGCTTGCACGCCCGTTTTGACAGTGGAGGGCCTCTCACCAGGCTGCAGGTTATTAGCCCAGCTAGCTTTGCCTCATCAAGTGTGGCCTCTTTTAGCTGATGAGGGAAGCAAAGCAACTTGTCTTCCCTGGGTGTGTCCAGAAACCCAAGGAGTTACAGTAAAAGGAGTTAAAGTAGTCTGCATCTGAGCATGGGATAGAAATGGGCACTCTGCTACAGGGTTAGAAGGACAGCGTAGTAAAATTTGCTGAAAAGCTCATTTTGACTGACGAACAAGGGGAGCGAATACCCTGTTTCCCCGAAAATAAGACCTAGCGTGATTGTCGGTGATGGCTGCAATACAAGCCCTACCCCCTAAATAAGCTTTACCCTGTTTCCCCGAAAATAAGCCCTACCCTGAAAATAAGACCTACAAGGACTTTAACTAGGGCTTATTTGGGGAGTAGGGCTTATATTGCAGCCATCACCGACAATCACGCTAGGTCTTTTTTTCGGGGAAACAGGGTAGTAAAACAGATCTCAAGAACCTATAAAAGAAAATCCATAATTATGTGAATGGATTTCTGACTATTTATGAGGTCCCTGTGCTTTAAATGAATGCACATGCTGAATTACAAAGAAAAAAAAAAGGCTGGACCTGCGTACAGACATTCCTCTTTACAAAGCATGCATGAACCAGGAAAAGCAAATGTGTTCTCGTAATGCAACGTACGTTTTTGATACTGGCCTGCGGAAGTCCAGTCCAATCAATGAATTTTTGTCTGCCTATTTTCCTACATCTTACCAGCTTGCAGTACAGCTTGAGAAGAAAAAAGCAAACTAGTGCACACCGATGAGGCTACATAGCTCTCTTTTTTTTTTTAAAGCTGGCAACTACAGCAACAGTCTCCGCCCATGAGACATTCTGCTAAGGCCCCTTACACACGGTAGGAAATTCCGACCACAAAATCCGTCGGATCCATCCGACACTGGTGTTGCATTCACACGGTCGGACAAAGTTGTCGGAAAATCCGATCATCCTGAACGTGGTGACGTTCGTTGCGTACGCCGGGACTACGTAGAGGCTAGTAGCCAATAGCTTTGGTCTTGTAATGTGATCTGAGCATGCGTGGCACTTTGTCCGTTGGAATTCGCTACACACAATCGGGAAAAGTCCGATAGGACTTTGTTGTCGGAAAATTTGAGAGCAGGAGATAAAACTTTGTCCGTCAGAAAATCCGACGGAAAAAGTCCGATGGAGCCTACACACGGTCGGAATTTCCGACAACATTGTCCGATAGGACATTTTCCGTCGAAAATCCGACCGTGTGTATGGGGCATAACACATTTCACCCAACAGGGCTTATAGAGACTATTGCTGCGTACACACGATGGGACATTCCGACATAAAAAAACTTGGATTTTTTTTTTCCGACGGATGTTGGCTCAAACTTGTCTTGCATACAAACGGTCACACAAATGTTGTCAGAAATTACGAACGTGAAGAGCGCGGTGACATACAACACGTACGACGAGCCGAGAAAAATGAAGTTCAATAGCCAATGCGGCTCTTCTGCTTGATTCTGAGCATGCATGGAATTTTGTGCGTCGGAATTGTGTACACACGATCGGAAATTTGAGAACCAGCTCTCAAACATTTGTCGGAAATTCCAGCAGCAAATGTCCGATGGAGCATACACACGGTCGGATTCTCCGACAACAAGCTCACATTTGTTGTTCGAAATTGCAACCGTGTGTATGCGGCAGAGTAAGCCCTGTTAGGTGAAATGCATTAGAAGGAAGATCCCATGGGTGGGGACTGTTGCTGTGGTTGTCAGCTTCAATAAACCAGGATCTATGTGACATCGTCATTGTGCAGCAGTTAGATTTTTTCCTTCTATGTGCTGGAGCACAGACGGCACCGTATGGCCCCTTTGCACCCGGCGCTGGAGAGTTTTGGCTTGGGAGCGGAGGAGGAAACCACTATTTACACCTGTTACATTTTACAATACAGTCTAAGGCCTCATGCACACGAGACGCTGTTAAACGCGCGTTCAGAGGCAGTTGGACACTTTTTTCAACTGCACCTGAACGCATGCAATGTTATCCTATGTGTCCATGTACACAGTCTCGTTTTTTCCCGTTTTTATGCAGTTGCGTTTAACCTCATTTTTCCAGAAGCAAAAAAATGCGTTCAGACACTTTTCAGACACTTTTCAGACACGTTCAGACGCGTTTCAGACGCAAAACGCAGCTAAACGCAGGCACCTGCGTTTAGCCGCGTTTATAAGCCTTTTTAAAGGAACATATTTTTTTGGACCAGAAAACTCAGAAATATGATGGTAAACCATAAAAAAAAATACTAGAAAAATCAGTTTAAAATGCCGTAATTAGTTTAGATCATAGAGCGTATATACTCACTAATGCATAAATGTTTGTAAAATGAATACATGTTTGTGAAATATCCAACGGACATTCGCAGAGCCATCAACGGATGGGTCCAATATCGACGAGCTCTGATTCTGGACCTCTCATGCAAATTTGCGATGACGTTGCTGCCTCATCAAGAGCAACATCAGGAGCATTTCCTGACATATATTCAATATGGGATCCATTTCCAAAAAAAAACACAGAAAGAGAGGCAAATGCAAGTGTACAACGGCTCTCTCTGCTGCTGCTGCTCACTTTGATCAAAATGGCAGAAATAGTTAATAATACATGCTTTCTGAGCTTGGGTAGGGTCTATATGATGTTATCTTTACAAATGCTTATAGACGCAAACACGGCTAAACGCGGCATGAAAACACAGCAAAACGAGCGTTTTTAAACGCAGGTTTCTGCTTTTTAAAACATGCGTTCAGCAGAGTTTGCATCTGCGTCTCGTGTGCATGGGGCCTAAAACAGGAACTCTATTAGTGCATCATGAAGGGCCCATTCTCAGGTGTGCCATACCACAATGCATGCCAATGCACCTGCTCTATGTGTGTTGATAGATTTTACTAGACCACACCCCCACTCCTACTTGTTTACCAGTGCCTAAATTACATATCCCTAGGCCCCATCGGGTCAACAGAGGGGCTCAGGAGGTGGGAGCAAAGGAGGGACTTTTTTTGAGGCATAGGCAGATAAAGTCAGCGTCGCGGTTTACTGCAATTTGGGGGGTGGGTGGGGTGTAGGTGAAGTTGAGGGGGCCCCATTAGGAAGCCTGTATGGGGCCCCATGATCATACTTTCCAACTTTTTGAGATGGGAGATGGGAATGAGGGACACCTATCAGCAAAAGTATGCAGGCATAGGACCCACCCCTTGCCACGCCCCCTTAAAGGAGAATTGTACAAAAAAAACAAGTTTGGTTAAACCCACAAGTGCTTTTTTACCACTACTATTCCTTTATATTGGCTTTTGGAATTTATAAATGCCGCAATTTAGAAATCGGATGAAAGGTTTAGTGCTGGAAAACACTTTTTGATAGATAAATAGGGCATTTTATATACAACTATATGGATCAGACCAAAATGAGGGACAAATGAGGAGGAATGATGGACATTGTTCCAAATCAGGGACAGTTGGGAGCTATGCCCATCAGAGGCAGCTCTAGGCTTTGTGAGGCCTTAGGCAAATCTTAGACATGAGGCCCCACTCATGCCCAAAATGGGAAAAATAATTAAAGCGATAGAAATGAACTGTATAAATTGCATGATATTCCATTCAACTGTAACACACACATCAGGCGAATTAGGTGGCCGTGAGGCCCCTAGGAGTGCGAGGCCTTAGGCGACTGCCTAATTTGCCTAATTAGAGAGCCGCCTCTGATGCCCATGATTGCCAACAGCGGCCTTGGATATCAAGATTAGTATATATGCTGGTTGCATGGAGAAGCAGAAAACGGTGTGGTTTCAGCTTTTGTCCTGCCCCCCTTTCACACCTGATTACTGGTAAGCAAGATCAGCCATCACATTCATGGACCAATAGTAAGGTGGGGGCGGGCCAAAAGGACAGAATTTCTAACAGAAGTCAGGATTGACCCAACAGGGAATCCATATATGGATCCTCTGCCAAGTCGGATCAGAACAGCATTGGATGGCATTTATGTCACACTCATGTCCTTTCAGATTTTTCCTCCATCGTTTGATGGCGTAAAAACGGACCCATGTGATCCCAATGGGTGGCCAGATGTAAACAGATGTTCGCCTATATCCGCCCACATCCGATTAGGTCTGAAAAAGCGTACCTGGACGCAATTACCGCGTTCGCTCTGATAAACCTGATGGAACCCAGATATACAAAAATGCAGAAGTGTTTACATCCGATCGCCCACCGGGCCATACTGCCCCCATTAGGTGATCCATCCAATCACGATTCAACAACCGACCGACGAGACGTCCATGTGAGAAGGGCCTCAAGCCTTGCTTGGAGCTGCTGGGGACGGAGGTGTATTTTAAATCGGGATAAGGACATCGATTTGTTGTAATAATGAGATCCTAGAACGCGCTGCTTTTCAAACTCACCATCAGGTCACAAGGCCTACAGCAGCTTTGCATGGCGGGAGCCAAGGTCAGCGAAGTCTTTATTCATTTTAACTGGCAACTCTGCTGATGTAAGCACCCCCATGGCTTGACTGCTGCAGCGCTAGATCACGTGACCTGGGAACCGGGCACCAAACCATCTCCTTGTTGTAGTTGGCAGCCGTTTCTTCTTCCACTATCCACCTTCCTTTAACCACGCAGATCTAAGCGCAAATTCGCAATAAACTGTATAATCTAAAAATGAATAATAATAATAATACACCAGGAGCAGCTATGATTGACATTTTTTTTTTTACTTTCCAGGATGAAACGATGGAATTTCACTTTAACGACACTGATTGATATCTCCGTTCTGTGCCACGATTGTGGAATGTGTAGTAGATGGCGGCTCAGTTACAGTCAGGCCAGTTTGATTCTTCTCTCTCCATTAACAGATAGAGTGCCCGCTGGGACTTGTGTGGGACTTTGCTTTTTGCTGTTGGCAGAGAGTCAGATGCTCTGTGAGCAGGCCTCTGCGTGAGAACTGGATCTCACTGTTCACCAACCCCCCCTCCCCCCTCCTTCCCTCGTGTCCAGACTAGCTTCTAACTCACAACCTGCTTTTCCCAGGCTGCACAGCATGCAGGACCCCGCTTTTCACAAACGGAAAGGCCCCCGAGAACACACCCAATTTAAAGGGGCACACCAGTCAAACTTCAGAGGAATATATTTAAGCACACCTATTGTTCAACCACCCCAACGCCCTTTTCGGCATTCCACCAGACACCCCCCACCTTCAGCAATCCTCCAGTCCCCATTCAGTGTCACATGATGGTCCCTTCTCCAACTTTCATTTGGTCCCCATCCCCTCTTCAGTGTTCCTCCAATCTATTCCCTTTCAACATTTCTCAGGTCTCTTTCCTTGTCTTCAGCATTCCCCCTCTCCCATCCCCTTTTAAGCGCTGCACCAGTCCCCCCCCCCCCCAGCAATCCTCCAGCGTTCCCATGGTCCCCCTTCCTTTAGTGCTCCTCCAGTACCCCCCCCCCCCATCCTTCAGTGTTCCTCCTGCCCCCCCCCCCATCCTTCAGTGTTCCTCCTGTCGCCCCCTCATCCTTCAGTGTTCCTCCTGCCCCCCCCCCCCCATCCTTCAGTGTTCCTCTGTTCTCCCCCCCCCCATCCTTCAGTGTTCCTTCGCCCCCCCCCATCCTTCAGTGTTCCTCTGTTCTCCCCCCCCCATCCTTCAGTGTTCCTTCGCCCCCCCCCCATCCTTCAGTGTTCCTCTGTTCCCCCCATCCTTCAGTGTTCCTCGGCCCCCCCCCATCCTTCAGTGTTCCTCCGTTCCCCCCCATCCTTCAGTGGTCCTCCGTTCTCCCTCCCCCATCCTTCGTTCTCCCCCCCCCCTCCCGTTCCCCCCATCCTCTAGTGTCCTCCGTTCTCCCCCCCCCATCCTTTCAGTGTCATCCTCTCCTCCGTCCTCTCCCCCCCCCCCATCCTTCAGTGTTCCTCCGGTCCCTTCCTCCTTCAGTGTTCCACGGCCCCCCCCCATCCTTCAGTGTTCCTCCGTTCCCCCCCATCCTTCAGTGGTCCTCCGTTCCCCCCCCCTCCCGCCCGTTCCCCCCCCCCCCCCCATCCTTCAATGTTTCTCCAACAGTGTTCCTCCGGTCGTCGTCCCCATCCTTCAGTGTCCTTCCGGTTGTCCCCCCCATCTTTCAGTAATCCTCCGTTCTCCCCCCATCCTTCAGTGTTCCTCCGGTCCCCCCCCCCCCCCCATCCATCTAGCTATGAGTAAGCACTATAGATAGTGTGAAACGCGTCAGCTGTGTGCCCCCCATTTTTGTTTTGCCGTGTTTTGGATTTGATGTGATCACTGCTTTTTAAATAAATTCGTTGAATTTTTATCTTCTTCCGGTGTGCGGCTGTCCAGAGTTCTTCTTGATACTCTAAATCCCCCCTCCCATCCTGCAGTGTTCCTCCGGCCCCCCCCCCCATCCTTCAGTGTTCCTCCGGTCCCCCCCCATCCTTCAGTGTTTCTCCGGTTGTCCCCCCATCCTTCAGCGTTCATCCCTCCCCCCCCCCCAACCTTCAGTGTTCCTCCGGTCCCCCCCCATCCTTCAGTGTTTCTCCGGTTGTCCCCCCATCCTTCAGCGTTCATCCCCCCCCCCCAACCTTCAGTGTTCATCCGGTCCCCCCCCCCCCCTCCACCTTCAGTGTTACTCTGATTTCAACCCCTTCTTTAGCATTCCTCCACTCCCCCTCCTTCGGCATTTCTCCATTTTTACACTGCTGTCAGAATACAAAAGCTGGCACTGGAGATTCATCATTACACACTGTTTAGTATTGATGGGGGAATCAAGGGATTTCTTGCTTAGGTGTGTTTAACTGTATATGGCCACCCTTACTGACCCTCCGAGAGAGAGAGAGAGAGAGAGAGAGAGAGAGAGAGAGAGAGAGAGAGAGAGAGAGAGAGAGAGAGAGAGAGAGAGAGAGAGAGAGACTGAAAGGAACCAGCTACTGCCATGCTCTCTCTTTAGAATACCCATATATCTTTGGGAGACGATTGTCATAGGTGTCTGATTGGGTGTAGTAATTGTTAGAGTATTCCGACAGCCACAGGTGCCGGCTGTCAGAAGAAAATACTGTAGATTCATCTTTCCACACTGTTTAATATTATGGATGGGGGAATCAAGGGACTTAAGAAACCTTAACGTGTTTGACCACCTTAAGTTCTAAGTCAGCAATGACCATTGCTGTATTTCTGTCCTCATACCATGCTATAGATCAGGGGTCTCCAAACTGCGGCCCGAGGGCCCTTGGGGCACTATTCCTTCCACCAATTTGAGGCACTATTCCTCCCACTGACACCAACAAGGAGGCACTATTCCTCCCACTGACACCAACAAGGAGGCACTATTTCTTCCACTGATATCAATGATGGGATACTATTCCTCCTACTAATAGGGGCACTACTGCTTCTCCTACTGACCACCAACCTTGAGGCCATATTTATTTCCACTGGTGCTGGGCCCGAGACATTTTCTGCCCCCACTGTCCACAATCTGGTCCTCGTAAAAAAAGTCTCAACTTGTTTAAAAAGTTTGGAGACCCCTGCTATAGATGGTACATCATGGGGGGGAGGCATTTTGCGAGACACAGATAAGATTTCCTGACAAGTAAACCCATTTAGGACCGCTACTAGTCATCATAGGCGGCATCTATAGACACTCTGCGTTTTGGTGGCTTTTCTGTGCGTCACGTCTCTTGTGCAATCGTAGAGTTTTAGCTACACCTTCACATACATGAGCTCTGATGCCCAAAAATAGGTCTGGAGTTTTTTAAAGGTCGCATCCTGGAAGAACAGACAGAGGCCAATCTAGAAATCATTTTTATTTATTTTTTAACTGTAGATTCCATTGCTGAGTAATCAGTGGTTTGGCACCTTTTGGTTTCATCTCCGACACCTTTGCAAAAAGCTACGAAAAAGCTGCATAGTTGGAACTGAACAGATCAGTATTCAACAAGGCAAGTTTTTTCTCGCCCAAAGCAAGTCATTTAATTCCAATATGAACAGGTTCGGCGTAATGTAACCTCATCTAAACTGAGTTTTGTGACGGGTCCTCTTTATTCTTCTATTTCAGGGCCACTGAATTAAATTTCACGGAGGTCCGGTTGGTAACATTTTCTTTCTGCAGAGGTCCGAATCTCATTTTTGTTCTATGACTCTTTTACATCACAGACCCCCCCCCCCCTCACATAACAGCCCCCTCCTTACATCAAAACCCCCCTTTGCCCTAACCGCCCCCCCCATACATCACAGCCCCACATACATCACAGCCCCCCCTTTGCAATCTCAGACCCCCCTTACATCAAAGTCCCAACCTCCCACCCCACCTTAACCCCCCCTAAACATCACAGCCTTCCTTCTCACACCAGACCCTTCATATCACAGCTCCCTCCTTTCACACCACAGCCCCCCTCACATAATACCCCCCCCCCCATATCACAGCTCCCTCCTTTCACACCACAGCCCCCCCTCACATAATAACCCCCCCCCCATATCACAGCTCCCTCCTTTCACACCACAGCCCCCCCCTCACATAATACCCCCCCCCATATCACAGCTCCCTCCTTTCACACCACAGCCCCCCCCTCACATAATACCCCCCCATATCACAGCTCCCTCCTTTCACACCACAGCCCCCCCCTCACATAATACCCCCCCCCCCCCCCATATCACAGCTCCCTCCTTTCACACCACAGCCCCCCTCACATAATACCCCCCCCCCCCCATATCACAGCTCCCTCCTTTCACACCACAGCCCCCCTCACATAATACCCCCCCCCCATATCACAGCTCCCTCCTTTAACACCACAGCCCCCCCCCACATCACAGCTCCCTCCTTTCACACCACAGCCCCCCCACACCACAGCCCCCCCTCACATAATCCCCCCCCCCCATATCCACAGCTCCCTCCTTTCACACACCCCCCCCCACAGCCCCCCCTCACATAATACCCCCCCCATATCACAGCTCCCTCCTTTCACACCACAGCCCCCCTCACATAATACCCCCCCCCCCCATATCATCAGCTCCCTCCTTTCACACCACAGCCCCCCCTCACATAATACCCCCCCCCATATCACAGCTCCCTCCTTTCACCTCACATAATACCCCCCCCACCCCCACCCATATCACAGCTCCCTCCTTTCACACCACAGCCCCCCCCCTCACACATAATCACAGCTCCCTCCCCCCCCCCCCCATATCACAGCTCCCTCCTTTCACACCACAGCCCCCCCCTCACATAATACCCCCCCCCCCCCATATCACAGCTCCCCCTCCTTTCACACCACAGCTCCCCCCCCCCATCACATAATACCCCCCCCCCCCCATACAGCTCCCTCCTTTCACACCACATGCCCGGGCGCCCAGCCCACCCCCCCCCCATATCCCCCCCCCCCATATCACAGCTCCCTCCTTTCACACCACAGCCCCCCTCACATAATACCCCCCCCCCCCCATATCACAGTTCCCTCCTTTCACACCACAGCCCCCCCTCACATAATACCCCCCCCCCATATCACAGCTCCCTCCTTTCACACCACAGCCCCCCTCACATAATACCCCCCCCCCCCCATATCACAGCTCCCTCCTTTCACACCACAGCCCCCCCTCACATAATACCCCCCCCATATCACAGCTCCCTCCTTTCACACCACAGCCCCCCCCCTCACATAATACCCCCCCCCCCCCCCCACACCCCCCCCCCAGCCACACCCCCCCAGCCCCCCCTCACACCACACCCCCCCCCCTCCAGCCCCCCCTTCCACACCCCCCCCCCCTCACATACCCCCCCCCCCCATATCACAGTTCCCTCCTTTCACACCACAGCCCCCCCCTCACATAATACCCCCCCCCCCCCCCCCATATCACAGCTCCCCCCTATCACATCTTTCTCTTCGCACATCACAGCTCCCCCCAAATCACAACTTCCCCCTTTTATCACATCACAACCCCCCCCCCCCCCCATATAAAATTAGCCACTTGACCTTTGGAAGGTTTTACCCCTTTCATGACCAGAGCATTTTTTCCTATTCGGTACTGCGTTACTTTAACTGACTATTGCGCAGTGTACCCAAATGAAATTTATATCATGTTTTTCACACAAATAGAACTTCCTTCTGGTGGTATTTGTTTTTTTTTGTTTTTTTGTTATATAAAATAAATTTCTATATAAATGTAGGCCAAAATTCATTCTGCTACATGTCTTTGGTAAAAATCAAACTATGTTTTTGAAGACACTAATATAATTCTGATTGTTATCAAGATACTGATTCATACAGACATTATACTAGTAAGGCCCCTTTCACACAGGCTTGGTCGTGTACGGACTCCACTTTGCTCAGCAGGGATCGATCCACTGATCCCCGCTGAGCAGGCGGATGACAGGTCTGTCTCTGCTCACTGTGTGGAGATGGACCTGCCAAAGCCCTGCTGTGCTCTATGGAGATCGATGAAAATGGATCGCCTGTCCGTTTTCATCTGAACCTATCCAATCTGATTCTCCGGAAAATAGGGTTTCAATCCGTCTGGATTTCACGCACAGGATCATCGCTGACATCCGCCGCTCCATAGGAGTGAATTGAGCGTCCAATCAGATCCGCCTGAAAAACTGACAGGCGGACCTGATCGGAAAGCCTGTGTGAAAGGGGTCTAATGGCAGTGACCAGCGACTTATAGTGTGACTGTGATAGTGTGGCGGACAATCTGGCGCTAACTAAAGCTTGGTAAACACTACAGGTTTTTTTTTTTTTCGTGCAACCCCGTGGATTGCGAAAAAAAAAAAAATGACAGCTCGAATCTGAGACACTGTACTAACCATGCAAGATTAGTTCATCGATCTCCCCCTGCTGAGCTGTTATGTTCTGATGCCCCCCGCCAGAACACTACGATCAGCACTCAGAGAGAACTGATCGGGAGTCTGTCGGCTGCTGGTTTTCCAGCATGCACATTCGAACGCCCGGTGTTTCCTCAGAATCGGTGTCCCATCAGATTAGGTAATAAAAGTGACGTTCTGTCAGCTGCACATGCGTTCCACCGCTACCAGGTTTTCTAATCTGACAGAACACCTGCAGTCAGAAGAAGGCGGCAGTGGACATCTTACTACACCCAGCTATGTGCTTTTCGTGCAACCCCGCTGATTTAATATCAGAGTAATTTAAGCAATAAAGTGAGCGTATATAAATATAGTATATTGACATCTGTGATGCTGTTTGGAGGTTACATTTTGAAAGAAGCTTGACGCCAGCAGTAGGAAGGTGGCGGAGGCCATGTTGGTACACCCCGCACTGCTCAGCGCCAACCCTTTAGGCTTTCAAAATTAAACATCCAAACAGCATCACAGATGTCAATATACAATACTTATTTATATCCGCTCACTTTATTGCTAAAATTACTGTGAAATTCAAGACGTAGCTGGGTGTAGCAAGATGTCCGCTGCCTTCTTCTGAACTGCAGGTGTTCTGTCAGATGAGCAAACCTGGTAGCTGTGGAACGCATGTGCAGCTGACGAAGCGTCACTTCCGTTACCTAATCTGACGGGTCGCCGATTCTTACGGAACACCAGCTTCTGTAGGACAGAGCGACATGCACACGGGCAGCATGTCAGATGGTTCAGCCCGTGTGTACGGACGGGGCTTAACAGTGGCTGGGGGGGTCACTAACTGAGTAACTGACAGTTATAAAATGATTATACTGTACACTGTACTAATGCCACTAGCTGAGAAGAGGTTAACATCTAGGAGGCAATCAAGCGGGTTAACTGTGTGCCTAAAAAGTGTAATGTCGGCTGCTTTTACTAACTTACTTTTTCTTCCCGAAGAGTTGAAGAGGAGAAGAAACAGACAGATCACTGAGTTCTGTGTGTTTGTTAACACAGAACCCTGTGGTGTGATTGGCCACAGCGATCAGCAGGTTTTGGGCAAAATCATTGGCTGAAATCTGCTGACAAACTCGTGCTGTGTCCAATCACAGCACGGGCCAGCAGGGGGGGCATGCATGTGCGCCGCCAGCCAAGAAGTATACTGCAAAGTACGGTGCCTGGCTGTGCCGCCCCCTTGCAGTACATTTACTGTGAGCCTTTTGGCAAGAGGTTAAACTTCAGCTCAATAGCGAAACCCCAGAGAATATATATATTTTTTATTTTTTTTTATTTTTTTTAGTTTTTAACTGGGGAACAGTTAAAATTTGTCCCAATAGGGAGATTCTTTGTCACTCGCCGTTTCTGTGACTCCTGTACAAGAAGGGCAGGAAGCAATTGTCACCAAGACTTCATAATAAGTTTGGGTGAAGTTTCCGATTCATTTCTCTTCCGATACTACGGATGCGCACACCGTCCGCACTCTTAGCGGTGTGAAGACAGGAATAAATCTAATGAGCACAATCTCCCTGGCATGTCACCTGTACAGACACCCAGAAGAACCGATAGATTTGTCTTCGCACTTTCAGTCATTTTCACAGCTCGGGGTCGGGAGCGGAAGACTGAAAAAGAAAATCTAACAGGAGAGACAGCCAGGAAACCCAGGAGCCTGTGTGGCGCAGATGGCACAGGAGAAAAAAAAACAAACAAGAAACGGATAATCAGGTAGGGAGGGTTAAAGGAGGATTCCACTGTGTCTTAAAGGTTGTACAGGGTGGAGCACCTGCACAGGGTTGTCACCCTATGAAATCAAGTACAAAATCATCTGGTACTTTTGTAAAAGTTTCTGGAAAAGAAGATGCAAAATAAGATGCAAAATAAGATAATAATGCCAACTTTAAAGTCACATGAAAGCTGTCACACACTTCGGCTGTGTGATTGGCCAGAGCCACAATGACATCACTCCTGCCAGGGGCGTAACTAGAAATCACAGGGCCCCATAGCAAAATGTTGTATGGGCCCCCCCCCCCCCCCACAAAAAAATGGCGGGGCTTAAATTAAATAGTGGGCGTGGTTTAAAGGGCGGGGCTCAAAGGGTGTGTGGTTCGAGTCTGAGAAGAAAGAAAGAGCCCAGATCCTACACCACAATAGCAATATATGTATTCCAGAAAGTTTAATCAACAGATAAAGATACTCCAAACACCCGGTGTTAGCGCTTCAATAATCCTCACCTGTGCCCAATGCAGCGTGGTCTGCCCATGCCCAATACTGCCTCACCTGTGCCCAATGCAGCGTGGTCTGTGCCCAATACAGCATGTCCAGTGTCCAATGCAGCCTCACCTGTGCCCAAAGCAGCATGGCCAGTGCCCAATACTGCCTCACCTGTGCCCAATACTGCCTCACCTGTGCCCACTTGTGCCCAATGCAACGTGTCCAGTGCCCAATGCAGCCTCACCTGTGCCCAATGCAGCCTCACCCGTGCCCAATGCAGCCTCACCCGTGCCCAATGCAGCGTGGCCTCACCTGTGCCCAATGCAGCATGACCCATGCCCAATTCAGCATGACCCGTGCCCAATGCAGCGTGGCCTGCCCATGCCCAATGCAGCCTGACCCGTGCCCAATGCAGCCTCACCTTTGCCCAATGCAGCGTGGCCCCACCCATGCCCAATGCAGCCTGACCCATGCCCAATGCAGCCTGACCCATGCCCAATGCAGCCTCCCCCGTGCCCAATGCAGCCTCCCCCGTGCCCAATGCAGCCTCTCTCGTGCCCAATGCAGCCTCCCCCGTGCCCAATGCAGCCTCCCCCGTGCCCAATGCAGCCTCCCCCGTGCCCAATGCAGCCTCACCCGTGCCCAATGCAGCCTCACCCGTGCCCAATGCAGCCTCTCTCGTGCCCAATGCAGCCTCTCTCGTGCCCAATGCAGCCTCTCTCGTGCCCAATGTAGCCTCCCCCGTGCCCAATGCAGCCTCCCCCGTGCCCAATGCAGCCTCACCTGTGCAGTGGAAGAGGTGAGCCAGACTGCAGCAGCCCTTATTGGCGAGCGTGGGGCTCTCTCAGATTGGGGGGGGGGGGGCGAGCACCGGCCGCACGGTCCCCCAGCCAGGGGAAGTGAGGAGAGGAAGAGGCGCGCTGTCCAGCAGAGCGCTGTAATAGCTAACATTTGAATGCCCTGTGAGTTCCCGGGGCTCAACGTCACATAGCCCCACCTCTTGGCCCGGCGCCTTTGATGAAGTCACATGTCCCGCATTGGACCGGCGTTCTGTCTATCAAAAGCGTCGGGCCAAGAGGTGGGGCTATGTGACGGTGAGCCCGGGGAACTCACAGGGCATTCAAATAAAAGCTATTACACAGCGCTCTGCTGCCTTGTACGGACAGCGCGCCTCTTCCTCTCCTCACTTCCCCTGGCTGGGGGACCGTGCGGGCAGTGCTCGCCACCCCCCCCCCCCGGGCCCCGGCAGTATGCTTTCCTCCTCCTCCTCCCCAGGGGCCCCATAGCAGCTGCGGGCCCCATAGCGGCCGCGTGTGTCGCTATGGCGGTAGTTCCGCCACTGACTCCTGCGCATGCACGAGGGAGCCCTCAGTTCCAACACATAGCTATGAAGTTCCGGCAAGGCAGGTCACTGGTTGCATGCAGGGTGAATATCTCCTAAACTGTGCACATTTAGGAGATATTCCTTTTACCTACAGGTAAGCCTTACTATAGGGTCCTCCTCCCCCTTTAGATTTATTTTGGGGGGGGGGGGGGGGGTATTCCATAATGTGCTGGTTTTCCTTAGTGAAGATGCTGGTGCCTGCACCCGAAGCCTACTGAAGAATCTGCTTGGTTGAGGACAGCACTGGATGCATGGACAGGTAAGTGTCCTTATATTAAAAGTCACTTCAGTCCCAGAAGATTTTACACCCTTCCTGACCAGAGCATTTTTATGAGATTTGGCACTGCGTCGCTTTAGCTGACAATTGCGCGGTCGTGCGACTTTGCACCCAAACAAAATTTACGTCCTTTTTTCCCCCACAAATAGAGCATTCTTTTGATGGTATTTGATTACCTCCCCAAAAAATATATAAAACAAAAAAAAATAAATAAAAAATTTCTTTCTCAGTTTAGGCCAATATGTATTCTACATATTTTTGGTAAAGAAAAAAAAAAAAAAAAAAATCGCAATAAACGTGTATTGATTGGTTTGCGCAAAAGTTATAGCGTCTACAAAATAGGTGATAGATTTATGGCATTTTTACTATAATTTTTTTTTTTTTTTCTTATTAGTAATGGTGGCGATCTACGATTTTTATCGTGACTGCAACATTATGGCGGACTCATTGGACACTGTTGATACTATTTTGGGACCATTGTCATTTATACAGCGATCAGTGCTATAAAAATGCACTGATTACTGTGTAAATGACACTGGCAGAAAAGGGGTTAAACACTAGGTGGCGATCAAGGGGTTAAGTGTGTACTAGGAAGGTTTTCCAATTGTAGGGGGGATGGGCTACCACTGACATGACAGCGATCACTGTTCCCGATGACAGGGAGCAGTAGATCCCTGCCATGTCACTAGGCAGAAGGGGGAAATGCCTTCTTTACATTGGCATCTCTGAATATGAATATTACAATATTTGTGATGTAGAAGCGCTAAACGTTATGCGGATGCGTTTTAGCACAATGGGCGGTTTGTGGTCATTGAGGCTGCTCCCCAGCAACTGTGGGGTCTTGATGGACCCCCAAAGAAGTTTGTTGAAGTTCTGAAAGGATGGGAGCGCCACATCAGCTTGTATAGACTTTTTAATAACAGCCAACACGTTTTGATGGCTCAGCACTCCCCCTTCATTAGGGCTAAAAACAGGATGATGCAGGCACTTGGATTGAAAAGGTCTTTATTTTTTTAATTTAACCTTTAGCATCTTCTTAAAAAAGCTTGTTTGGCTAATCTTCTCCTGTGACTTCATTCTGCACTCCTGTGACCCATTTTCAGCAGACAGCAGGCTGAACCCCGCTGTTGGCTGACGTCGCAGAGCAGGTCCAGGCTCGGGGCAAGATCGTGACCATATGGTCGGGATCTGCCCACATGCCTGGACCGGTGTCTTGCCGAGAAAGTTCTCCCAGCGGATAAGGAAACCCTGTAATGTGCAGGCGCTGCGCTTGCGCAGTACGAAGCACAATGAAGCACAACGGAGTTTCCGAAAATAGCCGAAGCTGAACACAGTCAGTCAGCTGTACACGGCGCCTGCACACTACAGTCTAACCTATGTCCAGGTTCGAGCCCCACCATCCAAGTGGACATAGAGTTAGAATAAAAATATGCCGAGCCTTGCGAGGCTGTGCCCGAAGCGTGGCGAGGGGCACTGTTACAGGCGCCGTGTACAGCTGATTCACTGTCTTCTGCTTCGGCTATTTCCAGCGGCTTCGTTGTGCTTCATACTGCGCAAACGATGCGCCTGCGCAGTACAGGGGGTCCTTATCCGCCGAGGGGAACTTCCTCGGCAGAACACCGGCACCAAGCTCAGCTCTCAGCGAGCTGCTGAAAGGCTGAGCCAACCGTCTCTGCCCCCTCCATAGTCCAGCGCTCCATTGAGGAGGAGACAGAGAGCAATAGAAGAGACTTTTTATTAACCAGAGTTAAGAGTCATTTTAAAGCTGAGTTACAATTTTTCGTTTATTCCAACCACCGTTCTTTAAATGACAAGAGCTTGGAGATTGGCTTGTATCGGCGGAGTATTTTTCATCCAAATTACCCTCTAAACACTTTATAACTGGAAAAAGAACACGGCCAGTGACTATTTCTCCTTCCTTTTCCTCCTTTACAGCAAATCACTTTTTGTTGGAGAGTCAAGTCTATTGGAGAAAATATCAAGCGGCTATGAAACTCTTCAGTTCTTCTCCAAGAACCAATCTCTCAGAATTGTAAAACCAGAAGAACACTGCAAACACGTAAATCGTGAAAGAGATAATACAGCGAAATCTCCAAGGAACCCACTGTGTCAAAGTGTACTTTTCAGTGAAGATTGAATTTTTTTTTTGCAGCTTGAAAGGGATGAAAACCAGTTCAAATCCACTAGACACCACTAAAATCATGACGCACCTTCCTTAACAGTCATTCCAACACAAACAGAGTCATAACAAAGGTGTGGTACAGGTCAAAAAGCTAAGCCTTCAGTAAGTTTAGCTACCGATTCATGGTTACGAAAAATGCAAACCTTCCACTTGGAGGAAGATCAGCTGAGTATATTCAATCTCATAACAAAACAACGAGTGCCACATATGACCAAATGTTTGGTGACATCCGACCATCACATATTTATGAGCTTGTTGGATATCCCATTCCCATTCTAAACTTTTTTATTTTTACCCCAGAGTAACCCTTGAAATAGTTTCCTGGTATAGACCAGTGATGGCGAACCTTGGCAGCCCAGATGTTTTGGAACTACATTTCCCATGATGCTCATGTACACTGAGCATCATGGAAAATGTAGTTCCAAAACATCTGGGGTGCCAAGGTTCACCATCACTGGTCTAGAGTAACCCTTGTTAAAAACTATTTATTGGGAGTCAGTGGGAAAAATTTAACTTGCATTGGTGGTCTATGGGAAGAATGCCCCTCTTATGCCCCGTACACACGGTCGGAAAATCCGACCACAAAATCCATCGGATTTTGTCCGACGGATTTAGTCCGACACTGGTGTTGCATACACACGGTCGGACAAAGTTGTCGGAAAATCCGATCATTCTGAACGTGGTGACGTTTGTTGCCTACGACGGGACTACGTAGAGGCTAGTAGCCAATAGCTTTGGTCTTGTAATGTGATCTGAGCATGCGTGGCACTTTGTCCGTCGGAATTCGCAATAAACACACTATCGGAATTGGTGTGATCGGACTTTGTTGTCGGAAAATTTTTCCAGCAGGAGATAGAACTTTGTCCGTCGGACAATCCGATGGAAACTGTCCGATGGTGCCTACACAGGGTCGGAATTTCCGACAACATTGTCCGATAGGAAAGAATCCATCGGAAAATCCGACCGTGCGTATGGGGCTTTACAGTGGTGGTCAGAATGCCAGCTAAAAGATCTTTGGTGTTATGCTGTTGGCTCTTTCAAGTGGTGTTGGCTCCAGAATTACGCCAGTCACCATCAAATGGGATATTAAAATCAGCCAAATCTCATGGAACTCTTAGCAAACTCTAATGCCGCGTACACACGGTCGGAATTTTCCGATGGGAGCTTTTCATTGGATTTTTTCCGACCGTGTGTATGCCCATCTGTATTTCTGTCTGCATTTCCGACGGACTTTGGATTGAGAACCTGTTCTTAATTTTTCAGACGGAAAACCTTTCTATCGGATTTTTTGATCGTGTGTAAGCAATTCCGACACGCAAAATTCCAACGCATGCTCGGTAGCATTAAACTTCCCCTTTATAGTGCTGTCGAACGTGTTGTATGTCGCGGTGTTATTGACCGTCGGAATTTGGTGTGACCGTGTGTAGGCAAGACAGTTTGAGCGAAATTCCGTCGGAATTCCCACGGGAAAACCATCAGAGCTTTTTCCAACGAGAATTCCGACCGTGTGTACGTGGCATAAAGGAACCCTAGGGTTCCACAGAACACTGGTTGAGAATGGCTGTTCCATACCAAAACCACAGGCATTAATGGAGTTGTCCAACCCTATACCAGCCTCCACTCTTCTAAGAAGGCTTTCCACAAAAGATTTAAAAAGTGTGTCAGTGGAAATTTGTACCCAATTAGCCAAAAGAACATTTGTGAGTTCAGGTACTAATGCAGCATGAGAAGAACTTTCAGCTGGCGTTCCAATTTATCCCAAAGGTGTCCAGTAGGGATGAGGTCAGTGCCCTGCCTAGGCCCCTATGTTGAAAGCATCCAACTGTCTAAAATGTTTTTCCAAGCTGTACCGGTTCCTTAGTGACCACCATGGTTGCCAACCTCCCGCTGCATTTGTTACTGACATTTACTGGAAATTTTACTGACGGAGCTTATTTTTTTTTTTTTTTACTGGTGACCTGAAAAAAAACTCTTATTGAAAACCAACACAATATTTAAAGGGTATAAACATGATATGGAAACACTAACAATACCCATAACAAGTAATTTGACTGATTTACACTTAGAAATTCAACACAGCATGACAAATTATTAGCCCCTGATATTTACTGACGGTTGTAAAAAAAAAAAAAAAATCTGATTTTTACTGTCTGTAAATTTACTGACGGTTGGCAACCCTGGTGACCACTGGTGTATGTCACTAATGTTATTATGTACCGGTACTTTTCTATACTGTATTGTATGGTTTTATATCTGTACAGTTTATAACCTTAATAGAAATTATTGGAAAATAAAATGTTTTTCTAAGCTGTAGCATAACAGTACTCGTCATTGGAAACATCGGAGCTCAATAATTGGAGGGTTGTCCATATATTATTAGACATAGAAGGGTGGATTTACTAAGGCCAGCTTCACACTGGGGCGGTGCGGGCGGCGACGGTAAAGCAACGCTATATTTAGCGCTGCTTTACCATCGTTTTACCCGCGGTATGCGGCCGCTAGCGGGGTGGTTTTAACCCCCGCTAGCGGCCGAAAAAGGGTTAAAAACCTCCACAGCGGCGCTTTGCTGGTGGTATCCCCGCGGTGTCCCATTGATTTCAATGGGTAGGAGCGGTATAGGAGCGGTATAGGAGCGGTGAATACACCGCTCCTTCACCGCTCCAAAGATGCAGCTAGCAGGACTTTTTTTATCGTCCTGCTATCGCACCGCTCCCTCAGGGCTTTCACACTGGAGACACAGCAACAGCTGTTTCGGGTCGGTTTGCAGGCGCTATTTTTAGCACAATAGCGCCTGCAAACCGCCCCAGTGTGAAAGCAGCCTAAAGGATTTACTAATAGACTGTACACTCTACAAGTGCAGTTGCACTAATTATCCCAAAGGGTTAGTGAATATGCTCATCCAAATCATATGCAAGCAAAAAATGCTGTTTTTTTTTTTTTTTTTTCTTGCACCTGATTGGATATCCTTTACAAAGTAAAACTTCACAAGAAAAGCGGCTACAGGTGAGCAATCAGCAATCCATCCACTGCATAAAAGGGTAAAGGTTCTAGCGCAGCTCGTCTGCAAGTGCACAATGAAAAAGGAAAAAAAGTCTGGAATTTGCGGCATCTCTTCAAAATGTATTTCATCTTCTTATAAAAACATCAAACAGTGTGGGGTGCAGTCAAAGTTAACTACAGAGCGAAGCGCATTGGACTTTGACTGCACCCCACACTGTTTGTGATGTTTTTATAAGAAGATGAAATAAAGGTTGAAGAGATGCAGTGAAATGCAGACTTTTTCCTTCATTGTGCACTTGCAAAGTGAAACTTCGCCACACTAACCACTTCAATACCGGGCACTTTTACCCCCTTCCTGTCCAGGACAATTTTCAGCTTTCAGTGCTGTCACAGTTTGAATGACAAAATTGCACAGTCATACAACACTGTACTCAAAATATTTTTTTTCACACAAGAGAAAAGTTTGTTAGTTTCTGTCAGAAAATCTTGTAAATAAGTATTTTTTCTCCTTCACTGATGAGGCTGCACTGATGAACACTGATGAGGAGGCACTAATATGCAGCACTGATAGGAAGCACTTATGAGCAATGATAGGTGGCGCGGATAGGCGGCCCCGATGAGCAGGTGTTCTGAAGATGAACGCCGCCTGCGCCGTAAGTCCAGGTGCAAGCCCCACCATCCAAGTGGACATAGGGCTGCACATAGTTAGAGGGCCCCTCGCGGGCTGGCTTCGGGCACGGCCTCGCTCGCCACGCTTGGGGCACGGCCTCGCTTCGCTCGGCTCTTTTTTATTCTAACTATGTCCACTTGGATGGTGGGGCTTGAACCTGGACTCACGGCGCAGGTGCCGTTCATCTTCGGAATCTAGTTGTCATCCGTACTGCGCAGTAGACGGCGGACACTATCCGACGGGGGACAGTATTTGACAGGACACAGGCACTGAAAGGCCGCACTGACTTGCATCACTGATAGGCACTGATGGGCTAAAATTGGCCTCACTGATGGGCACAAATTGGCATCACTGACGGGCACTGTTGGGGCTGCACTGATGATCAGTGCCCGGATTATCTCTACAGGTCTCTCCTGTAAGGAGATGCCGCTGTTTGGCTCTCCTCTCCTCACACTCTGTCAGTGTGAGGAGAGGAGAGCCAACAAACCGCATTTCCTTATTTACATGTGATTAGCTGTGATTGGACACAGCTGATCACATGGGTAAAGAGCAGCATCATTGGCTCTTTACCCAGATCGGAGTCGCTCTGTGTCACAGTGACACAGCGTGCCCGCGATCGCCACGCGCCCCTGCAGGCGCGATGAGACTGAAATTTGTCTATACGGCAGGCGGGAGGTACTCAAAATATAACTAAAGACTAGGGATGCACTGATATATCGGCCGCTGAAAATCATCGTCCGAAAATAGAGTTATCATCATTTTTCCAGATATAAAAAAAAAAGGTGGCAATATTCGGCGGGGAAAAATTGTGCCTGTTATCAGCTGAAAATATGCTCATAATGGCCGAAATTAAATTAATTTAAATTCATGATAATAATTAAAAAGTCGAATATGACAATTATATATAAAAAAATATACAGGGGGTCCCCTACTTACAAACATCCGACTTACAAACGACTCCTACTTACAAACGGAGGGAGACAACAGGTGAAAGGAAATCTACCCCTAGGAAGGGAAATTCTCTCCTGTAAAAGTTAATATGGCAAAAAGAGTCTCCACTAAGTTATCTAAAAAACTTAAAAATAGATTTTTTTGGCTGGAGCTACACTTAAAAAATGTACCTGTTCCGACTTACAAACAGATTCAACTTAAGAACAAACCTACAGTCCCTATCTTGTTTGTAACCCGGGGACCCCCTGTATGTATATTTAAAAAAACCGTCCATTTCGGTTTCTGTCAAAGGCATCATGAATTATTGGTTTCGGTCCATAATTCTCATTTTGGTGCGCCACTACTAAACAAAAAACTTTTTTTAAAGTTTTGGATAGCGGACAAATGGATTAGAACCCCTGTCTGTTTTTGTTGCTGTCCCCGTTAAGGAGATTCACCCTATTTGTCCGGTTTATCGTTGAAAGAGAAAGTAAAAGATAATCCGAAATTTTGGGTTGTCCCCAGTCAAGTAATAGAGGAGAAATCTTCCAATGGGGACACTAGTTCTGGTGACCTTGGAGGGTGGGGGGATCCCAAGAGATTACCTTGATTTGCAGGGATTTCTTCTCACTTCCTGCTTTGGCTATGGGACAGGAAGTGAAGGGAAATCTCCCCAATGGGACAAAGATGGCAAAAATAAACCTTACATGGGTTATAACCCTCCCCCCTATCCAAAAAAAAAAAAGGAGTTTTGCCTATAGTTTTAGGTAAGCTTTAGCTAAGCTCTGGAGGGAAAGGAGTGTAACTGCACTTGCAAAGTACACAGTCTGCCTTTAGTAAATCCACCCCATGGTGTAATAACATGGTGTAATAACTTGGTTCATCAAGCTGGGGTTTGCAGAAGCCTACAGCAACTAATGGGTCAGCTTTTAACTAATTATAACAGGTTTTGGAAGCCAATTCCAGATTGGCTGCCAGGCCCTGCTATTTTTCACACGTTTCTGAAAAAGTCTTGAAATAAGAACTGTCTGTGCTCATTTAAAAAAGTGATTGAAATAAAACCATATGTTTAGTCCCAAAGCCAGTAAGATTCAAGCTTCTACCAAGAAAACATCAGTTGGTGAATGAGAGTTACCTTATGGTAATACAGTCAGGTCTTTCAGATAGATTGATAAATGGTACTACTGCAGCACGACCTTACCTTGAATCCCAAAACACATACCAAACTCCTTCATATATTGTACCTTCAAATAATAAAATCATCCCTTACCTGTGCCAGGCCGTCCCATGATGATCTCCTTTTTAGGTGCAGGATGGCTGCTGTAGTCACTGGGCACAATCACCGGAAGCAAGGCCGCAGGGGATGGATGGAACGCCACAGGCTGGAATGGTGACGACATGCTGAACACGGCTGAAGGGTGATCTGTAGGACCTGAAGATGTGCAGATAGTGGATTCTCCAGTGCTTGTTGGCCCAGAAGGTAAAGATCGTGCCACATTCTGTATCTGGGTGGCATTAATGGGTACCGGTATTTGCAGCTGTGTTTTGGAAGGATGTTCCTTGGAACAACCTTTAACCATGCCCGCTCCAGCTCCTGTTGCACTAATACTGCGGGATCCTCCGTCTGTGGGCTTTTCTACAAACTTTGATGGAAGGGGGACATCTGGGTTCCTCACAATTACAGGAGAGTCTCTCTGTACAGCAGGAACTCTACGGACCGAGGGGCTAGGGTCTGAGGTCAGGCCAGCTGGAGGGGACAGGAGAAGGGATGGAGAAGCTTGTTGGGATCGGGAGAAAATGGTGGCAGGGGACACAGATCGGAATCCGGCAGGGGTAGATGGTGTTGGGGTATGGGAGACAGAGTCCACCCCAGAGTCCAAGCTATCGCTCTTCTGGAAGTCGGCAGTAGAGCTGGCACTGCCATGATGTGAATCTGGTTTTCTCTTGCTTGGGCTCATGGGCACTGTAAAAGTAAGGTTGGTCTGGAATGATGGCATGATGCCCACTGACTGTCTCTCTCGGTGGTGAGAGTGGTGCAGCATCTCAGGAGTCAACACTGCTTGTCCCTTGGGGGTACTTGCACTCACATGTCTACTGCGTGCAGCACGCTGAATGACAGGGGAAGCATTAATGGGGCTGAAGTTAGCTGGCCTAAAGCCAAACAGTGGAGAAGGTGAGGGGGAAGGCGTTGGGGAGAAAGGAGACTGGTTGGATACAGGGGAGAATGATGGGGTTCCAGAACGAGAGCTACCCAAAGACACCAACATGTTGGCAGCTTCACACTCATCAAAGTCAAAGCGAGAGAGGTCTGTGGGGGCCACAAGACGTGGACGGGAGTCTGTGCGTATGCTGCTTACTTCACTGTCCCGAGATGTATCATCCCATTCAAACTCGGCACTCCCTTCTCGACCACCTCGACCTTCAGACATGCTCTCCATCTCCTTGGTTCTCATGGACAAGTGCCTGGAACAGTAGCCTCTTCTCTGAGATTCTTTCATGCAGCCATCGCGAGAACAAAGTCTTCTCCATTGCTTTCCATTAAATTTCTTACGAATCCCATTAGGGGTGCAAACTACATCTCCCTTTTTGTACTTCTGCTGGGCTGCTGTCAGGGGTGTACGAGAACGGGACCCTGGAGTGCTGCATTTATCCAAAGACACGCTACTACAGCTGCTCCGACTTCCAGCATCTGGACTAAGTAAAGGGGATGGCTGCTCTGGCAATCGCCCCATTATCATTCCATAGGCGGGTGATTTTGGAGGTGAAAGGATACAGTGTTGCACAGATGTCAATTTCTCTTCACTCACTGGCATGCTAAAACTGATCGTCGAGACCTCGGCATCCTCAAGGTGTTTTGGTTCTGAACCACGTGGAGATGCTGGCATCTCAGCTGTACCACCTGACTGCTGCTCTGAAGTATGGGCTGCTGGGAATCTACTAATTGGCTGCTGGGGCTTGTCCTCTGCTGCTCTTGGAACGACCAGAAGTGGTTCTTTACACCAAGGGAAGCGGATAAGTCGAATGCTGTTGTGGGGGACCCAGCCATAGTCACGTTCCCTTCGCCCTGGGCTCTTTTGAAAGCAAACCTTGTAAGACAAAGGATTCTGAACTATTTCTACTACAGTTCCCTCTCGGAAAGTTGTATTGTCGGGTCCCACACAGGCACACACTGCTGACCCCACATCTACTTCACCTGGTGCTGGTATCTGGTCCAGTACAACCGGTTCCTGCATGATGTCCAGGAATGTAATATTCTGTGCCCCAGGAAACTGCACTCCAAGTTCGTGATTTCTACGGACTTGTTTTACCTGGCAAAGGTAGAAGGCATCTTCCTTCCGTGCCAGTACTCTCTGGGGCTGCAGATGACCTCCAATGTCAATCTCAGGCCAGGACGCGGTTGGTGGCTCTAGCTCCGTTTGGGTTTTCTCCGACTCCTCTTCCAAGTCTGCAGAATGCTCGCTGGCTGTATCTGTAGAGGAGGACCGCACAGAAGGGATATCCTCGGTTTCAATGGCTGGGGCTACAGACTGGTCTGAAATGCGTTCCTGTGGTGCAGTGGTGCCATCACTGCTGCTAGAAGAATCCTCTTGTGAGCCTTGGCCTTCCACACATTTTCTCTTGGGAGCTTTAGACTTAAAGGTGGCAGTTTTCCTACTCAAATTCATTTCCCAGCGGGGCGTATCATATACTACTTTACTCATCACTTGGACATTGTTGGAAGTTTCAATGCCTATCTGAGGTTTCTCTTCTTGTGTTTCAGCCTCTGTCATTTGCTGTGGGTTACGTCCTGACAGGTCTTGTTCTTGTACTCGGGTGGCTGCCATCTCTGCTGTTGCAGGTTCAACTTTTACCTGCATCCTCCTTGCCCCTACATACGCCAGGGGATGCCCTGAGCCTTCGTCTGCCTCTTCTGATGTCTCTTCTTCTGCAGCCTCCTCCTCCTCCTGCTCTTCTTCCTCCTGCCTCCCTTCCTCCACCTTTCTCTTCTGTTTCTTACTGCGGGTGGAGCTTGAGACTTTGCTGTTCCCTGGGCCTGTAGATTTCTTTACTGGTTTCATCTTCGGGCTTGCTCTCTTAGAAAGACAGCACCTGTTTCAGAGGTGAGAGAAGAAAAAAAAAAAAAAAAAGGCATGATCACTAAGAGGCCACATCCAATTAACGACGGCAAAGATATTGTAGAAATATTTTACCACCAAAATAAATAAAAAACACACACATATACATACATATTATAATATTTTTTATTATATATATATATATATATATATATATTTTTTTTTTATTATATATATATATATATATATATATATATATATATATATATAATATATATATATATATATATATATATATATATATATATATATATATATATATATATATATTTTTTATAATTTAATTTATATTATATATATATATATATATATATATATATATATATATATATATATACACACACATACACACACACACACACACACACACACATTATATTTTATATAGCGGGGGAAGTACCTACATAGCAGAGAGCTGTGCATTTTTGGATCGCTCTTCCTATGCTTGTGCGACAGGAGGAAAGCTATCTCCATTCATTGGAATGCTGAGCCCTTACAGCTGAGCAGAAAAGACGCACCGCTTTTGTATTAAGAAGAGCATTGCATGTCAGATCATCAGATCAGACCAGAGTGTGACATCACTCTAAGGGGGGAAATTGCCCTACCTACTTTAAAGCATACCTGTTGTGATTAACATTCAGGCAGAGCCGCTGATTGGTCCGCTCTGCACAAACACCATCCCCTTAGCCCCTTTGGCAAAGACCACATAACCAAATGTTGGTCACATGACCGGCTGCAGCAGACAGCCCGGAGTACCTTTTTTCCCTGGAAATGTATTTCAGAGCTGCGAGTCTCCATTATATGAGCAATGGAGAACTATCATTGCTAAAGCTTTAGCTTGCGTTTACAGTACAGGTCCACTTAAACCCACATACTGGCAGCACAGTGGCTAGAACTACAGCGATTCGAGTCCTTCCAAGGATGCGGTCTTCTCCACCAAGCTTCTATGGAGGGGAAGGGGCTTAGAGATTGGTGCCCATTTTCCAACTTGCCCGATCGTTTTTTTTTTTTTCCTTCGGCTAGATCGGGCAACTGTCATCTCTGGTGCAGCAAAACTGTCCCTGCAGTGTGCGAATGTATGACTGTTGCAGGGACAATAGAGTGTAAGCTCCTTTGGGGGGAAGGGATTGAGATGAATGGTTCAATGTTCTCTGTCAAACACTACACCATAAAACGTCAGCGCTATATAAATGAGTAACACTGATAAGCAGGATCATACGTGTGACACTGCGGTGGCTCGGGCACCTTATGTTTATAGCAACACAGCATTAAACGGGATTCCCCTTTAACAAGGTGTTTAATCGTTTCCTTCATCAGCACCCACTATAAATAGATATCCAGACATCTACACCCACCAATGAGAACAGAGACATGGTGTGAGAAGGACAAGTGCAGACATGTTAGCACACAGAGATAGGCTTCCCCTCCCCCGGATCCTCGTACATGCCAAGCAAGGTGGAAATGCACGATACGACTGCCAGCAGTGGCGGCAGCGCAGCGGTTAAAAGGCTGGATTTGTTATGAAAGCAGAACGGCACGTATGACAGGGTGCATGTGTTACCAGCAACATGCTCTGCAATATCATACGCAGCGACATGCCCCGACACATCACCCATCGCACTTGCACACATGTATTTCATGCACGGAGACATATATACCTGCCTACAGGAAAAGGTGGACAATGAAAAATGGCCACCTTGGCTTCTGCGATGGTGGCGGCACGCGCGTGACGCTTTGCTGAAAATGGCTTATTAAGACTGTAAAGACGACTGACTGGCAGCTGTGCGTCTCCATAGCTTGGTGCTTCAGATAAAAAAAAACCTACAGGGAGGACTACATTACTACCCCCCCCCCCACCCTGCTGCCTCCTGCTTATGGCATCTGTGGGCAAAACGTACCTGCAAAGCTGACCGGTGTTGGCTAGAGAGCAAAAATAAGAACTGGCGTTGAGGTGGAACGCAGTCACTGATACTGCATATTAAAAAGCGCATTGGTCACATGTGAAGCATGTGATCGCAGTGTTGTAGTGCAAGCTGAAACAACATAGAAAACGCCTTTTATATTCTTAATTTGGCGTTAAACATTGCTGAGTAATTAGCTGTGTAAAATCGGTGCGTTCGCGCCTGCTATTTAAACCTCTGGATCTGTAGTAGAGGACGGCATAGAGTCAGGTGATCAGGCTGTTTGCCTAGGCAAAGAAAACAGTATGCTGAACCCACAGTGAATTTTATACTATACTGTAATAGTAATCCAGCGGCTGACAGACTGGGCGGGCGCATGTTCCTTTAATAAGTGAACTGCTGTATGTGTGACCACTCTGCTGATAGCCACATGGGAGGTAGGAAACGTGTTGCTCTCCAGCATCCTTTTTTACATTTTGAAAATATACAGTAAGTTCTGTCTGTGCAGTCCCTGCTATTACCTTTATTAGCCTGAAAGGCTCTTCTGTTCCCCTCTCTGATATAGTTTCACTTTTTTGGTTCTCAGCATTTCCATGACTTTATGACAAAGTGCCACCAACTGCCAGTCCATGTCCAGTGGGAGAACCATACCTCCCACCCGGCCACTGAGGCAGTCCCATTACCCTTGGGGCCCAACCTGCAGTGCAGGGGCCGCATGCAGCCTTTGGCACTTTTTGGGTGGCCCTTGGGACCCCTGCAGATAATTATCTGTGTTTCCCTATTGCGCTGTTATAGTAGAGATTTCTAGCAGCTGCATGTACTGTCTCCAGTCTATGACGGTCTCCTGAAGCATGTCCACAGTCTCCAACAACTCGTATAGAGTGTCTGCAATCTCTGACCATCTCTTGTATCATGTCTGCAATCTCTGACCATTTCTTCTGTCTGGTTTGCAGTCTCTGACCATCTCTTCTATCTTGTCTACAGTCAATGACCATCTCTTCCATCTTGTCTACAGTCAATGACCATCTCTTCCATCTTGTCTACAGTCAATGACCATCTCTTCCATCTTGTCTACAGTCAATGACCATCTCTTCCATCTTGTCTACAGTCAATGACCATCTCTTCCATCTTGTCTACAGTCAATGACCATCTCTTCCATCTTGTCTACAGTCAATGACCATCTCTTCCATCTTGTCTACAGTCAATGACCATCTCTTCTATCTCATTAGCAGTCTCTGACCATCTCTTCTATCTCATTAGCAGTCTCTGACCATCTCTTCTATCTCATTAGCAGTCTCTGACCATCTCTTCTATCTCATTAGCAGTCTCTGACCATCTCTTCTATCTCATTAGCAGTCTCTGACCATCTCTTCTATCTCATTAGCAGTCTCTGACCATCTCTTCTATCTCATTAGCAGTCTCTGACCATCTCTTCTATCTACTTAGCAGTCTCTGACCATCTCTTCCATCTTGTCTACAGTCTCTGACCATCTCTTCCATCTTGTCTACAGTCTCTGACCATCTCTTCCACCTTGTCTACAGTCAATGACCATCTCTTCTATCTTGTCTAGTCTCTAACCATCTCTTCCACCTTGTCTACAGTCTCTGACCATCTCTTCCATCTTGTTTACAATCTCTGACCATCTCTTCCATCTTGTCTACAATCTCTGACCATCTCTTCCATCTTGTCTACAGTCAATGACCATCTATTCCATCTTGTCTACAGTCTCTGACCATCTCTTCTATCTTGTCTACAGTCTCTGACCATCTCTTCTATCTTGTCTACAGTCAATGACCATCTCTTCCATCTCATTAGCAGTCTCTGACCATCTCTTCTATCTCCTTAGCAGTGTCTGACCATCTCTTCTATCTCCTTAGCAGTCTCTGACCATCTCTTCTATCTCCTTAGCAGTCTCTGACCATCTCTTCCATCTTGTCTACAGTCAATGACCATCTTTTCCATCTTGTCTACAGTCTCTGACCATCTCTTCCATCTTGTCTACAATCTCTGACCATCTCTTCCATCTTGTCTACAGTCAATGACCATCTCTTCTATCTTGTCTACAGTCTCTGACCATCTCTTCTATCTTGTCTACAGTCTCTGACCATCTCTTCTTTCTTGTCTACAGTATCTAACCATCTCGTCTATCTCATTTGCAGTCTCTGACCATCCTGCATTATAGCTATAGTCTCTAGCCATCTCTTGTAATGTTTCTGCACTCTCTGACCATCTCTTGTATCATGTCTTCAGGCTCTGGCCATCTCTTGTATCATGTCTGCAGGCTCTGGCCATCTCTTGTATCATGTCTGCAGGCTCTGGCCATCTCTTGTATCATGTCTGAAGGCTCTGGCCATCTCTTGTATCATGTCTGAAGGCTCTGGCCATCTCTTGTATCATGTCTGAAGGCTCTGGCCATCTCTTGTATCATGTCTGAAGGCTCTGGCCATCTCTTGTATCATGTCTGAAGGCTCTGGCCATCTCTTGTATCATGTGTGAAGGCTCTGGCCATCTCTTGTATCATGTCTGCAGGCTCTGGCCATCTCTTGTATCATGTCTGCAGGCTCTGGCCATCTCTTGTATCACGCCTATAATCTTTGACTACATCCCGTTGTGTGTCTGCTGTCTCTGATAATGATTATTGACTGAATTGTATGTGCGACCCTTTGGCGATGTCGGGGGCCACCCATATCAGGAAATCAGGAAAACTGACCACTCCTTCATTAGACAATGGAATGGCGGTTGATGGGGCTGATGCATAAAATCGGAGGAAATCAGGATCCAGTAATAAAGTGAAACTAAAATAAAATCGGGGTAAATAAGCTTTTATGTGTAATAGGGGTAAAGGCAAATGTATGTGTCAGTATGTCCCAGTTAGTTGGAACTTTTAGCATGACTTCTATCTTTTTTGTTTCAATATTTTTATTGAAGCTTCAAGAATCATAGCAAGCCATGGTTTGCCCACACAGGGGCAACACCAGACAGGCATGTGAATAGACAGCGTATGAACGTGTAATGCGTAACATAACAAAAAACTGTTACCCGGACCATAGTGGACCAAGTTAGGGATTAGGCAGATATGACTTGTAGCTTTTAAATGACAGCAAGCAAAAGAGGATAGAAGTAGGGAGCAGTGACAGAGAGATGAGCTCATCAGTCTGCTGCTTCCCCTTTCACTGTCCAGTCACACTATGGGGGAGAGATAAGACATGTGAGTGCTCCATACTTGCAACAGAGAAACATCAGGTCTCCTCCCCTTTAAGAATAACAAACATGTTATACTTACCTGCTCTGTGCAGTTGGATCCAGTACATGTGCACAAGAGCCTCAGCTGTCCCGGGACTCCCTCTCCTCACTGGCTGAGACAGCAGCGAGAGCCATTGGCTCCCACTGCAGTCAATTACAGCAGTTGAGCCAGTGAGAGGAGAGTGGAGGTCAGGGCCGAGCCGCGGCTCTATCTGTCTTATGGACACATATAGAAGGGCTCGGGAGCGAGCAAGCACCAGTGCCCCCATAGCAAGCGGCTTGCTATTGGGGGCACTGGTCAAGGGGGAGGAGCCAGGAGCACCATCGGGGGACCTGAGAAGAGGATTAGGGCCGCTCTGTGCGAAACCACTGCACAGAGCAGGTGAGTAAAGCTGAACCGTTAATACCACATGTTCTTTGGAAACCCCCGCCTTTCGCAATGCCCAGTCACTGTGGCGCCCTGCACACGTTCTTTAACCCAGATAAATCTGCCCTGCCATAAAAAGGCTTGTTGATTGTGTTTGCTCCCACTGCCAAAGGTTTCCAGTCCTCCCCTGACTTTTTCCCACCACCAACACTTTGGATCCACAAGGGATATTCCTTCTTAGAGCCTTCATAAATCAACTGTTTTATCAACCCCACTAAGCAGCTCTGAGGCTACCAGCACTACTTTTCCACAACTGGAAACCCTCCTCACTAAAACACATTTCACCTGAATAGGGTTTAATGGCGGAGAACTCTGATTAAGCCCTACGTGTATGAAATGTGTCAATGGGAGGAGGGTCTGGGTAGACCCTTTGCTACTGCTTATGTCATCACCACATGTGTTGATCACACGTGGGGAGCGCTAATGAGTGTCATTTGGATCATACCTATTCCCAGAGAGACAGGTAGACTGTGGGCTTGTGTGTGGTGGTTTTCCTTTTATTTCAGTGATGTCACACTGGTGGAAAACCAGTGGTGTCACACAGATACAGCCTGGCCTTAGACACCTAAAGCCATGGCTTCCAAGGGCAGCTAAAGAAAGCCAAGCATCTCTGAGTAGTGGTTGCTTTGGAAGTGCACCAAGGGCAAATAAGAAAGCCAAGCATCTCTGAGTAGTGGTTGCTTTGGAACTGCACCAAGGGCAGATAAGAAAGCCAAGCATCTCTGAGTAGTGGTTGCTTTGGAACTGCACCAAGGGCAGATAAGAAAGCCAAGCATCTCTGAGTAGTGGTTGCTTTGGAACTGCACCAAGGGCAGATAAGAAAGCCAAGCATCTCTGAGTAGTGGTTGCATTGGAACTGCACCAAGGGCAGATAAGAAAGCCAAGCATCTCTGAGTAGTGGTTGCTTTGGAACTGCACCAAGGGCAGATAAGAAAGCCAAGCATCTCTGAGTAGTGGTTGCTTTGGAACTGCACCAAGGGCAGATAAGAAAGCCAAGCATCTCTGAGTAGTGGTTGCTTTGGAACTGCACCAAGGGCAGATAAGAAAGCCAAGCATCTCTGAGTAGTGGTTGCATTGGAACTGCACCAAGGGCAGATAAGAAAGCCAAGCATCTCTGAGTAGTGGTTGCTTTGGAACTGCACCAAGGGCAGATAAGAAAGCCAAGCATCTCTGAGTAGTGGTTGCTTTGGAACTGCACCAAGGGCAGATAAGAAAGCCAAGCATCTCTGAGTAGTGGTTGCTTTGGAACTGCACCAAGGGCAGATAAGAAAGCCAAGCATCTCTGAGTAGTGGTTGCCTAAGTTCTCCTGGTTGAAACCTACTTTATTAACAAGAGGGCACAAAGCATATGATAATGTGCCCAGTGCTGTGACCTATAGCAACTAAGCAGTAATGACCTCATACAATGAGCTGAAATCCAATACACTATGGCTTATTATTGCATTGTGGGCTACATTACCGAAGACGCCTGGTGGAGTCTCACAACCCACGCACTATCCAATTCTAGCAAGCAACACTCTAATCTTCTGTTACATCTCGGGAAAAATAAATAAAAAAATCACACAGTGCATCCTGTAAAAAATAGTTTTTGTTGCTTATAGCAACCAGAATTTTTTCTTAATGCCTGCAGTACAATATTGAAGAAGGTTTGGCTGGGCTTCTCCTATGGATCACAGGAGTGCAATTTGTTTTGCACACATGTGACCCGTTTTCAGCAGAGAGCGGACTCCCTACACAGCTTAAGAATTGCATCCAGGGAGGTGCCCCATCCACATGCCCCATCATACCCAATAGTGCCAGGTATTTGTGATGGCTACAACAGAGCCAGATAGTCAGTGCTACCTACCCACCCATTAACTAACACACTGTAGCAATAACCCCCCCCCCCCCCCCCCAATGGTCTTGGTGTACGGATCCTTTAAATCCCTATCGGCACACAAATGCCGTGTTGAATTTTCTTCATAGTTGCATAGTAGGTGAGGTTGAAAAATGACCAACCTATGTGTGTGATTATAAGTCAGTATTATATGGTATATCCCTGTATGTTGTGGTCGTTCAGGTGCTTATCTAATAGTTTTTTGAAACTATCGATGCTCCCCGCTGAGACCACCGCCTGTGGAAGGGAATTCCACATCCTTGCCGCTCTATAGCCCCATACACACGGTCGGATTTTCCGATGGATTCTTTCCTATCGGACAATGTTGTCGGAAATTCCGACCATGTGTAGGCACCATCGGACATTTTCCATCGGATTGTCCGACGGACAAAGTTGCATCTCCTGCTCTAAAAATTTTCCGACAACAAAGTCCGATCACACCAATTCCGATCGCGTGTAGCGAATTCCGACGGGCAAAGTGCCACGCATGCTCAGATCACATTACAAGACCAAAGCTATTGGCTACTAGCCTCTACGTAGTCCCGTCGTAGGCAACAAACGTCACCACGTTCAGAATGATCGGATTTTCCGACAACTTTGTCCGACCGTGTGTATGCAACACCAGTGTCGGACTAAATCCGTCGGACCAAATCCGATGGATTTGGTGGTCGGATTTTCCGACTGTGTGTACGGGGCTTTACAGTAAAGAACCCTCTACGTAGTTTAAGGTTAAACCTCTTTTCTTCTAATTTTAATGAGTGGCCACGAGTCTTGTTAAACTCCCTTCTGCAAAAAGGTTTTATCCCTATTGTGGGGTCACCAGTACGGTATTTATAAATTGAAATCATATCCCCTCTCAAGCGTCTCTTCTCCAGAGAGAATTAGTTCAGTGCTCGCAAACTTTCCTCATAACTAATATCCTCCAGTCCCTTTATTAGCTTAGTTGCCCTTCTTTGTACTCGCTCCATTTCCTGTACATCCTTCCTGAGGACTGGTGCCCAGAACTGGACAGCATACTCCAGGTGCGGCCGGACCAGAGTCTTGTAGAGCGGGAGAATTATAGTTTTATCTCTGGAGTTAATCCCCTTTTTAATGCATGCCAATATTCTGTTTTGCTTTGTTAGCAGCAGCTTGGCATTGCATGCCATTGCTGAGCCTATCATCTACTAGGACACCCAGGTCCTTTTCCATCTCTGCAAAGAAGCCTAATGCCCCATACACACGATCGGAAATTCCGCCAGCAAAAGTCCGATGTGAGTTTTTTTTCGGAAATTCCGACCGTGTGTATGCTCCAGCGGACTTTCGCTGGCGGAATTCCAGCCAGCAAAAGATTGAGAGCAGGTTCTCAATTTTTCGGTCGGAAAAAGTTCAGATCGGAAATTCCGAACGTCTGTACCAATTCCGACGCGCAAAAATTCCTACGCATGCTCGGAAACAATTCAACGCATGCTCTGAAGCATTGAACTTCATTTCCTCGGCTCGTCGTAGTCTTGTACGTCACCGCGTTCTTGACGGTCGAAAGTTCAGAGAACTTTTGTGTGACTGTGTGTATGCAAGACAAGCTTGAGCGGAATTCCGTCGGAAAAACCATCCAAGTTTTTTCCGACAGAAAATCCGATCGTGTGTACGCGGCATTAGCCTTCCCTTAGCTGTAAATCGAATCTCTCAATGTTTAAGTGTTTAATTCCTTATATTCATTAACATTTAAGCAATGGACGCCCACGGACATATGCGCTGAGTAAATATACTCAAGAGGACACGTTAGGACACATATGCCTGAGGGGACATGTTCAGACATCTCCTTTTAGAAATATGCAAATAGGGACATGTACCCGCACACCCACATACACACGACAGCCAGGCCGAGAGAAAAAGATCTGCAAAATTAACACACACAGAAAGCAAAAGGCACATTTCTGGCTGTAGCAAAGAACTAAAAATGTTGTTGCCTATACCAACCAAATTCCACGTTCTTCTCCCCCATTGCACATTAAATACGAACATCTGACGTGTTGCATTGGCCAATAACCCTATTTTTCGATTTAACCTCCACAGTAAACCTCCTTCCTGCAATCAGTAACAGCTGATGTTGCCTAGTGAGCCGGGTCTTCCTATAACACAGCTTATTATTACATTCTTATTTAGGCGGCAATCGCCCCTGCGTTTTTGCCATATGTTTCGGAAACGTGCTGCAATCGAAGGTCGTGCTTGCAGTGCCATTAATTGTTAATGGCACCCCAAGCACGAGTAGTAGACGCGTATTTTGCTGCACATTTGTCCCACTACAAATGCGTCACTGAAAAAAACAATTGACGCTCCGTGACCGAAAATGTTCTGGAGATACTCTGGGGTGTTTCAAGTAAATGGGCTGCCCTAGGAGCGACGCGTGAAAGACGCACAAAAACACTAGTTTCCACTATGCTAGGGTGAGTGAGGCCTTAGGCTCGATTCACATCTATGCATTTTGCTTTTTAGCGTTTTTGCAGTGCTTGCCGCGTTTTTGGACCCGCGTTTTTACCGCGATTTGCGTTTTTGTATTTTTTTTCTTACACTGTGGTTGCTTAGCAACCAGCTATATACAGTGTAAAAAAAAAAAACAAAACAAAATGCAAATCGTGGCAAAATCGCGGTAAAAACGCAGTACTTGCGTTTTGGATGCGGGTCCATCGACTTCTATTACATGCAAAACGCTGCATTTTGCATGAAAAAAGTCCCCGACCCTTTCCAAAAACGCAGAGGAACAAAAAATGCATTGATGTGAACATGTTCCATAGGAACCCATGTTAAAAAATTTCCCTGCATTTCTGCAAAATGCATCATAAAAACGCGCTAGTGTGAATGGAGCCTTAAAGAGAACCAGTGATCTGAATTTTGAGTCTAATGCCGCGTACACACGAGCGGATTTTCCATCTGAAAAATCTTGGATGGTTTTTCCGATGGAATTCCGCTCAAGCTTGTCTTGCATACACACGGTCACACAAAAGTTCTCTGAACTTTCGACCGTCAAGAACGCGGTGATGTACAACACTACGACGAGCCGAGAAAATTAAGTCCAATGCTTCCGAGCATGCGTCGAATTGTTTCCGAGCATGCGTAGGAATTTTGCGCGTCGGAATTGGTACAGGCGATCGGAATTTCCGATCGAAACTTTTTCCGACCGAAGAGTTGAGAACCTGCTCTCAATCTTTTGCTGGCTGGAATTCCGCCAGCAAAAGTCAGATGGAGCATACACACGGTCGCATTTTCTGACCAAAAGCTCTCATAGGTCTTTTGCTGGCAGAATTTCCGATCGTGTGTACGCGGCATAACACAATACAGTAGAATCTAGTTAGTGGTGTTAAATCAAACAATTGTTTTTGTGAAGAGGAAAATTGAAGGAGAATGATGGAAAATTAAATTCTGTGAATGTGGTTTTAAAGTGATTGTAAAGTCTCATTTTTTTTTTATTTTTTAAATAACAAACATGTTATACTTACCTGCTCTGTGCAATGGTGTCGCACAGAGCAGCCCAGATCCTCAACTTCTTGGGTCCCACGCTGGCGCTCCTGGCTCCTCCCTCCTGTCTAGTGCCCCCACAGCAAGCAGCTTGCTATGGGGGCACCTGAGCCGAGCTGCAGGTTAGTGTGTCCATTCAGACACGGAGCTGTGGTTTGGCCCCACCCCCCCTCTCTCTCCTGATTGGCTAACTGAGTTTGATTGACAGCCGCGGGAGCCAGAAAAGCCCTCCACCAGATGAAAAAAAAAAAAGATGCCCAGGACGACTCCTGAGATGTACGACATCATTTTCGCCTAGGCCAGAAACCAGAAAGCAATCCAATCACGGCTGATCACGATGTAAACACGAAGAGCCGCTGATCAGCTTTTCCTCACTCGCATCTGACAGACGCGAGTAGAGGAGAGCCAATCGGCTGCTCTCCTGACGGGGGGGTCTGTGCTGATTGTTTATCAGTGCAGCCCCCCTCGGATGCCCACCCAGGACCACCAGGGATGGCCACCACACTGGACCACCAGGTATATGTCACTCAGTTCCCAGGCAGCTGACAATCAGTGTCCATCCTCAAAGCCTGCTAGTGCCATCAGTGATGCCTAACAATGCCATCTATCAGTGCAGCCTAACATTGCCACCCATAAGTACCCATCAGTGCAGCCTTTCAGTGCCCAGTGCCACCCATGAGTGCCCATCAGTGCCACCTATCAGTGCCCGTCAGTGCCACCTCTTTGGTGTCACCTTATTGGTGCCGCCTTATCAGTGCCCATCAGTGAAGGAGAAAACGTACTTATTTACAACATTTTATAACAGAAACAAAAGAAAAACAATTTTTTTTCCAAAAATGTAGGTCTTTTTTTATTTGTTTAGCAAAAAATAAAAACCGCAGGAGGTGATCAAATACCACTAAAAGTAAGCTCTATTTGTGGGAACAAAATGATAATGATTTTGTTTGGGTAAAGTGTAGCATGACCGCGCAATTGTCATTTAAACAGCGACAGCGCTGAAAGAATAAAATTGGCTTGGGCAGGAAAGGGGTGTAAGTGCCCCCTGTGTTGAAGTAATTAAAGTGATCCCGTCAGCACAGGTCACTTTGTATATAAAAGCATACCCAAAATAGAAAAGAAAATCTATCACCTTTCTGACAGCTCAATTATTGAAATGTGTTTTCGCTGCTCCCTGCCTGCTGCAAGTATTCAACCAATCAGATGTCTCCCCCCCCCCCCGTCATGTACTGTAGTTGCTCCCGCTGACAGGTACGCCCTACAGTGACATAGGAGCCTGTGGGTGAAACCATCACATTCAATAGGGGGGAGCAGTTTTTCCACACAGTCAGATGTATGGAACACAAGCAGGGAAAGGTGAAGCAGACCAGGAGACGATTATATTCTGTCTACAAGGTAACTAAGTACGTTGACAAGGCAATCCCTATCCAGCATCAAGTGACATCTGAGCCCCGACACCTAGCTAAAGTGTTAGGATTGAATTATGCAAATAAAGCTAAATACAGGGCAAAAATAAATATTTTTAAAAGCAAGTCTGATCAATTATAATAATTAAAGCTGAGCTCCAGGATAAGCAAGTATTGTATAAATAGAAGAATCATGTGTATTCTTCCTTGAATCTTGATGTGCCTTGTGCATTTCTTCCAGATCCAGTGTGGGACTTTCTTCCTGTAATAAAGACCACTCACTGCTGTTCTCTCTCCTTGTGCTGGGTGACTGGTCTGGTCTCCGCCCCCTTCTGTAGTTTCCTGCAGGCAGTCTGTAGTGGGTGGAGTGTACTGGGCCCCTCCCACTGTTCTGCACCCTGCACAGAGGTGATGTGACAAGGTAACATCTGGGTTTGCAACAACATCCTATACACACCAAGCAATTTTATTTCATTCGTGGCTATTGAAGTGTGATTCTGGTCAACTAAAATCTTCTCCTACCCCCATCTACACCTATTTTCTCTACCCTGTAAAAGGAAAGAAGTCTATACATACAGTGGGGAAAATAATTACTTGATCACCTGCAGATATTGTAAGTTTGCCCACTTACAAAGAAATGAAGGGTCTATAAATGTTACCAGAGATGTATTTTAACCACTTAAGCCCCAGACCATTTGGCAGGCCAAAGACCAGAGCACATTTTGCGATTCAGCACTGCGTCGCTTTAACTGACAATTGCGTGGTCGTGCGACGTGGCTCCCAAACAAAATTTACGTCCTTTTTTTCCCCCCACAAAATTCCTTGCATTAAGGTAAAAAATGTTTAGGTGTCAGCATCTTCCCTCAGCCCCCCTTTACTTACCCGAGACGTCATTCGATCCAGCACCATGCACGTCAGCAGATCTTTTCTCCCCTCACTTTCGGGTCTCGCTGCTTTTGCTGGGGCACCGGGAGCCATTGGCTCCCAGTGCTGTCAATCAAAGCCAGTGACGAGGAAGCGGGGGGGCAGGGCCAAGCCCCGCTGTCTGTGTCAATGGACGCAGCAGAAGGACTTGGGTACAAGCACGCACGAGTACCCCCATTAAAAGCAGCTTACCATGGGGCACTGGCCAGAGAGGGGGACCTGAAAAGAGGAGGTTCCTGTTCAGTCTGTGCGATTCCATTGGGTAAGTAGGTAAGTATAGACATGTTTGCTTTTTATTTACCTTTACAACCACTTTAAAAGGCATATATTTAAATATGTTTTTAGGCCTTAAGACTATATTAAGACGATATTCTAATTCTTACTAGCCTAGTCGAGAATGGTTCTCTTTATGCTCTGCAAAGAAACCAATCAGCTTCCGGGTTTTACTGTGAAAGCTTTATTGAACAAGCTGAAGTTAGAGGCTGATTGGCTACCATGTACATCTGCACCAGATTTTGAGTGCTCCAGTTTTAGTAAATCAACCTCAGTTACTTTAATGGGGCTCTTCCTCTAGCACAGTGATGGCGAACCTTGGCACCCCAGATGTTTTGGAACTACATTTCCCATGATGCGCTGGCACTCTGCAGTGTAGTGGAGCATCATGGGAAATGTAGTTCCAAAACATCTGGGGTGCCAAGGTTCACCATCACTGCTCTAGCATCTCTAGTGTAGGAGTACAACCCATTCAAGTCCACGGGGAATTACGAAGCAGGTACAGCCAGTGCCAAAGATTTCTTTGGTGAAGATGTAAACTCTTGAAGGGGCTTTAAGAAACACCAAAAAAGGTGCAGCACAGATTCCAAGAATGGAACAAACAGAAACAGGAAGATCCTTGCACTGCAGGTCCTAAGGTACAGCTTCCTCTCCAGCAAGCAGAACATTGTAGTACAGTAGAGACATCAATAAATTTCACTCCAGATGTGAGACCAGCAGTCAGAGACAGCAGTGCCTTAGATTAGGGGTGTTCAACCTTTTGAACAGTGAGGGAGACTTAAAGAGATATTAACCACTTGCTTACTGTGCACTTAAACAACCTTCCTGCCCAGACCAATTTTCAGCTTTCAGTGCTCTCACACTTTCAGTGACAATTGCGCGGTCATGCAATGCTGTAACCAAATTAATTTTTTATCATTTTGTTCGCACAAATAGAGCTTTAGTTTGGTGGTATTTATTTGCGGGGTGTGCAGGTGATCACGGACATATGTGTGCAGATAATCATTGGGACATGTTATTTTACTGGGACATATGTGAGGGACATGTGTTTTTATTATTTGGGGACATGTGTGTTTTGGGGACATGTGTGTTTTACTGTGGGGACATGTGTGTTTTACTATGGGGACCCTAGACTGGTGATCAGTGAGTAAAAAAAACAGCTAATACTCACTGATCACCAGCCGGCTGCAGCGATCCGCTCTCCTCTCCTCACCGACGACTTCCGTGTGAGGAGAGGAGGGCCGATTGCCTAGCAACCGGCTGTTTGTTTACATCACATGACGGCTGTGATTCGACACGGCCGTCATGTGATCAGGAGGGCCAATCACCGAGCCCTCCTACCGATCCGAGATGCGCCGTGTCCGGGTGACACGGCCGCATCGGGATCGCGCCGCTGCGCGGGCACGCGCGCGATCCCTCTACTTCTGAAGGACGTTCCGGAACGTCCATTCAGAAGTAGACGGCTCCCACCCAGCCGTATATGTACATTGGCCAGGTGGGAAGTGGTTAAATCTTTGGATTTTTTACATTAAAATAACAAAACATGTTATACTTACCTGCTCTGTGCAATAGTTTTGCACAGAGCAGCCCAGATCCTCCTCTTCTAGAGTCCCCTGCAGGCGCTCATGGCTCCTCCCTACTGCCAAGTGCCCCCAGAGCAAAAAGCTTGCTCTGGGCGCACCCAGGTAGGCTTGCTCCCAAGCCAGTACTCTGCATGTCCATTCACACACGGAGTTGAGGCTCGGCCCCGCCCCTCTAGTCATTGGCTCACCGGCTGTTATTGACAGCAGCAGGAGCCAATGTCTCAGCTAATGAAAAGGGCGAGTTCCCGGAAAGCCGAGGCTCTTGTGCATAGCGCTGGAGGAAGATAGGGCTCAGGTAAATATTGGGGGGATAGCGGGGGCTGCAGCACAGAGAAGGTTTTTTTACCTTCCTGCATAGAATGCATAAAAGGTAAAAAGCCTTGACCCTTCAGAACCACTTTAAACGATTTAATAAACTGCAAATGTAAATGATCCCTTACTGTCCTAAGCCCCTTAATAAGGCTGCTTTCACGCGGATGCACTGCGGTTTACCTGCACTGCGGGAGAAGCAGTGCACCTGCGGCTTGTATGTGGGTTAGCTGCACTGAGCCATAAACTTCTAATAAATCTTGCATGTGTGGTGCACTTCAGGAGTTTTGTTGCGCTATGAAAAAGCACACCAAACCAGCAGGATATAATAGAAGTCTTTGGCTCAGTGCAGCTAACCCGCAGGAAAGCTGCAGGTGCACTGCGCTGCACCTGCGGATCAGTGTGAAAGCAGCCTAATAACCCTTTTTCATAGAGGCCAATATGCCCATTGCAAAAGTGCAGTGTATGTGTAGTTTAATCCACTGACCTTTTCCACTTCCAGCTTCTGCTTACATCTCTCTCTAGGCTGCTAGAAAAGTCCCAGGCAAAACGCACTCTGCCTGGGACATTAGCCATCGATAGATAGAAGCATCAGCTTATGCGACTTGCTTCCTCCGCTGCAGGTGCTGGCTCAATGCACTCTGATGCTCTGGGATGGTGGGTCAGCAACCCATTGAGCGCGATCTGGGCTTGCCGACCGACAATCCCGAAGAACAGGCATGCGCTTCACTTATTTGAGGTTGTGGGCCATAGGTTGAGCACCCCTGGCTTAGGTGATCGCACATTGCAGATATATAGCTATGAGGCTGTAGGCAGAGGACTGCCTGGGCACAGGAAGTACACTGCTATTTTTCAGGAGGAATTTTCAGGCAAAAAAAAAAAAAGTAGATTTTCTTGGATGTTGCCTATAAGATAGCAAATCTTCACTTTTAGAGTTATGGTCCAAAAAAAAAAAAAAAACTTTTACAATAGTGGCCCCACATTGGAGCGCTTTAGGTACTGCCATTTTTATGTTCGATGGTGCAAAGTCAAAGTGCTGCAAGCCAAAGTCTGGGTGCCCATTGCACAGGGTTCCTAAAGGCTTACCATTGCATCAAAAATGCACTTTAAAATCAGGGCTCTTCAAGTTCTAAATTCATTTTAAACCCTATGTCCTGTAACAGTTAGGGCCCAGATCCCGCAGTCAGTAAGATAGGCTGTTGTGGTTTGCTGCCAGTCGTGACGATTCTGGGGTGGTGAATGACAGCTGTAGCCCTCGTGTCAAATACAGGCACAAAGACATCTTTATTCCACTACAAGTTTCTGAATATTCAATCTTATATAATTATTTTGCAGACTTACTTTAGAACCATTTAAATGTTTCTCTTTATTTAGCTTTATTCACTCTCGGAAACAGCATTTCTCTCCTAGTAAAAATCATATTGTTTTTGCCAAAACATCATTTAGAATGCCCAAACACACACACACACACATTATATTACCGATTATATATATATATATATATATATATATATATATATATATATATATATATATATATATATATATATATATATATATTAGTTTTAGCAGAGACAGTAGAGAATGAAATGGCGGCCGTTGCAATTTTTTGTCACACAGTATTTGCACAGCAAATTTTTCAAATGCAATTTTTGGGGGGGGGGATACACTTGAATTAATTTTAATGCAAGAAAAAAAACCACAATAGATAACCCAATTTTTCAGGTAAACTATAAAAAGGATGATGTTACGCTGAGTAAATAGATACCATATATATCACGCTTTAGAACTGCGCACATTTGTGGAACAGTGCAAAACTACAGTAATTAAAAATCTGGCTTTAAAAAATGTTTATAGGTTACAAGTTTAGCGTTAGAGGTGGTCAAAATGATTGCTCTTGCATTAACGTTTGCGGCGATACCTTACATGTGCAGTCCGAATGTCGTTTACATATGCAGGCGTGACCTACGTATAAGTTTGCTTCTGCGTGCGAGCACAAAGGGACCGGGGCGCTTTAAAAAATATATATATATTTATATTATTATAATTTTTTTTTCTTACACTGTCTCTCTAAATTTTTTTTTATCACTTTTATACCCAGTATAAGAAATGTAAACATCTTTTTTAACCTCTTGCCGCCCGCTGTCATAGGATGGCCAGGCGGTGCAACTCTCATTCTGGGCAGGTGTCATATGACGTCCGGCCATTTAAACAGGGAATGCGCGCGCATCCCTGTTCCTTCGGTGGCAGTGTGTCACGGAGACACCGCTCGTCACAGAGGGGGGTGAACAGCCATTGGGCATGGCTGTTTAACACCTGATCAGCCGTGATGAGGTCACGGCCAATCACAGATGGTACCGCCCCACTTTGCACGGCGCATGCGTGCGATCGCGAGCACGTCGGTGGCAGCATGTTCCCGGGAACACTGCTCGTCACCGACGCTGGTAAACAGCAGTTGGCTGGCGTCTGTTTACCACATGATCGGCTGTGATCCTTTCACAGCCGATCACTAAATGTAAATACAGAGCGGTAACAAGATGTTACCGGGTTCTCCTCCTCACACACCGATCGTGTGTGAGAAGGAGATTGCGGTAACATCTCGTTACCGCTTACAGTGTACACCAACCACACTGATGGCCTCCCCAATAAAGAGGACCTGTCACCACCAATCAATGTACCTGTCACAGTCCCTCAGAGTACCCGAGTACCTGTCACAGTCCATCAGAGTAACCGAGTACATGTCACAGCCCATATGAGTACCTGTCACAGTTCATATGAGTACCGAGTACCTGAGTACCCGAATACCAGTCACCAGCCCATCAGAGTACACGAGTACCTGTCAGCAGCTCATCAAGTTACCCGAGTACCTGTCAGCAGCCCATCAGAGTACCCAAGTACCTGTCTCCAGCCCATCAGAGTACCCAAGTACCTGTCTCCAGCCCATCAGAGTACCCGAGTACATGTCACAGCCCATATGAGTACCTGTCACAGTTCATATGAGTACCGAGTACCCGAATACCAGTCACCAGCCCATCAGAGTACACGAGTACCTATCTGTAGCCCATCAGAGTACCCGAGTACCAGTGGCGGAACTACCGCCATAGCGACACATGCGTTCGCTATGGGGCCCGCAGCCTAGTAGGGCCCGCAGCCAGGTGCGGTCCTGTCCTAGTTGCCATAAAAATGTATCTTTTTCGCTGCCCGCCGCCACCGCCGCTAGAGGTCCGCGGCCGGCGGAGATATTGTCTCCGCCGGCCGCCATTTTCCTGAAGACAAAAGTTAAGAGACGAGAGGGGAGCCTGCCGAGTAGCTACAATAGAGCTGTGGCTCCGCCCACACCCCGCCCCGGTCTGTCTGTCATCTGTAACCTGCTGTGGAAAGAGGTGGGGGGTGGGCGGTGCTGCAGCTAAATTTTTCATTGTAGCCGGCCAGCTCCGCCTCTATTTTGTTCCCCCTTTGGCCTTCAGTAATGGCAGCAGAGACACTGCTGTTTATATATATATATATATATATATATATATATATATATATATATATATATATATATATATATATATATATATATATATATATATATATATATATATAGGAGGGGCTCCAATTGGAAGGGGGGGAACCTGAGATGTAAGGAAGCACTCCGCTGGTTGGGACAGTGACACCTGAGATGTAAGGAAGCACTCCGCTGGATGGGGACAGTGACACCTGAGATGTAAGGAAAAATCTCGCTGGCTGGGGACAGTGACACCTGAGAAGTAAGGAAGCACTCCGCTGGCTGGGGACAGTGACACCTGAGATGTAAGGAAGCACTCCGCTGGCTGGGGACAGTGACACCTGAGATGTAAGGAGACACTCCGCTGGCTGGGGACAGTGACACCTGAGATGTAAGGAGACACTCCAGTGGCTGGGGACAGTGACACCTGAGATGTAAGGAAGCACTCCGCTGGCTGGGGACAGTGACACCTGAGATGTAAGGAGACACTCCGCTGGCTGGGGACAGTGACACCTGAGATGTAAGGAGGCACTCCGCTGGCTGGGGACAGTGACACCTGAGATGTAAGGAGACACTCCGCTGGCTGGGGACAGTGACACCTGAGAAGTAAGGAAGCACTCCGCTGGCTGGGGACAGTGACACCTGAGATGTAAGGAGACACTCCGCTGGCTGGGGACAGTGACACCTGAGATGTAAGGAGGCACTCCGCTGGCTGGGGACAGTGACACCTGAGATGTAAGGAGGCACTCCGCTGGCTGGGGACAGTGACACCTGAGAAGTAAGGAAGCACTCCGCTGGCTGGGGACAGTGACACCTGAGAAGTAAGGAAGCACTCCGCTGGCTGGGGACAGTGACACCTGAGAAGTAAGGAAGCACTCCGCTGGCTGGGGACAGTGACACCTGAGATGTAAGGAAGCACTCCGCTGGCTGGGGACAGTGACACCTGAGATGTAAGGAGGCACTCCGCTGGCTGGGGACAGTGACACCTGAGATGTAAGGAGACACTCCGCTGGCTGGGGACAGTGACACCTGAGATGTAAGGAAGCACTCCGCTGGCTGGGAACAGTGACACCAGAGATGTAAGGAGACACTCCGCTGGCTGGGGACAGTGACACCTGAGATGTAAGGAGGCACTCCGCTGGCTGGGGACAGTGACACCTGAGATGTAAGGAGACACTCCGCTGGCTGGGGACAGTGACACCTGAGATGTAAGGAGGCACTCCGCTGGCTGGGGACAGTGACACCTGAGAAGTAAGGAAGCACTCCGCTGGCTGGGGACAGTGACACCTGAGATGTAAGGAGGCACTCCGCTGGCTGGGACAGTGACACCTGAGATGTAAGGAAGCACTCCGCTGGCTGGGGACAGTGACACCTGAGATGTAAGGAAGCACTCCGCTGGCTGGGGACAGTGACACCTGAGAAGTAAGGAAGCACTCCGCTGGCTGGGGACAGTGACACCTGAGATGTAAGGAAGCACTCCGCTGGGGACACCTGAGATGTAAGGAAGCACTCCGCTGGGGACACCTGATGGCATCTGGTGGCAGGCGACGTGGCAAGTGACACACTCAGGGCTCCCACTGATTCTGATTCTGCATTATGGTGAGTTGAAGTATTTCATTTTACATTACAATGTAATAATAGAAATAATGCGCTTCAATCACCCTGACACCATAACAACCATGGTGCCAGGATGATTGAAGCGCCAACACCAGGTGTTTGGAGTATCTTTATCTGCTGATTGTTAAACTTTCTGGAATACACATATTTCTATTGTGGTGTAGGATCTGGGCCTGCTGTCCCTTCATTCCTCTTTTTTTCTTTCCTCTCTCTTTCTTTCTTTGTTTCTCCCTCCATCCCTCGTTCATCTCAGACTCTAACCACACCCCTTTGAGTCACGCCCCTTTAAGCCACACCCAACAGTACGATTAAACCAACCCCATACCTTGCCGTGGCGCGCTTTGCCTTTGCATTTTTCTTTCCCCACTAGGCCACACCTACAAACAAATGTCCACCCCCTGATTTTGATAAGACTCTGCCCACCGACAAAAAAATTGTCCAGGTGAGGATTGTCCCGGGCCCCTCGAGTCCGGCCGTGTCCCGACACACGCAGCTGCATACAGCAGGAGGCAGGAGTACAGAGCAGAGTGGGCGCGGCAGAACATGAGGAGGCTCTGAAGTCTAGACAAGAGGTAGGAAGGGAGTGGGAGACAGACTGTCATCTGTTTTGCACAGTTAATTTTTTTTTTTGTGGGGGGGACTGTTTACAGGGGGGGGGGCCCATACAACATTTTGCTATGGGGCCCTGTGATTTCTAGTTACGCCCCTGCCGAGTACCTGTCTCCAGGCCATCAGAGTACCCGAGTACTTATTTGCAGCCCATGCCTCATAGAATATACGTTGGGGTGTTTGCTTTCTAAAATGGGGTAATTTTGTGGGTAATTCCATTCAAAAGCGTGATAGGTAGGAATGAAATGAGATGTGTAATTTATGTTCCTAAAATGCCTGAAGGTACTACTTCAATGTTGGGCCTGTGTATGTGACCAGGCTGTGTAAAAGTCTCACACATGTGGTATCGCCATACTCAGGAGGAGTAGCAGAATGTATTTTGGGGTGTAATTTTTGCTATATACATGCTATGTGTTAGAAATATCTTATAGGTTGACAACTTTGTGTAAAAAAAAAAAAAAAAAAAAAAAAAAAAAAAGCGTTTTCTTTTTCCACATTTTCCAAAAACTTCTGGGGAAAAAAAAATGAACCGTTCAAAAGTCTCATTATGCCTCATAGATTATACGTTGGGGTGTTTGTTTTCCAAAATTGGGTCATTTTGTGGGCAATTCCATTGTCCTCTCCAGGGCCTTCAAAAGTTTAATAGGTGGTTGAGAAATGAGATGTGTCATTTAAGCTCGTAAGAACGCCTGAAGGTGCTACTAATGTTGGGCCTCTGTATGTGGCTATTTTTTTGTAAAAAATAAATAAATAAATCTTATTTTGCAAAGCATTGTGGAAAAAATGACAACTTAAAAAAACTCATTATGCTACTAAAAAGGGGTCATTTGGGGGGGGGGGGGGTATTTGTACTTTCCTGACTTGTTAGCGTCTCAAGAAATGAGATACACCAGATGTATTGAAGGCCTGATGAGATGTGATCAATTTTCAATGATTGGCACCATAGTTTGTAGGCTCTAATGCCTCGTACACACGTAGGGACTTTTGCCGGCGGACCTAGTCCAGCGGACAATCCAGCGGGACTTTCCGGCTAGGTCCGCTGGACTTTCCGAGGGTGTGGACTTGCCCACACACGCACGGACTTCTCCAGCGGATAATCCGCTGGCCAAAAGTCCGCGGGACTTTTGAAAATGAACGGACTTGCCCACACACGGAGCAGTCCGTTCATTTCGAACGTAACCTCAGGTTACGTAGCTAGCGTAGGCAGTAAATGCCGCCGCGCTAGCTCCGCAAGCTGGCATGGATTTAAAGGGAATCCCCACGCCGAAAAAACGGCGTGGGGGTTCCCCCCAAATCCATGTCAGACCCTCATCCGAGCACGCAGCCTGGCAGGCCAGGAAAGGGGTGGGGACGAACGAGCGCCCCCCCCCCCCTCCTGAGCCGTACCAGGCCGCGTGCCCTCAACATGGGGGGTGCCCTGGGGAAAGGGGGGCCGTGCGCCCCCCCCACCCCAAAGCACCTTGTCCCCATGTTGATGAGGACAAGGGCCTCTTCCCGACAACCCTGGCCGTTGGTTGTCGGGGTCTGCGGGCGGGGGCTTATCGGAATCTGGGAGCCCCCTTTAATAAGGGGCCCCCCAGATACCGGCCCCCCACCCTATGTGAATGAGTATGGGGTACGATGTACCCCTACCCATTCACCTAAGGTGTAAAATGTAAAGTAAAAAAAAAAAACACCCACACTTTTGAAAAAATTGTTTATTGCACTGCTCCGGGGGTCTTCTTCCGTCTTGGGGGTCTTCTCGCCGGACTCCCCCGCCATTTACCAAGCTCTTTTACCGAGCGAGGGGAGTCCGGCTACCTTCTTCGTCGTCGCCGCCGTCGTCTGGGGGTCTCGATCCGCCTTCGGGGGTCTTCCGGGGGTCTCTTCTGTTCTTGCGGCGGTCGTCTTCCGCGCCGCCGGCGCCTTGTCCTTCTTCTTGTCCTTGTCCTTCTTCTTCTTCCGATGTTGACCCGTCGCTGTCTCTGCCCGGAATGCCTGTGCCGATCTGCGCTCGGACTTATATAGGGACATGGGGGACAAGTCCGAGCGCAGATCGGCACAGGCATTCCGGGCAGAGACAGCGACGGGTCAACATCGGAAGAAGAAGAAGAAGAACAAGAAGGACAAGAAGAAGGACAAGGCGCCGGCGGCGCGGAAGACGACCGCCGCAAGAACAGAAGAGACCCCCGGAAGACCCCCGAAGGCGGATCGAGACCCCCAGACGACGGCGGCGACGACGAAGAAGGTAGCCGGACTCCCCTCGCTCGGTAAAAGAGCTTGGTAAATGGCGGGGGAGTCCGGCGAGAAGACCCCCAAGACGGAAGAAGACCCCCGGAGCAGTGCAATAAACTATTTTTTCAAAAGTGTGGGTGTTTTTTTTTTTACTTTACATTTTACACCTTAGGTGAATGGGTAGGGGTACATCGTACCCCATACTCATTCACATAGGGTGGGGGGCCGGTATCTGGGGGGCCCCTTATTAAAGGGGGCTCCCAGATTCCGATAAGCCCCCGCCCGCAGACCCCGACAACCAACGGCCAGGGTTGTCGGGAAGAGGCCCTTGTCCTCATCAACATGGGGACAAGGTGCTTTGGGGTGGGGGGGCCGCACGGCCCCCCTTTCCCCAGGGCACCCCCCATGTTGAGGGCACGCGGCCTGGTACGGCTCAGGAGGGGGGGGGGCGCTCGTTCGTCCCCACCCCTTTCCTGGCCTGCCAGGCTGCGTGCTCGGATGAGGGTCTGACATGGATTTGGGGGGAACCCCCACGCCGTTTTTTCGGCGTGGGGAGTCCCTTTAAATCCATGCCAGGTCACGGAGCTAGCGCGGCGGCATTTACTGCCTACGCTAGCTACGTAACCTGAAGTCACGTGCTAAATGAACGGACTTGCCGATGAGCGGCAAGTCCGTTCATTTCAAAAGTCCCGCGGACTTGCCCACTAACGGCGGGATTATCCGCTGGACTGCCAAGTCCAGCGGATAATTTGAAAACAAAACTTCAAACTTTAGTCCGCCGTACTTTGGCGCCAAAAAGTCCGCCGGCGCCCACACACGAGGGGATTATCCGCTGGACTTCAGTCCAGAGGATAATCCCGCGGGATTGTCCCTTCGTGTGTACGCGGCATAACTTTCACAAAGACCAAATAATATACACTAATTTGGGTTATTTTTACCAAAGATATGTAGCATTATAAATTTTGGCCAAAATTTATGAAGAAAAATTACTAATTAGCAAAATTTGTTGACAGAAACAAAGAAAAAGGCATTTTTATTTCACAAAATTTACGGTCTTTTTTTATTTATAGCATAAAAAATAAAAAAATCCACTAGTGATTAAATACCACCAAAAGAAAGCTCTATTTGTGTGAAAAAAAGGGACACAAATTTCATATGGGTACGGTGTTGCATGACTGAGAAATTGTCAAAGTGTGAGAGCGCTGAAAATTGGTCTGGGCAGGAAGGGGGTGTAAGTGCACTGTATTGAGGTGGTTAATAGGAATAAGACATGACAGGTCCTCTTTATAGAGACATCTGGGGTCAATAAGACAGCGGATATCTTCCTCTACCCTGGAAAGCATGAGATAAAAAATCTCTGCTTTCAAGGATATAAAACTGGCAGTGTTTACATCTGCCAGAGCCGGAAGTGACGTCATGACATCGCTTCAAGCCTCCCAAGAGCATAGAGATAGCCGGGGACAATCCGGTCCACGGAAAGATCTATGGCAATACAGCGGCAGCGCTGGATCCGTTCTCCGTGTCCCCGATCGCATGGGAGAGCCCAAAGTGGTACTGGAGGGCGGCGAGAGGGAGACGTCCCTTCCTGCTACCTGTAAAAGCAATCCAGTCGCTCATGAGCAGCTAGGGTGGCTTTTACAAGATAGGGAATCTCTGGCCGAAAACAAAGATTATTGGATGATACCTGTACCTGCAAGCATCATCCAGATATCACCACTTCAAGTCAATCATTTGACGGCCTTCTGCGGGGAAGTGGTTAAAGTGGTTCTAAAAAGTCAAAACTCTAAAGTTTTTTTTTACATGTTTAGGGTTTTATGAACAATGAATGACGCCACAAGCACAACACATGTTTTTTGCATGTTTTGTGAAGCTTAAGGCTCCATTCATACCGTTTTTTTTTTTTTTTTTTAGTTTTTGTGTTTTTTAGTGGAGTGGGTTTGGGGTGCCACCATTCATTTGAATGGGCCTGCCTCCGCTCCAAAATAAGATACAAAAGAAGCTCACCAAATTTTGGCACAGAGCAAGGAGCGTTTGGCATTACGATTGTATCGCATTTTGACGCTCAACAATCGCGGCAAAAATCGCAACGCATATGGGGTGCCATTAAGAAATAATGTGGCTCCCTAGAGGGGAACCCGGCGGCCTGTCTGCTGCACATGACAGAGCGACCCATTAAAAAATATAAAAAGTCTCTGACCATTCAACTTCTGAATGCGGCCAAGGCATGCATCCCGCTGTGCTGGAGATCGGAGAACCCACCGGCAAGGCCCCTCTGGTTCGCGAAAGTTAATGAATTGAGAGACATGGGAGGACCTCTCAGCCACTCTGTACGATAGGGAGGAGGCCTTCCGTGAGACCTGGAGACCATGGCAGTATTTCATATATACGGAGGAATATCTCCAAGAAATGGCACACAGTCCTGGACCCCACAGGCAGACTTCCCTGCCACCGCCCCCCGGGCAGAGGACACCATCTTCCTCTTAATTTGCTTGCTCCACCAGCCTTTCTCTACACACTCTGCCGCCTCGCTGGAAGCCCTCTCAAACCCTGTTTTCTCTCCCCTCTCCTTACCCCCCCCCCCCCCCCTGCATCTTCCCCTCTTCCCCCTTTCCTGCTCCTCCCACCCCCAATATCTACCCCCCCACCCCATAAGCAATATTTCACCCTCTCTCTAGTTGCCACCCACACATGAGCCCATATGAGGATGCTGAATAAAACCTGGAAATAACGAGACCGGAAGGTCGCTCAGGTGTGGGGCGTATAGATAATCGTACCAATATACTCACAAATAAAGTAACAGCTTATTCAGGCCAGTGACTGTTTTATCCAACGGATGTACGACCGTTCATAAGCAGGGAAGAACGTTAAACGAGTTGCCTATGCGATCCTGTACACTGTAATGTTTGCCTTAGCACTGCATCTCTTTATACTGTTTATTAGGCAAGAAGTAGGCTCAGTTGACCCGCCAAATTTTGCCTGCACACTGTCACATCTTCTAACTGCCTGTCTTACCACTTGTGTTGTAAAGGTGTTGGATATGTTCTCTGTTCTATTTTTGTTATGCAATTTACTTTGAAATAAAGGAATTAAAAAAATAAAAATAAAAAAATAATGGGGCGAATCCGCCTACAATTCAAATTGTCTAGGTGTGAACGAAGCCTAAAAGCTGAACTCCAAGCAAACAGCTAAACACACAGATGAATACATATAAGGCCTTTTATTTGCCAAAAGGATTTGTATTTCTGTCCTGAGATTTACACAGCTCTGCCTAACATCTATGAGAAGGGAAGGGGGCTAACCTTTCTCTGTTGCAGTTTTACTTTGACAAGAAGGTTCACTCGCCTCACCACCCTGCAAATGGATAGTAAAGGAAGCAGCAACAGACTGAGCCCTGTGGATCTGTGCCCTGTGGATTGGACGAAACACGCCGGTACGTGGCCTGAATGGAACTGAGCTGAAGCCGCTTTTACTTGTCTGATACTTGGGTTCTCTTTGTAGTGCGGTGTATGGTTTTTCTGTCTTTTGTGTCCATGCAGGTAGTGTCCTGGTTAAAAATTCAAACTGAGGACACTAGTGCTAAAAAGGCGAAAATGCTAATCACTAAACCGCTTTGCTTATTGCAACAAGTCTGCCTATAGACCAGTGATGGCGAACCTTGGCACCCCAGATACAGTGAGGGAGAAAAGTATTTGATCCCCTACTGATTTTGTACATTTGCCCACTGACAAAAAAAATGATCAGTCTATAATTTTAATGGTAGGTTTATTTTAACAGCGAGAGACAGAAAAACAAGAAAATCCAGAAAAACGCATTTCAAAAAAGTTATAAATTGATTTGCATTTTAATGATTAAAATAAGTATTTGACCCCTTTGCAAAACATGACTTAGTACTTGGTGGGAAAAACCCTTGTTGGCAATCACAGAGGTCAGACGTTTCTTGTAGTTGGCCGCCAGGTTTCCACACATCTCAGGAGGGGTTTTGGGTGTAAGGTCTGGAGACTAGGCCACTCTGGGACCTTAATGAGCTTCTTCTTGAGCCACTCCTCTGTTGCCTTCCCCGTGTGTTTTGGCTCATTGTCATGCTGGAATACCCACCTATGACCCATTTTCAATGCCCTGGCTGAGGGAAGGAGGTTCTCACCCAAGATTTGATGGTACATGGCCCAGTTCATCGTCCCTTTGATGCAGTGAAGTGGTCCTGTCCTTAGCAGAAAAACACCCCCAAAGCGTAATGTTTCCACCTCCATGTATGATGGTGGGGATGGTGTTCTTGGGGTCATAGGCAGCATTCCTCTTCCTCCAAACACAGCGAGTTGAGTTGATGCCAAAGAGCTTGATTTTGCGCTCATCTGACCACAACACTTTCACTCAGTTCTCCTCTGAATCATTCAGATGTTCATTAGCAAACTTCAGACAGGCTGTACATGTGCTTTCTTGAGCAGGGGGACCTTGCAGGCGCTGTAGGATTTCAGTCCTTCACGGCGTAGTGTGTCACCGATTGTTTTCTTGGTGACTGTGGTCCCAGCTGCCTTGAGATCATTAACAAGATTCTCTGTGTAGTTCTGGGCTGATTCCTCACCGTTCTCATGATCATTGAAACTCCACAAGGTGAGATCTTGTATGGAGCCCCAGACCGAGGGAGAGTGACAGTTATCTGTGTTCTTCCATTTGAAAATAATCACACCAACTGTTGTCACCCTCTCACCAAGCTGCTCGGCGATGGTCTTGTAGTATATATACACACATACAAGTGATTGCGCAAATATTGTCAACCACAATAAGTGACCATTATGAAAAAAACAACTTATTAGTATAAAATAAGTGAACTGATCATCAAAAAGTATGATGAAAAGTTGGTAAAAAGGTTGCTATACTTTTTAGTGAAACTTTTGAAAAATAGATAATGTCATATAAACTGGTGAAAATAAAAAGGTGAAAAAATAAATGGTCTTGTAGCCCATTCCAGCCTTGTGCAGATCTACAATCTTGTCCCTGACATCCTTGGACAGCTCTTTGGTCTTGGCCATGGTGGAGAGATTGGAATCTGATTGATTGTTTCTGTGGACAGGTGTCTTTTATACAGGTAACAAGCTGAGATTAGGAGCACTTTCTTTAAGAGAGTGCTCCTAATCTCAGCTTGTTACCTGTATAGAAGTAACCTGGGAGCCAGAAATCTTGCTGATTGATAGGGGATCAAATACTTATTTCACTCAAAATTCAAATCAATTTACAGTATATACTTGAGTATAAGCCAACCCAAATATAAGCCGAGGCACCTAATTTTCCACAAACAACTGGGAAAACTTATTGACTCGAATATAAGCCTAGGGTGAGAAATGCGCAGCTACTGTAAGTGGAAAAGAGGGTCAACAATGCCCATTTGCATGCCTCACTGTGCCCATTTGCAGCTATAGGTCTCCCAAACTTCAAACTTGGTAGTTAAGGGTTCCTAAATGCCCCTAGCTGCAGCCAAAATGGGGTCTCTTGACCCAAAGGATCCCGAAATGACATTGCTGCAGATGGACACAGTTGACCGACTTTGGGGCCCTGTATCTCAGTATCTCTCACTTGGTGCTAGGAACCCCATCTATATGTTGTAGTGCTAGGTCCACTGGGTTGGCATACCAAATTTGTGGTTCCTAGCACCAAGTGGCCCTGAGAAACGGTGCCCCAAAGTCGGGTCGGAAAATGTGATTTTCTGCTGCAGAAAAGTGCTTGACTCAAGTATAAGCTGAGGGGGGCACTTCCAGCACATAAAAATGTGCTGAAAAACTCGGCTTATACTCGAGTATATACGGTAGTACTTTTTTGAAATGCGTTTTTCTGGATATTTTTTTTTTTTTTTTCCTGTCTCTAATGCCATGTACACACGATCGGAATTCTCGTCGGAAAAAGCTCTGGTGGTTTTCCCAACGGAATTCCGCTCAAACTGTCTTGCCCACACACGGTCACACTAAATTCCGACCGTCGAGAACGCGGTGATGTACAACACTACAACGAGCCGAGTTCAATGCTTCCGAGCATGCGTAGGAATTTTGCGCGTCAGACTTGCTACAGACTATCGGAATTTCCGATAGAAACCTTTTCCGTCTGAAAAATTGAGAACATGCTCTCAATTCTTTGCTGTCGGAAATTCGGCCAGCAAAATTCTGATGGAGCGTACACACAGTCGCATTTTCTGATGAAAAGCTCCAATCGGTCTTTTTCTGGCCGGAATTCCGATCGTGTGTACGCAGCATTACTGTTAAAATAAACCTACCATTAAAACTAAAGTCTAATCATTTATTTGTCAGTGGGCAAACGTACAAAATCAGTAGGGGATCAAATACTTATTTCCCTCACTGTATTTTGGAACTACATTTTCCATGATGCTCATGCATTTTGAGGTGTAGTTGAGCATCATGGGAAATGTAGTTCCAAAACATGGGTGCCAAGGTTCGCCATCACTGCTATAGACTCATGCAGTGCTGTGTACACCCAGAAGCTGGGAGTCCAGTGTGTGTTATCAGCAGGTTGCAAGGCTGAATTGGCAGATTTCAGGGAACATATGTGCCCAGATTCTCAGTCTTAAGTAGAAAAAAAATAAAAAATAAATACTGTACATAGATATCGGTGGCCACACAAAACCCAAGTGCACAAATCTCATTGCTTGCAGTGACTCTTGAGCAGACTGAGGAGCCCAGACAATCGCCCACAATTCCACCTACGCTTCTCTACTCAAGTTCCCACCCCCTCAAGTGACTGCAGAATCTCACTGCTGGTGACTACTGCCGAGAATGCGGCTTACAATGTGTAGCGAAGCCATCACTTCCTGCTCACCTTGGCTAGATCACTATTCATTCTCATATAGGCCAATGTCCACAAGATGTCCTCAGAACAATGGGGGATTTTTAGTCTAAATTATTCCAGACTAGACAACAGTACTAAGAGGGCACCGCTCTTTATCAAGGTAGTAAAAGGCCCCGTTTATATGGTTGCAAAGTCCTCTAGCTTAAAATATCTGGTGCTTTCTTATTGCCCAGGGAACCAAAGGTGGCACGTACAGCTACCCAAGTGAATGGCTGTGTGTGGTCATACCCATGTTAATGTCAATGGCTTGTGCATCAGCATGTACCCGTGTGGATATGGTCAGGGCTGGTGTTGGGATTTTTAAAACCCTAGGCGAAACCTAATTTTGACCCCCCCCCCCCGACTCCACTCCTGACTCCACCCCATTTGCCCTGCCCATGTATACCCCACCTTTTTAATAAAGCGCAAATGCAGTCAACCAGCTACCATCAATGCAGCCTACCATTGCCCATCAAATGCAGCCTCACCAGCGCCCATCAATGCAGCCTACCATTGCCCATCAAATGCAGCCTACCATTGCCCATCAAATGCAGCCTCACCAGCTCCCATCAATGCAGCCTACCATTGCCCATAAAATGCAGCCTCACCAGTGCCCATCAATGCAGCCTACCATTGCCCATCAAATGCAGCCTCACCAGCTCCCATCACCCATCAATGCAGCCTACCATTGCCCATAAAATGCAGCCTCACCAGCGCCCATCAATGCAGCCTACCATTGCCCATAAAATGCAGCCTACCATTGCCCATAAAATGCAGCCCCACCAGCGCCCATCAATGCAGCCTACCATTGCCCATCAAATGCAGCCTCACCAGCTCCCATCAATGCAGCCTACCATTGCCCATCAATGCAGCCTACCATTGCCCATCAATGCAGCCTACCATTGCCCATCAATGCAGCCTACCATTGCCCATAAAATTCAGCCTACCATTGCCCATAAAATTCAGCCTACCATTGCCCATAAAATGCAGCCCCACCAGCGCCCATCAATGCAGCCCCACCAGCGCCCATCAATGCAGCCCCACCAGCACCCATCAATGCAGCCCCACCAGCACCCATCAATGCAGCCCCACCAGCACCCATCAATGCAGCCCCACCAGCACCCATCAATGCAGCCCCACCAGCACCCATCAATGCAGCCCCACCAGCACCCATCAATGCAGCCCCACCAGCACCCATCAATGCAGCCCCACCAGCACCCATCAATGCAGCCCCACCAGCACCCATCAATGCAGCCCACCAGCGCCCATCAAATGCAGCCTCACCAGCACCCATCAATGCAGCCTACCATTGCCCATCAATGCTGCCTGCCAGTGCCCATCAGCTGCCTGCTGATGCTGAGACTTAGTTGCGTGCTGGAGCGAGAAGAGAGTAGGAACACCAGTGACCGGGGGCCCTAGGCAGCCACCTAGTTTCCCTAGTGGTAGCACCGGTCCTGGATATGGTGTATTTCCACAAGCCATCAGCGTTTACACTAGTATGGCCACATACCGCCATTTACATGTGAAGGGCGGGTGAACATGCCACTTCCTGCTCCCCAGGCATAGGGAAGTGGCTGGGATTTTACACTAGAGGACTTTGCAGCCTCTAGTACAGCCTTTTTTAACTGAGGTTCTGCGGCATCCTGGGGTGCTGTCCGAGTTTGACAGGGGTGCCGCGGCATCCTGGTTGAGAAAGGCACTCATATCAGACTGAGCTCCTGCTTCTCTGCCAAACTGTACATTGGCACATAGAGAGCTCGATCTGACAGTAAGGCAGGCCAAAGACGGTGCAAATTTCTTGGTTGCAGAAAAGAAATTTGCACGATTCCTCCATCAACACAGACAATATTGACAGGGCCTTCTAGGAAACAAATCGTCTTCTCCTGTCGGTGAAGCCATCGCTGCCGGGAGAAGACAGTAATTATTGCTAGCGGTTATAGCAGCAGGACCCTCTGATTCCTCTTGTACCAAATTGTAATGTAACTGTAATGTCTGCCTTCATTTTGTTAAGCGCTGCGCAAACTGTTGGCGCTATGTAAATCCTGTATAATAATAATAATAGCAGCTGCCTATTATAATATAACACATTATTTTAATCTTGACCCCCTAATCCTGTATGATCAGAACTACTTTTTTAGGGATCATTCACAATACTGGCAAGGACTGCCATTGCTCTGAAAAGCAACCCATGCTCAGATCGCTTTTCAGAGGCATTTGACAGGCAGTGAAGAGGCAATATGTTGCCTCCTCACCGCCTGTTTTAACCCCCTAGATACAACATCACCATTCCACAACAGTGTGCAATGCAGCGGTTGCAGAGCAGCCCCATTCCCTTGATGGTATACTTCCTGAAACAGCATGCGTACAACCCTGGCTGCTGCCTTTATAGCTAAAGGGGGAGCGGTAAAAATGTAGCCCAACCGTGTGGTTTTATCGTTCCCCAACTTCACATGTGAACATGCCCTTGAAAGAGGTCCCCGATTCTTTTTAACCACTTTGATACCAGGCACTTTCACCCCTTTCCCGCCCCCCAGGCCAGTTTTCAGAGCTGTCACACTTTTAATGACAATTGTGCAGTCAGACAACACTGTATCCAAACTTTTTTATCATTTTTTTTTTTTTTTTTTGAGACAGATAGAGCTTTCTTTTGGTGGGGTTTAATCACCATTGCCTAAACAAATAAAAAAAGGGGACATTTAAAAAAATTAAAAATAAACTTCTTTGTTTCTGTTATACAATTTTGTAAATAAGCTATTTTTCTCCTTCACTGCTCAGCTGTCAGCTAATTGCCAACTCCTATCTCTCCACAGTTACCCAGCTGTTGATGATATCCTGCTCGTCAGTCCTGCCTACTTAAGCCGTCCAGCCCAGAGGATCTCTGCCTTCTCCTTAGTCAACCTCACAGAGACGCTCTCCTGCATTCCTGTTAAAATACTTGCTTGGCTGACATCCCTTCTGTCTCCAGATCCTGCTTGCTGTTTTACTACGCTCATCTCCGGCTCCCTGGCGTTTGGCTTGTCTGACTATCAGTTCCGGTTCCTGAACTCTGACTACGTTTTGTTCTATTTACTTTTATTATTAAACAGGTGTGATTTAACTGTACTTTTGTCTCGGTCTGATTTCATGGTTTCTGACAGCTTCTTCCTTGAGAAGCTGCCTGCAATCTAGCAGTAGAAGGCTAATCAGTAGCTGGATTGAGAAGTCACCTGCCTCTTAGCAACGGAAGGATGCCAAGCAGATTTCTTGAGAAGCTGCCTGCATCCTAGCAACCGAAGGACAGTAGGTGGCTTCATCAAGAAGTCACCTGCCTCTTAGCAACGGAAGGATGCCAAGCAGCTTTCTAGAGAAGCTGCCTGCATCCTAGCAACGGAAGGACAGTAGGTGGCTTCACATCAAGAAGTCACCTGCCTCTTGGCAACGGAAGTATGCTAGGCTGCTTTCTTGAGAACGGGGTACAGAGTGCTTTTTACACTATTATGTACTAGTTGCCGTATTTTCATACAGCCACATGCATGTTCCCTAATAATGTATAGTGGGGACAACCTCCTTGCTATAATGTTGGTAGAAGTGCACATATTCTAAAAGGATAGAATTATCACGTGTGTAACTGTGAAACCTTGGAATGCCGATTTATCCAATCAAATTTCAGCTGTCAATTTTTTGTAATTGCTCTACAAAAATGACAGCAAGCTATGGATTGGTTGCTATGGGCCCTGCCCCCATTTCTCTTTCCCTCTAGTTCTTCTACTAGGCCTGTCGTGATCACACTGAATCTAATCGAGTCACTGATGATATGATTACAGTGAAAATGACTGAGGTTATCGGCTTGTACGTTAACCCCCGACATCCCAGCAGCAAAGCACATTGCAGGCATGCAGACTGCAAACACCAAAGAAAACACAGGCCGTGTGTATCCTGTGCTGAGCATATTTATTTATTCTTCAGACAGTTGGGTAATATTAACTCGGAGAATGTAAGATGGTCGAGCGGGCAACACCCACATTCCTTGCCACATGGCACTGCATGGATTACGTGGGCTGGGTTATTTATTGGTATGTTATAAGGAATCAGCGCTGACAGGAAGAGACACACAGAGCTATGGAGTGCTAGGATCTTCACCCAATGAGAATTTGTAGTAATTACAAAAAAAAAAAAAAATCAATAAAAATGCATCATGCATGAACTGACTGCTGACGTATCTAAACCCAAATACAAAAATGTATGGTATTGCAGCTTACCAGTTCTTATGCTGCGTACACACAAGCGGAATTTCCGTCGGAAAAATCTTGGATGGTCTTTGCCGACGGAATTTCGCTCAAGCTTGGCTTGTGTACACGCGGTCACACAAAGGTTTGCTGAACTTTCGACCTTCAAGAACGCGGTGACGTGCAACACTACGACGAGTCCAGAAAATGAAGTTCAATGCTTCCGAGCATGCGGCGAATTGTTTCCAAGCATGCGTAGGAATTTTGCGCGTCGGAATTGGTACAGACGATCTGAACTTTTTCCGACCGAAAAATTGAGAACCTGCTCTCAATCTTTTGCTGGCGGGAATTCTGCCAGCAAAAGTCTGATGGAGCATACACACGGTCACATTTTCAGACCAAAAGCTCTCAGCGGTCTTTTGCTGGCCGAATTTCCGATCGTGTGTACATTAGATGTGCTGGCTGCATACATTTTCTTTATTATTACCCAGTGATCCTGCCATTAACTCGCTTCCCATCTTAGGCCGATAGGGTTCACTTTATTTTTTTAGGCTGAGCCGATCAGACCACCCGTTGTTCTCTATGGAGCGCCGGATGTCCGCTGTCACCCAATCCGATCCTGTCCGCTAAAAACAGCAGGCTGTGTCCATGTCTGCTCTGCATAGCTGAGCCTGACACGGATCTGTCACCCGCCTGCTCAGCGGGGATTAGCGGACAGATTACCCACTGAGCAGGTGGATCCGCTTGATGGAGTCTGCTCCTTCTGAAAGGGGATTTAGGGAGACAACTGCACAGAGCAGAGTTGTCACTCTGGGATGGGGAGTAGGTTAGGACTATAACACTGTGTTGGGACTGTATAACGCCTCCCTTTTTTCTCCACATCATAGTGAAGTGTTTTGTAGTCTGCAGAGATAACAGGGAACAACGCTAACTGATAACTTCCTGCACTCTCTCTATGCTACCATCAGCTCTCAAAATTTCTGGCTGGATAAAAAGCCATGTTTTTTTTTCTTTGCACTTGTCAAACAGATATAATAAAACATGCAAAAAAGGGAGAAAGGCTGGTGCCATGTGCAGGTGAACAACAGAAAAAAAAAAGGCAACGCGTTTCGGCTATCAGGCCATGATTAAAGTGATTGTAAATGCTCTTTTTTTTTTTTTAAATAACAAACACATCATACTTACCTCTACTGTGCAGCTCTTTTTGCACAGAGTGGACGAGATCCTCGACTTCTGGGGTCCCCCGGTGGCTCTCGCCGGTCCTCCTCACTTCAGATAACCCCCTAGGAGAAGCGCTTTCCCATGGGGTTACCTTTCGGGTGCACTCCCGAGTCCAGCATTCGGATTACATAGACACGAATTCAGGACTCGCACCCCCCCCCCCCCGGGTCATTGGATTTGATTGACAGCAGCGGGAGCCAATGGCTGTGCTGCTATCAATCTGTTCAAACAAGAGCCAGTACCCCCTGCAGAGAGAGACAGCGCGTCTCCGGCGCGGGAATTACGGGCTCAAGCAAGTAAAACGGGGGGGGGGGGGGCTGGGGATTTCGGTGACTGACAGAAGTTTTTTCACCTTAATGCAAAGGATGCATTAAAGAGGGAGTCCACCTGAAAAAAAAAATTTAAAGCCAGCAGCTACAAATACTGCAGCTGCTGACTTTTAATAAATGGACACTTACCTTTCCTGGAGTCCAGCGATGTAGGCAGCCGAGGCCGAGCAATCGCTCGGCTCTCAGCTGCTGCCGGCGCCATTCTCGGTGAGGGAATCAGGAAGTGAACCATTGCGGCTTCACTTCCCGGTTCCCTACTGCACATGCGTGAGTCGCGCAGCGCAATGAGAATGCTCCGCGCTGTCTCTGGGACCCGTGTGTGTCCCAGCAGACAGCGCGGCGAGACAGAAAGAGGCATAGACTCCCGTGGGAGTCTATGCCCGGAAGTGGGTGCAAATACCTCCGAAAAGCGGGAGGTTCAATTTTTGTGTGAACCTCCGCTTTAAGGGAGGGTTTACAACCCCTTTAACAACTTCAATACCGGGCATTCTGACCCCCTCCCTTCCCAGGGAAAGCTGTCACACTCTGAATGACAATTGCACGATCATGCAACACTGTACCCAAATTGTTTTATTTTTTTTTGGAGACAGATAGAGCTTTCTTTTGGTGGTAATCACCACTGTTTTTTTATTTCTTGCTAAACAAATTAAAAAAAAAGACTGAAAATGTTGAAAAAATATATTTATTAATTAAATAGTTATTCTTCAGTTCTGTTACAAGTTTTCTCCTTCACTGATGGGCACTGCTAGATGGCACTGAAGCAGCACTGATAGTCACTGTTAGGTTGCACTGATGGGCAGTCTTTATGGGCACTGATAGGCGACTGACAGGCATCACTGGTGGGCATCGCTGATGGGGCTTTACTAAATCAGTACTAAACAGATCCCCTGTCAGGAGAGCCACGGGTCCATGACCACTCAGCTATGCAGAGCGGACACAGACACAGCCCGCTTTCCTCAATGGGTGATGAAATATAAACAAAACTGAAAATTAATTAGAACCCGCAAATAATATATATATATATATATATATATATATATATATATATATATATATATATATATATATATTTTTTAAGCAGAGGCCTTATAGAAGCAAAATGGTGGGTGTTTCAATTTTTGCAAATAAATATCTGTTGATCCTACCAGAAATCCAGTGAGCTCCTAACTTGCTGCAGCAAGCAGAAAGGCTGCACTCAAATCTTACATTGCTATAAACCCTATCTGAGTGCTCTCATTGGACTACAGAACACCTCCCTAATATTTTAAAGTGACACTAAACTCTTGATTTAAGGGCCGGTTCACACCACAAAAACAGCACTCCAAATCTGCTCCGAATGTGTTCCTCTACACGCATTTTTAATACATTTTCGTTGCACTTCCAGGATGCTTTTTTCCTTTACTCTACTGGGGTCTTGTGCATTTTTGGTTTGTTTACGGTGCATTTTTTATGTGTTTTACAGCGTTCCAGTACAGTCCAGAGCAGAAAAAATGCTGCATGTTCCAGTTCCAGAAAAAAAAGTAGAATTCCCTGGATCTGACCGTTTTGGTGTGAACTATGCCATTGGAAACCCTATAACCTACTAACCATGCGTTTGTGATGCAGAAGAAAAAAAAAAAAAAAAGACGCACTGGACTGCATGTGTTGTGAACCGGCCCTTATAATACAATTATATTCAAGTATGTATTCCTATTGCTCTCAGCCTCCTCCAATTTTTTTTTTTAGTTGCTGTGATCGGACTGTTAGGCCCCTTTCAAACTGGGGCGTTTTTCAGGCGGTACAGCGCTAAAGATAGCGCCTGAAAAAATCCGGCCCCATTCACTTAAGTGTGAAAGCCGGCGGGCTTTCACACTGGAGCGGTGCGCTAGCAGGACGGTCAAAAAAGTCCTGCTAGCAGCATCTTTGGAGCGGTATATTCATCGCTCCTACCCATTGATTTCAATGGGACACCGCGGTAATACCGCAGCAATACTAGCGGGGGTTAAAACCGCACCGCTAGCGGCCGAATACCGCGGCTAAAACGACGGTAAATTAAATGCGTCTTAAATGCGTGTAAACCTTCATGTTTTTTCACCCTTTTGCATCCTATGCATTAACCTGTCAGTGACCAGCCCCCCCCCCCCCCCTCGTTTTACTTTTTTAGATTCACCCCTCTATTTGTCCTAGTAACCTTTGCCACTGAGACAGAAATCGAGGGGGAAGTACAAAATTTAAGAGTTGTCCCCAGAGAGGTAAGGTGAAATCTTCCAATGGGGACACTTCTTCTGGGAACGACTATTTAAGAAGGGAATTTTCTTCACTTTGGGAGATTTCCTCTAACATCCGGTTGTGTCTCTGAAGGCAAAGGGAAATTTCCCCAATGGTACAGCGAGCATAAAATAATGTTTTAACCGGTCCCTACTCCAAATCTAATACTAATTTTGGCAATACATACTTATGGAAGATTTTCCATTTATTTCTGTTCTGGTGACAACCTCCAGTTTTTGTATTTTTCCTCATGGTCACCAAGACAAACCAGCAGTAAGTCTCCATAAGGCTGGATTCCCACCTATGCCTTTTTTGTGCTTTTTGCAATTTGCAGATTTGCACTACAAAACGTGTTCCATTGGAAACCATGGTAAATGGACTGTAGTGCAAATCTGCAAAATGCAAAAAGCACTAAAAATGCATAGGTGTGAATCCAGCCTAAAACAGAGCAAAGAGGGTTGCCGCTTGCCAGCGCACAGTATTTATTGGTGTCTGGAAGCTCTGGTGCTGGCATCAGATGGAGCTCATCCACCCAACAAAAGAGCCAGCCACATGCCTATATACCACCATTTCAATAAAGCTTACCTGAACCCTCAAACTTGACCCACGGGGACGCGCCGTCTCTCTGTCCCGGGGTTCTCGGCTCTTGACTGGATAGATTGATAGCAGCGCAGCCATTAGCTCCCGCTGCTGTCAATCAAGTCCAATGATGAGGGGGGCGGGGACGAGTCCTACATTTGGCCTCTGTGGATGCCGAATGCTGGACTCGGGAGCATGCCCACAAGCTGTTGCAAAACTACAACTCCCATCATGCCTCTGCCTGTGGGAGTCATGCTTGTACTGTCAGCCTTGCAATGCCTCATGGGACTTGTAGTTTTGCAACAGCTGGAGGGCTGCAAGTTAGAGACCCTTGTTCTAGGGGGAGCCGAGAGAGCTGCCGAGGGACCCCAGAAGACGAGGATCGGGGCCACTCTGTGCAAAACGAGCTGCACAGGGGAGGCAAGTATGACATGTTTGTTATTTTTTTTAATTTACCTTTACAATCACTTTTACATACATAGTAGGTGAAGTTGAAAAAAGACACATGTCCATCAAGTCCAACCTATGTGTGTGATTACCGTATTTATCGGCGTATAACACGCGCCAGCGTATAACACGCACCCCGAGATTAGGAGGAAATTTTAAGGGACAAAAAAAAAAAAAAACTTTCATTTAAATGCCCATCAATGCAGCCTTATCCGTGTCATTGCAGCCTTGTCAGCTCCCATCTGCAGCCCTGCCCCAGTGTCATTTATGGTATGCCGAGACACAAAGCCGGATATCCTGTGTATCTCAGCGCGCTCGATAGCTTTCGGCTGCTCTCACCGGCTTTCGGCTGTTCTCGGCCGCTCACGCGGGACTGCGAGAGCGTCCAAAATCCGGCAAGAACAGCCGAGAGCGTGCGAAATCGTCCAAAAGCCAGCGAGAACGGCCGAAAGTTGGCGAGAGCGGCCGAAAGCCGCGAGAAAGGCCGGGAGGTTGACAATTGGCGGGGGATCGGCGTATAACACGCACCCACGATTTTAAGGGATAAATACGGTATATGTCAGTATTACATTGTATATCCCTGTATGTTGCGGTCGTTCAGGTGCTTATCTAATAGTTTTTTGAAACTATCGATGCCCCCCGCTGAGACCACCGCCTGTGGAAGGGAATTCCACATCCTTGCCGCTAAGAGTCCACAAGAAGAGGAGGTGTTCTGTGGTCTTGTCCTAGGCCAGTGATGGTGAACCTTGACACCACATTTCCCCATGATGCATGAGAAATGTAGTGCCGAAACATCTGGGGTGCCAAGGTTCACCATCACTAGACTGACATCACTGCTCCTCCATAGATATAAAAAGGACAGTAAGTGAGCGTCGTCACCCTTGGACAGGAAGCATGTTACTGGCAGGATCACCAGGCAAAAATAAAGAAAAAAAAAAACTAAAAAAATAGAAGGACTAATGCAGCCACCACCATCTAAGGACTGGTAAGCTGCAGAAGAAGAAATTTCTCTTCCTGGGTTTAGATACACTTCTTATCCTGATCTTTAAGCTTCTAGGAATTGAGCCAATGAAATCTTGTTTCAGATCGGATGGAAAGTTGCAGCAATATACTAAGAAAAAGGTCACAGTATACTAGAGGTTTTCCTTTAATAAAAAAAATTAATCAAAAAAGTCCTTTATTCTCCGTACTTATGATCTATAATGTCTCAAGCCACCCACACAGCAAATCTTCAATCTCAATCCATAACTCGTAATTGCCCCCCCCCCCCCCAATCAATCAATCCACACGGAAAAGCAAAATGATCCTCGCTGTCAGACACGACATGCACAAGACTCCCTTCTAGAACAGATACACGCATCTAGAAACCAACCGTACAAACCCAGAGCCACGGCCCCGCACATCTGATAGCCTGACAATGATCTACAAACAGCTCGCCATACACAGTCTATACACAGCCCCCAATGAAGGGGATCGGATTGGGGTACATCCACACAAGTAGGCATAGACACCTAGTACAGAACATACATTTCTGAGTGTAAGGAGATTATAGGGTCATAAATAAATGTTGCCCCCCCCACCACCAAAAGGTTCAATATATAATAAAAAAAAAAAATATATATATATATATATATATATATATATATATATATATATATATATATATATATATATATATATATATATATATTTTTTTTTCCCCCTTCTCTTTATTATATACTAAAATTATTTTAAAGTGCACTCAAAAGCAAAAAAAAAAAAAAAAAAAAAAAAACACCTTATCCATAATAACTCCCATGTATTTGTATTTTATTATTTTTAATTGCACAGGCATCTTTCCAATGGAACAAAAATAATTTTAAAATATATAAAATTATGTTTAATTGCACTTGCATTGAAAATCTCATATACAGGAGATGTGTGTGTGTGTGTGTGTATATATATATATATATATATACTCATATACAGTGTGTATAGCTATATACACTCATATACAGTGTGTGTGTGTGTGTGTGTGTGTGTGTGTGTGTGTGTGTGTGTGTGTGTGTGTGTGTGTGTATGTATGTATGTATGTATGTATGTATGTATGTATGTATATATGTATGTATGTATATATATATATATATATATATATATATATATATATATATATATATATATATATATATATATATATATATACATATACATATACATATACATACATACATTGTATATGAGAAGAAAAAAAAAAAAAATATATATATATATATATATATATATATATATTATATATATATATATATATATATATATATATATATATATATATATATATATATATATATATATATATATATATATATATATATATATATATATTATATTATATATTTTTTTTTTATTCATTTATTTTAATCTCCCTATTTATTAATCCAAATCACTATTTGGCTCCTTAAATCACTCAGGGGCACCAATGTTGAGATCTTCCCACCATTAATTGTACCTGCCTTGCCCCCCTACCCTGTACCACCTTGACTCTCTCTCCCCCCCATAGCTTTTTTTTTGCAGCACCCAGAGCAGTCTCACTCCTCTTGGTGCACCGTTACTAGTATAAAAAAAAAATAAAAAAAATAAGATACAACAGCGGTGGCGATGTCAGACCCCTCATAATGACTGACAGGTAGGTGGATCTGAGAGCTCAGCGGGCAGATCTTTTGCCACAAAAAAAAAAAAAAAAAGAGACACCAGCAGCAGTGTTGGCTTACTAGCTTCCACCCAAACCTGAATAATGACGATGGCCCTGCCTATGTAGGTGGGTAGGTCAGCCATCGGGCACAGTGCTGTATTTTCCGGCATATACTTGTGTCCCAAGAGGAATGACAGACAGAAGCAGCTCTGGTGTGAATTGTGCACCCATCCGGATGCAGATCAGTTCTAATCCTCAGCATGGAATGGAAAGTCCCCGGGCATCATATGGGCAGACAGGAGAGCGGTGCTGTGGAGGAAGGGGGGGGGGGGGATCACATAGAAACATATAGGATGGGGGGGGGGGGGGGCTGTGCACACACAACACACACACACACACACTAAACAGACACACAGCTGTGCAGGGGTTGCAGAGTATCACATACAGCAGACTGCTGGATCAGCCCTGAGCTCTGCAGCTGCTGAGGAACTACAACTCCCAGCATGCCCCCCTTCTGTCCTGAGCTGGCAGGGCATGCTGGGACTTGTAGTTCCTCAGCAGCTGTCAGCCTTCCAGCTGCTTCCAGACACATCCAGGCGGGGAGGAGAAGCTGTAGGTGAGCAGTGGACACTCACCTGGCCCTCCACTCACGGACATCCACACACTGCTGCCTGGCCCCCTTTACTCCAGCAGACAAAATGGTGAATGAAGCAGGAACAGCTGGCCGAGCCAACCAATCACAGCCCACAACTAGCCCAGTGACAGAACCCGCAGCCAATGGGAAGTCACCTGTCACCCACCAGGGGGCGGGGCACGTCTGACTAGGCCGGGCAAAGCCCTAAGCAACACTTACAGTAGCCAATCACAGAGAAGGAAGGGGAAGGAAAGGGGAGGGGATTGCGAAATCACTGGAGACAGGCTGGTACAGTAGCCAATGAGAAAGATCGTGGGGCGTGGCGGCCGCTGACCAACCACGAACCTGGATGGAGTGACTTGTTTATCAAGAGCGGAGGCCGCCGCGGGGCCTGACGGGAGTTGTAGTTCAGCGAGCCAATGGGCTCAATAGACAGCAAGGGGAAAGTGCGTGGCAGAGGACTACAACTCGCAGCAAGTGAAGCGGGGAGTGAAGCAGAGGCCGGAGGGAGTGCGCCGGGGGTCCGGCTTGGCGGAGAAAGGGCCGCATGGCACAGCGAGTTAGAAAGTCCGTCCAGATGTTACAGAAAGGAGCGGGGCAGCTGCCGAGAGCCGCTACCAAGTGACTCACCCCTTTCCCCCCGCTCCCGGCTCTTCATCAGATAACCGGCAGCTCCAGCCGTCTCTTCCCACACAGCAACAGCAAGAGCCCGTCAGGCTCCACCAATCGGCGCCCTGCTAGGCGCCTGCGTCACGGCACGGAGGGGCGGGGCTCTGCCCCGGGATCCACTCGCTGCCCGTCCCGGCCACGCCTCCCCCTGTCGGCGCGTGCCGGGGAATGGTTGCTAGCTGATGTCACCGTCGCGGCGGCGCATTGGCTGGTAAGAGGACAGGCGCCAGCCAATGGCGAGGGGTAGCGGTGACGTCGGGAAGCGTGTTGCCATCAAAACTAGAAGGGGCGTGGCGCTCCGGGGACGATCGGGGACTTGTTACACTCGCAGGGGCGTGGCCTGATATGGCCAATACGCGTCTGCTCGTGAACATTGAGCCAATGGCTGCGCAGAGGGGGCGGCCGACTTCTTACAATCAGGAACTTGTTAACCAGTTCGTGTCCAGCCATGGACAATGAGAGAGATTAGAAAAACAAGATAATAGAAAAAAGTGATTGAAAGATGAACTGTCTGTGCTGCCTATGACGTGCAATCAGACTCTCCCTAATATTGTTTCATGCTGTAAACATGGCAAGGAAATCTGGTTTCCCCTAGCAACAAGAACTGTTCAGCATGCACCAAATGAGGCCTAAAACTCTACATGAGGCCTAACATTAAAATAAACTATATATATAGAGAGAGAAAGATGTCTTCTGTGTCACAACAGGAAGTGAAAGGAAATCCACCGCCCGGGGAGGAAATCCTCTCTGAGAGCTCATTTACACTTGCAGCAGATGGTGGGTGGGCAGTAAAAACAGGTGGTTGAGCCACATTTTTACCACCTGCTGGCCACTCCTTAAAGAGGAACTGCAGTCTGCTCATATAATTTGTAATAAAAACATCTTTGCCTTTCTGAAGCTTCCCTCCAACCACTTTGCAAATTATTTTATATATACTGTGATTCTGTACTTGCCAAATATGCTGCAGAAATCTCCCTCCACTGAGTCTGGTTGCAGCCATTTTAACTGTGGGCAGCTGAAGCTGCTGCCTGTTCACTTCCTGGATTTACACAGACACACAGAGGTCTGCAGCTCTCATTGGCCCTCTTATGACTCATCCCGCCTCCCTTCCTGGTAAACTCTCACGAGAGTGAGAGAGAGAGAGAGAGCTGTACATAATGTCATAAGCCTAGGCCAGTGATGGTGAACCTTTTTGAGCCCGAGTGCCCAAACTGCAAACCAAAACGACTTATTTTTTTCAAAGTGCCAACACTGCAATTAAACCTGAATAACAAGGTTTTAGTTTAGAAAAAACAATTCGTACAGTATTGCATAGTACTGGAAGAGTATTGCATAGTATGGGCAGAGTATTGCATAGTATGGGCAGAGTATTACATAGTATGGGCAGAGTATTGCATAGTATGGGCAGAGTATTACATAGTATGGGCAGAGTATTGCATAGTATGGGCATAGTATTACATAGTATGGGCAGAGTATTGCATAGTAGGGACAGAGTATTGCATAGTATGGGCAGAGTATTGCATAGTATGGTCAGAGTATTGCATAGTATGGTCAGAGTATTGCATAGTATGGTCAGAGTATTGGCAGAGTATTACATAGTATGGGCAGAGTATTGCATAGTATGGGCAGAGTATTGCATAGTATGGGCAGAGTATTGCATAGTATGGTCAGAGTATTGCATAGTATGGTCAGAGTATTGGCAGAGTATTACATAGTATGGGCAGAGTATTGCATAGTATGGGCATAGTATTACATAGTATGGGCAGAGTATTACATAGTATGGGCAGAGTATTGCATAGTATGGGCAGAGTATTGGCAGAGTATTATATAGTATGGGCAGAGTATTGCATAGTATGGGCATAGTATTGCATAGTATGGTCAGAGTATTGCATAGTATGGCAGAGTATTGCATAGTATGGTCAGAGTATTGGCAGAGTATTACATAGTATGGGCAGAGTATTGCATAGTATGGGCATAGTATTACATAGTATGGGCAGAGTATTACATAGTATGGTCAGAGTATTGCATAGTATGGTCAGAGTATTGCATAGTATGGTCAGAGTATTGCATAGTATGGTCAGAGTATTGGCAGAGTATTACATAGTATGGGCAGAGTATTGCATAGTATGGGCATAGTATTACATAGTATGGTCAGAGTATTGCATAGTATGGTCAGAGTATTGCATAGTATGGTCAGAGTATTGGCAGAGTATTACATAGTATGGGCATAGTATTACATAGTATGGGCAGAGTATTGCATAGTATGGGCAGAGTATTGCATAGTATGGGCAGAGTATTACATAGTATGGGCAGAGTCTTGCATAGTATGGGCATAGTATTACATAGTATGGGCAGAGTATTGCATAGTATGGTCAGAGTATTGGCAGAGTATTACATAGAATGGGCAGAGTATTGCATAGTATGGGCATAGTATTACATAGTATGGGCAGAGTATTGCATAGTATGGGCAGAGTATTACATAGTATGGGCAGAGTATTGCATAGTATGGGCAGAGTATTGCATAGTATGGTCAGAGTATTGCATAGTATGGTCAGAGTATTGCATAGTATGGTCAGAGTATTGGCAGAGTATTACATAGAATGGGCAGAGTATTGCATAGTATGGTCAGAGTATTGCATAGTATGGTCAGAGTATTGGCAGAGTATTACATAGAATGGGCAGAGTATTGCATAGTATGGGCATAGTATTACATAGTATGGGCAGAGTATTGCATAGTATGGTCAGAGTATTGGCAGAGTATTACATAGAATGGGCAGAGTATTGCATAGTATGGGCATAGTATTACATAGTATGGGCAGAGTATTGCATAGTATGGGCAGAGTATTACATAGTATGGGCGGAGTATTGCATAGTATGGGCAGAGTATTGCATAGTATGGGCAGAGTATTGCATAGTATGGGCAGAGTATTGCAAAATATTGGCATAGTATGGGCAGAGTATTGGCATAGTATGGGCAGAGTACTGCAGAGTATTGCATAGTATGGGCACAGTATTGCATAGTATGGGCACAGTATTGCATAGTATGGGCACAGTATTGCATAGTATGGGCAGAGCACTGCAGAACATTGCATCTCCCTCCCTCTTCCCCTCTCCCCTTGCACTGTAGGGCACGCGGGAGCAAGATTCTGGGAGGACGTCCATGGACGCCCTCCCAGAATAAGCCGACCGCGATGTAGCCATCTTTTGGCTATGGCCCGGTCGGCAATTGGTTATAAAACTCACATTTGATTTGCTGAAATCGGTCCCCAGTCGCTCTGGTGGTGTCAGGTGATTTCCCACGCAGGAACGTCAACAGGTGGGTCAGGGGGGGCGTGGCTTCAGTGTTCGGAGCATGCGCCATGCCCACTCGGACACGTCACCGCTGCTATCCCCAGAGAACTGTGGGAGATGTAGTTCGCGGGAGCGGACGATTTAATGTCAGTGTATGACTGTAGTTTAATTGTCACGGTGTGCCCACAGAGACGGCTCGGCGTGCCGCATGTTCGCCATCACTGGCCTAGGCTAATGACCACACAATAAAGAGGAAGTGGGCTGTATAAGGTATTTACCGGCAGAAATAAAAATATTTTTTACTATCCAAAGTAAAAAAAAACAAGGGCAGAAAATAATAGATGGAAAGATGAAATAATGACTGAAGGTCCGCTTTAACCCTTTCATGCCTAAGCCTATTTCTGACATTTGGTGTTTACAAGGTAAAATCTGTATTTTTTGCTAGAAAATTACTTAGAACCCCCAAACATTATATATATATATATTTTTTAGCAGAGAATCTAGAGAACAAAACGGCGATTGTTGCAATATTTTATGTCACACGGTATTTGTGCAGCAGTGTTTTAAACGTAACTTTTTGGGAAAATTAAAAAAAAAAGAAAACAGTAAAATTAGCCCAATTTTTTTATATAATGTGAAAGATGAAGTTACGCCGAGTAAATAGATACCAAACATGTCACGCTTTATAATCTAGTGCTAGAATTATTGCTCTCGCTCTGACGATCGCGGCGATACCTCACATGTGTAATTTGAACACCGTTTACATATGCGGGCGCCACTTCCGTATGCGTTTTCTTTGCTGCGCGAGCTCGCGGGGACGGGTGCGCTTTAAAAAAAAAAAATAATTTTTTCTTATTTATTTTATTTTATATCATTAAATTGTGTTTTAAAAGAAAAAGAAAAAAATGTGATCATTTTTATTGCTGTCACAAGGACTGTAAACATCCCTTGTGACAGTAATAGGTGGTGACAGGTCCTCTTTATGGAGGGATCGGGGGGTCTAAAAGGCCTTCAGTCCCTCCTTTGCACTTCAAAGTATTCAGATCACCAAAAACGGCAAATCTGAATACTGTATTTTTTTTTAAAACCGGCGCCATTGGCAGCCGAATAAACCGGGAGTGTCGTTGTGACGTCACGTCCGTGTTTACATTCAGGAGCCTGGAACTAAGCTGTCTCCGGCTTCGTTCCAGTCTATCTCTAAGCGCCGGAAGTGGCGCATCTCAGATCGGAACTCCCGGTGGCACGGGAGGCCCAGTAAGAGCGTCGAGAGGCGGCGGGAGGGGGGGGGGATGTCCCCTCCCGCTCCTCCGGTATAACAGCCGAGCGGCTTTTAGCCACATCGATTGTTATACCTGGAAAGCCGATCGCCGGCTCTAAAAAATGGTACAGGGATGATGCCGGCGGCTGCGGGCATCATCCCGGGTGTAACCCCCCTGAAAGCCGAGTACGCGCATCTGAGTACGCTCGGCGGGAAGTGGTTAACCACTTCAGCCCCGGACCATTTGGCAGCCAAAGGACCAGAGGTCTTTTTTCAATTTCGCACTGCACTACTTTAACTGGTAATTGCGCGGTCATGCAATTTTGTAACCAAACGAAATTTGCGTCCTTTTCTTCCCACAAATAGAGCTTTCTTTTGATGGTATTTGATTGCCTCTGTGATTTTTATTTTTTGCGATATAAACGGAAAAAGAGCGAAAATTTTGAAAAAAAAAGAGATTTTCTACTTTTTGTTATAAAAAAAATCTAATAAACTCAATTTTAGTCAAACATTTGGGCCAAAATGTATTCAGCCACATGTCTTTAGTAAAAAAAATGCCAATAAGCGTATATTTATTGGTTTGCGCAAAAGTTATAGCGTCTACAAACTAGAGTACATTTTCTGGAATTTACACCGCTTTTAATTTATGACTGCCTATCTCATTTCTTGAGGTGCTAAAATGGCAGAGAAGTACAAAACCCCCCCAAATGACCCCATTTTGGAAAGTAGACAACCCAAGCTATTTGCTGAGAGGCATGTTGAGCCCATTGAATATTTTTTTTTTTAGTCCCAAGTGATTGAATAAAGACAAAAATAAAAAAAGATTTTTTTTTTTTTTCAAAAAGTTGTCACTAAATGATATATTGCTCACACATGCCATAGTTATATGTGGAATTGCACCCCAAAATACATTTTGCTGCTTCTCCTGAGTATGGGGATACCACATGTGTGGGACTTTTTGGGAGCCTAGCCGCGTACGGGGCCCCGAAACCCAAGCACCGCCTTCAGGATTTCTAAGGGTGCAAATTTTTGATTTCACTCCTCACTACCTATCACAGTTTCGAAGGCCATAAAATGCCAAAATAGCACAAAACCCCCCCAAATGACCCCATTTTGGAAAGTAGACACCCCCAAGCTATTTGTTGAGAGGCATGGTGAGTATTTTACAGCTCTCATTTGTTTTTGAAAATGAAGAAAGTAAAGAAAAAAAATTTTTTTTTTCTTTTTTCAATTTTCAAAACTTTGTGACAAAAAGCGACATCTGCAAAATACTCACAATACCTCTCAGCAAATAGCTTGGGGTGTCTACTTTCCAAAATGGGGTCATTTTGGGGGGTTTTATGCCATCTGGGCATTCCATGGCCTCCGAAACTGTGATTGGCAGTGAGAAGTGAAATAAAAAAATTACACCCTTAGAAAGCCTGAAGGCGGTGATTGGTTTTTGGGGTTCCGTACGCAGCTAGGCTCCCAAAAAGTCCCACACATGTGGTATCCCCGTACTCAGGAGAAGCAACAGAATGTATTTTGGGGTGTATTTCTACATATGCCCATGACATGTTTGAGCAATATATCATTTAGTGACAACTTTTTGTAAAAAAAAAATATATATATTTTTTTTTTTTCATTATTCAATCTCTTGGGACAAAAAAAAAAAATATTTAATGGGCTCAACATTGCTCTCATCAAATAGCTTGGGGTGTCTACTTTCCAAAATGGGGTCATTTGGGGGGGGTTTGAACTGTCCTGGCATTTTATGCACAACATTTAGAAGCCTATGTCACACGTCACCCACTCTTCTAACCACTTGAAGACAAAGCCCTTTCTGACACTTTTTGTTTACATGAAAACATATTTTTTTTTTGCAAGAAAATTACGTTGAACCCCCAAACACTATATATAATGTTAAAGCAAAGGCCCTACAGATTAAAATGGTGGGTGTTGCATTTTTTTTTTCCACACAGTATTTGCGCAGCGATTTTTCAAACGCATTTTTTGTGGAAAAAATACACTTTTTTTTATTTTAATGCACTAAAACACACTATATTGCTCAAATTTTTGATGAAATAAAAAATATGATCTTAGGCCGAGTACATGGATACCAAACACGACATGCTTTAAAATTGCGCACAAACACGCAGTGGCGACAAACTACATACATTTTTAAAAGCCTTTAAAAGCCTTTACATGATACCACATTAGATTCACGGAGGAGGTCTACTGCTAAAATTACTGCCCTCGATCTGACCTTCGCGGTGATACCTCACATGCATGGTGCAATTGCTGTTTACATATGACGCCAGACCAACGCTTGTGTACGCCTTTGCGCAAGAGAAGGGGGGCAGGGGTGCTTTTTTTTTTTTTTTGTTTTTTTTTTTATTTATTTAGCTTTTTTATTTTATTTTTAAACTGTTCCTTCCATTTTTTTTCTTTGTTATGATTTTTATTTTTATCTCAGGGAATGTAAATATCCCCTATGATAGCAATAGGCAGTGACAGGTACTCTTTTTTTGAAAAAATTGGGGTCTATTAGACCCTAGATCTTTCCTCTGCCCTCAAAGCATCTGACCACACCAAGATTGGTGTGATAAAATGCTTTCCCAATTTCCCAATGGCGCGGTTTATATCCGGGAGGGGGGACATTCCCTCCCACTGCTTGTAAAAGCAGTCTAGAGGCTAATTACCCGCTAGAATTGCTTTTACATGAAAGCCGATCACTGGCTGAAAAGAATGATACCAAGATGATACCTAAACCTGCAGGCATCATTCTGGTATAACCATTCAAAGTCCAGCAACATACTGGACATATATTGTAATCTTTTTTTTTTCATGCAGCCTCTTGGCTGAACGAAAAAAAGAGATTGATTGGTGGGTATGCACACCATTAGAATACCCCCCTTCATCCACCCACTTCTAATGATGGGCATACATGCACCATTTATATATGCCGATGCATGGGGGCATCCTCCCGCAAAAGTTATGCCGTGTACACACGGTCGGAATTTCGACCGTATGTACGTGGCATTAGGAGCCAATCGCTCCTCCCCCCCCCCCCTGCTGCCCCCATGCTTCGGCATATATGCTCTTTTTTTTAACTGTGGTGGTGAAATCACCTCCTACAGTGTTGGAGTCGCGGCTTTATGTATCGTGGGAGCAAACGCTGTTGCTGTCAAGATAAATAAATCCGCGTTGCAACTGAATGGCGCACCTGAAAACAAAAAAATGCTTAACACTAAAACACAGTAAACAAAATTACATACCCGAAAAGCAAGCATGATAAAACATGATAAAACATAATAAAACATTGCAGAATAGAATGGAGTAAAAAAAGAGCAACAATAGAGAGAGAATAGAGTGAGAGAGAGAACAATAAAACGACAACTATTTTATTTTTTTTTTATTTTTTTTGAGATTCACAGGTAAAAAAGCTCCTGACTGAAGCGACTGAATCAAAACGCTACCACAAAAAAAATGTTAGCGATCGCAGGGATCAGGCCTGACTCTGCGAACGCTGCAGTTATGTGTGCTTAGTGTTTTGTAAGTGACAGTGATCGATCGATACTGCACTTGGGTGGGCTGGGCTGGGCGGAGGGGGAAAACGCAGGTGCTAGCAGGTATCTGGGCTGATCCCGCTAACAATGCGTTTTTTTTTGGAACCCTAAACTGCTGGGACGCTAGTATAGATCTGATCAGATCAGATATTGATCTGTTCAGATACTGTGCCACTAAGGGAGGTGTATGCTTTGTGCGTGGGTGTTTGCGGTACTGGCACTAACCTGGGGCGACGCAGACCTTATTTGACCCTAAAACCTAATTGATATCACCCGCCGGGCGATCAGGGGGTTAAACCGTTATTGGGTAATAAATGGCGGGTGCCCTGACAGTATAAAAAACAAGCTAACTAACCAGCGTCACCCGTAACAGTAATACAAAAAAAAACTGGTTACCTAGCGACACTAATGCAGCGATCAGAAAAACGATCGCTTAGTGACACTGGCAAAAGGGGGTGAAAGGGTTAACTAGGGGCAATCAGGGGGTTAAACCTTTATTAGGTAATATATGGGGGTACCTGACGCTATATAAAAACCTGACGGGGAACCTAAATAACGAAATAACTAACTGGCTAACCAGCGTCACCAGTGACAGTTATACAGTGATCACTGGTGAAAGGGTTAACTCTAGGGGCAATCAGGGGGTTAAAACCTTTATTTAGGTTGTAATATGGGGTACCTGACCTATAAACCTATTTATGAACCTATATAAACATGGCGGTTACCTAAAAAAAAAAAAATGGTTACCTAGCGACACTAATGCAGCGATCAGAAAAACGATCGCTTAGTGACACTGGCAAAAGGGGGTGAAAGGGTTAACTAGGGGCAATCAGGGGGTTAAAACCTTTATTAGGTAATATATGGGGGTACCTGACGCTATATAAAAACCTGACGGGGAACCTAAATAACGAAATAACTAACTGGCTAACCAGCGTCACCAGTGACAGTTATACAGTGATCACTGGTGAAAGGGTTAACTCTAGGGGCAATCAAGGGGTTAAAACCTTTATTTAGGTTGTAATATGGGGGTACCTGACCTATAAACCTATTTATGAACCTATATAAACATGGCGTTTACCTAAAAAAAAAAAATGGTTAACTAGCGACACTAATGCAGCGATCAGAAAAACGATCGCTTAGTGACACTGGCAAAAGGGGGTGAAAGGGTTAACTAGGGGCAATCAGGGGGTTAAAACCTTTATTAGGTAATATATGGGGGTACCTGACGCTATATAAAAACCTGACGGGGAACCTAAATAACGAAATAACTAACTGGCTAACCAGCGTCACCAGTGACAGTTATACAGTGATCACTGGTGAAAGGGTTAACTCTAGGGGCAATCAAGGGGTTAAAACCTTTATTTAGGTTGTAATATGGGGGTACCTGACCTATAAACCTATTTATGAACCTATATAAACATGGCGGTTACCTAAAAAAAAAAAAATGGTTACCTAGCGACAGCAGTGACACTAATACAGCGATCAGAAAAACGATCGCTTAGTGACACTGGCAAAAGGGGGTGAAAGGGTTACCTGGGGGGCAATCAAGGGGTTAAACCTTTATTAGGGGGGGGTAGGGGGCTACCTTGGACCTAAAACTAACTGCCCTGACAGTTATTACAGTCACACTGACACTAAATGCAGTGATCAGTAAAAAAATGATCACTGCAATTAGTGACACTGTGACTGGGGGGGGAGGGGGTGATCTGGAGGGTGATCAGGGGGTGACAGGGGGGTGGAATATGTGCCTAACTGTACTGGTGTCAGTGTACTGTTGTGCACTAACCTTTACATGTTCGCCGCTCGGCGTCTCCGGTCACATAGACCGGCGCACCGAGCGTGACATCACTTCCGCCTTCCTGTCTATACAATAGACAGGAAGGGGAAGCTTTTCATTGGCCAGGAGCGATCGCGAGGGGGTGGCCAGAAACCACTGGCCGTCCCCTCGTCCCGGATCGCTCCTGACACGATCCCGACCGTCCCCGCCGGCGGAGGGGGGTCCGATCGGACCCCCCAACCGCCTGAAGAATGGCACGTACAGGTACGTGATTCTGCCTGTACGTGCCATTCTGCCGACGTATATCTACATGGGGCGGTCGGGAAGTGGTTAAGCTGCAAAGGCACCTGGTTGTACACATGCTGCAGCGTGAAAAAAAAAATATCCCCTATCGTGTTCGGCGGGCGCTAACCCCAATCATAGGCCACCGCCCATCAAATCATTCCCCGCATCTATTACCTTATGTACCACCACCCTCTCCCATTAGAATGTAAGCTCTATGAGCAGGGCCCTCCTGTCCCTTCTGTATTGAACTGTACTGTAATTGTGCTGTCCCCCCTCTACATTGTAAAGCGCTGCGTAAACTGTTGGCGCTATATAAATTGTGAATAATAATAGGAAAAATACCATTGAGGAACAATAGGGAGACTGCCCGGGTCCTGCATTGTACCACAGTTAATATAGGTTGTTGTGAGGCTCATAATGGACAAGGGCCCCGGAAGTTTTACCCCCCCCCCCTTCATGATATTGGTGGTATTTGATCACCTTTTTTGCACTATAAACTAAAAAAGACCAACAATTTTGAAAAAAAAACTACATATTTTTGTTAAAAAAAAACAATAAGCGTATATTGATTGGTTTGCGCAAAAGTTACAGCATCTAAAATCTATGGGATATATACTGGAATTTTTATTTATTTGCTTATTTATTAAATAGTTTTGCGGGCAGTTTTAACCCTTTTTCGGGCCCCAGCGGGGGTTAAAACCGCCCCGTTAGCGGTCGAATAGCGCTGCTAATAGACGCCTGGGCGCTTGCAGTGGGAAAGGGGTCTAGCATTTTAGCGCTATAAATAGCACATGTAAAGCGCCTGAAAACTGCCTCCCATGTTGCCCAAATGTGAAAGCCTGGGTGTTTTCACACTGGAGCGGGGCGCTTGCGGGACGTTCAAAAAAGTCCTGCAAGCAGCACCTTTGGGGCGGTTGGGGAGCAGCGCTCCCCAAACGCCCCTGCCCATCGCAATAAATAAGCAGCGCTTCCGAAGCTCCTGAAAAGCCGCATTTTTAACCCCGTCTTTGAGGTTAAAAGCACCCCGCTAGCATCCGAAAAAGTGCTGCTTAACCACTTCAATACCAGACACTTAGACACCTTCCCGCCCAGGCCAATTTTCAGCTTTCAGCGCTGTCGCAATTTGAATGACAATTGCGCGGTCATGCTACACTGCACCCAAACACATTTTTTATCATTTTGTTCCCACAAATAGAGCTTTCTTTTGGTGGTATTTGATCACCTGTGCGTTTTTTTATTTTTTGCGCAACAAACAAAAAAAGACCGAAAATTTTGCAAAAAAACAAGTTTTTCTTTGCCACTGTTAATTTTTTTTTGTAAATAAGTGCGTTTTCTTCTTCAATGACGGGCACTGATATGGCTGCACTGATGGGCACTGATAAGGTGGCACTGATGGGCACCGATGAGGTGGCACCATTGAGGTGGCACTGATAGGCGGCACTGATGGGCACTGATAGGTAGCACTGATGGGCACTCATAGGCGGCACTGATGGGTACTTATGGGTGGCACTGATGCATACTTATGGGTGGCACTGATAGGTGGCATGGATGGGCACTGATAGGTGGGCACAGATGGGCACTGATGGGTGGCACTGATGACACTGATAGGTGGCATTGCTGGGCATCCCTGTTTTATAATGTAAATATGAGGTGCCAGTCAGTGCATTTGTGGGCACTGATTGGCATATTTTGGGCATTTTTTTAAACATGTGGATGGCCATGGGGGATGTACCTGGCCATCCACATGCTGGGGGCTTCCCTGGTGGTCCTGGGGGCTTCCCTGGTGGTCTAGTGTGGGCATCTGAGGGGGGGGCTGCACTGATGGGCACTGATGGGCACCGATGAGGTGGCACCATTGAGGTGGCACTGATAGGCGGCACTGATGGGCACTGATAGGTAGCACTGATGGGCACTCATAGGCGGCACTGATGGGCACTCATAGGCGGCACTGATGGGTACTTATGGGTGGCACTGATGCATACTTATAGGTGGCACTGATAGGTGGCATGGATGGGCACTGATAGGTGGGCACAGATGGGCACTGATGGGTGGCACTGATGACACTGATAGGTGGCATTGCTGGGCATCCCTGTTTTATAATGTAAATATGAGGTGCCAGTCAGTGCATTTGTGGGCACTGATTGGCATATTTTGGGCATTTTTTTAAACATGTGGATGGCCATGGGGGATGTACCTGGCCATCCACATGCTGGGGGCTTCCCTGGTGGTCCTGGGGGCTTCCCTGGTGGTCTAGTGTGGGCATCTGAGGGGGGGTTGCGCTGATAAACAATCAGCGCCTACCCCCCCTGTCAGGAGAGCCACCGATCGGCTCTCCTCTACTCACGTCTGTCAGACGCGAGTGAGGAAAAGCCGATCAACGGCTCTTCCTGTGTATAAGTGTGTAGGCCATTTACATACCTCATGAAGCCTGACTGGAATACTCCCAGGATGTTGCTAAATGAGGCCTAGGTATTACTGCTCACCTCCACCATCACAGGAGGGAGCTTTTTCTCTGATTCACACCCCCTCACATGGCTCTTTCTCTCCCCTGATGCAGTAGCTCCGAGCTCAGTGTTTGAGAGTGCACTCCTGTGATGGTGGAGGTGAGCAGTAATGACTAGGCCTCACTTCACAACATCCTGGGAGTATTCCACTCAGGTTTCATAAGGTATGTAAATCGCCTACACATATAGCAAGCGCAATACAGGCATACCCCACTTTTAAGTACACAATGGGGTTTATTTACTAAAGCTGGAAAGTGCAAAATCAGGCTCACTTCTGCATAGAAACCAATGAGCTTTCAAGTTGTATTACCAAAGCTTAATTTAACAAGCTGAGGTAAGAAGCTGATTGGTTTCTATGCAGAAGTGAGCCTGATTTTGCATTACATAACACGATCGCCAGTGGACATCGAGTCCTGCGGGCACGGTCACGTTGTACGCGGTGGGCGAGCGCCTGTTTTCCCCGCCTCTTAAAGGGGACGTACAGGTACGCCCATTTGCCCACCGCTGCCATTGTGCCAACGTAAATCGTTGTGCGCTGGTCGGCTAGTGGTTAAAGGGTAATTCCACTTCTGTTGGAAAAAAATATTGTAAGTAAATAAAATAATAATATATAATATACAATTGCTACACAAGCCTTATTGTAATATAGCGTTATTAAAATGGAAACTTCACTCTCTCAAATACCATTGGCTATTTTCAATCCTTATGCTGCTAGGATTAGTAAATAGAAAGGAAAGTATATTAGATTTACTTGTTTGAAACGTTGATTTTTTTTTTTTTTTTTTTTATTTCTTCAGTTACTTCCTGGTTTCTCTCCTAGGCAAATGGTGTCATACATCCCAGGAGAGGAGGAGGGGTTTTTTCTCAGCTAAGCACACCCTCCTGCCTGCGTGCTGCCTGGGCTAAGGGCAGATGGATTCCAGGAAGTAAATGCTACATGAATCCTCTGCCCTCACTCAAGATGGCCATGGACATAAATATGCTAGGGAGTGTTTTTTAAGGCATGGAGACATGGCTTGATGGGTGAGTTTGCTTTGCGCATTAAAAATTAAACAGCGTTCTTGGTTTGTGGCTCTCACATGTAGTGTAGTTCCGCTTTAACAATTCCTTTTCCTTTTCAATTCGTAGTGCTGCAATGTTCTGTAAAATGCAACACAGCAACCTGGAGGCGTTTTGTACACAGATGGTGTACAGAACACCCCCCAGAAATGCCATTTGCTGCTTGTGTGATTGATTCATGGTGTGTCTTTTCTGCCTGTCCACAATTTTGTTATTTTTTCATTAAAGTTCAAAATCCCTGCCAGAGGGGAATGTTTTTTTTTTTTCTCAACAAAAGTGGAGTTATTTTTTTACATAAGAACTAAATTTTAGGCAAAGCCCTGTCAGCTTTGTTGCATCTGAGTCCCATTGGGGAGATTTACCCTCACTTCCTGTCCCATAGCCAAAACAGGAAGTTGAAAGGGAATCCCTCCAAAGTGAGGGAATTCCTGGTTTCTACCAAAACTAGTGTCCCCGTTGGAAGATTCCCTGTTGTGGTGACAGCTCAAAATTTGGAATCATCTCTCACTTTATTTTTTTAACCACTTCCCTACCGCCCACTGTCATATGACGCCCACAAGGGGGATCTCCCATCCTGGGTGGGCGTCATATGACGTCCTCCCATTCCCTCCCATTCCCGGCTGCCTAGGGGGCCGTCGCTCGGGACCCGGTGCGCGTTCCCGGCGGCCGCGATGTCCGCCGGGCACCCGCGATTGCCCGTTAAAAACAGCGGGACCGTGCGGGACCGTGGAGCTGTGGGTGTAATCACACAGCTCCACGTCCTGTCAGTGGAGAGGAGACCGATCATGTGATCCCAGTACGGAGGAACACATGATCGGTCTCCTCCCCTTGTGAGTCCCCTCCCCCCACAGTTAGAATCACTACCTTAGGGAACACATTAACCCCTGCAGCGCCCCCTAGTGTTAACCCCTTCCCTGCCAGTCACATTTACACAGTAATCACTGCAATTTTATAGCAACGATCGCTGTGTAAATGTGAATGGTCCCAAAAATGTGTCAAAAGTGTCCGAAGTGTCCGCCGCAATGTCACAGTCACGAAAAAAAAAATTGCAGATCGCCGCCATTACTAGTAAAAAAAAAAAAATGCAATAAATCTATCCCCTATTTTGTAGACGCTATAACTTTTGCGCAAACCGATCTATATATGCTTATTGCGATTTCTTTTACCAGAAATATGTAGAAGAATACGTATCGGCCTAAACTGAGGAAAAAAATAGTTTTTTTTTTAAAAAATTGGATATTTATTATAGCAAAAAGTAAAAAATATTGTGTTTTTTTCAAAATTGTCGCTCTTCTTTTGTTTATAGCGCAAAAAATAAAAACCGCAGAGGTGATCAAATACCACCAAAAGAAAGCTCTATTTGTGGGAAAAAAAGGACGTCAATTTTGTTTGGGTGTAACATCGCACGACCGCGCAATTTTTAGTTAAAGCGACGCAGTGCCGAATCGCAAAAAGTGCTCTGGTAAGGAAGGGTGTAAAATGGCCCGGTGCTGAAGTGGTTAATAACGTTCAACAGGACGAATAGGGAGGGTGAACAATTAAAACTGCCAGGGGTGCTAGTTCTTCTCCACTCTCTAAACTATTAAAATGTTTTTTCTTTAGTTACACTTTAAAGCGGAACTTCAGATATTTATTTTCAACTTTCCATCTATTAAATCTTCTGCCCTTGTTGTTTTAACTTTGGATAGTAAAACATTTTTTTTTTCTGCCAGTAAATACCTTATACAGCCCACTTCCTGTTTCTTGTCTGGTCATTAGTCTAGGCTTGTGACATCATGCACAGCTCTAACTCTCGTGAGCGTTTTGCCAGGAAGGGAGGGGGGGAGTCATAAGAGGGCCAATGAGAGCTGCAGAGCTGGAGGTGTGCATCTGTGTAAATCCAGGAAGTGAACAGGCAGCAGCTTCAGCTGCCCACAGTTAAAAAATGGATGCAGCCAGACTCAGCGGAGGGAGATTTCTGCAGCATATTTGGCATTTAGTACAGAATCACAGTAAACCGCATATACTCGAGTATAAGCCGAGTTTTTCAGCAATTTTTTTAGGCTGAACCCCCCCCCCCCCCCCCCCGGCTTATACTCAAGTGAGGGTCTCGGGTGAGGGTGCAGCCTCATTGTGCCCATATGCAGCCTCATTGTGCCCACCTGCAGCCTCATTGTGCCCATCTGCAGCGTCACTGTGCCCATCTGCAGCTTTACCTTTGGTAACTAAAACAGCGGGTGTCTCCCGCTGTGTCATGCAGTCTGTTCGGTAGCCGTCCATTGTAACAAAGCCCCATCTCCTCCTATCAGTGTTCCGTCTATCACGGGCGAGGAGGAGGCGGGGCTTTGTTACAATGGACGGCTGCCGAACAGACTGCATGACACAGCGGGAGACACCGGCTGTATTCGTTTTCAACGGTACAGCTGCAGATGGGCACAGTAAGGCTGCAGATGGGCACAGTGAGGCTGCAGATGGGCACTGATGATACAGGTGGGCACAGTGAGGCTGCAAATGGGCACAGTGAGGCTGCAGATGGACACTGATTATACAGGTGGGCACAGTGAGGCTGCAGATGGGCACAGTAAGGCTGCAGATGGGCACAGTGAGGCTGCAAATGGGCACAGTGAGGCTGCAGATGGACACTGATTATACAGGTGGGCACAGTGAGGCTGCAGATGGGCACAGTGAGGCTGCAGATGGGCACAGTGAGGCTGCAAGTGGGCACAGTGAGGCTGCAGATGGGCACTGATGATACAGGTGGGCACAGTGAGGCTGCAGATGGGCACAGTGAGGCTGCAAATGGGCCCAGTGAGGCTGCAAATGGGCACAGTGAGGCTGCAGATGGGCATTGTCTACCCAGTAGCTGCTGCATTTCCCACCCTGGGCTTATACTCAAGTCAATAAGTTTTCCCATTTTTTTGTGGTAAAATGAAGTGCCTCGGCTTATATTCGGGTCGGCCTATACTCGAGTATATACGGTATATAAAATAATATAAACAAAGTGGTTGAAGGGAAGCTTCAGAATGGCAAAGATGTTTTATCATAAATTATGGGAGCAGACTGCAGTTCCTCTTTAAGAACCCCTACCTGACACCATCATTGGTGTCATTAGGAAAAATTGTGCCCCATCATTGGTGTCATTGAGAGGAATTGTGCCCCATCATTGGTGTCATTTGGAAGAATTGTGCCCCATCACTGGTTTCATTGAGAGGAATTGTGCCCCATCATTGGTGTCATTGGGAAGAATTGTGCCCCATCACTGGTGTCATTGGGAAGAATTGTGCCCCATCATTGGTGTTATTGGGAAGAATTGTGCCCCATCACTGGTGTCATTGGGAAGAATTGTGCCCTATCATTGGTGTCATTGGGAAGAATTGTGCCTCATCATTGGTGTCATTCAGAGGAATTGTGCCCTATTATTGGTGTCATTGGGACCCATTGTAGGTTTCAGTGAATGTATTAGTTCCCCAAGCGCCAGGTAAAAGCAAGCAAAGGTCCACAGTATAGAGACCACTGTCCTAAACCACAGAGACAGCTCTATGATAACCCGGCGGCATCATCGGCATGGATACTAGGCTTCGTGATCGCACAGGAGAGCCCACAGAAGTGCCGGTGGGAAGGGGGGGCTTGTAAAAGCAGCTGCAGGCCTGAGCGACTAGGTGCGGCCGGCGGCCACGTTCACTATACGGTCAGGTTGCCAGCAGCTGCAGGCAGCGATTAGCTGCAGTGATTGCCAATCTTTAAGCAATCTAAACACCAGGGGGCAGGAAAGACTAGCAGATCACGTGGTTGGCTGTCACTGTGGTCACATGATCGGAATCCCACCCTACTGATCACATGATCGGAAGCCCACCCTACTGATCACATGATCAGAAGCCCACCCTACTGATCACATGATCGGAAGCCCACCCTACTGATCACATGATCGATGCCCACCCTACTGATCACATGATCGAAAGACCACCCTACTGATCGGAAGCCCACTCTACTGATCACATGATCGATGCCCACCCTACTGATCACATGATCGAAAGACCACCCTACTGATCGGAAGCCCACTCTACTGATCACATGATCACATGATCACATGATCGGAAGCCCACCCTACTGATCACATGATCTGATCACATGATCAGATGCCCACCCTACTGATCACATGATCGGAAGCCCACCCTACTGATCACATGATCGGAAGCCCACCCTACTGATCACATGATCGGATGCCCACCCTACTGATCACATGATCGGAAGCCCACCCTACTGATCACATGATCGGATGCCCACCCTACTGATCACATGATCGGAAGCCCACCCTACTGATCACATGATCGGAAGCCCACCCTACTGATCACATGATCGGAAGACCACCCTACTGATCACATGATCGGAAGCCCACTCTACTGATCACATGATCGGAAGCCCACCCTACTGATCACATGATCGGATGACCACCCTACTGATCACACCAAGAGTTGTCTTTCGGCATGTGGGCGTAAGGCCCACTCTTTTGCTGCCACACGGTATTGTTAGGTGGTCCTAAATGGTTAAAGAAGATTGTACAATCAGAGAGTATATGACAAGCTTAAGACGGGTCAGATCTGGAAACAAAAAATCTAAGTTGAGATCTACAAACAAAATCTGATAACACCAGAGGAACCAAAAAGACGTAGTTAATGAAAACATTTACATTCACCAGCATGCAAGAAAAGTACAGAAAGTGTATTACAAAATATATTGACTGCCAAAGAATGAGCACTTCTGACCTCTAAGAAATGCCCCAAAATCAGCGACACTACGGGGCCTACTAACCCCCCCATGCACAAAAACATTCTCTAAAAATATATTCCTCCATAGCCGAAAGGTATATAAATCCACTTTGTGCGGAACATATGCCTCTACAAACCCAGTTATTATCTTGTAAAAGTAGCAGTGACATCATCAATGGGCTGTACATAGCCTGTGAAGAGGGCAGAGATGTGGGAGGGGCCCAGCAGGCTCCACCCACCACAGGCTGCCTGCAAAAAACCGACAGGAGGGGCCGGAGACAAGACCAGTCACCCACCAAAAGGAGAGAGGGCAGCAGTAAGCGGTCTTGATACATGTGCAGAACGAAAACATTTATTTTGTTTCGGATCGATTCATTAAGTTACTAATTTACTTTAGTTGCATTCGTAACAAAATGTGTTTAGTTTCGTTTAGATTCATTATTTGTTTTTGATTGGATTCTAATCGAATTCTAATCAGATTTGAATCAAACATAGTAAATCGAATCAAATTCACTGGAAATAATAGCTGGTTCTATTCTATTCCAAATTGGAAATTCGGAAGACGGTTATATTTTTCGTATTCTTTTCTATTCTGTTCATTTATTTTCTATTCTAATTTATTCTATTTGTTCATTTCTATTCAGCTTGTATAACAGTGTAAATTTGCTGTCCCCTCAAAATAACTCAACACACAGCCATTAATGTCTAAACTGGCAACAAAAGTGAGTACACCTCCTAAGTGAAAATGTCCAAATTGGGCCCAAAGTGTCCATATTTTGTGTGGCCACCATTATTTTCCAGCACTGCCTGAACCCTCTTGGACACGGAGTTCACCAGAGCTTCACAGGTTGCCACTTTCCTCTTTCACTCCTCCATGATGACATCACAGAGCTGGTGGATGTTAGGTGGATGTTAGAGAACAATTTTTTTTTTAACCTAACTCTGCTTTAACCACTTCCCGACCGCCTCATGCACATATACGTGTGCAGAATGGCCCGGGCAGGCAAAATCACGTACCTGTACGTGATCCTTTAAATGCCTGCCCGTCACCTGGTCACACACGTCACAGCCCATAACCCCTCCCCTCCCCCTAGTGGTTAACCCCTTCACTACAACTGTCATTTATACAGGAATCAATGCATTTAAATAGCACTGATTGCTGTATAAATGACAATCGTCCCAAAAATGTGTCAAAAATGTCCGATGTGTCCGCCATAATGTTGCAGTCACAATAAAAATCGCTGATCGCTGCCATTACTAGTAAAAAAATAATATTAATAAAAATGCTATAAAACTATCCCCTATTTTGTAAACGCTATAACTTTTGCGCAAACCAATCAATAATCGCTAATTGCAATTTTTTTTACCAAAAATATGTAGAATACGTATCGGCCTAAACTGAGGAAAAAAAATGTTTTTTTATATATTTTTTGGGGATATTTATTATAGCAAAAAGCAAAAAATATTGAATTTTTTTCAAAATTGTCGCTCTATTTTTGTTTATAGCGCAAAAAATAAAAACCGCAGGGGCGATCAAGTACCACCAAAAGAAAGCTCTATTTGTGGGAAAAAAAGGACGACAATTTTGTTTGGGAGCCACGTCGCACGACCGCGCAATTGTTAGTTAAAGCGACGCAGTGCCGAATTGCAAAAAGGGGCCTGGTCCTTTGGCTGCAAATTGGTCCGGGGCTGAAGTGGTTAAGGCACTGTATGTTTGTGTATATGTGTATATATATATACCGTATTTGCTGGCGTATAAGACGGCTGGGTGTATAAGACGACCCCCTATTTTTCCAGTGAAAACTTGGGGCTATACTCGCCATATAAGACTACCCCCCTTCCGAGGCAACACCATTTACAAAAAAACAAAAGAAACCAAAAATAACATCAGGCTTAACATCAGAAAAAGGATACTGGTGAACTACAGGTCCCAGAGATCCCACAATTGGTAGGCAGCAACAATGAATCCTCTCCTCCAAAGCACCATAAATCATACCTGTATTTTAGGGGAGATCTGGAGCTGGATGTGCAGTACAGGATGCTTTGTTAATATGTAGAGCACCAAGTACACACAGTATATGATGCTGTGTTAGTACAGTAGCCCCTGGTACACTTCAGAATACAGTGTGCAGACAGTGTGCACCATTGAGCCAATCACGGCAGGCATTAAATTTACTAATCTGTTGATGGATACAAAGCCTGCTAGGATTGGCAGAGGCTGTGACATGAGCCTGCGCCGCTCTGACTCGTGTAGCCTGCTCGGATTGGCAGAGGTTGTGACCCAATCCAAGCAGGCTCTGTATTCATCAGAGTGCATCGCCCGCCGGGATTGGCTGAGCAGCACATACTGTATACATATTACAATTTTACAGAGCACCCAGCGGACTGATATCCATCTGGCGGCTTCTTCACCCGGCGTATAAGACAACCCCCGCTTTTTGGCTGTGTAATTTTGGTGTAAAAGGTAGTCTTATATGCCAGAAAATACAGTATATTTTTTTATATATACATATATATATACACGTGTATGTATATGTGTGTGTATATATATATATATATATATATACATACATACACACATACACACATTTTTTTCCCCTTCCTATTGCCTGTTGCCAGCAACAGATGTTTATCACAATGGTGCAGATTTTGCTCCCACTATGGCACCATGGGCAGGGCTCCATATCTCATGTCCTCCAGTCACCTGGCATTTATATACATGGCTCAGGTCTGCCACGATCCACCACAGAGGAGCTGTGCAATGGTGCTGACATGAATGAATTTGACAGCAAAACAAATGGCCACACTGAGCTTGATGCTGATGTTTAATCTGCTCATATGTTGTCTCTCCTTGTCCCCCCCCCCCCCCCCCCAATCAACAGTCTAATGAAATTATTAAATATAAAATCTCAGTATTCATCTAATACCATTTCAGATCCACTGATGTTATCACTATATCTCTGTGCCTCTCTATGCAACATCACAGCACCCTGCCTCAGTACTTCTTTCAAGTGCCCCCAGCCCTGATACATACAGTGGGTTGGCTTTTTAGGGGAATTATGAAAATATTAAAATGCCCTGTCCCATACTTCCCAACTTTCTGAGATGGGAACGAGGGACACCTATTAGCAAAAGTATGTAGGCGTAGGACACACACCCTGCCACACCCCCTTAAAGGAGAATCATACAACAAAAATGATTAGTTAAAGTGGAGGGCCCAAAAAAAAAATTTTAAGTCAGCAGCTACAAATACTGCAGCTGCTGCCTTTTAATAATCGGACACTTACCTGTCCCGGGGTCCAGCGATGCTGGGGGACTCGTTCCCCGCTCCGCTCGCGGTGCCGGCATTCTTAATGTGGGCACCCGGCTTCACAGCCGGGCAACCGACGGCGCATGCGCAAGCGGCGCCATGCGCAGTGATTCGAGGCTCACTCATCTGGGACACGTGACGGGTCCCGGATGACTGTGCGGTGCGAGGGTAAGTGACGTCAGTTGCTGGGCACTGAAGGTGGCAGACTACGAGGGACCCCCTAGTAACAGGCATTTAGAGGTGAGTAAAAAAAATATTTTTTTTCCAATTATTTTTTTTTTTTAATTTTTTATGATTTTTAAGCCAATTTTTTTTTTGGGTGGCAACGCCAAGCGTTTTTTTTTTTTACCACTACTATTCCTTTATATTGGCTTTTGAAATCCATAAATGCAGCAATTTAGAAATTGGATGAAAGGTTCAGCACTGGGAAACACATTTTTAAAGATAAAAAGTGCATTTAATATACAACTATATAGATCAGACCAAAATGAGGGACAAATGAGGAGGAATGAGGGACAGAGGGACATTGCTCCAAATCAGGGACAGTCCCTCGAAATCAGGGACAGTTGGGAGCTATGCTTGATAGGTGGATGTCAGTCTGGAGGAGTGAACGTTTCAAGCACACCACATTTGTGCAGAGCCCAACATGTGATACTGAAGCTCCATGATTGAAGGATCTGAAATCCATTGAATGAACGGGAAGGCCAGGGATAGTCAGGCTGGGGAGGAAAGTGCTAGATGATGCTGGATGTCCTCCAGCCAGGAAATGAGGCGGGGTCTGACTTGCTGCAGAGTCTAATACACGTTATGAGAAACTGACAGTGTGCAAAGAAATCACAGTAAGCTATTTTAGTACAGAAGAGGAGCCGGTACAACTGTGCAAGACTGAAGGAAAGGCCGGAGTTCAGTTTCAAGGCATAACTATGGTCAGATATTTAATCCAGTTTTGTAGCCTTTAAAAATCCTCAAATGTATTTTAAAAAGTACCCGTCTTTGTCATCAGTCCCTTGTTAGACAGATTGGGAGAGAAAGGATTGGGAGAGAAAGAACCAGTTTTGAAAGTTAATCTGGGTCTGGGTCTAATGCCAATCAAAGACAGAGAGTTTGCTGATAGGAGGAGAGAGCAGGACACAGTGTTTTGGCTGTTACAGTGGTCAGATGAGTGGGAGCCAATCCTGCCGACTCCTGAACATTAGTAGAAAACGAGAGCTGTCTTTGACGGCTCGGTTACTGTGCTGGGAGCGCGAAGTGAACACGGACACGTAAGTGTGTTACTTGCACAGCAAAAAGTAAAAAAAAAAAATACTAAAATGCCCTTGGCTTTCTCTTGATGAGCTCTAGAAGATCTTGGCAGTCTCCTGATGAGCTCTGGAAGTTATTGGCGGCCTCCTGATAAGCTCTAGAAGACCTTGGTGGTCACCTGATGAGCTCTAGAAGATCTTGGTGGTCACCTGATGAGCTCTAGAAGATCTTGATGGTCTCCTGATGAGCTCTAGAAGATCTTGGTGGTCACCTGATGAGCTCTAGAAGATCTTGGTGGTCACCTGATGAGCTCTAGAAGATCTTGGTGGTCACCTGATGAGCTCTAGAAGATCTTGATGGTCTCCTGATGAGCTCTAGAAGATCTTGATGGTCTCCTGATGAGCTCTAGAAGATCTTGATGGTCTCCTGATGAGCTCTAGAAGAACTTGATGGTCTCCCGATGAGCTCTAGAAGATCTTGGCAGTCTCCTGATGAACCCTAGAAGATCTTTGCAGTCTCCTGATTAGCTCTAGAAGTTATTGGCGGTCTCCTAAAGAACTCTGGAAGAACATAGCGGTCTCCTGATGAGATCTAGAAGATCTTGGTGGTCTCCTGATGAGCTCTAGAAGTTATTGGCAGTCTCCTGATGAGCTCTAGAAGAACATGGCAGTCTCCCGATGAGTTCTAGAAGATCTTGGTGTTCTCCTATTAAGTTCTATAAGATATTGGCAGTCCCCTGATGAGCTCTAGAAGATCTTGGCAGTCCCCTGATGAGCTCTAAAAGATCTTGATGGTCTCCCGATGAGCTCTAGAAGATCTTGGTGGTTTCCTGATGAGCTTTAGAAGATCTTGGTGGTTTCCTGATGAGCTCTAGAAGATCCTGACAGGGTCCTGATGAAATATAGAAGATCTTGGCAGTCTCCCGATGAGCTCTAGAAGATCTTGGCAGTCTCCTGATGAGCTCTAGAAGACCTTGGCAGTCTCCTGATGAGCTCTAGAAGACCTTGGCAGTCTCCTGATGAGCTCTAGAAGACCTTGGCAGTCTCCTGATGAGCTCTAGAAAAGCTTGGTAGTCTCCTGATGAGCTCTAGACAACCTTGGCAGTCTCCTGATGAGCTCTAGAAGATCTTGGCAGTCTCCTGATGAGCTCTAGAAGATCTTGGCAGTCTCCTGATGAGCTCTAGAAGATCTTGGCGGTCTTCTAATGAGCTCTAAAGGAGCATTCCATAAAGTCCAACAGATACTTTACAATAATAAATAATAATATAGGTGCTCGTTTTATGATGCTGTACCAACCATAAAGACATATTTGTATTATAGTGGCACAAGCTTCCCGAAAACTGTTTGTGGTTTTGGAAATTGAACGTGGATGAAGTGTCATCAGACTCTTCTTTGACGTCTCAAAACTCCTGGACAGAAGATCCAAAACTTTCTTACACAACTTTCTACAAAACGCAGGAAGGAAATGTCTCTCTGCCTACAGCAAACACTAATGCAGATTACAGAAGGACGGCTAGCGGTGGTTGCTCCAGGCAACGCCATCTTTCCACTGCAAAAATGTCTCCCTGCCGAACTGACGTGTTAGAGGGTGCGGCAACAGCTGCATGTGAAAAAAATACCAGAATTAACTAAGTTTAGACTTCTGAATACTCATTTTTTGTCCGGCTTTATTAAATGTCTTTTGCTGCTCTTTGTTGACACAGACACCACATACGTTGCCAATGCAAATTTCTGTTTTCTACTTACGCCGCATTTTTGCGCTGGAAATTGCAGCCGTCACGAAGCACGTCTTGTAGTCTGTACAGTCACAGCAGTCGTTCGGCAAGAGATAGAGAACGCATGGGGATGGGAAAGCGTGCTGACTCTCCCTCTAGTGGCGAAATTGTGACGTTTCACTGTAAAACTTTTCTAAATAAAACTATCAGGCTTAAAGGGTAACTCCACTTTTGAGGAAAAAAAAATATAGAAAATTTAAAATATATATTATCATATACAATTGCTACACAAGCCATTTAATGTTATTAAAATTATTTTTCCATTTCAATCTGCAGCCGCTGTAAAATTCAAAGCAATATGGCAACCTGGAGGTGTTCTGTACACTATTGGTGTACAGAATTTCCCCAAAAAGGTCATTTCCTGCTTGTGTGATTGGCTCACTGATTTTCCCAGAAAATACCCAGAAAATACTTTGTATGAACAGACGATCTGTCTGTTCTCCCCTCATAGAATCCGAAACTGTGTGGTTACACACACAGATCCCAGTTCTCGGTGTGCCCTGAGCGATCGCGGGAGCCGGGTGGTGATCGCGACCGCCGGGCACTCTCATCAGCTCCTAGTGGCCGAATATGTTACCGACGTAACATGGCGGCGATTCGCGCAGCCGAGCCATATTGGAACTGTGGCGGCTGGTCGGCAAGCGGTTAAATGGTCTCTGTCTGGTTCAGTAGGTTACACAATCATGGGGACGACTGCTGACTTGACAGTTGTCCAGAAGACAGTCATTGACAATCATTGCTAAAGAAGCTGGCTGTTCACAGAGTGCTGTATCCAAGCATAATAATGGAATTTTAAGTGGAAGGAAAAAGTGTGGTAGAAAAAGGTGCACAAGCAACAGGGATAACCGCAGCATTGAGAGGATTGTAAAGCAAAGGCCATTTAAGAATTTGGGGAAGATTCACAAGGAATGGACTACGGCTGGTGTCAGTGCTTCAAGAGCCACCACCACACCGATGTATCCAGGACAGGGGCTACAGCTCTCGCATGTCAAGCCACTCCTGAACCAGAGACAACGTCAGAAGCGTCTTATCTGGGCTAATGAGAAAAAATTACTGGATTTTTTGCTCAGTGGTCCCAAGTCCTCAAGTCAATTTTGCATTTCATTTGGAAATCAAGGTCCCAGAATCTGGAGGAAAAGTGGAGAGGCACAGAATCCAAGTTGCATGAGGTCCAGTGTGAAGTTTCCATAGTCCGTGATAATTTGGGGAGCCATGTCATCTGCTGGTGTTGGTCCACTGTGTTTTATGAAGTCCAAAGTCAGCATGAGTCTGGTTGCATGATGATTCTGTGTTTGGTTTTCCATCCCTAAGCTGCAAAAAACAGAGAAGGGGAGCATAGGCGAGCAGGCTATACAGATATCCTGATCTGGGAAATAAGTCCCCTTTCACACTGAGCCGCCACCAGCATCAGCAGTAAAGCGGTGCTATTTTTAGCACCGATTTACCGTCGTTAACTGTCACATTTGCTTGTGTCCGTCAAACAATCAATAGACTGGAGTCACAACTGATCACATGTGCAGCACCATGGCAGTTGCAGATCAAACAGAAGCAGCTTCCTTGACTGTAAATGATAGGAGGGTTTAATAACACTTTCAGTCTGTCAGCAGTTTGGCCTGTACGTCCTCTTTAAGAGGCGGGGATAGCAGGCGCGTACAGCGTGACCGTGCCTGTGGGACCAGCAGACTCTATGATCGTGTCACCGAGCCGCAGAATGGGGAAGTGCCTATGTAAACAAGGCATTTCCCCGTTCTGCCTTGTGTCATGACAGAGATCACTGCTCCCTGTCATCGGGAAGCAGTGATCTCTGTCATGTCAGTGGTAGCCCATCCCCCCCACAGTTAGAATCACTCCTTAGGACACACGTAACCCCTTCATCGCCCCCTAGTGGTTAACCCTTCACTGCATTCATGCTTATCAGTGCATTTTTATAGCACTGATCGCTGTATAAATGACAATGGTCCCAAAATAGTGTCAAAAGTGTCCGATATGTCCGCCATAATGTCGCAGTCCCAATAAAAATCGCAGATCGCCCCCATTACTAATAAAAAAATGAATAAATAAATGATAAAACTATCCCCTATTTTGTAGACGCTATAACTTTTGCGCAAACCAATCAATATATGCCTATTGTGCTTTTTTTTACCAAAAATATGTAGAAGAATACATATCGGCCTAAACCGAGGAAAAAAAATTGTTGTTTTATATATTTTTGGGGGATATTTATTATAGCAAAAAGTAAAAAATATATATATTTTTTTTCAAAATTGTCGCTCTTTTTTTGTTTATAGCACAAAAAATAAAAAACGCAGAAGTGATCAAATACCACCAAAAGAAAGTTCTATTTGTGGGAAAAAAAGGACATCAATTTTTTTTTGGGTGCAACGTCGTACAACCACGCAAATGGCAGTTAAAGCGACGCAGTGCCAAATCGCAAAAAGTGCTCTGGTCAGGAAGGGGGTAAAATCTTCCGAGGCTGAAATGGTTAAACAGTACAGACACTTATTTCTAACATTTTACATACGTTTTATATACCTGCAAAAGCAGCCAGCCTGAAGTGATCTAGCAGAACTAAAGTTCCACTTTAAAAACCACTTGCCGACCGGCTCCTGTACATATATGTCGGCACTTTGAAGATGGATACCTCGGTAACGGCAGCAGCTGCTGCCATAACCGGGGTATCCATCTTTTCAGTGAGCGGTCCTGTGGTAATGGTGGTCTCTGTGGTGGATTCGCCGCAAGATCACCGTTATCGTGGCGGGAGAGGGGCCCCCCCTCTCTCGCCGTTCTCCCGCACCCTCCACCACTTACCGGAGCCGTCAGCAGCGGCGGAGGCAATCGGGACCTGTTCGTGGCTGGGTATGGAGACAAGTGAGGGCAAGATGGCCCCCACCCGTCTCCATACCATAGCAGGGCGGAAGCAACGTCAAAACAACACTTCCGCCCATACGTCTTGAAGGCACATTTTTTTGTTGTTATTTTTTCAAATGACAACATTTTTATTTATTTTCTTTTATTGCATTTAAGTCCAAATATGAGATCTGAGGTATTTTTGACCCCAGATCTCATATTTAAGAGGACCTGTCATGCTTTTTTCTATTACAGGGGATAAATTACTATTCTATTACATAGGAATAAAAGTGACCCAGTTATTATTTATTTTTTTTTAAAACAGTGTAAAAATAAATAAAATCAAGTAAAATAAATAAGAAAATTTATTCTTTTTTTTTTTAAAGTGCCCCATCCCAACGAGCTCGCGCGCAGAAGCAAACACATACGTGAGTAGCGCCCGCATATGAAAATGGTGGTCAAACCACACAGGTGAGGTATCGCCGCGATCGTTAGAGCGAGAGCAATAATTCTAGCCCTAGACCTCCTCTGTAACTCAAAACATGCAACCTGTAGAATTTTTCAAACGTCGCCTATGGAGATTTTTAAGAGTAAAAGTTTGATGCCATTCCACGAGTGGGCGCAATTTTGAAGCGTGACATGTTGAGTATCAATTTACTCGGCGTAACATTATCTTGCACAATATAAAAAAAATTGGGCTTTATTAAAAAAAGTGAATTCTTTCCAAAAAAAAGTGCACTTGTAAGACCGCTGCACAAATACGGTGTGACAGAAAGTATTGCAATGACCGACATTTTATTCTCTAGGGTGTTAGAAAAAAAAATGTATAATGTTTGGGGGTTCTAAGTAATTTTCTAGCGGAAAAAAACTTGTTTTTAACTTGTAAACACTGAGTCTGAAAAAGAGGCTCTGTATTTAACCACCTCGCGCCCACGCTATAGCCGAAAGACGGCTTCAGCGCGGACGCTCCCTTCCAGGAGGACGTCCCTGGACGTCCTCCTGTTTACTTCCCTAATGCGCGCTCCTGAAAGCGCGCATCGGGGAAGTTCTGTGCTGGCCGTGTCTGTCGGACACAGCCAGTCACAGATCGCTGTAAACGGCCAATCACAGGGGCCACTTACAGCGCGATCGGCCTGTCCAATGAGAGATGATCTCATATGTAAACATATGAGATCATCTCTCAGCGCCGCTCTCCCTCCTCACACAGACAGCGTGTGAGGAGGGAGAGATGAACGGCTGCAGTGGCACCGTGAGTAAAAAAAAAAAGGAAAATAAAGTGGGATCTATCACCGCTGCCATCTGTCCCCACTGCCACCTGTCCCCACTGCCACCTGTCCCCACTGCCACCTGTCCCCAGTGCCACCTGTCCCCAGTGCCATTTGTCCCCAGTGCCACCTGTCCCCAGTGCCATGTATAAGTGCCATCTGTCATCAGTGCCACGTCAGTGCCATCTGTCATCAGTGCCATATCAGTGTCACGTGTCATCAGTGCCACATATTAGTGCCATCTGTCATCAGTGCCACGTATCAGTGCCATCTGTCATCAGTGCCACCTGTCAGTGTCACGTGCCATCTGTTATCAGTGTCACATGTCATCAATGCCACGTATCAGTGCCATCTGTCATCAGTGTCACGTGTCATCAGTGCCACGTATCGGTGCCATCTGTCATCAGTGCCACGTATTAGTGCCATCTCTCATCAGTGCCACATATTAGTGCCACATGATATCAGTGCCACGTATAAGTGCCATCTGTCACCAGTGCCACATATTAGTGCCATCTGTCATCAGTGTCACGTGTCATCAGTGCCCCGTATTAGTGCCATCTGTCATCAGTGTCACGTGTCATCAGTGCCCTGTATTAGTGCCATCTGTCATCAGTGCCACATCAGTGTCACGTCATCAGTGCCATGTATCAGTGCCATCTGTCATCAGTGCCACGTCTGTGTCACGTGTCATTGTCCTGGTGCTCCAGGGCCTTCAAAAGTGTAATAGGTAGTCAACAAGTTAGATGTGTAATTTATGCTCCTAGAACACGTGATGGCGCTCCCTGCATGTTGGGCCTCTCTAAGTGGCCAGGCTGTGTAAAAGTCCCACATATGTGGTATCGTAATACTCAGGAGGAGTAGCAGAATTTATTTTGGGGTGTCATTTGTGGTATACACATTCCATGTGAGAGAAATAACCTATTACAATGACAATTTTGTGGAAAAAAAAATAAAAATAATTCATTTTGCAAAGAATTGTGGGAAAAAATTACAACATCAAAAAGCTCACCATGCCTCTTACTAAATACCTTGGGATGTCTACTTTTAAAAAAGGGGTCATTTGGGGGGTATTTGTACTTTCCTGGCTTGTTCGGGTCACAAGAAATGAGATAGGCCACCAGTACATCAGATGTGATCAATTTTTTATGATTCGCACCACAGCTTGTAGACTCTCTAACTTTCACAAAGACCAAATAATATCCACTAATTTGGGTTATTTTTACCAAAGATATGTGGCAGTATAAATTGTGGCCAAAATTTATGAAGAAAAATTAATAATTTGCTAAATTTTATCACAGAAACAAAGAAAAATTCGCTTTTTTTCAAAATTTTCGGTCTTTTTTTCATTTATAGCGCAAAAAATAAAAAAAGATAAAAAGAAAGCTCTATTTGTGGGGAAAAAACTACAAAAAATGTATTTGGGTACAGTGTTGCATGACTGAGTAATTGTCATTCAAAGTGTGAGAGCACCGAAAGCTGAAAATTGGTCTGGGCAGAAAGGGTGTTTAAGTGCCCAGTAAGCAAGTGGTTAAGTTGGTGTTTTTGGTGTTCGTTTCCCCACTATATGTTTTTTTTCTGTTTGGAAAATCATGAGGCTAAAGACTAAGCATTTTTTTTTTTTTTTGGCACAAAAACAGGTCAAGGATAAATAAAAGGAGCCATTCATTACACATTTCTCCTTTAAAACCCACCAAAACAGCCTTACATTTTGTCTTTCCTATTGACACCTACGCATTTCGGCAAAATGGTAACATTGATTATCACCGAACGTTCAGGAAAATAGCAACTTTTGAGTTTGCCCACCCCTAATAAATAACATGCAGGTGACTCCAAATTCTGCCTAATAAAATATCATTTATGAGTGGATTGACCCTTTAACCCTTTAGGATTTGTAATTACGTGGGAATGTCATCCAGCCACACCTCACTCAAGTAATTGACCTTTTTCTTTGGCTTTAAATGAACTAATGAGTATGTGCCTGGAACAAAGGAAGGTCGTTTGGAATGTTCCAGTTGTAGAAAACGGATTCTGAACAGAACAGGACACCAGGGAGGATATTGTTGTGTAGGTAAAGGAACCTGATAATCGGGGTTAATTGTTCTGTACAAGACAACTACAAAGAGGGGAGGACAATACATAGAGTAGGGAGGCATGTGTAAACCATGCAAGAGTTCTCACAAGAACACAAAAGTGGCACAGCCAATGATATCAGCAGGAGGCCATTAGTCTCCTCTGTAAATGAGTGAAGTCAGTAAAAATAGGACTAGATGGGATTTGCTCTCCTAGTGTATGCATGGGTCCTTTTTGTCAGTGTGACCGCTTATGTATCACTGTACCACTTACAGTACATATCATGTATTCACTAATGATTACATTATTTTATTACCGTATTTATCGGCGTATAACACGTGCCGGCGTATAACACGGAACCCCAAGTTTAGGAGGAAATTTTAAGGAAAAAAACTTTTTAAGGAAAAAAACTTACATTTAAATGCCCATCAATGCAGCCTTATCAGTGTCCACCTGCAGCCTTGCACAGCGTCCATCTGCATGCTTGTCAGTGTCATTTGCAGCCTTGCATCCTTGTCAGTGTCATTTGCAGCCTTGCAGCCTTCTTAGTGTCATTTACAGCCTTGCATCCTTGTCAGGGTCATTTGCAGCCTTGCATCCTTGTCAGGGTCATTTGCAGCCTTGCAGCCTTCTCAGTGTCATTTGCAGCCTTGCAGCCTTCTTAGTGTCATTTACAGCCTTGCATCCTTGTCAGTGTCATTTGCAGCCTTGCAGCCTTCTCAGTGTCATTTGCAGCCTTGCATCCTTGTCAGTGTCATTTGCAGCCTTGCAGCCTTCTTAGTGTCATTTACAGCCTTGCATCCTTGTCAGGGTCATTTGCAGCCTTGCATCCTTGTCAGGGTCATTTGCAGCCTTGCATCCTTGTCACGGTCATTTGCAGCCTTGCAGCCTTCTCAGTGTCATTTGCAGCCTTGCATCCTTGTTAGTGTCATTTACAGCCTTGCATCCTTGTCAGTGTCATTTGAAGCCTTGCAGCCTTCTCAGTGTCATTTGCAGCCTTGCATCCTTGTCAGGGTCATTTGTAGCCTTGCATCCTTGTCAGTGTCATTTGCAGCCTTGCATCCTTGTCAGGGTCATTTGTAGCCTTGTATCCTTGTCAGTGTCATTTGCAGCCTTGCAGCCTTCTCAGTGTCATTTGCAGCCTTGCATCCTTGTCAGTGTCATTTGCAGCCTTGCAGCCTTCTTAGTGTCATTTACAGCCTTGCATCCTTGTCAGTGTCATTTGCAGCCTTCTTAGTGTCATTTACAGCCTTGCAGCGTCCATCTGCAGCCTGCTCAGTGTCATTTGCAGTCTTTCCCAGGCTGCAGTTAAACTGCAGTGACATGTCAGTCATTTTGAAAATTGGCGCCATTGGCCTTTCTCTGCAACTTTCAGCCATTCTCGGCTGCCTTCGGCCTATCTCGGCAGCTTTTGGCCGCACTCGAGGACGGCAGAAATCTGCCGAGAACAGCTGAAGGCGGCCGAAAGCTGGCGAGAAAGGCCGAAGGCGGCCAAGAACGGCCGAAAGCTGCAGAGAATTGCCGAAGGCGGGCGAAAGCCACTGAGAAGGGCCGAAGGAGGCTGAAACAATGGCGGGGGATCGGCGTATAACACGCACCCCTGATTTTCCACTGATTTTAATAATGATAATATAATAAGGTAATAGATAGGTAAAAGATAATAATGATAAATAAGGTATATGCTTATATGCTAATGCTGGGTTCTTTATATAACAGGTTCACTTGCTAGAAAGACTTTGCAGAAAAGTGTTCTTAGAACAAATTCTTATTTTTAATTTTTTATTAAGTTTATATTAATAACAATAGCATAGTTATTACATTGGGCCTCCCTGTTCTACCTCTCCCCACCGCAATTACGGGCCGCCAGAGAATATCAAGTTCCCGGGACCCGTGGGTACACCCCCACGGCGGACGGCGGGTGCGCACGTGCCCGCAAGGTGGCAAAATTAAAGGGACGTACCTGTACGCCCATTTGCCTGCCTGTGCCATTCTGCTGACGTAAATCTGCATGCGGCGGTCGGCAATCGTTTAAGGTGGAACTTTAGGCTAAAGCCTCGCACACACGGTTCGATTGTTGGCAGGGGATTGTCTGTTGACAGACTGTTGTCCTAAAATCTGACCGTTAGTACGTTCGTTTTGACAACTGTTGTCCAATTTTCGGTTGGATGACAGGCTAGTATATTTTCGGCGGACGATGGCTTGACTTTTGATTTTTGTATGGTCAGTACACAAATCCGTCACACAATTCGGAATCAATGCTCACCAAACAACATTAGCAGAAGGGGCCCAAAGTATGCAAGACAAGATCCTGGCACACGCCCTTTTGACAAAGATCAGACGCTTGGTTGGCCAAGATCCTGGCACACGCCCTTTTGACAAAGATCAGACGCTTGGTTGGCCAACAATCGTACTGTGTGTATGAGGCTTAAGGGCTCTTTCACACTGACGTGTCTGTGTACGGAGCCCGCTCTGCTCAGCGGAGGATCGCTCCGTCAATCCCCCGCTGAGCAGGCAGATGACAGGTCTGTCTCTGCACTCTGTGCAGTGACGGACCTGTCAGAGCGCCGCTCTCCCCTATGGGGGATCGGATGACAACGGACCGTAGAGTCCGTTGTCACCTGATCCGATCCGCAGACGGATGGAAAAATAGGGTTTTCCTCCATCACACTTTTTCGGAGCGGATCGGAGCGTTCGGATGTCAGCGGACATGTCACCGCTGACATCCGTCCCTCCATAGAGGTCTATGGAGTGTCCGTTCAGGTCCGCCTAAAAAACTGACCGTCCGTGTGAAAGGGGCCTAAGACCCCATACACACTATTAGATTTTCTGCAGATTGTTGTCAGATTTACCAAAACCATATAATATGAGGTCAAACCTTAAGGGTTTTAATTTGTATGCAGTCAGGCAGGCCCTTGCACTATATGGGCTTGGTAAATCCGAAGACAAAAATCGGCAGAAAGTCCAATAGTGTGTATGGGGTCTAAGGCATTAAAATGGGCGGACCTGCCTGTCTGCTCCTGTACAGTGAGCCACGCATGCGCAGCTCTCTGTACAAATTCGGAAATCCTATCCTGTCCTGTTCAAATTCAGATCTTCTATCTGCACTGACAGTGCCAACAACCCAACCCCATGGATGAACGAAAAAAACAGACTCCTCTATGGCCAGCTTCAGCTTCGCTGTATGTCTTGGCTCAGCTAGAGAGAAAGGCTGACAGAAGCTTTACAGTGGTGAAGTTCACAGATCTGCCAATAAGGGAAGAAAGGAGAGAATATCAGGTAGATAAGAGAAGATACTATGCTTGTAAGTTTAATGCGGAATTCCACCCTAAAGTGGAACTTCCGCTCATCGGATTCCTTACCCCCTCCGGTGCCAATTGGCACCTTTCAGGGGGGAGGGGGGTGCAGATACCTGCACCCACTTTCGGGAATAGCTAGCCGCAGCTAGCCGCGGATGCCCCCCCCCCCCGTTGTGTTCTGGGAAACACACAGTTCCCAGGACACAACGGGGACCAGTGAAGACGCGCAAGCGTATCGCGCATGCGCAGTAGGGAACTGGGCAGTGAAGCCGCAACGCTTTACTTCCTGATTCCCTGACAGAGGATGGCGGCGGGTGCAGCCGAGAGATGATCGATTGCTCGTCATCTGCTGCCGACATCACTGGACCCTGGAACAGGTAAGTGTCCATTTATTAAAAGTCAGCAGCTGCAGTATTTGTAGCTGCTGACTTTTAATATTTTTTTTTAAGGTGGCACTCCTCCTTAATTCTTTAGTGTCTCCCTGGCAGCAGAGTATGTCCTGTCACCTCTCCTGCTTTTCTTTTCTCCCTCCCTAATCTGTTTTACTTCAGCACAGTCTGTGTCATTCCTGTTGCTTCTTTCCTCCTTCAGCAACAGTAAATCTTAAAGCTGTGAACTGATCAGCCTCTAGTGGCTCTGATTTTAGGCGCAATGCCGAGAATATAGAGTAACTGAGCATGTGCAGAGTAGGGTGAAACTGGAATTTACAAAGTATGGGTGATTATTTTTAATGTTTTACATAGCTATACCTGCAAAAGGGGCCAGCCTGAAGTTATCTAGCAGGACTTAATTTTCTGACTATAGTTTCACTTTAAACATGACTTTTAAAATCAATTAAAACCTATGTGGAATTTTAACAATTAGCTTTACATCAACCTTAATTACGTGAAAAAGGATTTACAATAGTTTTCCATTATCCTCTGCAAACTAGAATGCATGCTAGTGATGGCAGTGCCAGGAGTACAAGGGTGTATTGTTTATATAATACATTGCACTGATGCTAACATGCTTCATTCACTGGGAGCTAGCTTAGAGGATAATTACATTTGATGTGCTTTGTGAATTTCTTCCTGATCTTTGTAGTAAACAAGAGTGAAACTTTGCTCTCTGTAATAAAGACCACTCACTGCTGCTCTCTCTCCTTGTGCAGGGTGACTGGTCTTGTCCCCGCCCCCCTCCTGTAATATCCTGCAGAGAGCCTGTAGTGGGTGCAGCCTACTGGGCCCTTCCACAGCTCTGCTGTCTTCACAGGCTATGTACAATGTATTCAGAAAGTATTCACAGCGCTTCACTTTTTCCACATTTTGGTATGTTAAAGCCTTATTCCAAAATTGATTAAATTTATTATTTTCCTCAAAAAAAATTCTACAAACAATACCCCATAATGACAACGTAAAAAAACGTTTATTTGAAACCTTTGCAAATGTATTAAAAACTAAAAAAAATCCCATGTACAGAAGTATTCACAGCCTTTGCTCAATACTTTGTTGAAGCCCCTTTGGCACCAATTACAGCCTCAAGTCTGAGTATGATGCTACAAGCTTGGCACACCTATTTTTGTTGGCCAGTTTCTCCCATTCTTCTTTGCAGGACCTCTCAAGCTCCATCGGGTTGGATAGGGAGGGTCGGTGCTCAGCCCTTTTCAGATCTCTCCAGAGATGTTCAATTGGGTTCAAGTCTGGGCTCTGGCTGGGCCACTCAAGGACATTCACAGAGTTGTCCCCTAGCCACTCCTTTGTTATCTTGGCTGTGTGCTTAGGGTCGTTATGCTGTTGGAAGATGAACCTTTGCCCCAGTCTGAGGTCCAGAGCGCTCTGGAGCAGGTCTTCATCAAAGATGTCTCTGTACACTGCTGCATTCATCTTTCCCTCGATCCTGACTAGTTTCCCAGTTCCTGCTGCTGAAAAACATCCCCACGGCATGATGATGCCACCACCATGCTTCACTGTAGGGATGGTATTGGCCAGGTGATGAGCAGTGTCTGGTTTCCTCCAGACATGACGCTTGCCATTCAAGCCAAAGAGTTTAATCTTTGTTTTATCAGACCAGAGAATTTGGTTTCTCATGGTCTGAGAGTCCTTCAGGTGCCTTTTGGCAAACTCCAGGTGGTCTGTCATGTGCCTTTTACTGAGGAGTGGCTTCCGTCTGGCCACTCTACCATACAGGCCTGATTGGTGGAGTGCTGCAGAGATGTTTGTTCTTCTGGATGGTTCTTCTCTCTCCACAGAGAAACGCTGGAGCTCTGTGAGAGTGACCATTGGGTTCTTGGTTACCTTCCTAACTAAGGCCCCCGATCGCTCAGTTTTGGCCGGGCGGCCCGCTCTAGGAAGAGTCCAAACTTCTTCTATTTACAGATGATGGAGGCCACTGTGCTCATTGGGACCTTCAATGCTGCAGAAATGTTTCTATACCCTTCACTAGATCTGTGCCTCCATACAATCCTGTCTCAGGAAGTCTACAGACAATTCCTTGGACTTCATGGCTTGGTTTGTGCTCTGACATGCACTGTTAACCTTATATAGACAGGTGTGTGTCCTTTCCAAATCATGTCCAATCAACTGAATATACCACAGGTGGACTCCAATCAAGTTGTGGAAACATCTCAAGGATGATCAGTGGAAACAGGATGCACCTGAGCTCAATTTTGAGTGTCATGGCAAAGGCCGTGAATACTTATGTACATGGGATTTCTTTATTTTTAATAAATTTGTAAGGATTTCAAACAAACTTCTTTCATGTTGTGGGTTGTCAAGACTTGGTGCACAAAGTACATTCATATCCATTGTGGCCTTTCCCAAATGTATTTCAATGAAAACTTTTGGGCCTACAGTTCAGCTTTAATGCTAGAAGCTTTCTATAGTTACATAGTTAGTCAGGTTGAAAAAAAGACCATCTAGTTCAACCTATAAAAGGGAAAAAAACAAAAATAAATAAATAAATACATATATATATATATATATATATATATATATATATATATATATATATATATATATATATATATATATATATACATACAATCCCATATACACAATCCTATACCCACAGTTGATTCAGAGGACGGCAAAAAACCCCAGCAAGGCATGATATGTCAAGCATTATTCCTATTAGCAACGACAAGTCTTATGTGTGATTTTTCATTTTTCTGGACTTAGCATGTAAAGTATGAGTGTAGAACCGAGGGTCTCTAAACTGTGTGTGTATGGCTCCCCCCAGTGGCCATCTCTGCACATATAACATAGTTCACACCTCCGCCTAATGCCGCGTACACACGAGCGGATTTTCCATCAGAAAAATCTTGGATGTTTTTTCCGACGGAATTCCGCTCAAGCTTGGCTTGCATACACACGGGTCACACAAAAATTTGCTGAACTTTTGACCGTCTAGAACGCGGTGACGTACAACACTACGACGAGCCGAGAAAATGACGTTCAATGCTTCCGAACATGCATCGAATTGTTTCCGAGCATGTGTAGGAATTTTGCGCATCGGAATTGCTACAGACGATCGGAATTTCCGATCGGAACTTTTTCCGACCGAAAAATTGAGAACATGCTCTCAATATTTTGCTGGCTGGAATTCGGCCAGCAAAAGTCCGATGGAGCATACACACGGTCGCATTTTCCAACCAAAAGCTCTCATCGGTCTTTTGCTGGTCGAATTTCCGATCGTGTGTGCGCCGCGTATTAGTCTATTTTGATATCAGGTTAAAAAAAGGGGATTTAGTTCTCATGGACACAGGATATTTTTTTTTTTTGATCCCCTGGATGCCTTTGCTGCAGTGGAGAAAAGAGCAGCTTAACCGCTTCAATAGCGGGCGCTTTTCACCCCCTTTGTGCCCAGGCCAATTTTTAGCTTCCAACGCTGTCATACTTTGAATGACAATTGCGTGGCCATGCAACGCTCTGCCAAAATGACATTTTTATCATTTTTTTTTCCGCCCACATAAATAGGGCTTTCATTTGGCGGTATTTAATCACCAATTGGTTTTTAATTTTTTGCTAAACAAACAAAAAAAGACTGAAAATTCAAAAAATAAACCTTTTTTTTTGTTTCTGTTACAAAATTTTGCAAATTAGTAATTTTTATTCTTCACTGATGTGCGCTGATGAGGCTGCACTGATGAGCACTAATAGGTGGCACTGATGGCCACTGATGAAGCAGGACTGATGAGGAGGCACTGATGAGGCTGCACTGATGAGCACTGATAGGTGGTAGTAATGGCCACTGATGAGGCTGCACGGATGAGCACTAATAGGTGGCAGTGATAGGTGGCACTGATGGCCACTGAGGAGGCGGGACTGATGAGGAGGGAATGATGAGGCTGCACTGATAAGCACTGATAGGTGGCACTGATGACCACTGATGAGGCTGCACTGATGAGCACTAATAGGTGGCACTGATGGCCACTGATGAGACGGGACTGATGAGTAGGCACTGATGAGGCTGCACTAATAGGCAGCACTGATGGGCACTGATAATCAGAGCACTGACAATCACTGCCCTGATCACCAGTGTAAATTATGTGCTGACAGGCTTGCCAGTTAATGGCTCTCCTTTCCTCCCACAACATGGAAGGAAAGGACTGCTGATAACTGGCAAGTCTATTTACATGTGTTTAGCTGTGATTGGACACAGCTGATCACATGGTAAGAGCTGCTGTCATTGGCCCTTTACCCCCATGTGTAATCAGCTGTGTCTGAGGGGCACAGTGGTCACAGAGCTCACCCAATGCGCACCGAAGTAGGCACGCAGGGGGGCGGAGTTCTGGGAGGACATCTATTGATGCCATCCCAGAACTGGACGACCGCTCTGTAGCCATCTTTTGGCTATAGCGCAGTCAGCAAGTGCTTTAAAAACACGCCTCAAGCCATGCTATACAAACATGTTTAGGCGCATCAAGCGTTTGGGCGTTCATTCATTCCGCTGGCCAGAATATTCATTTTTGCGGGCATCCTGTCATCCTGGCATCATGTTTAAGAGAGAGGGGAGAAGAGGCAGTAGAGAGCAAGTTCAAGTGAATGTGTTTTAAAACAAGTCCTCACTGACCTCTGTAGCTACAGGCACCCTGGATCAATGAATCCTCAAAACTCTAGCAGAAGCACTAAAGTCGTCTCAATCATTCCCTCTGCAGTTCAGCTCACCCTCTCCAATTAGAAGCTCGGCTCCCCCCTCCCAGCAGTCATTTAGCAGCTCAGCTCCTATGCTCCCCCTCCCAGATAATCCAGAGTGGGCAACACTTCAGGGCAGCCCCAGCTCCACCTCCCACTGCCATGCTCCCCCAGCCGTGCTGTGATGAAGATGGGAAGGTAGGGCTCTGTTGTGAAAAATTCAGAGGAACCAAGGATAGGGCTGCCACTTTTTCTTCAAGCCAAACCCGAACACTTTAGCAGCCTGGGACATCTTTGTGTGTCCTGAGGATAGGAGTAATCCGGTGGGCATAGCGTGCTGCAGCAAGCATTGGGTGTAGCCAAATTGCTCTTGCTGACATCATCGCCCTGCCCCCAAGTGATACTGAACCTGCCCTCAGACAGACGCCCGCAGCTCCACAGTGGCAACAGATTTGTGTGTGACTGTCTTGGTTACTTGGGGAGCCACAGCCCACTCTAAGTCCGCCGGAAACCCGGACACATGATTCAAAACCCAGACTGTCCGGGTAACCCTAACCAAGGACTCTGATGTGGGAAGAGGGGAGGGGGCAGAATATTGAGGACTGTGATGTTTTTTTAACGAGGAAGTTACTTGAGGACTCTAAAGTGAAAGGAGGGGAGCTTGGCATTCTTGCCACACATCTACACCTTGCCTTACATCACAATCCCTGCATTCAATGTGCGGTTCCACGTGTGCATTTTCATGCATTTGTAATGCATCTGCAATGCATTTTCTTTTACTGAGTTGCATTAACCTGTGTTTGCAGTGCGTTTACGTGTGCTCTGGAACATTTATGTTTATGCACACAAAATGCAGCATGCTGTTACTTTTTTTTAAATGCACATAAAAGCACATGAAATTATACAATGCATGAAAAGCACAATGAGGTAAACGTAACTTAAAATATCAAAATACCTTCCTTTTTTCTTGTATATGCGTTTGTACTGCGTTTAAACACGTCCTTGATGTATACATTATATTATATTACCTTATTTTATATTATATTTTCATGTATTTGAAAAAGGTTTTTCCATTTGATTGCACTGTATGCATTAACGTTTCATCCGGTGGGTGAGCAAATGTCCAGCATTTCCTCTGATATTTCCTTTATTAAGCAAGCACTGGTTTATACAAAGGATCCTGCTGACGCATTTCTGCCTTGGACAGTGTTAGTCATAGATTTCATGCTTCATTCAGTGGGTGATAGAATCTTATTTTTTAAGTTTATTACTCGGTTTTATATTATTAATTTGTGTTTATCACTATTTATGATTGGATTCTTTGAGCAAACTGTCATTTTCTGTCAAAAGGCTTCACTAATTTTGCATCACTGACTGAGAGCAAGTATGCAAATCAGAAGTTCGGAGTCACTTGCAGCATGCTTGTTTTGAGCCGGTGACTCAGAAAGTACCAAAGACAGCCAGGTAAGTTGCAATTTCAGAAGGTCATCAGTGGCAGCCTACATGTTTCTCTCAGAACTGGTGTACTTTAACCACTTGCCTACAAGGCACTTATACCCCCTCCTGTCCAGGCCATTTTTCAGCGTTCAGCGCTGTCGCACTTTGAATGACAATTGCGCGGTCATGCAACACTGTACCCAAATTTAATTTTTATAATTTACGTCACACAAATAGAGCTTTCTTTTGGTTGTATTTAATCACTGCTGGGTTTTTTATTTTTTACAAAAAAATAAAAAATGTTGAAAGAAAAAAGGGTACTGTTTAGGTGGCACTGATGAGGAGGCACTAATATGCCGAACTTATGGGCACTGATAGGCGGCAGTGATAGGCGGCACTGGGCACTGATAGGTGGCACTGATTGTCACTGATAGGCCACACTCATGTGGACTGATTGCTGGCACTGGTGGGCACTGATTGCTGGCACTGGTGGGCACTAATTGCTGGCACTGATTGGTGACATGGTGGCACTATAATGTAATCAGGGCACTGATGACCACCCTAAAGCACCTTGCCCCCATGTTGATGGGGACAAGGGCCTCTTCCCAACAACCCTTGCCCGGTGGTTGTCGGGGTCTGCGGGCGGGGGGCTTATCGGAATCTGGAAGCCCCCTTTAACAAGAGGGCCCCCAGATCCCATCCCCCCCCCCTATGTGAATGAGTATCGGGTACATTGCACCCCTACCCATTCACCAAAAAAAAGTAGTGTAGTGTTAAAAAATACAGTAGACAGTTTTTGACAAGTCTTTTATTAAAAATATATTTTTCTTCCCTGCTTCTTCCTCCATCTTCTCCCACATCTTCCTCCTCCGATCTTCTTCTTCTCCCGCTGCTTCTTCTTCCGCTCTTCTTCTTTCTTCTGTCTTCTTTGTCCGGTGTTCTTCTTCCTCTGCCTCAGCTCCAGCCAACGACCCTCATTCGATGCTGCGTCCCGCTGATCTGTCCGCGCCAATGTCAAGCATTTCTTAGATAATGATGGGGGCGTGGCAATCAGATTATGTCATCAGGAGGCCCCACCCCCGTGTGACATCATCACCCAGGGCATGATGGTCCGTGATGTCACAATGGGGCGAGGCCTCCGGGTGACGTTTATGGGGATGAAAACAAACGTCCCATGTGGATGAGGCCTAAGACAAGCTGCTTAAAAAGGAACCTAACCCTGACTAACCCCCGCCCCTCAAAAGTCCCCAACACTTGTGGTTGTCTTACTTGAAGCGAAAGCACCCTCTTCACCACTCTTCTCTAGCACCTCCATCTTTTTTGGAGATCTGGTGCATGCGCAAACATGCCGCGAGTGTTTGCCAGGTCTGTAGAACCTGGTAGAGATTCCATGACTTGCCTTTCCATGTGCCAGATCCCCCACACATGCGCAAATTTGCCGCTGGTCTCTGCCAGTTCCCTGGTGTAAACCATTGCGTGCCTGTGCTCATGCTCAAGATCCTGCAAAGTGTCCCTGGGAGGCACTTTATGTATTCATGCGCATGTTGGCCCCGCTACTTCATCCTGGGCATGGCGGATGTTGTGTTTTTACAGGCTGCTGTTAGTTTTTTTTTTTTAAAGGGGAGCTTCAGTCTCCCCCAAAAAATATAAATACTGTAGCTGCTGACTTTTAATATAAGGACACTTACCTGTCCAGGGATTCAGCAATGTCCTCACCCAACCCGATTCTTTAATCGGCGTTGGGTCCAGGCACCAGCATTTTCAGTAAGGGAAACCATCAGTAAATTCTTGCGGCTTTACAGCTGATTTCCTACTGCACATGTGCAAGCCGCCATACGCATTGTGAATGATCCCGTAGTCTTCTGCTACCTGTGATGTGTCCCAGAAGGATGCGGAGAGAAAAAGGGGGTGTGCGAACGTGGCGATCTGACTGGAAGTGGGAGTGGGTACCTGTCAAAACCAGGTACCCACTCCCCCCTCCAAAAAAATTGCCAAATGTGGCAGTGGAGAGGGGAGAATGCAAACAAGCAGAACTTCCCCTTTTGGGTGAAGTTCTGCTTTAAGGTAGCAACAGGATCACTTTAGGAAAGAAATATTTTTGCAGTGTTGCACATGTGTAATTGCTCCGATTTATGTTAGTTCATTAAACAACTGTTGCTCTGTCACATATTCCTGTATACAAGCTGGACTTGTATTCTGGAAGATGACCAGCAGATGGCAGCACAGTCCTCTAAAATAATTACCATGAGTGCGGTCACACGACCAGCTTCTGCCTGTAGGGCTATGTGCCTGATCTTCAGCTTACTTTGTATAGTCCATCACACAAAGTAAGTGTAAATGTGATCTAAATGACACATTTAAGGCTGGTTCACACCAGGTGCATTGATCAATTGAGGTTTAACGCAAGGACACCAGAAAACAATTGCTCTCTATCTATCAGGGGTCAGCAACCTGTAGATCGCGGCCAGGTGACTGGTAGATCTCGGTCTGGGTTTGCTGATCCGCCATTTCAAAGCATCAAACAAATGCAGAGGGACTACTTGTAAAGTTGGAGCTGTAGTATGGAGCAAGAGCCACATAAGCCGATGCCTCCTCTGTAGTGCTGACTCATTTTCCATGTTGAGTGATACCAACTGCGCTCCACCTCTTATCCCAGATAGTGGTCTCCATAGTGGTGCCAGCAGCAGGAAAAAAGAGATCTTCAGTGTGTATTGATAGGTGGTGAGGAGGCGATATGTTGCCTTCTCAATACCTGATTTAAACCCATGACTGCGATGCAATGCACACATTTGCCACATGTTAGTCCTGCAATTAGAGGTTTAAATCAGGTGTGAGGAGGCGGCACTGTGACCGGTGATCTTTGACATCTCCCAAGGTCTTATGTACCTTGTTCACACAATACAGGTGCTATGCGCAAATATGCAGCATGTCTGCTATTCCCCCCCCCCCCCCTTTACCTGGGCAGCCAGGCTGTATGCCTGGACAAGGGTCTGGTATTGATTTTTTTTCCTTGATTTTTGCCCGGGGTTCTCCCTTAAATCCATAACAGACCTGAAGGGTCTGCTATGAACTTGGGTGGGGGCAAGTTTTTTTTTTTTGCAGAATGTCTGCTATTTCCCCTCCTCCTCCCCCCTCCCCCTTTACCTGGGCAGCCAGGCCGTATGCCTGGACAAGAGTCTGGTATTGATTTTTTTGGGAGGACCCCATGTTTTTTTTCCTTGATTTTTGCCCGGGGTCCTCCCTTAAATCCATAACAGATCTAAAGGGTCTGCTATGAATTTGCGTGGGGGCACATTTTTTTTTGCGTAGGGTCCCTACGACCTGAATGGTATCTAGACCTGAATGGCCTGCCATTTTTTTTATTTTTTTTGCATGGATGCCCCTCATTAAAGGAAATCTATGGTCACAGCATGCAATTTCATTTAATATAATCAGCAATGCAATAGCAATACAAACAATAGTTATTTTTGATAATCCAATATAAGCTTACTTGAAAAATCTCCTTCCATGTTGTGAGTTCTGCCTGTCCGTTGGTCGTCTCTTTCCACAACTTCCTGGATTCCCAGCATGCTTTGCAGCTTTTCCTCTTTTGTTTACTTTCAATTTCTAAGGACTACATATCCCATGGTACCTTGCTGGCTGCAACCAGTGCTTCCTGTACTGACTCTGCCTCTTGAAACTCCTCCTCTCAGCACCTCTGTAGGCAGGCTCTGTGAAATGTGTGACACAGCAGTGCCCACTACAGGGCATAGTGGTGACTACATGTCACAGAAGTCAAGGAAGTAAATGTGTGGGGATCTTTACAAAGTAAGTTTACAAACTTCAAGATCGTTCAGAGTAATAGGTGTAGGATCCAAATAATTGGAATACAATGTGGAAATGAATATATGATTAATTTACATTTTGATTATAGATACCCTCTAACATCTATAGCAGACCCTCATCTAGAATAGGGACCTGGTATAGATGAAGGGAATCCTGGGCTGCTTTGTTTACAAACAGAACAAAGAGGCGGGGAGCTGTCATTTTGCTGGCAATTTAGCCCTGGTTCACACCAGTGTGTCTTTGAAATCACGCTACTTCAGTGCGATTTCAATACTGCAGATCAGTGCGATTTGCACCTCCGATTTCATCGCGGCTTGTGACTTCATTTAACAGAAGTCTATGCAAGTCACAATGAAATCCCCAAAAAGTAGTGCAGGGACTGTTTTCAAAATCGGTGCGACTTGAGTCACGACAATTTGAATGGTTCCATGGGGTGCGACTTGTCATGCAATTTTGAACTGTCAAATCACATGACAAATCGCACCAGTGTGAACCGGTTCTTAACCACTTCAACCCCCGGAAGATTTTACCCCCTTCCTGACCAGAGCACTTTTTGTGATTCGGCACTGCGTCGCTTTAACTGACAATTGCGCGGTCGTGCGACGTTACACCAAAACAAAATTGACGTCCTTTTTTCCCCACAAATAGAGCTTTCTTTTGGTGGTATTTGATTGCCTCTGCAGTTTTTATTTTTTGCACTATAAACAAAAAAAAACTATTTTGAAAAAAAAGCAATATTTTTTACTTTTTGCTATAATAAATATCCCCCAAAAATATATAAAAAAAATTTTTTTCCTCAGTTTAGGCCGATACGTATTCTTCCACATATTTTTGGTAAAAAAAAATCGCAATAAGCGTATATTGTTTGGTTTGCGCAAAAGTTATAGCGTCTACAAAATAGGGGATAGATTTATGGCATTTTTATTATCATTTTTTTTTCACTAGTAATGGCGGCGATCTGCGATTTTTATCATGACTGCGACATCATGGGGACACATCAGACACTTCTGACACTATTTTAGGACCATTGTCATTTATGCAGCGATCAGTGCTATAAAAATGCACTGATTACTGTGTAAATGACACTGGCAGGGAAGGGGTTAAACACTAGAGGGCGATCAAGGGGTTAAGTGTGTCTTAGGGAGTGATTCTAACTGTGGGGGGAATGGTCTACCACTGACACGACAGCGATCACTGCTCCCGATGACAGGGAGCAGTCGATTTCTGTCTTGTTGCTAGGCAGAACAGGGAAATGCCTTGTTTACATAGGCATCTCCGCGTTCTGCCTCTCTGGGACACAATCAACGGGACACCGGCGGACATCGAGTCCGCAGGACCTGCGGGCACGGTCACGCTGTATGCGGCGGGCGTGCACGCGCCCACTAGCCAAATTAAAGGGGACGTACAGTTACGCCCATTTGTCCCCCGCTGCCATTGTGACGCCGTATATCAGCGTGCGGCGGTCGGCAAGTGGTTAAACACACTTATTATTATTATTTATTTATTACACCTACTTATATAGCGCCATCAATTTAGTCAGTGCTTTACATATATACAGTACATATTATACATTCACATCAGTCCCACCCTCAAGGAGCTTACAATCTGAGGTCTCTATTATGTTATACATAATATAACTGGATACTTACATTTATAGGTAAAGTTGATCCAGGCAATATCTGATTGCCTCTCGGGGGGGGGGGGGGGGGGGGGGTCAGGAAGGACCCCTGGAGCGCTGCAAAAGTGATCACTTTTTACAAGAAAGACGATTGGCTCCTGGTATAACCTCTTGACGTTTTAACACATACGTTGGTCATCAAGTGGTTAAAGCCAAACTTCGGAGAAAACAAAAATCCCCATTGGCAGTGGATCTCCCACCGCACTGCAGGAGCTTACCAGAAAAAGAAGTCTACCAAGGATCTACTACATTTTGCACAAGTTTCTCTGTAGCCATACAAGGCTCAATTTTCTTTTGTCCAGCCCATGGTTAGGATGGAAGAAGACCCAGGATTCCCCCTAACAGACTGAATGGAGGCATCTCCACTGCTGGCTATTGTATACAGCATGGTCTTCATGTAACCCTAGGGTTCCTCCAGAGGTTGCTAGGGGTTCCTTGAGCAACTTTTGCCTCTCAGATAAGTTCCCACTTACACCATTGATTTATTTTGCTATCTGTAAGGGGGTAATTCTTCAATGACCACAAGAGTAATGCCTCCCCCACGCGATTGGATTGTTGGCCAACAAAACCGTGGAATTTTGTCCGAAGGGCGTTGGCCCAAACTTGTCTTGCATACACACAATGTTGGCCAACAATTACGAACGTAGTGATGTACTATGTGGATTTTCAGCTCTTTAGCGCCACCCTTTGGGCTCCTTCTGCTAATTTCATGTTAGTGGAAGTTTGGTGAGTGTGGATTCACGCTTTTCTTTTCGTGTTTTTCATTTTGCATTTTTCATTTCGTGCTTTTCAGTTAGTTTCTGAACAGCCGTTCGTCAACCAGACATGTTGCGGAATCGGAGGAGATAACGTGTTATTTATTATTGGCCTTGGAGTTATTGCTTTGACATTATTTTTTTGGTTGAATAATGATTTGATTTGTTATATTTTCTATATTTTTGGATGCATAGAATGTACTTTTTGGTTAAGTTCTATTGGCAGATAGCATGTCTAATTTTATTTGTTTTCTTTTTTTAATGGACAATAAAACAATTGTGTAGAATAATACTTGACTATGTGTTTTACTTCAAATGAGAGTTTGGGAGTCGGCAGTTACATTTAAAAAAATACAATGTAAAATTGACAAGGGACACCAACATAGTTGTATCTTTGATCTTATAAACTATGGGATAATGGTGTGTGGTAACTTGCCCAAATAAAAAAAAAAGCATAATAATAATATTATTCTTGATATCACTAGAAAAAAAAAAAGTTTTGAAAATTTGTTTGCAATAACTCCATCGGTATCACCAGCAAAGCAGCTTCATTATTATCCCGTTAAAGAAGAAGAGAATTGTGCGCTGCATTTGGAGATTTCATAATTTGCCACGTCACGAATGTTAATTCTCCATTACGAATGCTAGTTTACAAGACCGACCGCTTCTGGCTCGTCCTTGCTTCCGAGCATGCGTGTTTGTACTTTGGACTTTTGTCCGACGGACTTGTGTACACGCGCTCGGAAAATCCGACGACACACATTTGTTGGTGGAAAATTTGAAAACCTGCTAGCCAACATTTGTTGGCGGAAAGTCCGACAACAATTGTCCGATGGAGCGTACACGGTTGGATTTTCCGCCAACAGCCTGACATCCAACATTTCCCGTCGGAAAGTCCGATCGTGTGTACGGGGCTTAAGGATCATTCTTCCCATAATGTATCATGAGTTGTAGATATAGCAATTTATAGTTGGGGGTTCCCTGAAACCAGAAAGTTATTTCCAGGGTTCCTCTGTGTTGAAAAGGTTGTGAAAGCCTGGTATACAGGCAATGGTGGCACCCGTGGCTGTCTTACTACAACGGCACAGTCCAATGGGATGCCGTCACTATTCAGGCAAAAATTTTTGCATCTTGTTCAGCTGATTTTTGAATCAATGTTTATCAATTACAGGGCCACCCACGGCTCAAATTCTGGCCACTTCAGCCAGAAATCAGCCCAAAATCAAGCCGTCTCTGGTGTCCCATCTACATAGCAGCCCCCTGCTTCCAGTGTCCATTTCTGACCCTATGATAAGCCTAAACTCTGCAAACGATCTGCATTCATCTGCCCCATTCACTGAGCTCTGATTGTGCCCCCTGGGGGTCAGTGACTGCTCTGCTATCAGGTGTCAGTTAAATGATAACATAGAATGAAGTGTAACATTGTGACGTGGCCCAACGCTCTTATAATATCACTGACACCTTGGGCCGAGGATACGTCTAATTGCTGCCAGCAGACCCCCCTCTCCACTTGTGACCGGGTGACTGCGAGGTCGTGAACCAGTGACCCCAGGGGTCGCGGTTAGGGCTCAGACGGTCTTTCATGTGGCTCTGTGGGGGTCTCTTAAGGAGCTGGCCAGTTTATCAGCCTGAGGGCAGAGATAATGTGAGAGTATCTGCATGCTTTTATTCCAAGCCTCTATCTGCCCCCCTTTGTGCATATCTCTACATGCAGAATGGTGCATAGGGGTAATGTGCTGTGAGTTATCCTTGATATTTATATGCCTTTTATGTGCTTGTCTGCGTATGTTGATGCTCTTGTATGTATGCCGCTATGTTCAAGCTTCTACGTGTTTTTTATTAACATGTATATAAAGTAGAACTATGAGCAAAATAATGGCATATATAGCAATACTACTGCAGTTTTTGTTTTTCTGAGTCCCCCTTGCAAAGTGGCAGTTGGGGCAAACCATATAAGGCACCATATAAGGCACCTAACCAGTTGGGACAAACCATATAAGGCACCTAACCAGTTGGGAAAAAACATATAAGGCACCATATAAGGCACCTAACCAGTTGGGACAAACCATATAAGGCACCTAACCAGTTGGGGCAAACCATATAAGGCACCTAACCAGTTGGGACAAACCATATAAGGCACCATATAAGGCACCTAACCAGTTGGAAAAAAACATATAAGGCACCTAACTAGTTGGGAAAAACCATATAAGGCACCATATAAGGCACCTAACCAGTTGGGAAAAAACATATAAGGCACCATATAGGGCACCTAACCAGTTGGGACAAACCATATAAGACACCTAACCAGTTGGGAAAAAACATGTAAGGCACCATATAAGGCACCTAACCAGTTGGGACAAACCATATAAGACACCTAACCAGTTGGGAAAAAACATATAAGGCACCATATAAGGCACCTAACCAGTTGGGAAAAACCATATAAGGCACCATATAAGGCACCTAACCAGTTGGGACAAACCATATAAGGCACCTAACCAGTTGGGACAAACCATATAAGGTACCATATAAGGCCCCTAACCAGTTGGGACAAACCATATAAGGCACCATATAAAGCACCTAACCAGTTGGGAAAAAACATATAAGGCCCCATATAAGGCACCTAACCAGTTGGGACAAACCATATAAGGCACCTAAGCCAAGTTTAGGAGCGTCAGGCACACTTGACGCTCCTAAATGCGGCTTAGGTGCGTTTTTGAAGCCGCTTTTCTCCTGCCAGGAGAAAAGTGTTTGTAAAAGCCCCAGTGTGCATGGAGGCTAAGGCAGGCCATAGATTATCCATTTTCCGACCGCCCCACGCAGATATACTGCTGCAGGGCAGCCGCTCTGCGCTGGATCACATATCTGTTACATGATCAGCGCTTTCCGGGTAGGGGGCGCGCGCGCACATGTGCCCACCGCCCCAGGCTGTGCTGTGATTTGTTACAACACAAGCCCGATCAGGGGGTTCCGGCCAATGACCGATCACCGGGACCTGCTAATCGGCTCCTTCATTCACGGTAGGGAGCTCTGTGTTCTACACAACACAGAGCTCCGAACACTGACAAGCGATCTTGCTGTTTTTTTTGCTGCAAAGCTGGGAAAAAAAACAACTAGATCGCTTAGTAAAAGCAGCACATACACATTACACATTGGAGTTGATTTACTAAGAGTCCTTTCACACTGAAAGCGCCTGGGCACTGCTATTTTTAGTGGTGCTTTACCGTCGTTTTAGCGGGTGCTATTCGGCCGCTAGCGGGGCGGTTTTAACCCTCGCTAGCGGCCGAAAAAGGGTTAAAACGCCACTGCATCGGCGCTTTGCCGGCACTGCCCATGGATTTCAATGGGCAGGGGCGCTTTAGGAGTGGTGTATTCACCGCTCCTACAGCGCTGCAAAGAAGCTGCTTGCAGGACTTTTTGTGACGCCCTGCCAGCGCAGCGCCCCAGTGTGAAAGCACTTTGGGATTGCAGCTGAGGCTTTTTTCAGGCACTTTACAGGCGCTATTTTTGGGGCTAAATCGCATGAAAAGCACCTCCAGTTAGAAAGGGAGTTAAAGGGAAAAAGACTGCACTTTGCAAAGCTTAGTAAATGAGCAGAAACTCTGCTGACTTCCATCATCCAATCACATGCAAGCAAAATGCATATTTTTTTATTTTCCTTGCACGTGATTGGGTATTCTTTGCAAAGTGAAGCTTTACCTCATTTACAAATCTCTGGAGCAACTGCAAAGTACACAGTCTATGTGCCTTTAGTAAATCGACCCCTTTGCTAGGCACATATTTAACCCCTTGATTGTCCCTAGATCACACATTTATCCCCTTCCAAGCCGTTGCCATTTAAACAGTGTATAGTATTAGCACTGATCACTGTATTAGTGTCACTATTGATGTCAGTGTCAGTTAGTCAGTTAGTGTTCCCCCTCCCCGCAAAGCCAGCGTTAGTTAGTGTCAGATTGTCGGCCACACTGTTACAGTCCCACTATAAAGCCTCATACACAAAACTGAAAGCTCAGGTCGGAGCCGCTGTACTAACAATCTGATGTTAGTACAGCAATCTCCCCTGCTGTTTTATTGTGTTCTGACAGGGGGACGGGCCCCCCGCTAGTATACTCCTCTCATCCATTTTACATGTATGTAAAGTAGAACTATGAGAAAAATGATGGCATATATAGCAATAATACTGCAGCTTTTGTTTTTCTGAGTCCCCCTTGCAAAGTGGCAGTTGGGACAAACCATATAAGCCCTCATTCACGCTTGATGCCCCTAAACGCGGCTTAGGCATTTCTATTGAACTAGCCGATCCCACCCGACATTCAGCCCGTGTGGCTTTAGTCACCAGTACTAGTATGAAAAAATAAAAAATAAATTCATAAAAATTCCAGTATCTTTATCAGACGCTATAACTTTCAGGCATTTTTAAAAAAATAAATTATAATTTTGTATTTTTACATATTTTTCTAATAAATATTTTGTAAAAAAACTATATTTTGTGATACTGTGCCTAAACAGTCCTTTTTCTTTAATTCTATAGCTTTCAGGCAAACCAAATAATATACAAATATTGGGCTTTTTTTTTGTTAGCAGAATACATTTTGGCCTAAATTCATTAAGAAATTAGATTTTTTTTTTATTTTTTATTGTATACGTTTTATAGCAGGAATGAAAAAATATTGTTTTTTTTTTTTTTTTTAATTTTCCATCTTTTTTCATTTATATCACAAAAAAAAAAAAAAATGCAGTGGTGATCAAAATAGCACCAAAAGAAAGTTCTATGTGTGTGAAAACAAATGATTAATTTGCATACAGTGTTTCATGACCGGGCAATTGTCAGTTAAAGTAGTGCAGTGCTGAATAGCAAAAAAATGGTCATGAGCGGGGTAAAATCTTCCGGAGGTCAGGGGGTTATATGATTTTTCTTTCCTTTATTTTTTTTAGCCAGAGTTTAGCCAGAGACTTTTTCAGTATCCACAAAGTTTGTAACAAGCAGAAGCGTGCCGAGGTTATCTGCGATATATATACAGTAAGTTGCTGTTTAGGTCATCTCGGATGTTCTCCTTCTTCCTAAGAAAGGCAACTCCTTTGTATAATAGACTATTTGCTTTGGATGGACATCCTACATTCCACATATTGCTGTTTGCAGCATTCACCTAAGAAGTTTAAATCACTTACTTACCAACATTATGGTACCGGTGTCCTGTCGGATCGTGTCCCCCATCGGATACTGTCCGCTTGCATGCGCAGTACACATGGCAAGCAGATTCCGAAAATAGCCGAAGATGAACGGCGCCTGCGCCGTGAGTCCAGGTTCAAGCCCCACCCTCCAAGTGGACATAGAGTTAGAATAAAAAAGAGCCGAGCGCAGCGAGGCCGTGCCCGAAGCGTGGCGAGTGAAGCGAGCCCGCGAGGGGCCCTCTAACTTTGTGTAGCCCTATGTCCACTTGGATGGTGGGGCTTGCACCTCGACTCACGGCGCAGGCGCCGTTAATCTTCAGAGATTTTCCGAATCGCCCTGTCCTCCGTACTGCGCAAGTGCTGCGCCTGCACAGTACGCCCCAGACACTATTCGATAGCCAGACTATTTTTGCCAGAACACCGGATCCCAGGACACATTTATCTCTACCCAGTCAACATTTCGCCTGCCTGCTTTCCATCTGGGCACACCCAAATCACGCCATCTTCCACCCAGATCCTGCCTCTAAATATGCCGAGACTGCCCATTATGCCCACTTTACAGGTTGGCCCCACCCAGACCAACCTCCAACTACGCTCACTCCTGGCCCCGATCTCTGCAATTAACCACTTGCCCACCGCTGGCCGTAATATGACGTCCTTGACTTTGAGCTGGTACATCTGAATGATTCATCGGGCGGCAAGACGAGACATTCCCCCTCCCACCGCCGACCGGTGCTTCTACCAACTCACCGCTGCGATCCGTGAGTCGGAGAACGGATCCGCCTGCCCCGGATGTTTAACATAGAGCTTTCCGGCAGAAAATGATCGCCAGAGTCTCTATGATCGTTCGGAGGCTGGGCGCGATGTTATGACGGACTTGTGTCTTTTTTCAACCTCACTATGTAACTATGACGTCACGCTCGGCCTCTGCATTCAATCAAATGGCACCGCCTCGAATGGGAAGCAGAGATCCTTTTTTTTTATTTTTTTCATTTCAGCCTTCCCAGCCTAGTGGTGAGATGTGGGGTCTTATTGATCCCATATCTCACTGTAAACAGGACCGATCATGCCATATTCCTATTACAAAGGATGTTTACATTCCTTGTAATAGGAATAAAAGTAACAAAAATATATATATATTTTTTTTAAAAGTGTCAAACTAAAATTTTTAAAGTAAAATTAGCAATAAAAAAAAAAAAAAAAAAATTGAAAATGTCCCTGTCCCCGTGTGCTCGCACGCAGAAGCGAACGCATATCTAAATCCCGCCCAGATATGAAAACGGTGTTCAAACCACACATGTAAGTTGTCGCCGAGAACGTTAGAGTGAGAGCAATAATTCTAGCCCTAGACCTCCTCTGTAACTCTAAATATGTAACCAGTAAAAAAATGTAAAGCGTCACCTATGGGGATTTTTAAGTACTGAAGTTTGGTGCCATTCCACAAGGGTGTGCAATTTTGAAGTGTGCCATGTTAGGTATCTATTTACTCGGCATAACTTCATCTTTCACATTATGCAAAAAATTTGGGCTAATTTTACTTTTTTTTTTTTTTTAAAGCATGCAACTGTTTTTTTTTTTGTTTTTTTAAAAAACATATTTGAAAAATTGCTGAGCAAATACTGTGTGTGATAAAAAGTTGCAATGACTGCCATTGTATTCTCTAGGGTCTCTGCTAAAAAATATATATATATATAATCTTTGGGGGTTCTATGCAATTTTCTAGTAATTTTCTAGCAAAAAAATGATGATTTTTACATGTAGGAGAGAAATGTCAGAATTGGCCTGGTTGGCAGAGGAGCTTCAGCCAGGGTCCCAAAAAAAAAAAAAAAAATATTACAAATATGACAGAGGAAGGGGGAGAAGAAGGAAGAGCAGAACTAGGTCAGCCTATAATAAAGCTTACCTATAGGTAGTGTAAATATCTCCTAATCGTGCACCGTTTAGGTGCTTTAGGAGATATTTACTGTATATGCAGACAGTGACATCACTGGGAACGACCACCCGTGCTGTTTCTTCAGAGCCATGTGCCCTGACTGCTTGCGCAGGAGTGATGTCATCATGGCTCTGGCCAGTCACAAAGCCGTAGTCTGCAAACCCAGAAGGAAGACCGAGTGAAGATGGACGTTGTCTCCGGCGATCACTGGAAGGCTTAGTTTTGAGGTTCATGCAATGCATACTAGCACATTATACCTTTGTCTTGCAGGTAAAAAAAGGAGAAAAAAGTGCAATGGTTTACAACCGCTCCTACATAAGTTGTACCGGTGTATCTGTTGTCTTCTCTTCTCTACAGCCCTTCAAAGTGCTGAATATTCAAAGCTTTTCTGAGCTGTCAGAAAAAAGGGGGCAGAGAGAGGAAGTAACACTCTGCAGAGCTCAGTGTGGTGAGTTCTGAGAGCTGATTGGAGGGAAGGGACACACCCCCTTCACACAGGAACAGAGCTGAGGCTGTCAATCAGCTGGAGATCCCTCCCCTGTCACCTTTTTTTTCTTGGTGTCAGGAAAACTTGTCAGAAGTGACTCATGCTGATAGCAGAGGAATAGGAGATATTTAGAGTACATGCAGCTGATGACATCATCTGCTTATGCACTCTGAAGGTCTGGCTTACAGTGCTGGACCTTCAGAGCCTGTGCCGGAAACGGCGGCTCTCGCACGCATGCGCGGGAGTGACGTCATCGTGGCTCCGGCCACTCGCAGCGCCGGGGCCCGTGAACCCGGAAGAAACATCGGGGAAAGATGTCAGCTGTCTCAGCGGTGAGCGGACACCGCTGGAAGGGCTTCGTTCTAAGGTAAGTATTTAATAATGTGCTAGTATGCAATGTCTTACAGGTTTTTTTGTTTTTTTTTAGTGTAAGGAATGCGATTAATTATATTAAAATACAAAACAGTTTTTTTTTTTTTTATTCTTCACTGGTTTACAACCACATTAAGGAATGCGATTGTTTTGTATTATTTTAATATAATTTTTTTTTTCTTTTTTATTCTTCAGTGGTTTACAACCACTTTAAAGCGGAGTTCCACCCAAAAGTGGAACTTCTGCTTTAAGCATTCCGCGCCCCATGTCATTTTTTTTGGGGGGGTGTACACCCTCTTTTTAGTGGGACTTCCTGTCCCCTTTCCTGTTTCTGGTTCTCGACCTCCTAGGCGACTCCCCCTCTCGCCCTAGGCAGTCCCTCCCTGCCAGCGATCTGGGACAGAACAGGGGTCACAGAAGATTGGCTGTCCAATAGCATTGCGCAGCGCGACTCACGCATGCGCAGTGCGCGCCCCGGCCGTGAGGCCGTAAGCTGTCGCGGCCGGGTGCCCACAGTATCAATGGAGGCGCCGAGGAGAGGAGGTCGAGAGGAGCGAGGCTCCGGGCGGCCGCTTCGCTGGACCGTGGGACAGGTAAGTGTCAGTTTATTAAAAGTCAGCAGCTATGCTTTTTGTAGCTGCTGACTTTTAATAAACGAAAAAAACGTGTGGAACTCCGCTTTAAGGAATGCGATTGTTTTGTATTATTTTAATATATGTTGTTGCTTTAACCACTAGCCGACGAGCGCACGACAATGTATGTCGGCACAATGGCACGGCTGGGCAAATGGGCGTACAGGTACGTCCCCTTTAAATCACGGCATTGTGGGCGAGCGTGCGCCGCCCGTGTTACTTTAATACACAAAAAATGCCTGCGTATCCAAATGTACAATAGATTTCTAATGTATACAAAATGATTGTATAAAGAATAGTGAATAAAAAAAAAAATATAAAAATATTTTAAATATAAATACACGTAATTTGTTAGTAGACATGTGCACAACAAAAAAATTAGTTTTCGTTTTCGTTTTTTTCGTTTCCGTTGATTCGTAACGATTCGTAAATTCGTACGTCGTCGGTGTTCGTATTCGTAACGATTCGTAAATTCGTAAGTCGTCGGTGTTCGTATTCGTAACGATTCGTATTTTCGTAAGAGTTATTTTTTCGTTGATTCGTTTTTCCGTTAGTTTAATTTTCGTTTATTCGAAATTCGGACGCATTCGTATTTATTCGTACATTCGTAACATTCGTAGATTCGTAATCGGAGCATAATTCATAATTTTATGTAATATATATGCTATTATTACATTTTAAGAGACACGGAAAATTACGAATCGAAAAAAAAAGTTACGAATGTACGAATTTTTTCGTTCAATCCATTCGAAGCACGTTAAGCAGCGCCATTGTAAGAGACACGGAACATTACGAATCGAAAAAAAAAAAAAAAAAAAAGTTACGAATGTACGAATTTTTTCGTTCATTTTGATTTTCGTTGTTCCTGTTTTCGTTTTTCGGATTTTCTTCTTTCGTAGATTCGTTGTTTCTAATTTGTTTTTTTCAGATTTTCGTTGTTTTCGGATTCGTTAGATTCGAACGATTCGTTATTTGTTAAAATTTTTACCGAATCGTTAATAATAATAAAATAACGAAAAAAAACGAAACGAATTGCACATGTCTATTTGTTAGTATTATTACTATTATTATTTTATGGTGTTATTATATTGACCATTCAGCTACTCCACTTGAAGCCACACCCACTTTTGCTCACACTCACGTTTGCAGCCACTCCCCCCCCCCCCCAGGGTAACATTCGTCTGTTGTTCAGACGCTCAGTAATGCCCCCTTGCTCTGCATTGTGCTGTCTGTGTGTCCGTCTCGTTGTCTGAACATAAACATCTCCAGGATGGCATGTCCCCAGCAGTCTCGGAGCTGTAAGAGGAGTTGTCTGTATTTAAGAAGCAGGAAGCTGTCCTGACCCAACCACGTTCTATAAATAGCTGCCGCGGTTCGCCTTCTATCTCTGGCCCCCGGTTTCTAAATCCTGACATAGGAACAAACTTTTCCTCTGGCCCTCCCACGTGGCTGGGATTCCTGTCCCCGTGTCCCCCTCTTCCTTGGCGTCCGTTTTCTTCGCACTCCCAAATAGAATTCCTCCTGGCACCCTGCCCCGGCGACTTTCAAACACCAGCCGCGCCCTGGGACGGGGTGGGGGCTCATGTGTGAGAGCGAGGGAACCTTCTAAAAATACCTTTCTGGAAGGAAAAAAAAAAAAAGCACCCCAAGTGTATAAACGGATTCCCCCCTCCCACTCCCCACCCTCGGCTCCCTCTCTTTCCGTTTCTAATTCCTGACGCGGAATCTTCTCCTTTGGGTCATGTTCCCTTTCGGAGTGAAGACTCTCAACTCTTTCCCTCTCACCCTTTCTCCTCCTGTAAGTCATTACTTCTTCCCATTTTTTTTTTTGTCTGTTTTGTCTATAGATTTTATGTAACTTGAATACCCTGTGTCCCCGGGTTTCCAGAATGTTGTCCAAAAATGTATCTCCATGGAAGTGTCTACAATGAACAAAAAAGTATGGCACCATGTCCAGGGACAGTCCCCGGGATGAAAGGCTCGTCCTTGGATTAAAATTTTTTTTTTCCCTAAAAGGTCGGCTCACCCCAAAAAAAACGGATATTTTTCGCTATTTGGTAGATGCTGGAGAGAAAAACCATCTGACAGTTTCCTATACCTCTTGGGAATTGTGTTGACCTCTGCGCTTTAGTTCTCAGGCCAGCACGCCTGCTGCGACCATTATGAGGGGCTCCCACTGTCCCGGCTAGATTTTTTTTTTTATTGTTGAATATTATGGAGAATGATACAAGCAGAGCTGGAACACATAAAAGGTGTCCGGGAACACCAAAAAAGTCCACGGTGGACAGTGTCAGGGACTATTCCAGGCATATTTAGGAGGCACTAAATCTGACGTTCAGCCAACATTCTTCCAGGTCCATGTGCTTCATGGCAGTAATTGATTCTCCGCTAGAGAATGTTTGGTGAAAGCATCATTGACTGTTTTATTATTAGACCCCCCCCCTCTAAAGGCATAAAAGGAACCAGGGACTGACCCACCTATATTTAAAATATCACTTTTGGGTGGAAAGATCCTTTCCTGACAGACTCCATGGCAGCCTACGTGTGGGTTAACCCCGCCTCCTCTCCAATGCTATAGGACCCCATTCAAATAAAAGAGAGCTCACCGCTAGGTACTGTGTTCCTTTTTTGTCCTCCTCCATGGACCTACATCACGTTTGTTCCTGTTGGCGTCCGGTCGGGAAAATTAGGATCGAGAATTCCATTCATGAGGTGCGGCCAGGAGCCCAGCTACGAGCAGGCAAATAGTTTGGCATTTGCACTGGATACCCCAGTAGTGGGGGGAAGATGGTCTCGTATCCCGGCAGGTGGACGCTTCAATGGCTGGCAAGGTCTGCTACTTTTCATGTACCTTTTCTCCATGGCAGTTGTCTTTATGTGTCTTTTGTCCGGTGTTTCCCCTGGTCATCCCCGTCTCCCCGGTGCTCCCGGTATTGTAGGGTACGCTCCGGTACCTCTGTTTCCCCTCATGGCGCCTGGAACGCTCTGCGTTCCAGGCCGCCGCGGTGCTTCCGGGTCGCGGCCGTTGCCGGCGTTCTGCGCATGCGCGGGGCCTCCGCGAAAGCGAGGCTTGGTTCGCGCGTGCGCGGAGGGTCGGATGGTCCGGCGGCCGCGCGGGCGCCGTTTGGCTGTCCCCCACGGCGCATGCGCGCAGTGGGGGGGCGGTGACGTCACGAAGGCGGGGGATTCGAAGGCTGCCATCTCCTCTCTGTATTGGAATTCCTGCAGACAGTGAATGGCAGCCTTCCCCCGCCTGGTCTGCTGTTTTCGTTTTGGGATCTCCCCTTAAAGGGGAAAGTTGTAAAAATGAATTAAATAAAAATAAATAAAAATAATAAAAAATAAATAAATAAATAAGAATATGTATCTATGGTAATTATTATAAAAATATATTAAAAAAAAAAAAAAAAAAAAGAGAGAATTTTTCTTTTGGGAGAAGAGAAATGTATTATAAAATATTGCATTTCTTCTTTTCATGCATATATGGAAGTTCCATGCTGCACTCCTACGGGATATTAGCAATATTTATACCTCAAGATGTGTGTGTGTGTATATATATCTGTATATATATATATAGATATATATAATAATTTTGCAAACTTTTTGGGTCCGCGTATGTGTCTTTTCTGAGTGCAGACCATCCGTGTTCACGTTGACGTTGTGTCCAGAGGTTATGGACAGGTCACTGCTTTCATACGGCCAGCCCTCACGCACAGGGTATGTGCAGGTGAGGGGAGGGGTCGAGGTTTGCAGTCTCAGTGGTTGAGATTGCGTTTCATGTTACGGGCCCCCCCCCCCCCCCCCCGCCCCATCTTTTTCAGCCCTTCCAGGTCGGACCCACAAAGTCGTGGTCCAGGTTGACAGGGACCTTGCCAGGCCACAACATTTACAAGGGGAGAGGTTGCCATCCCTCCTCCGACTAGAGGAGACGTTGCCATTCCTCCTCCGACTAGAGGAGACGTTGCCATTCCTCCTCCGACTAGAGGAGACGTTGCCATTCCTCCTCCGACTAGAGGAGACGTTGCCATTCCTCCTCCGACTAGAGGAGACGTTGCCATTCCTCCTCCGACTAGAGGAGACGTTACCATTCCTCCTCCGACTAGAGGAGACGTTGCCATTCCTCCTCCGACTAGAGGAGACGTTGCCACATTCCTCCTCCGACTAGAGGAGACGTTGCCATTCCTCCTCCGACTAGAGGAGACGTTGCCATTCCTCCTCCGACTAGAGGAGACGTTGCCATTCCTCCTCCGACTAGAGGAGACGTTGCCATTCCTCCTCCGACTAGAGGAGACGTTGCCATTCCTCCTCCGACTAGAGGAGACGTTGCCATTCCTCCTCCGACTAGAGGAGACGTTGCCATTCCTCCTCCGACTAGAGGAGACGTTGCCATTCCTCCTCCGACTAGAGGAGACGTTGCCATTCCTCCCCCGACTAGAGGAGACGTTGCCATTCCTCCTCCGACTAGAGGAGACGTTGCCATTCCTCCTCCGACTAGAGGGGACGTTGCCATTCCTCCTCCGACTAGAGGAGACGTTGCCATTCCTCCTCCGACTAGAGGAGACGTTGCCATTCCTCCTCCGACTAGAGGAGACGTTGCCATTCCTCCTCCGACTAGAGGAGACGTTGCCATTCCTCCTCCGACTAGAGGAGACGTTGCCATTCCTCCTCCGACTAGAGGAGACGTTGCCATTCCTCCTCCGACTAGAGGAGACGTTGCCATTCCTCCTCCGACTAGAGGAGACGTTGCCATTCCTCCTCCGACTAGAGGAGACGTGGCCATTTCCTCCTTCGGATAGAAGAGACGTTGCCATTTCCTCCTTCGGATAGAGGAGACGTTGCCATTCCTCCTTCGGATAGAGGAGACATTGCCATTCCTCCTGCGGATAGAGGAGACGTTGCCATTCCTCCTGCGGATAGAGGAGACGTTGCCATTCCTCCTGCGGATAGAGGAGACGTTGCCATTCCTCCTGCGGATAGAGGAGACGTTGCCATTCCTCCTGCGGATAGAGGAGACGTTGCCATTCCTCCTGCGGATAGAGGAGACGTTGCCATTCCTCCTTCGGATAGAGGAGATGTTGCCATTCCTCCTCCATCTAGAGGAGCTGTTGCCATTCCTCCTTTGTATAGAGGAGACGTTGCCATTTCTCCTCTAAATCTTTGCACCTGCTGCCATGATAGCCGCTTGAATCGCAGAGCCTGCCGAAGATGAGGGACATGAGCCCAGGAGGGCAAGTCCATATATGATCTGTGTTACGCCCAGACGTTTGGGGTTAAAATTAGGAGACGAATAATATGAATGTGGAGTATATACCACACATGGAGCCTTTTTTTATATCTTCCCGGCTGATGTGGCCCGAAGGATTCAGGCTCTTCCCAGCCCTACGCTGTTTCTCTGGATTCTTCGGTCAGCAAGTTGGAAGTTTAAAAATATGTCGAAGGCCTGTGTCGTTCTCTGGTTCCTCCACGAGTCAAAGCAGTTGTGGAAGCCCTTATCTGGGTCGACCATTCCACTCCCCGGATAAGCAAAGTAGTTCTTTAGGCGTCCGGGAAAAAGAAATCTCTCTGTCTCTCTTTTTTGCCCATTACGGTTTGGATTAATGACGAGTGGAGCAAGATGGACAAGAAAACTTCTATGTCAAGCAAATACCTCTAGACTATATCCTTTCAAGGCAGGAAAGGCGAAGTGTCTGGGAAACTTTACCCTTATGGATGCGATTATGCTTTCTTTAGAAGATGCAGTGTCCTGGACGGGCATGTGAGAAAATGTTTCAAGACTTCAGGATAAGCGCATGGCTCTGCCGATATGGCTTGTAAACCTGCACTCGCTCTAGCAGCTATGTCTAGAGATATGGAAACCCGAACAGAGTACAGAGTCTCGTACTCAGAGGAGTTCTCCAGAAATTCAGCAGTGAAGGAGCTGGTGTCAATCTGTTCCTCCGGTTGGCTTGGTGGTCTTCGGTCACGGTTTAACGGGCCTTATAGTTACGCCGTCCCCAGGACGATAAATTCTAGGGGGTATATTTCCCCTCTTCTTGGTGCAATAAGAGAACAGTTTATAAAATACATTCAGGCGATTTCGCTATTCTCAAACGACTTAAAGATGCTTACCTCCATGTTCAGGTAGCAAAGGAGTTTCTCAAATACCTCCGGTTCCATCTGAGTTCTGTGTAAAGATTCTTCTGGCCATAATGGCCCTCATCGGAACGAGAAGACTATGTCGCTATCGCTGTTCCAACGACCTTCCGTTACTGTCTTAGGACAGAGTTCAGCTGCTAGTTCGCATGGAATAGTTTTCTCCATCGTGACTAACTTTGGGTGGCCCTTTGAAAAAAAAAAAAAAACACCCAGAACCAGTCCTGCTGATATTCTTCTGGGCCCAGTTCGTTGTAGTGGAAAGCACCATCTCTCTTCCAGTGGGGAAGATTACAGTCAAGCAGTCCCTGCAGAAGTTTTACTCTGTCTTGTTAGGTTTGTGCAAGTAACGGATATCAAGGGGCATTAGTCAACCTGTTCACATGTCATCAACAATGGGGAGCAGCCGCTTCTGGCGACTGCAGCACAGAACTGGCTCAGATTGCCACTCCCTGGTCCCATGTCATGAGTTAAGGTCATGACTTATGCCAAGCAGTACCGGTGGGGGAGTCTGCTGCACATCGGACCTTGTTCAAGGATACGAGTCTTCCCAGCCTGAGCTAGTACGTCTTGGAACTTCCGGCAGCCTGGTGTGCTTTCAGTCATTCTCCTATCTGTGGAAGGAAGAGTCGGCTTTATCAGGTGTTCATCGCTGTGTTATCCATTCTCATGTGAAGAATCATAGAGGTTCTCGAAGCACCACATTATTACGGAGGGTCAAACCCATCATGTCCGGGGTCCAGGCAATGTTTCATTTGCATACTTCCTCAGAGTCCAGAACATCCGAGTGGATTTCCCGTCACGCATTTGGTTAAGTCACTAACGAGTGGTCTCTTCGTGTGCAATCATTTCAGGTAGATTATGTCTCTGGGAGTCAATCCTGGGGTAGATATATTCTCTTCCCAGGTAACTTTAAGCTGGTGAGGTATTACAGCAGTCTGGCATCCTTGTCCATCTCAGGTGTACTTCAAGGGTGATCTCCACTTTCATGAGTTATATGAAGACGAGTATGAATTAGGTCGATAGAAGATGGGCCAAGTCTGTTGTGTTCTCTTATTCTTCAGGTGGAAGATCCAAAGGTTCGGATTTATTTATTCAGACCTAGATTTATCTCTATCCATCAAGAATCCAACTCTCAGCCTTATCGGCCTTCTTCGGAGCTCAGTGGGTTGTTCACCTTTTTAGTCTGGTGGTGGTTCTATAATGTGTTAAAACTCAGCCCTCAAAGAAGACCAAGATTCCCCATTTGGGTTCTTTCCCTTGTCCTCAACTCACTGTCTGGGTTCAGTAATACGGGTCCTCCACGCTTGCTATCTCGAGACCTTTTCAATTAAAATCACTTTCTTTGTAGCCATTACCCTCGCCAGGAGAGTCTTGGAAGTTGTGTCCCTAAGTTATGAGGGTCCTCTTCTGTCCTTCTTTCCAGTCCAGGTGGTCCTTGTTCATATGTTCGGCTCAATTCCGGAAATTACCTCGAGTTCTATAAGAGCCGGGGGATTCTCCTAGTTACATTTAGGTCCAAAGGTCCACTAAAAGTTAATCCTCTGGATATAGGCGGAATTCGGAAGGTATAACTGTGAGCGATTTCCAGCTTCGACTAGAATAACATCTAGTTCATCCTTCAGCCTTTTTATAAATAGGGGCCTGGTCCTTCCGGAAGAAGTTGGCACGTTATGCCAGGGATATAGCGGCTTCATGGGCAGCAGCCCAGCACGTGGCTCCAGACGTGATCTACAAAGCGGCCTCGTGGGCCTCTATCAAAACGTTATCTTCATAATGCTGAGTCCGCTTCGCTATCTTCTTTGAAACTTCAGTAATAGATCCTGTCGGTTGACGGGTCAAATTGGAATTTATTGCTGTTCAGCATACCCACCCGTGTGGATTGGCTAGTTATTTCCCACACGTAGGCTGCCATGGAGTCTGTCAGGAAAAAGGAAAATTTATTATCAAATACTTACCGTAATTTTCCTTTCCTGATGGACTCCATGGCAGACGGAGTTCCCACCCATCAGTTATTGAGTAGGCTAGTTACGGAACACAGTACCTAGCGGTGAGCTCTCTTTTATTTGAATGGGGTCCTATAGCATTGGAGAGGAGGCGGGGTTAACCCACACGTAGGCTGCCATGGAGTCCATCAGGAAAGGAAAATTACGGTAAGTATTTGATAATAAATTTTCCTTTTTAATACTGGCCACCAGTAAACCACAAAAAAATATTCTCTAAACGTTGGATTTCATTTTAACAGTTGTGTTCTTCTGTTCTAAAATCAATGTTTAGGAATAGCATTTCAGGTGCAAAATAATTATATTTATATTTATTTTGCACCTGAAATGCTATTTCATATATAGGATATATGTACAGTATATATAATTAATCAAGTCCAGGATTGTTGCACTTAAAGTGACACTAAAAAGGTACAGTTTAACCACTTCAACACCGGGCCATTTTACACCCTTCCTTACCAGAGCACTTTTTGCGATTCGGCACTGCGTCGCTTTAACTAACAATTGCGCGGTCGTGCGACGTTACACCCAAATAAAATTGACGTCCTTTTTTTCCCACAAATAGAGCTTTCTTTTGGTGGTATTTGATCGCCCCTGCGGTTTTTATTTTTTGCGCTATAAACAAAAGAAGAGCGACAATTTTGAAAAAAAACACAATATTTTTAACTTTTTGCTATAATAAATATCCCATTTTTTAAAAAAAAAAGTATTTTTTTACTCAGTTTAGGCCGATACGTATTCTTCTACATATTTTTGGTAAAAAAAATCGCAATAAGCGTATATTGATCGGTTTGCGCAAAAGTTATAGCATCTACAAAATAGGGGATAGATTTATTGCATTTTTTTTTTTTTACTAGTAATGGCGGCGATCTGCGATTTTTTTTTCGTGACTGCGACATTGCGGCGGACACTTCGGACACTTTTGACACATTTTTGGAACCATTCACATTTACACAGAGATCATTGCTATAAAATTGCTATAAAAAATTGCATTGATTACTGTGTAAATGTGACTGGCAGGGAAGGGGTTAACACTAGGGGGCGCTGCAGGGGTTAACGTGTTCCCTATAGGAGTGATTCTAACTGTGGGGGGAGGGGACTCACAAGGGGAGGAGACCAATCAGTGTTCCTCCGTACTGGGATCACATGATCGGTCTCCTCTCCGCTGACAGGACGTGGAGCTGTGTGTTTACACACACAGCTCCACGGTCCCGCACGGTCCCGTTGTTTTAACGGGCAATCGCGGGTGCCCGGCAGACATCGCGGCCGCCAGGCACTCGCACCGGGTCCCGAGCGCCCCCCAGGCGGCCAGGAATGGGAGGACGTCATATGACGCCCACCCAGGATGGGAGATCCACCTTGTGGGCGTCATATGACAATACGCGGGTAGGGAAGTGGTTAAAAAAAATAAAAAACGTGTCATACTTACCTCCACTGTGCGGTTCATTTTGCTCAGAGTGGCCCCGATCCTCGTCTTCTGGGGTCCCTCGGCAGCTCTCGCGGCTCCCCCCGCAATAGATAACCCCCTTTGGGAAGCTCTCACCCAAGGGGGTTACCTTGCGATAGCCCCCCCCCCCCCCACGTCATTGGATTTGATTGACAGCAGCAGGAGCCAATGGCTGCGCTGCTATCAATCTATCCAATGAAGAGCCGAGAAGCCGTGGAGAGAGCAATGTCGGGGCTCAGGTACGGACACTGCAAGTTTTTTTTTTCACCTTAATGCATAGGATGCATTAAGGTGAAAAAAACACAAACCTTTAAACCTTTAACCACCTGAGGCCCAGAGTACGTCATATGACGTCTTTTTGGTCTCAGGGGTATATCTGAATGATGCCTGTAGCTACAGACATCATTCAGATATTTCCGGTTTCAGCCGGCGATTCCCTGCACCATAAGAATGATCATAGCGGCTGTTCCGCCGCTTGATCGTTCTTACAGGCGGCGGGAGGGGACGCCCCCCCCTCCCGCCGCCCTCCGGTGCTTCTACCGACTCACCGCTTCCATCGGTGAGTCGGACTCGGGATCCGCCAGCACCGGATGATGATCATAGAGATTTCCGGCGGACCAGATGGTCGCCGGAGTCTCTATGATCGTTCGGAGGCCGGGCGCGATGTTATGACGTCACGCCCGGCCTCTGCATTCAAAAAACAGCGCCGCCTCCGCTGGGAAGCGGTGACCATTTTTTTTTTTTTTTTGATTTTAGGCTTCCCAGCCTAGAGGTGAGATGTGGGGTCTTAGTGACCCCATATCTCACTGTAAATAGGTCCGATCATGTAATATTCCTATTACAAGGGATGTTTACATTCCTTGTAATAGGAATAAAAGTAATCAAATATTTTTTTTTTTTTTTTAAAGTTGTTGAACTAAAAAAATAAAGTAAAATGAACAATAAAAAGAAAAAAAAAAAATGTAAAGCGCCCTGTCCCCGCGAGCTTGTACGCAGAAGCGAACGCATACGTAAGTCCCGCCCACATATGAAAACGGTGTTCAAACCACACATGTGAGGTATCGCCGCGAACGTTAGAGCGAGAGCAATAATTCTAGCCCTAGACCTCCTCTGTAACTCAAAATATGTAACCAGTAAAAAATGTTAAAGCGTCGACTATGGGGATTTTTAAATACCAAAGTTTGGCGCCATTCCACAAGCGCATGCAATTTTGAAGCGTGACATGTTGGGTATCTATTTACTCGGCGTATCTTCATCTTTCACATTATGCAAAAAAATTGGGCTAACTTTACTGTTTTGTTTTTTTTTAAAGCAGGAAACTGTTTTTTTTTCTGAAAAAAAAACGCGTTCGAAAAATTGCTGCGCAAATACCGTGCGAGATAAAAAGTTGCAACGACCGCCATTGTATTCTTTAGGGTCTTTGCTAAAAAAACATATATAATGTTTGGGGGTTCTATGTAGTTTTCTAGCAAAAAAATTTGGAATTTTACATGTAGGAGAGAAATGTCAGAATTGGCCTGGATCTCCGGTGGTTAAAGTGTTACTAAACTCACAAAAGTAAAATCAGTTGCTATATGCAGTAAAACATGCTTGTTATACTCACTGTGGAACCTAAGGGGATAATCCTCTGCATTGTGTAAAAAGGCTGTTTGATCCTGTCATCTCTGATCCTCCCCTTCTTTTAGGCCTGATTCACACCTATGCATTTTTAGTGCTTTTTGCATTTTGCAGATTTGCACTACAGTCCATTTAACATGGTTTCCAATGGAACACGTTCTGTAGTGCAAATCTGCAAAATGCAAAAAGCACTAAAAATGCATAGGTGAGAATCCCGCCTTAGGCTTGATTCACACTAATGCGTCTTTTGATGCATTTTGCAGAAATGCAGGGACATTTTTTAACATGGGTTCCTATGGAACATGTTCACATCAATGCATTTTTGTGCCTCTGAGTTTTTGGAAAGGGTCGGGAACTTTTTTTCATGCAAAATGCAGCATTTTGTATGTAATAGAAGTCAATGGACCCGCATCGACACGTTTTTTTTTTTTTTTTAATATATTTACACTGTATATAGCTGGTTTTGTAAGCAACCACAGTGTAACAAAAAAAAAAAAAAAAACGCAAAACGCTGCAAAATTGCGGTAAAAATGCGAAAAGCGCTGCAAAAACTCTCAAAAGCAACATGCATAGATGTGAATCGAGCCTACGGCTCCATTCACACTAGCGCGTTTTTTGATGCATTTTGCAGAAATGCATGGAAATTTTTTAACATGGGTTTAACATGGGTTCCTATGGGACATGTTCACATCAATGCATTTTTGTACCTCTGCATTTTTGGAAAGGGTCGGGGACTTTTTTTCATGCAAAATGCATGTAATAGAAGTCAATGGACCCGCATCCAAAACGCAAGTGCAGCGTTTTTACCGCGATTTTGCCACGATTTTGCTGCGATTTGCGTTTTTTTTTTTTTATTATTATTATTTTTTTTACACTGTATATAGCTGGTTGCTAAGCAACCACAGTGTAAAAAGAAAAAATAAAAAAAAAATACAGAAACGCAAATCGCGGCAAAATCGCGGTAAAAACGCGTGTCCAAAAACGCGGCAAGCACCGCAAAAAGCACTGCAAAAACGCTCAAAAGCAACGTGCATAGATGTGAATCGAGCCTTACTGTCCCCAATCCATCTGCTGATAGTACAGAGCCTTAAGAGGCACTCTGCACATGCTCAGTTTTGTGTGTATTGCTAGAGATTCTTTTTTTTTTTTTGGGGGGGGGGGGTGCATGTGATCAGCACAGGGACAATCAGCACTGTCCAAACAGAGGGTCAGGGGTCCTGCAGCCTTATAGGACAGTCAGAGGAGAATGAAAACTCCTCCTACAAACTTTTACCAGTCCTCGGCTGGACACTGATAGAAGTCACAAGACTGCTATATACTGCTGATGAGAAAAGGTATTTAGCATTTTATATTTACTAAAATAATTGCATTTCCATGTTCTGTGTACTGTGGGAGACCAGATATAATGAATGCAGGGTCCTGGGTTTAGTAATTTTAATATTTAATAAATATTTATTAAAAATCCAAACATAAATTCAAACAAAAAATTACATACATGCAAAATGTTCCATCTGCAACCAGGCTAGAAAAAAAATAATAACAAAAATTGTGTATATTATATATATTTTTTTATATTTATTTATTTTTTGGTAATTATATAATATTAATATATTGATTTGCAATTTATGTGGTCTCAACAGCAAGCATGTCCCCTGAAATTATTTTTAACATATCACCAACTATGCAGATATAGGTTAGCAGCTCTGCCCCAACTTAGAAAGTATTTTTGGCCTTGTTAGCCCGTACGTGCTCTCTGAGGAGCAACCTCCATTTCAATCACTCTTCAGAGTTTTTTGTCAGGCGGTGAGTAGGTATTGCATCACCTGCTTACCGGCTGTTTTAACCCCCTAAATGCTGAACTACCATGTCACAACTGCAACTGCATCGCAGCCGCAGCATTTGTATACTCCATCCGCTGCCTTTCCAGCAAACAAAGTACAGTTGAGGGGTGGTAAAAACGTGGCTCAACAGTGGGGTTTTTTGATGGTCAAGTGAGACAAGCCAATACACTCTGTTTTAAGAAGGGTCTACTGTGCTATTCATTAACTCAGTAGGGGGGCCTTTTTGGTCCCTTTCAGCACACCTTGGATAAAGTGTTTAGTACGTCCATTGCACCAAGTAAAGTATTTACATAATGTGTTTATTGGAGGTGTTACTCACACCTTTGTTTAGTGTGTGATCTGTACGTGTATTTTAGGTGTTACTAACAATGAGGAGGTGTTGTACTGTTCTGGTACCCAGGTCTGTACAAAAGCTGAGATATTTTACCCTTATGTAGCTTAGTGATGTAGCCGATAATTGCTCTATGTAAGCTGCAACTTTAGGTAAAAGATGGCACCAGAGTGAGAGTATAAACTTTTTTTCAGTATGATTACTGGAGACGAAAAGGTTTCTCCCCATAATTTCCAACAGTTGATACGTTTTGTTAATGCTGTTTTGATACATAACAAGGATTCCCAGAGCACCATGGGTTATCTCAAAAGATAGCATAGGAGACGCTGCCTGCTCTGAAGATTGTCTGACTGAAACCTTAGGCTGAGTCTGCTTGCAGAGCGTCCTTATTCACTTGAATGTGTTGTATTCCGTGGGAGTAGGCAATAGAATTCTTGCCGTGGCTGCAAAAGAAAGCATTGTGGCCATGGCATGTGTACACCTCCAGCTGCTGTCTCTGGAGCTAAAGGTGGGGTGTCTCTGCAGCTGCTGATGTGAATGAGCCCTTAAAGTTGGACTTCTCATCACATTCTGTCCAGCATGTGTATGGGCATATTTTCCTGGTCCTGCACGTGTATGGCCATATTTTCCTGGTCCTGCATGTGTATGTCCATATTTTCCTGGTCCTGCATGTGTATGGATACATTTTCCTGGTCTTGCACGTGTATGGCCATATTTTCCTGGTCCTGCACGTGTATGGCCATATTTTCCTGGTCCTGCACATGTATGGCCATATTTTCCTGGTCCTGCACGTGTATGGCCATATTTTCCTGGTCCTGCACGTGTATGGCCATATTTTCCTTGTCCTGCACGTGTATGGCCATATTTTCCTGGTCCTGCACGTGTATTGCCATATTTTCCTGGTCCTGCAAGTGTATCGCCATATTTTCCTGGTCCTGCACGTGTATGGCCATATTTTCCTGGTCCTGCACGTGCATGGCTATATTTTCCTGGTCCTGCATGTGTATGGCCATATTTTCCTGGTCCTGCACGTGTATGGCCATATTTTCCTGGTCCTGCATGTGTATGGCCACATTTTCCTGGTCCTGCACGTGTATGGCCATATTTTCCTGTACCGGTATTTACAAGCATATACCAGCATACAGCATATTTTTATAATTCATTCCTATGGGCAGAATTACGCACCAACTGGGGCTCTCGGGCACCCCAAATTCAGGCCATACGCCTGCAAATACGTTGATGTGCAGGGGCCTTTAAAGGAAGAGTTTTGGCACAGTTAAAGTTCGGACTGGTTTCAAGAAGGAACCTTTGTCTGTGCACCACGGGCGTGCGATTTAGACATCAAACATAGAGGTAGGCCTGGTCAGGATTGCAGCCAAGTTTGAAGAAGGAAGATTGTCAGGGGACTTGTCACAACTTCCATTACCGAAATACCGCACAGGATCCATAAAATCCCTACCCTGTGTTCTGAAAGCCACAGCAGAGCCTCCTGCTAAAGGGAGGCTCACCTTGCTGGATGCCTGGACTGCTAGAATGTGACAGACTTGAATTGATTCGGCTATGTTTGAAAAACCCTCAAACTGGCATACAGCTGAGAACCTTTAATCCGTTCTGAATTAGTATCTGTATATTGACTTCAATGAAGGGGCTGCTATAAAATATCTAAATATGTTGTGTCCATGTTTCAGAAAGCCGTGTTTCTCAACAAGAGCGCCGCGAGTATGAGACCCAGTTTGCCTTGGGTGGATGAGAGGACTCTGTGATCCAGAATAGGGGGCTTTGTGGTGATGTATTAGAGACATTCTAATGCAGGGGTAGGCAACCCTAAAGAGGTGGAGATCTACCTGAACAACATGGAAGAAATCAAAGATCACCGGGCACAGTGTCGCCCCCTCACACCAGATTTAAACCTCAAAGCGCCGTACTACCGTGTCACAATCGCACGCATTGCACAGCAATCATGGGTTTAAATCAGGAGGTGAGAAGGCAACATATCGCCTTCTCACCACCTGTCAAACACACTCGGATCGCTTTTCAGAGGAGCAGCAGTACCTGCTGCACTTGTCAATAAATCCTTAGTTGCATTCAGCAACAGGTCCCCTTCACAGGTAAAGTTGGGGGGGGGGGGGGTGGTAAAACCCTGCGATTGAATTGCGGTTCACATGCCTGACGAAAGGGCCCTGCGCAGCTCCGAAACGTTGCACTATCCCCATATTGTGATCATGCAATAAACCACCCCTTTTGGACGCTATTTGTGTCGCTCCATGGTGTGCTGGCAAATATCTTTTTATTGTGAATTGCGGTTTTACCTCCCCAATCCCTACCCCTCTAGCTGCTGAGACAGCAGCCAAAGGTGTACACATGCCGCAGCAGGAATTAAGTCCCCTGTTGCTCTTGGTGGATGCAACTGCGACATGTGTACACCCCGGGCCACTGCAGCTAGGGGGTAAAGTTGGGGCAGGGGTGATAAAAATACATCTTAACTATGGAGTTTTACCACCCCCCAAACTGCAAATGTAAATGAACCCTTACTGTTTGGAGCCCCCTGTAAGGCTGCTTTCACACTGATGTGCTGGGGTTTACCTGCACCACACAGTGCAGCACAGTGCATCTGCAACTTTCCTGGGTTAGCTGCGCTTTGCCATAGACTTCTATTATATCCTGCAGGTGTGATGCACTTTCTGAAAGCGCACCAAAACTTCTGCATTCAGAAAGTGCAGCAAACCTGCAGGATATAAGAGAAGTCTATGGCTAAGCGCAGCAAACCTGCAGGTACACTGCACTGCACCCACGGTGTGGGTAAACCACAGTCCATCTTGTGAAAGCAGTCCTATACTATTATGCCCGGTGTATTGCTTCCTAATGACCTGAAGATCTCCTCTTTCCTGCTGCTGGAGACCGCTAGCTGGAATAAGAGATGGAGCGCAGTTGGTATCACTCAGCATGGGAGAGGAGCCGGCACTACAGAGGAGGCATCGGCTTATGCGGCTCTCGCTCCCTACTACAGCACCAAGTTTTCAAGTAGTCCCTCTGCATTGCACTCTGTTTGATGCTCTGGAATGGGGGGTCAGCCAGCTCAGACCGCGATCTACCAGTCACCTGGCCGCGATCTATTGGTAGATTGCGATGTACAGGTTGCAGATTTCCGCTCTAATGTGAGCAGGGCACTCTGTCATGGGGGGTACTCTGATGTGATGGGGGCTCTCATGTATAGAAGGAATTCTGATGTGATGGGGGCTCTGATGTCATAAGTGGGCTCTGACTCTGTGATGGGGGGACCTCTGGTGAACAGGGCGACTTTGATGTGATGAGGAGACTCAGGTGTGTAAAGGAGCCTTAAAATTGCACGCACCCATGAAATGGCAAAAAAATGCAGTACCTAAAATTTTCTATATATAACACTTTAAAAGCTTTTACAGGTTAATAATTTAGAGTTAACCATCACGGGTTGCTTGTCATTTTTTTTTAATGTTATTAGAATTTAACATTTAAAAAAAAAAACATTTTTTCAATTAACTTTATTACTGTCACCAGGGGGCTAACAAACATGGGCTGGTGATGGTTGTCTTTATGTAGACATCATGGATCTGCCCTACACTCCAGTTGATCAAGCGCAGGACTGTCTAAGCCCCCGTACATAAGGTCGGAAGTTCAGACGGAAAATGTCCGATCGGACCATGTTGTCGGAAAATCCGCCCGTGTGTGGGCTCCATCGGACTTTTTCCATCGGAAAAATTTGAGATCCTGCTCTCAAATTTTCTGACAACAAAATCAGACTTTTTCCGATCGTGTGTCGAGAACTCCGACGGACAAAGTGCCACGCATGCTCAGATCAAATTACGAGACCAAAGCTATTGGCTACTAGCCTCTACATAGTTCCGTCGTACGCAACGAACGTTACCACGTTCAGAATGATTGAATTTTCCGACAACTTTGTCTGACCGTGTGTATGCAACACCAGTGTCGGACAAAATCTGTCGGAAAAAATCTGATGGATTTTGTGGTCGGAATTTCCGACCGTGTGTACGGGGGCTAAGTCATTTATTCTCAACCAAGGTTCCATGGATCCCTAGGGTTCTTCCAAAGGTTGCTAGGGGGTTTCATGAGCTGTGGCTAAATGACCTCTCATTTGATGGTGCCTGAGTAGTTCCAGGGCCCACGCCACTTTTCAGAATCAATGACATGACATCAATGATGATACTATCTCTAAAGGCCCATACACACGATCGGACATTTTGACAACCAACATGCAAATTAGCTGTTTTGGACCAACATCCGACGATGTGTACGCTCCATCGGACCAACTTTTTCCAGGTTTCATCAGACTTTTGTTGGCTGTGCGAACGGACCAACTTTCTGCCAACAAAAGTCCGATGGACCAAAGTCCGACCGTGTGTACACAAAACCAACGGACTTTTGTACAAAGTACAAACACGCATGCTCAGAACCAATGCAAAAGATCAGACAACAATATAGAAGTTGACCAAAGGTGGCGCTGGAGTATTCGAACGTCCTCTTTTGAAGGGTCGTCAGTACGTTGAAACGTCACTACGTTCATGTTTGTTGCCTAAAAAGTCCGATCCTGTGTATGCAATACCAACGTGGGGCCAACGCCCTTTGGATAAAAATCCACGGGAAAGTTGGTCCAAGGTCCGATCGTGTGTATGAGGCATAAAGGTGGCATTCTGACCATCACGGTAAAGGGGGATTCTCCCCACTGACTCCCAATGAATTGGTTTTAGCAGGGATTCCCCAAGACCTGAAAATTATTTCAAGGGCTCCTCTAAGGTATAAAAAAAAAGTTGAGAGAGGCTGTTCCAAGCTCTTCTGCGAAGGGACCGCGAGAGGCTGATACCAAGTAAAATTTAGATACTTAAACTGCTTGCTTAAGAAATATACTTTTAGGGCATATTGATAATTAAAGGGAATGCCTTTTAAATCTGCATGAAGTTCAATTTTAAATATGCAAAATCATCATAAAAAAACAACTTAAATAAAATCGACTGCAAACCATTATGGTTTCCCTTTATTTCCCACATGTGCCCTAAATTTTTAGTAAATGCTCCAGAAACATCAACTTGACCTGAGCGATAGCAGCAGTAAACAATTAGGGCCCATAATATGGTCAATTCTCCAGAAAAATGGAAGCACATGTCAAAGACAAAGCAAAAGCTCCTCTAATGTCCCTCTAATGGGAAGGTTTTTAAATTATACATCAGGCGTTTTACTCTCTTGGTCGTTCAGTATGGATACACATGGATTCTCAGATTAGGAGACCTTTTGGCGAATGGAAAATGAAAGGTTATTTACGAAGCTGTAAAAATCTCAGCCATGTAACATTTAAGGCCCATACACACGATCTGACTTTTTGACAACCAACATGCAAATTAGCTGTTTTGGACCAACATCCGACCGTGTGTACGCTCCATCGGACCAACTTTTTCCAGGTTTCATCAGACTTTTGTTGGCTGTGCGAACGGACCAACTTTCTGCCAACAAAAGTCCGATGGACCAAAGTCCGACCGTGTGTACACAAAACCAACGGACTTTTGTCCAAAGTACAAACACGCATGCTCAGAACCAATGCAAAAGATCAGACAACAATATAGAAGTTGACCAAAGGTGGCGCTGGAGTATTCGAACGTCCTCTTTTGAAGTGTCGTCAGTACGTTGAAACGTCACTACGTTCATGTTTGTTGCCTAAAAAGTCGGACCGTGTGTATGCAAGACCAACTTGGGGCCAACGCCCTTTGGACAAAAATCCACAGGAAAGTTGGTCCATGGTCCAATCATGTGTATGAGGCTTTACCCTAATATTGTAGCCCAACTATAAGCTGAATTACAATCTTTTGGTATGATTTCACTTTTCTGAGAAAAGGTACCTTAGACATTATACCGCTACATAAAAAAATCTTTGGATACAATCTTTGGATTACTAATTGCTCCCGCTATCTAGGACTATGACCATTTGGACCACCACAGGTCTATGTATGTGCATGTCCTCCTATCATGCTACCACAGTATTATGGGACTTACTTTTTTTTTTTCTTTTTCCTACTATACTTTACAAGTCACCTCTCCATCTTTACAAGTTGTAGAACTTACTTGCATCATCAGGTCTACTTGTGGGGTGCAGAGGATGCAGGGCATCTGTTCTCTTACCTTTGTCTCCTCTTGTCTTCTGCAGACAACCTTCCACTTCCAAATTCCACTTCTCCAATCCCTCAAATTGTGGACTTCACTGGCATCATCAGGTCTACTTAACTTTACTCTGTCTGAGTGGTCAACCTACCATTTGGATAACATGGCTGTCCTATCTTCAATGCAATGCTCACTGCAGTCCCCTGCACACAACCTCTTTTATAGTAGACCAGGAAGAATTCCACTTCTCCATTTCTTCATGTTGAAGAACTCACTGGCATCATAAGGTCTACTTGTGAGGGGGAGACCCAATACATCTTTTACTTACTTCCATATGGGTATTCACCCTACCAGTTGTGTAACTGGCTGGTCCATCTTCAATGCAATACTTCAGTCGCCTGCACAAAACCTCTTTTATTGTGGTCCATAAACAATTCCACTACTCTCCACTGATGGGCACTGATAGGCAGCATGGATGGGCACTGATAGGTGGCACAGATGGACATGGATGGGCACTGATAGGTGGCACTGATGTACACTAATGGATGGTACTGATGGGCATCACTGATTGGTAGGCATCCATTGTGGGCACTGATTGGCATCCATTGTGGGCACTGATTGTTATCCCTGGTGGCCATGGGTGGCATACCTGGTGGTGATTAGTGGTGGGCATCCCTGGTGGTCCTGGTGGTCCAGAGTGGGCACCCTCGGGGAGGCTGCACTGATAATTAATCAGCACAGACCCATCCCCGTCAGAGGAGAAGCCGATCGGCTCTCCTCTACTCGCGTCTGACAGACGCGAGTGAGGAAAAGCCGATCAACGGCTCTTCCTGTTTACACTGTGATCAGCCGTGATTGGACACGGCTGATCACGTGGTAAAGAGTCTCCGTCAAAGACTCTTTACCTAGATCGGTGTTGTGGTGTGTCAGACTGACACACCGCGACAACGATTGCCATGATGCGCGCCTCCAGGGGCGCGCAGGGGCTTGTTATCCTGAAAGACATCATATGACGTCTGGTCAGGATAACACAACCACTTTGCAGACGTCATATTGCTATATGGCGAGCAAGTGGTTAAAAAACTTTGGTGCAATCTACATCGGTGTAATGTAAAGTAGCGATGGTCATCTCCATCTAACTTCAATATTATCCCACAGGATCACACACTTGAGAAACCTCCTGAAACCTGTAAGGGGGGGGGGGGGGGGGGGGACAAGGTTTCGACTGCCTAGGTGTCAGCAAGCTAGTTCAGCTAATGCTAATTCTCATACAGCTAATGCTGATTCTTGTGTAGCTGATGCTCATTCCCGTGCAGCTAATGCTCGTGCACATATTCCAGTACACAGACAAGCTCATTATTAGATTCACTCCCAAATTAATAAAGGCCGATCATTGTATACACCCCTGTTAGTGATAAATGGTTTGTCTCAACCCCTAACTGCCATTTTTTTCTGTACAACTTGGTCTGTTGAAGGAAGTTGAAAATAACAGACTTCCTGGCTGGATCATCGGGTGAAGATAAAAGGAAAAAGACACAAAGAAAACAAAACAAACAGCCACCATATTTAAAGTGGTGTTCTGGGAAAAAAAATTAAAATAAAAGCCAGCAGCTACACATACTGCAGCTGCTGGCTTTTAATAAATGGACACTTACCTGTCCTGCAGTCCCTCGATGTTGCCACCGCCACCGCTGCCGCCGCCATTGCGGGTAAGGGAACCCGGCAGTGTAGCCTTTCGGCTTCACGCCGGGAACCCTACTGCGCATGCGCGAGGCCCCGCTCCTCTCTCCTATCAGCCCGGGGGAGGAGGAGAAGAAGCCCCGCGGTGACGTCACGGCCGCATCACGGCCATGGCTGGACTCCCGGAAGTGGGAAAGGCTCCGCTTTAAGGTTTAAATAGTCAACGCTACTCAATAGTGACAAACAAGCTGCAAGCTCTAGGTAGAATACACCCCTGAAAAATATCAAATAAAAAAATGGAGCTGCGCTAACAGTACTAAATAAGTGAAATAATAAAAACACTTAAAAAGCATATAAATCCATGATGTAGAACATAGTCCAATAAACAGTATAAAATAACTTGATCGTTGCATTAAGTAAAGAAAACTCAAATGACACCACAACGGACATGTGCACCTCCACCACACAGAGTGCGAGCTTACCAGAAGGCAAGCAATATAATCTTGCGGCTATTAACCTAGCCAGGGCCTTTATCCTGGAGGTATGAAAATGTCAGCTCACAAGAGGGCTTGAATGTTGCAAACAGGATACAGGGGGTCCCCGACTTACGAACGCCCGACCTACGAACATCCCCTACTCACAAACGGGGCGCTGCGCCATTTTCCGCCGTCCTCCGGCCGTTCTGCGCATGCGCGGCCATACGGAGCCTCGGAAAATGCCGGCAAACTTCGGAAATGTCCGTAATTTGCCGCGCATGTGCAGAACGGAATTAGACGGAACATCGGAAATGTCCGTAATTGTCCGTAATTGTCGGTCTGCGCATGCGCCGCCGACTTACGAACAATTCCGACTTAAGAACAGGCGGGCAGTCCCTAACGAGTTCGTAACTCGGGGACCCCCTGTATAAGCCAGAATCCGGTACCTCGATCTCTCCAATGTTCATAAGCATGCATCAGATCCGCATACCCAAAAATAAAAAAAGTCTCTCCATAGTGTAAATCAGGTAAAGCACTGATATTTTAATAAAGAATTGCACTTACATAGAAAGCTCACGAACACCCATCCTCTCAGGACTGCTACGCGATGCCGTCAGCATGTCACTTCTCCCGACGTACGTTTCGTCACAATCTGACGTCGTCCAGGGGCACATATATAAGGTTTAGTATGCTGCAATATATTTCATGTTTGCTTTGAGGTTTAGATACGCTTTAGGTTCATAGTGGCAGTTGATGAGAGAGATCACATGACCCTCTTTACCAGATACCTTGCTAGTGCATGTCTTACGATTTGGTATGGAGCAATTGGCGGTGTGTTTGTGTATCTGAGAAGAGGGAGGTATATGCGCAGACAGCTGCAATTTAGCAGCAATTTAACAAGTTTGTTCCATCCTGTAAAACATGACTAAATTTGCAGAGAGAGGCTTAACACTCAAAACAGGCAGTAGTCATAAATATAAGGAGAGGATGGATATAGTAACTGGAAAGTATTTATATGCCTGCGTATTAATAAATTGCATTCTTCACATGACTTGTAACCATACCAGATACCACAGCACAGGAGGGGATGGGGAGTAATTACCAATCCAAATCTGTGATTCTACTTATCCATGCTGAAGGCTGATTTACAGTAATAGAGGCCAGGATGGGGGGGGGGGAGGGGGGGGGGGGGAGACAGCTGCACAAAAAGAACACTTTAAAAAAGGTCCCATAACAGAGAACAGCTGTATCATGGAGCAAAACACGTGGTGTGAATGTAGCTACTATATAGAGACGGCGTGAAATTTATCGTATCATGTCCAGACTGTGCTGTTGGCATAAGACGAATATGGTCTACAAATTGGGCTGGTTTTTATACAGTCCGTGACATTCATACTTTGTCAATGACAAAGAGACTTCTAGACTGCGAGCGGCACTGATGTGAAATGAGTCTGGTTGTTTCTGGAAGGTTTACCCCCCCCCTACCCCCCCCCCCCCTTCCTGACCCGGCCATTTTTTGCGATACGGCACTGCGTTGCTTTGACAATTGCGCGTTTGTGCGACCCTGTACCCAAATAAAATGTATGTATCCCCCCCCCCCCCCCACAAATAGAGTTTTCTTTTGGTGGTATTTGATCCCCTCTTTGTTTCTAGTGCAAAAAATAAAAAAAACGCAGAACGACCGTAAATTTTGAAAAAAAAAAAAACAATATTTTTTACTTTCTGCTATAAAACATATTCAATAAAAAAATGTAAAAATCAAATCATCAATTTAAGCCAATATGTATTCTGCTACATATTTTTGGTAAAAAAATCCCAATAAGCGTATATTGATTGGTTTACAACGTCTAAAAACTATGATATATATATATATATATATATATATATATATATATATATTTATATTTTTTTACTAGTAATGGCGGGGATCAGCGACTTATAGCAGGACTGCGATATTGCGGCGGACAAATCGGACACCTAACTGACACTTTTTGGGGACCAGTGTCACTAATACAGTGATCAGTGCTCACAAATATGCTACTAATGTACTAATGACACTGGCGGGAAAAAGGTTAACATCAGGGGCGATCAAAGGGTTAAATGTGTGCCTGACCAGTGCTTGGTTACTGTGGGGGAGGTGCTTTTACTACTGGAAGACATAAATCTGTGTTTCCGCTTCACAGGAACACAGGATCCATGTCTTCGGCAATCACAGAATGACAGTCTGCCTCAGTGGCGGCTTGTGCTCAAAATTTTTGGGGGGGGCGCAAACAAACTGAAAAATTCTGAAAAAAACCCATCAATTGCAGCCTCACTGTACTATCAATCGCAGCCACTGTGCCATCAATTGCCACCACTGTGCCATCAAACGCAGCCACTGTGCCCATCAATTGCCACCACTATGTCCATCAAACGCAGCCACTGTGCCCATCAATTGCCGCTACTATGTCCATCAAACACAGCCACTGTGCCATCAAATGCAGCCACTGTACCTATCAATTGCTGCCACTGTGCCATCAAACGCAGCCACTGTGCCATCAAATGCAGCCACTGTACCTATCAATTGCTGCCACTGTGCCATCAAACGCAGCCACTGTGCCCATCAATTGCTGCCACTGTGCCATCAAACGCAGCCACTGTGCCATAAAATGCAGCCACATAAAATGCAGCCACTGTGCCCATCAATTGCCGCCACTGTGCCATCAAACGCAGCCACTGTGCCCATCAATTGCCGCCACTGTGCCCATCAATTGCCACCACTATGCCCATCAAACGCAGCCACTCTGCCCACCAAATGCCACCACTGTGCCATCAAACACAGCCACTGTGCCCATCAATTACCGCCACTGTGCCCATCAATTGCCGCCACTGCGCCCATCTATTGCTCCCACTGTGCCCCATCAAACGCAGCCACTATGCCATATCAAATGCTGCCAGTGTGCCCCCAACCGGCCCACCTTCTGCACTTACCTGTTTCGGTGGAACAGCTCCTCGATGTCTTCTCCTGTCCTCTCTTCCCTTCCTCTGCTATGATTGGACACCTGGCTTCGGCTTTGCTTCAAAAATTCTACCCCATGTAGCTTTAGTGGTGACTCAAAGCGTCTTCAAAGCCTCCATGGAAGTCTATGGCAAAGCTCACTTGAAGCCCCACCAAAGCCTCATCGAAGCCTCACTGAAGCCTTAATAGAAGCCCCACGAAGCCGCATCAAAGCTCCACCAAAGCCCCATCAAAGCCCCATCGAAGCCCCATCAAAGCTCCACCAAAGCCCCATCAAAGCCCCATCGAATCTCCACCAAAGCCTCATCGAAGCCTCAATGAAGCCCTACGAAGCCTCACTAAAGCCCCATCGAAGCTCCATCAAAGCCCCATTGAAGCTCCACCAAAGCCCCATCAAAGCCCCATCGAAGCTCCAACAAAGCCTCATCGAAGCACCAAGCAAAAGCAAGGTGTAAACAGGACTTTAAGCTAACCATTTTATTTAGTGACAGGGGCTTTGACTGGTGTTCAAAGAGCTTTAACAAAGCATGTCCGAAGCCTTGTTTTGAAGAAAGTGTAAACTAGCCCTAATATAGAAGAGTAAGTAGTGAGTGGGCGTTGTCACTCTACGACTGGAAGTATGTTAGTAGTAGGATCACCAGGTAAAAATAGAAGAACAGTCTGAGAAAATAAAACTAATGCAGACACTGTATCTAAGGACAGTTTTTAGGTTTAAACAACTCACCAATTCATAATCAGTAAGTAAACAGTGAACTCCAGTCTATCTCCCAGGATCCAGTTGTTTCCCTATAAGTCCCCTTTCACATGGGGCGGATCCGTCTGAGCGGAATCCATCTGCTCACCAGGTGATCTCTCCTCTATGGGGCGGTCGGATGGAAACCGACTGCATGTCCGTTTCCATCCGATTGTCATCATCCGATCCGATCCGCTGGACGGATGGTGAATGTATCGTCATACGTCTGTTTTCAGCGGATTTTGTCGGATCGGATGCTCTGCGTGTATCTGCAGACACTTGTCCGCTGACATCCGCCACCCCATAGAGGACAATGGGTGAGCCGATCGGGTCCGCCTGAAAAACAGACAGACGAACCCGATTGGTCTGCTGGTATGAAAGGGGTCTTAGGTGCCACCATTTGTGTGAATCGCAGCCTGCACATAAAAGACTACTTTGCCCTTCCTTGGACGGTCATTGATCTCTTTAGAGCAGGTTAACAGCCATGGGGAGTGGTGGGAGATGAGGGCTCAGCTGTTCACTTCTGACAAAAAAAGACAACATTTGCATATGAGTAACAGTGCTAATAGTCCGTACGTTTAGAGGAAGAACAAAGTATGTTTTAATCAGCTGAAAGAAAAGAATATAAAAAGGCACCACTTTGTGAACACACTTTGGAAATAGAAAGGGTTCCTTTAATTTTATATATATATATATATATATATATATATATATATATATATACTCACTGGCCACTTTATTAGGTGCACCTTGCTAGTACTGAGTTGGACCCCCTTTTGCCTTCAGAACTGCCTTCATTCTCCATGGAATAGATTCAACAAGGTGTAGGAAACATTCCACAGAGATCTTGGTCCATAGTGACATCATAGTGACTGGTGACATCATAGTGACATCATAGTGACATCATATTGACATGATGGCATCACGCAGTTGCTTCAGATTTATCGGCTGCACATCCATGAGGCGAATCTCCCTTTTCCCCCACATCCCAAGGATGCTCTATTGGATGAGATCTGGTGAGTGTGGAGGACATTGGAGTACAGTGACCTCATTGTCATGATCAAGAAACCAGTGGTGAGATGATCGGAGCTTTGTGACATGGTGCATTATCCTGCTGGAAGGAGCCATCAGAAGATGGGGACACTGTAGCCATAAAGGGATGGACATGGTCAGCAACAATACTCAGGTAGGGCGCGTCGTTTAACCACTTCCTGCCCGGTCAATATCAAATTGACGTCCGGGAAGTGGTTCTGTTATCCTGACTGGGTATCAGGAATGTACTTACCGAGACCGAAATGCTGAGAGCGGTTCACCCTTGCGACCCGGCGCAATCTGCCCCCTGGAGGTGAAACAGGGAACAAACGGCACCAGGAGGCACAGGTCACCTCCGGCAGGTGGGACCAGTGGAATGCCTGGGAGAGATGTGGACCTGGCCTGGGCAGACCGGCAGATGGCAGAGAGGAGAGGCAGGAGCCCAAACACCTGGCTGATGAACTGACACAGGTCACTGAGCAGTCAGTAGTGATGTAAGTCCGGACAGCAGGCCGGGGGTCACACACAAGTATAATGCCAGTCCGTGGAAGCAAGCAGGGAGTGAGACACAGGATCAGGCGGCAAGTCCGTTGAGCAAGCAGGGGGTCAAACACAGGATCAGGCAGCAAAGTCCGTTGAGCAAGCAGGGGGTCAAACACAGGATCAGGCAGCAAAGTCCGTTGAGCAAGCAGGGGGTCAAACACAGGATCAGGCAGCAAAGTCCGTTGAGCAAGCAGGGGGTCAAACACAGGATCAGGCAGCAAAGTCCGTTAAACAAGCCAAGGGGGTCAGGATACAGGATCAGATCTGGTAAACACAGGAGACACACAGGCACTGAGCTGGAAAGACAGACCAGCAAAGTGCCTGTGCGTCAGGCAGCTTTTATAGGCGCCCAGTGGACGCTAATTGTGCGCCAAGGCGCACAAACGGGCGCCAGTGCGCATGCGCGAGCGCCGGACCGCCGAGCCGCGAGTGCGCATGCGCCGGAGAGCGGGGCCGCCGCGCATGCGCACCGGAGAGCGGGCCGCTCGTCCTGCGCTGGGTCCCTGACAGTGCCCCCCCCCGAGGGGTGGCCTCTGGACACCCAAACTGGCCATCAATTCAGGATGTGCCTGATGAAATGCCTGGATCAAACGTGGGGCGTGCAAGTTCCTTGAGGGTTCCCATGAGTTGTCCTCGGGAGGATAACCCTTCCACTTGATCAGATATTGGAGCTGCCTGCCCTTTTTTCTGCAACTCAGGATCTCCTCTACCTCAAACTCCTTCTCGCCTTCGACTAAAACAGGAGGAGGAGGTGGTTCTTCTCTACCAGGAAAAGGGCTGGGAGTGGTGGGTTTCAAAAGGGAGGCATGAAAAACAGGATGGATCCTGTAACTTGGAGGTAAATCAAGTTCAAAAGCCACAGGGTTCACTATCCTTTTGACCCTGAATGGGCCAATAAACCTTGGCCCCAATTTCCGGGAGGGGACAGGTAGCTTCAGGTTGGAGGAGGACAGCCAGACCTCTTCGTTAACCCCAAAAGCCGGGTTCTCCTTCCTCCCCTTGTTGAAGTGCTTACTGTACCCTTCTTGAGCTTCCTGCATGCATTTTTGCAATTTTTTAAAATTGATCTGTAAAGACTCTACACGGTCTTGAGCTGCAGGAACCGAGTTTTCCGGGGGAGATTCTGGGAGAAAAGAAGGATGGAAACCAGAGTTGGCCCAAAAGGGTGTTTGCTTGGTGGCGGAATGAATGGAGTTATTATACGCGAATTCAGCGTAGGGTAAGAGGGAGGACCAGTCATTTTGGGAATCAGAGCAGAAGCAACGGAGGTACTGTTCAAGTGTCTGGTTGGTCCTTTCCGTTTGACCGTTGCTCTGGGGATGGTAGGCAGAAGACAAGCAGATCTTTATTTCAAGGGATTTGCATAATTCCTTCCAAAACTTAGAAGTAAACTGGGTACCCCTGTCGGACGTGATGCTCCTGGGCACCCCATGAAGTCTTACGATCTCTTTGAAGAATACGTCAGCCGTGGTGGAGGCAGACGGGGTACCTACCAGAGGGATAAAATGAGCCATTTTAGAGAGCCGGTCCACAATGACCAGAATGGTGGTGTATCCCCTGGAAGGGGGTAACTCCACGATAAAGTCCATGGAGACTTCTGCCCATGGGCGATCCGGAATGGGAAGTGGTCTCAGTAGCCCCCAGGATTTGGTCTTGGGTCCCTTGCTGCGCTGGCAAAGGACGCAAGAAGCGACATAATCTTTACAGTCCTGCCTCCAGCCTGGCCACCAAAAGGAACGAGCAATAAGCTCTGAGGTCTTCCTGGAACCAAAGTGGCCTGCCAATTTGTGGTCATGGAAGGTTTCAAGCACAAGGCGTCTTACCCCAGGGGGCACGAAGATCTTCTCCCCAGACCACAGGAGGTCATCGTGTTTGGCCAGTGAGAGGTTGGTAGGGACCTGGTCGTGTTTGGTCGCAGCTTTGATTGTGGACATGAGGTCTATTTGAGTCAGTAGGCCGAAGTTTTGTGGAGTCAGGATGGTACTGGGTTTGGTTTCTTGGGGAGATTCTAGGAACATGCGGGAGAGCGCATCGGCCTTTCCGTTCTTGGAACCTGGTCTGTAGGCAATGAGGAAATTAAATCTTGAAAAGAAGAGGGCCCACCTAGCCTGCCTGGGTCTCAGCCGTTTGGCTGTCCTGAGATATTCAAGATTCTTATGGTCGGTCCAAACCATAACAGGGTGAGATGCCCCCTCCAAGAGGTACCGCCACTCCTCGAGGGCAAATTTAATGGCCAGCAGTTCCCTATCCCCCACATCATAATTTCTCTCTGGCGGGCTCAGCTTTCGGGAGGCAAAGGCCACTGGGTGAAGGAGGGCCTTGGCACCCTGGCGCTGGGAGAGAATGGCTCCGAGGGCCGTTTCAGAGGCATCCACCTCCAACACAAAGGGCAATGCGGGATCTGGGTGCCGTAAGATCGGGGCGGAAGAAAATAAGGACTTCAACTGGACAAAGGCCGCCTGGGCCTCAGGAGACCAACTGAACCGACTGTGTTGGTGGGTGAGTAGGGTGATCGGTGCCACAATGGAGGAGAAGCCCACGATAAACCTCCTATAGAAGTTGGCAAACCCAATAAATCTCTGAACTCCCTTTTTATCTTTGGGAGCCGGCCAATCTTGAATGGCCTGTACCTTCTGTGGATCCATGGCAACCCCACTGGTAGAGATAACAAACCCCAGGAACTGTACCGTGGACTTCTCGAACTCACATTTTTCTGCTTTCAGGTAAAGTTTATGCTGCCTGAGGATGGTGAGGACTATTTTAACGTGCGTACGGTGGAGATCGAGAGAGGCCGAGAAGATGAGTATATCATCCAGGTAGACTACTAGGAAGTCATCCAAGTATCTCCGGAAAATGTCATTCACTAAGTGTTGGAATGTTGCCGGGGCATTACAGAGCCCGAATGGCATTACGAGATACTCGTAGTGCCCGAACCTTGATCTAAAAGCGGTCTTCCACTCATCGCCCGCCCTGATCCGTATGAGGTTATAGGCCCCTCGGAGGTCAAGTTTAGAGAAGACCTGAGCGGACCGAAACCGTTGGAACAGTTCGGGGATGAGGGGAAGAGGGTACCTGTTCTTAATGGTAATTTTGTTAATCTCTCTATAATCGATACAGGGCCTCAGGGAACCGTCCTTTTTCTCGACAAAGAAAATGCCGGCCCCAGCAGGTGACGAGGAAGGGCGGATGAACCCTTTGGCCAGGTTGTCATCGATGTAGGCCTTGAGAGTGGCTAACTCAGTCTCGGACAGAGGGAAAATACGGCCAAAAGGAACCGCGGCACCGGGTAAGAGGTCTATGGGACAGTCGTAGGGTCGGTGAGGTGGTAGGCGGTCGGCCTGTTGTTTATCGAAAACGTCCCTAAATTCTAGGTAGGTAGGCGGGACATGCTTCAGGTTGTCGGGTGCTGGTGCTAGAGCTGAACAGGACGCCAGGGTTGCGGGGGAGCAGTTTTGGGAACAGTATTGGGAAGGGAAGGAGACCTCCTTCGTCCGCCAGTTAATCAGGGGTTCATGTGCCTGCAACCAAGGGAGCCCCAGAATAATGGGAAACATGGGAGATGGAATAATATCCAAGCGGAGGAGCTCCTTGTGGCCGGAATCGGTAGTAACAGGAATAGGGTTGGTTTCCAAAGTGATCAAGCCGGAGCGCGGAAGGGATCCATCGGCTAGATGAACCTGGAGGCACTGCTTCTTGGGGACCAGGGGAAGCTGGAGCCGAGTAGCGAGAGAGGAATCCAAGAAGCAGCTGCAAGCCCCGGAATCAATTATGGCCGGGAGGCGGACCTCCTTTCCCGTTAACTGCAAAGAGATAAAGAGGGTAATATAAGTGTGAGATAGACCGGAGACCTGGTAGTTTAAATTAAACCTGGGAAGGGACTTACTGGGCCTAATGGGGCAGGTGCGAAGATAGTGCCCGGGACCCCCGCAATAGAGGCACAGGTTGGCCTGACGTCTGTGTAAGCGCTCCTCTGGGGTCAGAGGGGCGCGAACCAGGCCCAGCTGCATGGGCTCAATTCCAGAAGAGGGCACAGGTGGCGGATGATAAGAAGACTGGGCAGGACTCGGCTTGGGTATCATCCAACTGGGACGAGGCGTCTGGAAACGTTCAGCGCGGCGTTCACGCAGGCGTCTGTCAATCTTGGTGACTGCTTGTATGAGGTCCTCCAGAGATTCCGGGACATCAATCCGGGCAAGTTCATCTTTAAGGGTGTCAGAAAGTCCTTGGCGGAACTGATACTTGAGGGCCGGCCCATTCCAGCCGGTGTCGGCTGACCATTTTCTGAATTCAGCAGTGTAGTCTTCAACCGGTCTCCGGCCTTGGGAGAGATGGTGCAGGGTGGTTTCAGCGGTGGCCCCCTTCTGGGGATCGTCGTAGAGCTGACCCATACTCTCAAAAAAAGTGTCAACTGAGTTCAATACGGGGTCTCTCTGTTCCATCAGGCTATGGGCCCAAGCCTGGGGTTCCTCGGCCAGGAGGGAGATGATGAACCCCACTTTCACCACTTCAGAGGAGAAGGTCCTGGGCTGTAGGGCTAGGTACAGGGTGCAGGCATTTTTGAACGCCCTAAATCTCTTTCGATCACCCGTGAAGCGTTCGGGTGTAGGCACCCTAGGTTCAGGGGAAGCCACAACCACTGTGGGGTTGCTGGAGGCTGCTGATGGAGGAACCCCGCTGATGGTGGCTGAGTGGCCGGATGCAGGGGCAGATGGCCCAGTTAATTGCTGTAGGCGACTGTCAACTTGAGCGTAGCCCATCTGCAGTTTTTGGACAGCCTCAGTAAGTGCTGCCATCTGCTGACACAGGATCTCAAGGGGTGAACACGCTCTGTCGGTCTCAGACATGGCTGGTCTGTACTATCAGGAATGTACTTACCGAGACCGAAATGCTGAGAGCGGTTCACCCTTGCGACCCGGCGCAATCTGCCCCCTGGAGGTGAAACAGGGAACAAACGGCACCAGGAGGCACAGGTCACCTCCGGCAGGTGGGACCAGTGGAATGCCTGGGAGAGATGTGGACCTGGCCTGGGCAGACCGGCAGATGGCAGAGAGGAGAGGCAGGAGCCCAAACACCTGGCTGATGAACTGACACAGGTCACTGAGCAGTCAGTAGTGATGTAAGTCCGGACAGCAGGCCGGGGGTCACACACAAGTATAATGCCAGTCCGTGGAAGCAAGCAGGGAGTGAGACACAGGATCAGGCGGCAAGTCCGTTGAGCAAGCAGGGGGTCAAACACAGGATCAGGCAGCAAAGTCCGTTGAGCAAGCAGGGGGTCAAACACAGGATCAGGCAGCAAAGTCCGTTGAGCAAGCAGGGGGTCAAACACAGGATCAGGCAGCAAAGTCCGTTGAGCAAGCAGGGGGTCAAACACAGGATCAGGCAGCAAAGTCCGTTAAACAAGCCAAGGGGGTCAGGATACAGGATCAGATCTGGTAAACACAGGAGACACACAGGCACTGAGCTGGAAAGACAGACCAGCAAAGTGCCTGTGCGTCAGGCAGCTTTTATAGGCGCCCAGTGGACGCTAATTGTGCGCCAAGGCGCACAAACGGGCGCCAGTGCGCATGCGCGAGCGCCGGACCGCCGAGCCGCGAGTGCGCATGCGCCGGAGAGCGGGGCCGCCGCGCATGCGCACCGGAGAGCGGGCCGCTCGTCCTGCGCTGGGTCCCTGACACTGGGCGTCATATGACGTCCTTCAGGATAACATGCTGGCGCATGCCCTTGGGGGCACGCATTGCGGCGATCGCGAGTGCGGGGTGTCAGTCTGACACCCTGCATCTCCGATCGTGATAAGAAGCCTCTGTCGGAGGCTTCTTACCACGTGATCAGCTGTGACCAATCACAGCTGATCATCGCGTGAACCAGGAAATGCCATTAAACGGCATTCCTCAGTTCACGCTGACAGGGAGAGCCGATCAGCGGCTCTCCCTGTCAGAGGGGGGGGGGGGGGGGTCTGTGCTGATAATCAGCACATTGATTATCAGCACAGACCCCTCAAATGTACAAATCACCACCCAATCAGTGCCCCAACAATAAAGTTAGCCAGTGCCCACCACAGTGCCAATCACTGCCCAACTCAGTGCCAATCACTTCCCAGCAGTAACACCTGTCACTACATATCAGTACCTCATCATCAGTGCTGCCCATCAGTGCCACCTGTCAGTGTCACCTGTATTTGTCAATCAGTACCGCCTATCAGTGCCAATTAGTGCCTCCTGTCAGTGCCCATCACAGCCGCCTGTCAGTGCCCATCACAGCTGCCTGTCAGTGCCCATCAGAGCCGCTTGTCAGTGCCCATCAGTGCCGCCTATTAGTGCCCATCAGTGCCATCTATCAGTGCCCATCAGTGCTGCATATTAGTGCCGCCTATTGGTGCCCATCAGGGCTGCATATCAGTGCAGCCGATCAGTGCCCATCAATTCTACATATCAGTGCTTCCTCATCAGTGCCCATCAGTGCCGCCTCATCAGTGCCCATCAGTGCCGCCTCATCAGTGCCTGTCAGTGAAGGGGAAAACAACATTTTATGAAAGAAACTAAAAAAATATTTATTTTTTTCAAAAATATTGGTCTTTTTTAGTTTGTTTAGCAAAAAATAAAAATCGCAGAGGTGATCGAATACCACCAAAAGAAAGCTCTATTTGTGGGAAGAAAATGATAAAAATGTAGTTTGGGTACAGTGTAGCATGACCGCGTAATTGTCATTCAAACTGCGACAGCGCTGAAAACTGAAAATTGTCCTGGGCAGGAAGGGGCGTAAGTGCCTGGTATTGAAGTGGTTAAACGATGCTCAGTTGGTACTAAGGGGCCCAAAATGTGCCAAGAAAATATCCCCCACACCATTACACCACCACCACCAGTCTGAACTATTGATACAAAGCAGGATGGATCCATGCTTTCATGTTGTTTACACCAAATTCTGACCCGACCATCTGAATGTTGCAGCTGAAATCAAGACTCATCAGACCAGGCAACGTTTTTCTAATCTTCGGTTGTCCAATTTTGGTGAACCTGTGCAGACTGTAGCCTCAGTTTCCTGTTCTTAGCTGACAGGGGCGGCACATGGTGTGGTCTTCTGCAGCTGTAGCCCATCTGCTTCTAGGTGGGATGTGTTGTGCATTTAGAGATGGTATTCTGGATACCTTGGTTGTAACGAGTGGTCATTTGTGTTACTGTTGCCTTTCTATCGTCTTGAACCAGTCTGCCCCTTCTCCTCTGACCTCTGACATCAACAAGGCATTTTCCTCCACACAACTGCTGCCCACTGGATATTTTCTCTTTTTCGGTCCATTCTCTGTAAACCCGAGAGATGGTTGTGTGTGAAAATCCCAGTAGATCAACAGTTTCTGAAATACTCAGACCAGCTCGTCTGGCACCAACAACCATTCCACGTTCAAAGTCACCTAAATCCCCTTTCTTCTTCATTCTGATGCTCGGTTGGAACTTCAGCAAGTCGTCTTCATCACTTCTAGGTGCCTAAATGCATTGAGTTGCTGCAATTTGATTGGCCGATAAGCAATTTGTGTTACCAAGCAGATGAACAGGTGTACCTAATAAAGTGGCCAGTGAGTATATACATTGTGTGTGTAAATATATATATATATATATATATATATATATATATATATATATATATATATATATATATATATATGATGACGTAGCCTCACTGTCTAACCACTAAATACTTTTTTTCTGTCTCCTGTTTTTTCTCGGTCTTTCTCCCGTATAGTTCAGCACATAGACATGCCCATACAAATACTAGGAGTATACTTGTCTAAGCACTCGACAGACACTCTCAACACCAGTATTGTATGCAGGTAACACTAGTTATTGGCTGATGGACTTGTCCTCAAGAGCTGTTAACTGTAGGTCTGCTGATTTCGGACTGTTTTTGCCCATTCCTGCTTTCAGCATCTAAAGCAGCCTTTCTCAACCTTTTTACCCCCGAGAAACCCTTAAAGGGGTTGTAAAGGTTCGTTTTTTATTTTCTAAATAGGTTCCTTTAAGCTAGTGCATTGTTGGTTCACTTACCTTTTCCTTCGATTTCCCTTCTAAATGTTTGTTTTCTTTATCTGAATTTCTCACTTCCTGTTCCTCCTCAGTAAGCTGTTCTGGCTGACTAAACACCGCTCGGATGATGGTGTGAAGTTTACTGAGGAGAAACAGGAAGTGAGAAATTCAGACAAAGAAAAAAAACATTTAGAAGGGAAATCGAAGGAAAAGGTAAGTGAACCAACAATGCACTAGCTTAAAGGAACCTGTTTAGAAAATAAAAAATGAACCTTTACAACCCCTGTAAATAATTTTCAAGTCTAAAGCCCCATACACACGGTCGGAAAATCCGACCACCAAATCCATCGGATTTGGTCCGACGGATTTAGTCCGACACTGGTGTTGCATACACACGGTCGGACAAAGTTGTCGGAAAATCCGATCATTCTGAACGTGGTGACGTTTGTTGCCTACGACGGGACTACGTAGAGGCTAGTAGCCAATAGCTTTGGTCTTGTAATGTGATCTGAGCATGCGTGGCACTTTGTCCGTCGGAATTCGCTACACACGATCGGAATTGGTGTGATCGGACTTTGTTGTTGGAAAATCTATCCAGCAGGAGATAGAACTTTGTCCGTCGGACAATCCGATGGAAACTGTCCGATGGTGCCTACACACGGTCGGAATTTCCAACAACATTGTCCGATAGGACAGAATCCATCGGAAAATCCGACCGTGTGTATGGGGCTTAAGGGAACCACTGCTAAATGAATTCATTGAGGGATAAAAGAACGAATGCCCTCCCTTACAGCAGTGGTCAAAATGCCACCCTTACAAACACAGCTAAAAAGATTATTGGTGTCACGCCGCTCTTCCAAGAATCTTTGGACCTGGAATTATGCAGAAACCATCAGATGGGAGGTCAATCAACTACAGCTCAATGAACCCCTAGCAACCTATGGAGGAATCGTTGGGTTCCTATGAAATCCTGGTGGAGAATGGCTGATCTAAAGTGTCTAGAAGTACATTTTTAGGCTGGTAAAGACATCAAATTTGCTCACTGATTTTGCAGTTTGATGACATTTTAATCGAAGCAGCTGAATAGTTCCACTGGGTTTGCACACCAAATTTGGGGTTCCTAGCACCAAGTGGCCCCGAGATAGGGGGCCCAAAAGTCGGTCAACTGTGTCCATCTGCAGCAATGTCATTTCGGGACCCTTTGGGTCCAGAGACTCCAAATTTTGTCTGCAGCTAGGGGGTATTTAGGAACCCTTAACTACCAAGTTTGAAGTTCGGGGGACCTATGGCTGCAAATGGGCACAGTGAGGCTGCAAATGGGCACAGTGAGGCTGCAAATGGGCACAGTGAGGCTGCAAATGGGCATTGTTGACCCTCTTTTCCACTTACAGTAGCTGCGCATTTCTCACCCTAGGCTTATACTTGAGTCAATACGTTTTCCCATTTTTTTGTGGTAAAATTAGGTGCCTCGGCTTATATTCGGGTCGGCTTATACTCGAGTATATACGGTACATCATAGCTGCCTGTCATTTTCCCGATGTCATCCATCCAACATGTTCTTCTTCTACCCTTCCACTTTTTTTACCTGGCTTCTCTAAACTTATGCCGCGTACACGCGGTCGGAATTTCCGATGGAAACAGTCTGATGGGATCTCTTCATCGGATTTTCCGACCGTGTGTATGCCCATCTGTCTTGTTCTGTCAGAATATCCGACGTGCTTTGGATTGAGAACCTGTTCTTAATTTTTCCAACGGAAAACCTTTCTATCGGATTTTCCGATCGTGTGTATGCAATTCCGACACGCAAAATTCCGACGCATGCTCGGAAACAGTTTGACGCATGCTCGGAAGCATTAAACTTCCCTTTTAGGCTGCTTTCACACTGGGGCGGTTTTCAGGCGGTACAGCGCTAAAAATAGCGCCTGTACACCGCCTGAAAAAACCGGCCCCATTCACTACAGTGTGAAAGCTGGCGGGCGTTCACACTGGAGCGGTGCGCTAGCAGGACGGTAAAAAAAGTCCTGCTAGCAGCATCTTTGGAGCGGTGAAGGAGCGGTGTATTTACTGCTCCTATACCGCTCCTTCCCATTGAAATCAATGGGAAACCGCGGGGATACCGCCCGCAAACCGCCGATGCAGCGGCGCTTTGCAGAGGTTTTTAACCCTTTTGCGGCCGCTAGCGGGGGTTAAAACCACCCCACTAGCGGCCGCATACCACGGGTAAAACGATGGTAAAGCAGCGCTAAATATAGCGCTGCTTTACCGTCGCCGCCCCGCACCGCCCCAGTGTGAAAGCAGCCTTATAGTGCCGTCGAACGTGTTGTATACCATGGTGCTATTGACGGTCGGAATTTGGTGTGGCCGTGTGTAGGCAAGACAGTCGGAATTCCGACAGGAAAACCATCACAGCTTTTTCCAACGAGAATTCCGACCGTGTGTACGTGGCATTAGAAAGCTTCTCTCCAGCCAAGTTTCTTACAATATGGGCAAAAAGTTGTCACATTCTCTTCAATATTCCTGCTGGTGTGGCTTTACTTCATTGACGCTGCAGCAACTCAACTTCATTCGTGACCATGTCCACCCAGCTAATTTGTTCAAAACTAGAGATTGTTTTTTTTTAGTGAGTGAGAAAAAACATTTATGCACCATACCAGGGCATGGACCAGACTTGCGTCTGCAGCAATCTTTCATTGTTATTAAAAGGAGTTTTCTTTCTCATTAGTTCCATGGGTCTCCAGAAATTTTGTTCAGCTTTTCTCCTTATTTAGCTTCAATTAATTTTCAGTGTTGATTGTTTTATTTGAGAATTAAAGGATACCTGAAGTTTGACAGTTCCTGCTATCTTCATGTCTCCACACAGGGCCGGTGCTACCATTAGGCAAACTAGGCAGCCGCCTAGGGCGCACTGCTGCCTAGGGCGCCTGGCCACTGGTGTTCCTACTCTCTTCTCTCTGCAGCAAGCAACTAAGTCTCAGCATAAGCAGGCAGCCGCCGCTCCATTCGCACATAGTGTTAGAGGCGCAGCGGTGATGGAGGACTATGTCTTTGTCCCGAATCCCAAATGAATAGAAGCAAGCAAACATTCATTGATGGGCACTGGTAGGCTGCATTTATGGGCACTGGTGAGGCTGCATTTTATGGGCGCTGGTGAGGCTGCATTGATGGGCGCTGGTGGGCTGCATTTATGGGCACTGGTGAGGCTGCATTTTATAGGCGCTGGTGAGGCTGCATTGATGGGCGCTGGTGGGCTGCATTTGATGGGCGCTTCATTAAAAAGGTGGGGTAGACATGGGCAGGGCAAAGAGGGTGGAGTCACGGGGGGCGGCAAAATGAGGTTTCGCCTAGGGTGTCAAAAAACCTTGCACCAGTCCTGTCTCCACACAGTCTCCCAGCTTCTGAGTGTTCATAACAGTATCAAGTAATGGAGCGCTGTGATTGCTTAGATTCCCTCCTACAGTGGATCTGAATGCAAAAACTTGGACATTTTCCTTATTTAGGGGAACATTTATAAATGGCAATTGTGCCTAAGCAGTACTCCGGCTTTTGTCCAGAATTCCTTCTAAAAAATGTTAAAAAGAGCACTTCCTGGTATGTGAGTGTGCCCGGGCACTCCTGTGCCTACAGCCCCATAGCTGAATATCTACAGTTTGAGATATAAGACATTAGCAAATTATTTTAACTTCTGCACTGCAAAAATTCTTTACCCGTGAAATATATCTTGCCAATACCAGCGGTCTCCAAATTATGACTTGCGGGTCAGATGCCGCCCTTTGCTTGCAATTATTCAGCACTTGAGGTGAGGCAGTATCACTCCCACTGATAGGAGGCACATTTCCTCCTATTGACACTAATGATGAGGCACCTTTCCTTTCACTAACGCCAACAGCACTCATTGATGGAGCACCATTCCTCCCACTGATACCAATGATGAGGCACTATTCCTCCCACTGATACCAATGATGAGGCACTATTCCTCCCACTGATACCAATGATGAGGCACTATTCCTCCCACTGATACCAATGATGAGGCACTATTCCTCCCACTGATACCAATGATGAGGCACTATTCCTCCCACTGATACCAATGATGAGGCACTATTCCTCCCACTGATACCAATGATGGGGCACTATTCCTCCCACTGATACCAATGATGAGGCACTATTCCTCCCACTGATACCAATGATGGGGCACTATTCCTCCCACTGATACCAATGATGGGGCACTATTCCTCCCACTGATACCAATGATGGGGCACTATTCCTCCCACTGATACCAATGATGAGGCACTATTCCTCCCACTGATACCAATGATGGGGCACTATTCCTCCCACTGATACCAATGATGAGGCACTATTCCTCCCACTGATACCAATGATGGAGCACTATTCCTCCCACTGATACCAAATGATGGGGCACTATTCCTCCCACTGATACCAATGATGGGGCACTATTCCTCCCACTGATACCAAATGATGGGGCACTATTCCTCCCACTGATAACAATGATGGGGCACTCTTCCTTCCACTGACACCAATGATGAGGCACCATTCTTCCCACTGACACCAATTATGGGGCGCCATTCTTCCCACTGACTCCAATGATGGGGCACTATTCCTCCCACTGATACCAATGATGAGGCACTATTCTTCCCACTGATACCAATGATGAGGCACTATTCCTCCCACTGATACCAATGATGGGGCACTATTCCTCCCACTGATACCAATGATGAGGCACTATTCCTCCCACTGATACCAATGATGAGGCACCATTCTTCCCACTGACACCAATTATGGGGCACCATTCTTCCCACTGACTCCAATGATGGGGCACTATTCCTTTCACTGACACCAATGATGGGGCACTATTCCTTCCACTGATACCAATGATGGGGCAATATTCCTCCCATTGATACCAATGATGGGGCGCTATTCCTCCCACTGATACCAATGAAAAGGCACTACTATTCCTCCCACTGGTACCAATAATGGGGCACTGTTCCTTCTACTGACACCAATGATGGTGCACTATTCCTCCCACTGGTACCAATAATGGGGCACTGTTCCTTCTACTGACAACAATGATGGGGCAATATTCCTCCCATTGATACCAATGATGGGGCACTATTCCTTCCACTGATACCAATGATGGGGCGGTATTCCTCCCACTGATACCAATGATAAGGCACTACTATTCCTCCCACTGGTACCAATAATGGGGCACTATTCCTCCCACTGATACCAATGATGGCGCACTATTCCTTCTACTGACACCAATGATGGGGCACAATTAATAATTATTTACTCTCACTGACCAACAAGCCTGAGGCACTGACGCTGGGTCATTTTCTACTCCCACAGTCCAGGCCCCCTGAAGTCTGATGGACGGCAAACAGGCCCTTTATTTATAAAGTTTGAAGACCCCGATGTACACCAACAAATTTTTTTCACAAAATGCACGATTATAAATGTGCGTCACTAGTGCTACTTCAGTGCCCTTTGTTACTCAAATGAAACAACATACTACATATCAATATATAATCACGAATCTCACGACGCACCACAATTAGGGTGGCCACGTGTCCCGGATTGCCCGGGACAGTCCCGCATTCTGCAGGTCTGTCCCGGGCACCTTCACTCCAGGACAATACAGTGTCCCGGAATGAAACTGGCACAGGTCCCAGAAGATAGATCCCAGGGGTTCATACTGGGACTGGTAGTCCTTTACTTTTGGGGGATGTGACCGCCCCAAAGTGAAGCACTACAGGTCCCAGCATGAACCCCTCAAAGCTGAAGATGTAACCCCCCGCCACCCAAATAGTGAAGAACTACAGGTCCCAGCATAAACCTGTGAAATCTATGGGATCGCGCCCTTAGATATCAGGGGTTCATGCTGGGAGTTGTAGTCCTTCAAATTGGGGGGTCACATCTTTAGATATCAAGGGTTCATGCTGGGATTTGTAGTCCTTCAAATTGGGGGGGGGGGGGGGGGGTTCACATCTTTAGATATCAGGGGTTCATGCTGGGATTTGTAGTCCTTCAAATTGGGGGATGTGACCCCCCCCAAAAAATGAAGGACTACATGAACTCCACAGAGCTGAAGATGTGACCCCCCCCCCCACCCCCAACTAGTGAAGAACTGCAGGTCCCAGGATGAACCCGTGAAATCTATGGGGGTCACAAAAAGGTTTTCAAAAAATCATATTTTTTTTAGGAAAAGGGGGGGGGGGGGGTGTCCCTGAATGACAGTTTGGAAATGTGGTCACCCTAACCACGATGCCTCAACGCTGGCCCCGGGCGAACTGGTGGTGAGTGTTAGGCAGGGAGCTTGGAGAACATTGGAAGTCTGCTACACTGTATATGACACACATGATGCTTCATTTCATTCCTGTGACTGGTTTTAAACAGCAGAAATGGTAGAATTCTCTGTTTTTGCTTCGTGTTCCTTTGGGTCTGGCCTTATTGACCATCTCGATTGTCCGGCTGAGGATGATGTAACTTTTGCACATGAACACAGAAGTTAATTCATCCTGGCACCCCACAGATGCCAGGATTATACACTAACTAAACTAATGCCCAGCTCAGCATACATTTAGAGAAAACACTGCTGGCAGGAAGGTAAAATGCTTCAGCAATAAAAACCTGCCTGCCAAGCAATGCTTCCTAAATAAAGTTTTTAGTTCCACTATAACTGACAAGCATAGGCGTGTGTCTGGGGTGTGCCAGGTGTGCCTGGGCACACTCTAATCAATCCCTGTGCAGTGACGATTCCGCCTACTGTCTGTGCCCCCCCCCCCCTTTGTTGTGCTGCTGCCTTCCCTCCACCCCCCCCCTCAGCTGCTGCGGGGGATGTTTCAGAATCGAGAGAGAAGGAAGGGGCTAGTTAATATGTTATTTACCAGCTCCTTCCTTTTCCAAATAAACACAGTGAACACGCTCACTTACTGTGTTCATTCACAGCGGAAGCATAGTAAACTGTGTTTACTATGCTTCAGTTTGTGTATGAACAGGCAGCCGCTAAACACAGAGCATTTCCTATTCATTTGGTTGAACTGGATGGACTTGTGTTTTTTTTTTTTTTTTCAACCAGACTATGTTACTATGTGGCTTCACAGAGCCTGGGGACCTGTCATTCACTGTCCTGTGCAGCTGAGGCTGCAGAGAAAGGCATTTGTGTTTGAGCTTTGGGGTTCCCCGCCTTAAGGCCCCTTTCACACTTGTGCGACTTCAAAGTCGCACAAATTTACCGCGATTTTGCTGCGATTCGCGGCCGCGATTTTTGCCGCGATTTTGCCGCGATCTCAAGGAATGCCTGTGTAAGTGGCATCGAAATCGGACCAAAGTAGTGCAGGGACTACTTTGAAGTCGGAACGACTTGAAGTGGTACTAATATAAATGGCTGTCATTGGAAATCATGGGGAACGACTTGTCATGCTACTTTGCAGTCCCAAATCGTGGGACAAGTCATATAGGTGTGAAAGGGGCCTAATACATTCTATGCATTAACCAGTTCCTGACCGGCGCACACAGATGTACATCGTCAGAATGGCACGGACAGGCAAATGGGCGTACAGGTACGTCCCTTTAAATTTGCCGCCATGCCAGCGAGCGCCGGTCGGGACCTCCGTGAGTCCGATCGCGGGTCCCACGGACACGATCGCCGCGGGGATACCCGCGATCGTCTCACGGGGAGGAAGAACGGGGAGATGCTAAAGTAAACAAGCACCTCCCCGTTCTGCCTAGCATCAGTGTCACTGATCTCTGCTCCCTGTGATTGGAGCAGAGATCAGTGACGTGTAAAAAACAGCCACGCCCCCCACAGTTAGCAACACGCCCCTAGGACACACTTAACCCCTACACTACCACCTAGTGGCTAACCCCTTCACTGCCAGTGTCATTTACACAGGAATCAGTGCATTTGTATAGCACTGATTGTTGTATAAATGACAATGGTCCCAAAAATGTGTCAAAAATGTCCGATGTGTCCGCCATAATGTCGCAGTCATAATAAAAATCGATGATCGCCGCCATTACTAGTAAAAAAAAAAAATTATTAATAAAAATTGCCATAAAACTATCCCTGATTTTGTAAACGCTATAACTTTTGCGCAAACCAATCAATAATCGCTTATTGCGATTTTTTTTACCAAAAATATGTAGAAGAATACGTATCGGCCTAAACTGAGGAAAAAAAAAGATTTTTTATACATTTTTGGGGGATATTTATTATTACAAAATATAAAAAATAATGTTTTTTTTTTTTTAAATTGTCGCTCTTTTTTTTTTTGTTTATAGCGCAAAAAATAAAAACCGCAGGGGCGATCAAATACCACCAAAAGAAAGCTTTATTTGTGGGAAAAAAAAGGACGTCAATTTTGTTTGGGAGCCACGTCGCACGACCGCGCAATTGTCAGTTAAAGCGACGCAGTGCCAAATCGCAAAACGTGGTCTGGTCTTTGGCCAGCAAAATGGTCCGGTCTGAGTGGTTAATGTGAAAAACCTCCTGTGATGCAGCTGCCCCCCAGAGCCCTCTTTTTACCTACCTGAACCGGGTCTTTTTAAGCGAAGGGGACAAGCACACCAGCTCCAGCCGGTGTCTCTGGTCCTGATTGGATAGATTGATAGCAGTGCAGCTATTGGCTCCCGCTGCTGTCAATCAAATCCAATGACAAGGGAGGGGTGGGTGGGCATGGCCGAGTCCTGCTGTCTATGTCAATGGATGCAGCAGCAAGACACAAGAGCTGCCCGCACGAGTGCCCCTAGGGAGAACAGCTCTCCGACAGGGCACTCGAGAAGAGGAGGAGCCAGGAGCACCGCGGAGGGACCCCAGAAGAGGAGGATAAGGGCCACTCTGTGCAAAACCAACTGCATAGTGGAGGTAAGTATAACATGTTTTTTTTTTTAAATGAACCTTTACATATCCTTTAATGTGATAGGCTGCACACACCTATGCTGACAAGTGATGCATGGGCTGGTTTCATATCTTGCTTATATCAGGCCATGTGTGCTCTAACGATGCCAATGGGCACAGCAAACCTCAGCAAATAATTAGTGATGAGTGTTTTGTTTCAAATGCCGCTTTATGCATCGACATACCTCCTTAGACCCAGTCTGTCTGGACAGTATGGTCAACCGCTGACTTGGCTCCATCCACAGGCAGCTTAACTCCTCAGAAAGATACAGAAATTGAATCCAACACAATTCTACTTCAGGCAATTTCAGTACAGAGGATGTTTTTCCAGTCTTTTGAAGTGTAAGAAGACAATGGGGTTGATTTCTGAAAAATGGAGAATGCTAAATCTGGTGCAGGTGTGCATGGTAGCCAATCAGCTTCTAACCTCAGCTTGTTCAATTAAAGTGTTACTAAATCCAGTAATATAAAAATAGTTTTTCTCCCCCCCCCCCCCCCCAGTGCCCACGGCTTATAAATCTTCTTTTTGCATTAAAAGAGAAGTATGGAAATCATTTTTTCCCATAATCATACTTACCTAGGTGGATGCTGCATCTGTCCCCCGTCGTCTCTGCACTGAGAACCGAGCGATCAAACACCGCCGATGGCTCGGTTGTCTCAGCTCCCCGAGCAGAGAGCTGCTGACTGTCAATCATCAGCTCTCCTCATCCAGGCTCACTGGAGCTGTGGAGGGGCGGCTCGCTGAGAGGCTGAGGCGGCCATCAGTCCAGGCACCTGACGGATCCAGACTCCCAGAGTCGGGATGACTTGGTGCCTGGACTGATCTGTGTGACGTCAGCTGAAGTCCGCTCTCTGCTGAATACTGGTCACAGTAATGCAAAATGAATTGCACTCCTGTGACCCATAGGAGAAGCCCAGCCAAACAAGCTCAGGCTGGACTTCTCCTTTAACCACTTCCCGACAAAAGGGCGTACAGGTATGTCCCCTTTAAGATTGCCGCCGTGCCATCGTGTGCGCGCCGCTGGCAGCACGCGCGCGCGCAGGTCGGGACCCCCGTGAGTCTGGTCGCGGGTCCCCCGGACTCGATCGCCGCTGGGATACCCGCGATCGTCTCACGGGAAGGCTGAACGGGGAGATGCGGAGGTAAACAGCATCTCCCCGTTCTGCCTGATCTCTGCTCCCTGTGATTGGAGCAGAGATCAGTGTTCACTAAATCACAGCCACGCATCCTCCTCTGTTAAAAAAAAATCACAGCCACGCCCCCCCACAGTTAGTAGCACGCCCCTAGGAACACTTAACCCCTACAATGCCACCTAGTGGTTAACCCCTTCACTGCCAGTGTCATTTACACAGGAATCAGTGCATTTAAATAGCACTGATTGCTGTATAATTGGCAATGGTCCCAAAAATGTGTCAAAAATGTGTCAAAAATGTCCGATGTGTCCGCCATAATGCTATAAGACTATCCCCTATTTTGTAAACGCTATAACTTCTGCGCAAACCAATCAATAATCGCTTATTGCGATTTTTTTATCAAAAATATGTAGAAGAATAAGTATAGGCCTAAACTGAGGGAAAAAAACGTTTTTTTATATATTTTTGGGGGATATTTATTATAGCAAAAAGTTAAAAATAATGTTTTTTTTTTCAAAATTGTCGCAAATCTTTTTATCTTTATATGTTTATAGCGCAAAAAATAAAAACCGCAGAGGTGATCAAATTCCACCAAAAGAAAGCTCTATTTGTGGGAAAAAAAGGACGTCAATTTTGTTTGGGAGCCAGGTCGCACGGCCGCGCAATTGTCAGTTAAAGCGACGCAGTGCCGAATCGCAAAAAGTGGTCTGGTCTTAAGCCAGCAAAATGGTCTGGTCTGAAAGTGGTTAAAATACTGCCACTATTTACCTTTTTGGCTGATCTGTATACCATGGTCACATAATAAACTGCAGGGTTTGCCTGAGTGCTGAGCGTTCAGGTAGGAGGAGATTTCCACTATAGCCTGTGTCCTCATATTGTTATGGGAGGCAGATCATCCATCAACCAAGATGTGACATCCTGCCCACTGTGTTCTTTTTTAGTTACTGGGCATGGAGGAGGAGGAAGGGACTGGGTTGTCATTTAGGATCTGCATACACGCCCAAATGTGTGATGTCAATACCATGTGACCTAAAAAGCTCAGCTCAACAAGGAAATGTTCTCTCCAGCAATAGAGACCAAACTGAGCATGTGCAGTCGGACTACTATGTCTTATCTGGACTTGTCCAGCGTGACCCTGGAGGAGGGGGAGGATCTGTCCATACAAGATCAAGGAGCCTTTTTAAACAATGCAGAGGATTAACCCCTTAAGTTCCATAGCGTGTATAACAAGCATGCTATTCGGCATATACAGACAGATTTTACTGTTATGGGTTGAGTAACACTTTAAAGTGATTGTAAAGGATAGTTTCTTGTGTTTTTTAAAATAACAAACATGTTATACTTACCTCCACTGTGCAGCTCGTTTTGCAGAGTGGCCCCAAACATCCTCTTCTGGGGGCTCTCACGGCTCCTCCCCGCATCAGATAACCCCCTTCTGTTTATCTACAGATGTTTGTCCCCTACATCCATTCAAAGTTCAGAATTTACAGAAGATCTCTGAAAAGTAGGGGGCGGGGAGCTGAAGTTACAATGAGTGAGCAGAGCTCTAAAAGCTGATTGGAGGGAAGGGACACACCCCACCTCCACCCAACACACAGACACAGAGCTGAGGCTGTCAATCACTGGCTGTGCACTCCCCTGTCACCATTTTTCTCTTGGTGTCAGGCAAACTTGTCAGATTCATGCTGATAGCAGAGGAAGGAAGCATCAGACAGAAATTACACTTAGTGCTCTGGATAGAGATATACATAGTACACACTATAGAGGGCTATGCTTTGTTCATATTTCCTATCTGAGGTTTACAACCACTTTAACCACTTCAGCCCCGGAAGGATTTGCCCCCTTAATGAACAGGCCATTTTTTGCGATTCGGCACTGCGTCGCTTTAACTGACAATTGCGTGGTCATGCTACGTTGTTCCCAAACAAAATTGGCGCTTTCTTTTGGTGGTATTTGATCACCTCTTCGGTTTTTATTTTTTTGCGCTATAAACAAAAAAAGAGCGACAATTAAAAAAAAAAAAAAAAGTTTTTACTTTCTGCTTTAACCACTTCAGCCCCGGACCATTTGGCAGCCAAAGGACCAGAGGTCTTTTTTCAATTTCGCACTGCACTACTTTAACTGGTAATTGCGCGGTCATGCAATTTTGTAACCAAACGAAATTTGCGTCCTTTTCTTCCCACAAATAGAGCTTTCTTTTGATGGTATTTGATTGCCTCTGTGATTTTTATTTTTTGAGATATAAACGGAAAAAGAGCGAAAATTTTGAAAAAAAAAGAGATTTTCTACTTTTTGTTATAAAAAAAATCTAATAAACTCAATTTTAGTCAAACATTTGGGCCAAAATGTATTCAGCCACATGTCTTTAGTAAAAAAAATGCCAATAAGCGTATATTTATTGGTTTGCGCAAAAGTTATAGCGTCTACAAACTAGAGTACATTTTCTGGAATTTACACCGCTTTTAATTTATGACTGCCTATTTCATTTCTTGAGGTGCTAAAATGGCAGAGAAGTACAAAACCCCCCAAATGCCCCCATTTTGGAAAGTAGACACCCCAACCTATTTGCTGAGAGGCATGTTGAGCCCATTGAATATTTTTTTTTTTTAGTCCCAAGTGATTGAATAAAGACAAAAATAAAAAAGATTTTTTTTTTTTTTCAAAAAGTTGTCACTAAATGATATATTGCTCACACATGCCATAGTTATATGTGGAATTGCACCCCAAAATACATTTTGCTGCTTCTCCTGAGTATGGGGATACCACATGTGTGGGACTTTTTGGGAGCCTAGCCGCGTACGGGGCCCCGAAACCCAAGCACCGCCTTCAGGATTTCTAAGGGTGCAAATTTTTGATTTCACTCCTCACTACCTATCACCGTTTCGAAGGCCATAAAATGCCAAAATAGCACAAAAACCCCCCCAAATGACCCCATTTTGGAAAGTAGACACCCCAAGCTATTTGTTGAGAGGCATGGTGAGTATTTTACAGCTCTCATTTGTTTTTGAAAATGAAGAAAGTAAAGAAAAAAAAAAATTTTTTTTCTTTTTTCAATTTTCAAAACTTTGTGACAAAAAGCGACATCTGCAAAATACTCACAATACCTCTCAGCAAATAGCTTGGGGTGTCTACTTTCCAAAATGGGGTCATTTTGGGGGGTTTTATGCCATCTGGGCATTCCATGGCCTCCGAAACTGTGATTGGCAGTGAGAAGTGAAATAAAAAAATTACACCCTTAGAAAGCCTGAAGGCGGTGATTGGTTTTTGGGGTTCCGTACGCAGCTAGGCTCCCAAAAAGTCCCACACATGTGGTATCCCCGTACTCAGGAGAAGCAACAGAATGTATTTTGGGGTGTATTTCCACATATGCCCATGACATGTTTGAGCAATATATCATTTAGTGACAACTTTTTGTAAAAAAAAATATATATATTTTTTTTTTTTCATTATTCAATCTCTTGGGACAAAAAAAAAAAAAATATTTAATGGGCTCAACATTGCTCTCATCAAATAGCTTGGGGTGTCTACTTTCCAAAATGGGGTCATTTGGGGGGGGTTTGAACTGTCCTGGCATTTTATGCACAACATTTAGAAGCCTATGTCACACGTCACCCACTCTTCTAACCACTTGTAGACAAAGCCCTTTCTGACACTTTTTGTTTACATGAAAACATATTTTTTTTTTGCAAGAAAATTACGTTGAACCCCCAAACACTATATATATTGTTAAAGCAAAGGCCCTACAGATTAAAATGGTGGGTGTTGCATTTTTTTTTTTCCACACAGTATTTGCGCAGCGATTTTTCAAACGCATTTTTTGTGGAAAAAATACACTTTTTTTTTATTTTAATGCACTAAAACACACTATATTGCTCAAATTTTTGATGAAATAAAAAATATGATCTTAGGCCGAGTACATGGATACCAAACACGACATGCTTTAAAATTGCGCACAAACACGCAGTGGCGACAAACTACATACATTTTTAAAAGCCTTTAAAAGCCTTTACATGATACCACATTAGATTCACGGAGGAGGTCTACTGCTAAAATTACTGCCCTCGATCTGACCTTCGCGGTGATACCTCACATGCATGGTGCAATTGCTGTTTACATATGACGCCAGACCAACGCTTGTGTACGCCTTTGCGCAAGAGAAGGGGGGGCAGGGGTGCTTTTTTTTTTTTTTTTTTTTTTGTTTTTTTTTTTATTTATTTAGCTTTTTTATTTTATTTTTAAACTGTTCCTTCCATTTTTTTTCTTTGTTATGATTTTTATTGTTATCTCAGGGAATGTAAATATCCCCTATGATAGCAATAGGCAGTGACAGGTACTCTTTTTTTGAAAAAATTGGAGTCTATTAGACCCTAGATCTTTCCTCTGCCCTCAAAGCATCTGACCACACCAAGATTGGTGTGATAAAATGCTTTCCCAATTTCCCAATGGCGCGGTTTATATCCGGGAGGGGGGACATTCCCTCCCACTGCTTGTAAAAGCAGTCTAGAGGCTAATTACCCGCTAGAATTGCTTTTACATGAAAGCCGATCACTGGCTGAAAAGAATGATACCAAGATGATACCTAAACCTGCAGGCATCATTCTGGTATAACCATTCAAAGTCCAGCAACATACTGGACATATATTGTAATCTTTTTTTTTTTCATGCAGCCTCTTGGCTGAACGAAAAAAAAGAGATTGATTGGTGGGTATGCCCACCATTAGAATACCTCCCTTCATCCACCCACTTCTAATGATGGGCATACATGCACCATTTATATATGCCGATGCATGGGGGCATCCTCCCGCAAAAGTTATGCCGTGTACACACGGTCGGAATTTCGACCGTATGTACGTGGCATTAGGAGCCAATCGCTCCTCCCCCCCCTGCTGCCCCCATGCTTCGGCATATATGCTCTTTTTTTTAACTGTGGTGGTGAAATCACCTCCTACAGCGTTGGAGTCGCGGCTTTATGTATCGTGGGAGCAAACGCTGTTGCTGTCAAGATAAATAAATCCGCGTTGCAACTGAATGGCGCACCTGAAAACAAAAAAATGCTCAACACTAAAACACAGTAAACAAAATTACATACCTGAAAAGCAAGCATGATAAAACATGATAAAACATAATAAAACATTGCAGAATAGAATGGAGTAAAAAAAAAAGAGCAACAATAGAGAGAGAATAGAGTGAGAGAGAGAACAATAAAACGACAACTATTTTATTTTTTTTTATTTTTTTGAGATTCACAGGTAAAAAAGCTCCTGACTGAAGCGACTGAATCAAAACGCTACCACAAAAAAAAACTGTTAGCGATCGCAGGGATCAGGCCTGACTCTGCGAACGCTGCAGTTATGTGTGCTTAGTGTTTTGTAAGTGACAGTGATCGATCGATACTGCACTTGGGTGGGCTGGGCTGGGCGGAGGGGGAAAACGCAGGTGCTAGCAGGTATCTGGGCTGATCCCGCTAACAATGCGTTTTTTTTTTGGAACCCTAAACTGCTGGGACGCTAGTATAGATCTGATCAGATCAGATATCGATCTGTTCAGATACTGTGCCACTAAGGGAGGTGTATGCTTTGCGCGTGGGTGTTTGCGGTACTGGCACTAACCTGGGGCGACGCAGACCTTATTTGACCCTAAAACCTAATTGATATCACCCGCCGGGCGATCAGGGGGTTAAACCGTTATTGGGTAATAAATGGCGGGTGCCCTGACAGTATAAAAAACAAGCTAACTAACCAGCGTCACCCGTAACAGTAATACAAAAAAAAACTGGTTACCTAGCGACACTAATGCAGCGATCAGAAAAACGATCGCTTAGTGACACTGGCAAAAGGGGGTGAAAGGGTTAACTAGGGGCAATCAGGGGGTTAAAACCTTTATTAGGTAATATATGGGGGTACCTGACGCTATATAAAAACCTGACGGGGAACCTAAATAACGAAATAACTAACTGGCTAACCAGCGTCACCAGTGACAGTTATACAGTGATCACTGGTGAAAGGGTTAACTCTAGGGGCAATCAGGGGGTTAAAACCTTTATTTAGGTTGTAATATGGGGGTACCTGACCTATAAACCTATTTATGAACCTATATAAACATGGCGGTTACCTAAAAAAAAAAAATGGTTACCTAGCGACACTAATGCAGCGATCAGAAAAACGATCGCTTAGTGACACTGGCAAAAGGGGGTGAAAGGGTTAACTAGGGGCAATCAGGGGGTTAAAACCTTTATTAGGTAATATATGGGGGTACCTGACGCTATATAAAAACCTGACGGGGAACCTAAATAACAAAATAACTAACTGGCTAACCAGCGTCACCAGTGACAGTTATACAGTGATCACTGGTGAAAGGGTTAACTCTAGGGGCAATCAGGGGGTTAAAACCTTTATTTAGGTTGTAATATGGGGGTACCTGACCTATAAACCTATTTATGAACCTATATAAACATGGCGGTTACCTAAAAAAAAAAATGGTTACCTAGCGACAGCAGTGACACTAATACAGCGATCAGAAAAACGATCGCTTAGTGACACTGGCAAAAGGGGGTGAAAGGGTTACCTGGGGGGCAATCAAGGGGTTAAACCTTTATTAGGGGGGGGGTCGGGGGCTACCTTGGACCTAAAACTAACTGCCCTGACAGTTATTACAGTCACACTGACACTAAATGCAGTGATCAGTAAATAAATGATCACTGCAATTAGTGACACTGTGACTGGGGGGGGAGGGGGTGATCTGGGGGGTGATCAGGGGGTGACAGGGGGGTGGAATATGTGCCTAACTGTACTGGTGTCAGTGTAGTGTTGTGCACTAACCTGTACATGTTCGCCGCTCGGCGTCTCCGGTCACATAGACCGGCGCACCGAGCGTGACATCACTTCCGCCTTCCTGTCTATACAATAGACAGGAAGGGGAAGTTTTTCATTGGCCAGGAGCGATCGCGAGGGGGTGGCCAGAAACCACTGGCCGTCCCCTCGTCCCGGATCGCTCCTGAAGCGATCCCGACCGTCCCCGCCGGCGGAGGGGGGTCCGATCGGACCCCCCAACCGCCGGAAGAATGTCACGTACAGGTACGTGATTCTGCCTGTACGTGCCATTCTGCCGACGTAAATATACAGGGGGCGGTCGGGAAGTGGTTAATACATATCCAAAACAAAATATATAAAAAAACACATTTATTCATCAGTTTAGGCCGATATATAGTCTTCTTCATATTTTTGGTAAAAAAAAATCGCAATAGGCATATATTGATTGGTTTGCGCGGAAGTTATCATATCTACCAACTATGGGATAGATTTAGTGGTAATGGCGATGATCTGCGATTTTTAGCGGGACTGCGACATTGTGGCGGGCAAATCTGACCCCAAATGACACTTTTTGGGGACCAGTGACATTATTACATCAGTGCTATAAAAATGCCCTGATCAGTGTAAAAATTACACTGGCAGGAAAGGGGATAACACCAGGGGGGCGATCAAGGGGTTAAGTGTGTTCCCTGGGTGTGTTCTAACTGTAGGGGGGATGGGCTCACTGGGACATGACAGAGATCACTTGTTCCTGATCACAGGGAACAGAAGATCTCCGACATCTGGCAGAACGGGGATTTGCCTTGTTTACATAGGGAGTACCCCGTTCTGCCTCTGTACTCCGCGCTTGCGGGTCACCGGCAGACATTAAGTCCGTCGGACCCCCGGGCACGCTGTCATGGCGCGCGGGTGCCCACTATCTATACAAAGACTGATATACACCTACCTATACTACTGATGAGAAAAGGTATTTAGCAGTTTATATTTACTAAAATAGTGGAATTCCCATGTTCTGTGTACTGTGGGAGACCAGATATAGTGACTGCAGGGTCCTGGGTTTAGTAACACTTTAAAGTACTCAGTACTCATACACTGCACATCCTTCTAATGCCCCATACACACGGTCGGAAAATCCGACCACAAAATCCATCGGATTTTTTCCGACGGATTTTGTCCGACACTGGTGTTGCATACACACGGTCGGACAAAGTTGTCGGAAAATCCGATCATTCTGAACGTGGTGACGTTCGTTGCGTACGACGGGACTACGTAGAGGGTAGTAGCAAATAGCTTTGGTCTTGTAATGTGATCTGAGCATGCGTGGCACTTTGTCCGTCGGAATTCGCTACACACGATCGGAAAAAGTCCGATAGGACTTTGTTGTCGGAAAATTTGAGAGCTGGAGATAAAACTTTGTCCGTCGGAAAATCCGACGGAAAAAGTCCGATGGAGCCTACACACGGTCGGAATTTCCGACAACATTGTCCGATAGGACATTTTCCGTCCGAAAATCCGACCGTGTGTATGGGGCATAAGTTAATAAAGGCCTGGCGTGCAAAAATCCAGGCATGCATAAAATCTTTAATCCTCGCCCCCCCCTCCCTTTCCAGTTGTATCCCTATTTGTCGTGGTCTTGTGGTTCTCTGGGCTGACTGTGCATGTGAGTGGGAAGGAGGGTAATAGACTGGCAGCACATTCACAGTGATCAGACACTTCTGAACTCTGGCCAGACGGATACAAAGGACACAAATTAATGCAGCTCTGTAACCATTAAGACATCAATAAATGTATATTTATTTTTTTTATTCAGTAAATGTAATGACTTGAATTTGACCCGGTGTCACCCTCTTGCAGCCCTCATACAGTAGGACTGGAGTATGAGAGTAAATAGCATTTCATGTGCTGACACGAAGCATGCTGATAGGAGGAAGGAGCAGAGTGATTCGCTCATTATTGTGCTGCTTCTCCTTTCACTGTCCAGTCACAGGCTGAACAACCTGGGCTCAGAGGGAGTTGGTTGAATGATGCTGGTCATCAGACTGGTGACATCTAGTGGCAGAAAAAAAGTGCACTGTGTGGGAAATCCCTGGATTAAAGATGAATTATTACAGAAAAAGCTGGTATTGTTATCTTTTAATGCACTATTCATTTTTTGACAAAATCTGCGCTATGCTTAAACTAAATAAAAATGAGAGTCAGCTTACAGAGGCAGTATAGCAAAACTTAATCAAACATATATCTATCTATATATATATATAAGTGTTTCTCCAGGGGCGGACTGACAACTCATGGGGCCCCCGGGCAATAGGAGTTTATGGGGCCCCCAGGCAATCAGAGATGATGGGGCCACACAGTATACAATCACACAGTATACACAGACATGTTTCTATTGGCTGAGAAGATACTGGAGAGGTGGGGAAGCTACAATCTTGGGATTTTTAGAACAAAAGGATGTCGGTAAGGGACATTTCAGAGACGAATGTAAAAAAAAAAACACAGATTTTTACATACTGTCCCTGGTTTTACTGAGGCTGGCAACCCTGATGGGGCCCCCTAGGGGCCCGGGGCCCTCGGGCAGTGCCCGAGTGACCGAATGGTCAGTCCGCCCCTGTGTGTCTCTAATGACGGTTGAATCACAGTCTCATGAATTCAAAAGTGAAAAAGCTTAAAGCTCGATAAACTTGTTCCAACAATGTCCAAATAAATCCATGTATAGTTATGTTCAGAGTTGTATATAGAAAATAATGAAAAGTAGATCTGTTGTAACCACTCTGGAGAACATAAATACAGCAATTAAAACATGTCCAAATATCTGTCACCATCAAGTGAAGTGCAAACTAACCAGAGACAATGGCTGCTGTGACAGCAGCATGTGCGTTTGTCAACATAAATGGATATCCCTCTGGAAGTGTGGCAACGTTGTGTCTCTACTGGTACCTTTTAAGCGGAATCCCAATAGATAGCTGCTGATGAATCGCTCCGCTCCGTGGTGAGACATCAGCACCAAATGTCCCTCCCGACGCGTTTCGTCCAATATGACGCTACATTTTATATATATATAGGAATTCTGTATCAATTGAACCTGGCACACATTTTTTCTGCGCATGCTTGGCACTTTGTGCGTCGGAATTCTCTGCACACGATCGGAAAAAGTCTGATCGGATTTTGTTGTCGGAAAATTTTAGATCCTGCTCTCAAACTTTATCCTTCAGAAATTCTGACGGAAAAAGTCTGATAGAGCCCACACAAGATGGGATTTTCCGACACCATAATCCGATCACACTTTTTCTGTCGGAATTTCCGACCGTGTGTACGGGGCATAAGACAGCTCTCATAGGGAAACATTGAATTTGACTTGGGATCTCTCAAGTCGGATCTCATGTCGCAGCAATGTCAACTGAACCTACATGAGGGCGGGGCCGAATCCCGCTGTCTGTGTCAATGGACACAGCAGTGTGACTTGGGAGTGAGCCTGTACGGTTGCCCCCGTGGATATCGGCTTTCTGTGGGGGCATCCGATGAAGAGGAGGGGCCTGGATCGCCGGCAGAGGACCTCAGAAGTAGACAATCGAGACTGTTCAGTGCAAAAAGTATAGCCAGGTTTTTTTTTTAGTTTTTTTGTTTTTTCTTGTCAAATTTGTTTATTGAATTTAAAAAATTAGTATACATAAGTATATATGGTGGCAGCACAAGAAAAGATCACATATATGGTAATAATATTGAGTTGTAGTTCCAACATAAACTAAAAGTATTTTAACCACTTCAATACTAGGCACTTACACCCCCTTCCTGCCCAGGCCAATTTTCAGCTTTCAGTGACAAAGTGACAATTGCGCGGTCATGCTACACTGTACACAGAATTTTTATCATTTTGTTCCCACAAATAGAGCTTTCTTTTGGTGGTATTTGATCACCTCTGCGGTTTTTATTTTTTGCTAAACAAATAAAAAAACTAACATTTTGAAAAGAAAAAAGTTTTTCTTTTGTTTTTGTTATAAAATGTTGTAAATAAGTACGTTTTCTCCTTCACTGACGGGCACTGATAAGGCGGCACCGATGAGGTGGCATCAATGAGGTGGGACTGATGGGCACTGACGATGGGCACTGATAGGCAGCACTGATGGGTGGCACTGGTAGGCGGCACTGATGGGTGGCACTGATATGCAGCACTGATGGGCATTGATAGGCGGCACTGATGGGTACTCATGGGTGGCACTGGTGGGCACTGATGGGCACTGATAGGTGACACCGATGGGCACTGAAAGGCTGCACTGATGGGTACTTATGGGTGGCACTGCTGGGCACTGATACGTGGCACTGATCAGGGCCGGTGATACCACTAGGCAAACTAGGCAGCCGCCTAGGGCGCACTGCTGCCTAGGGGCGCCCGGCTGCTGGTTTCCCTCCACGTTTGCATGCTCTGCAGGCTGTAGCATGTAACTAACTCAGTCTGACTGGTAGTGTAATTAGAGGTGCAGCACAGCACTGGAACCAGCACTAGAGGAAGCAGAGCCGATGCTTCCTGTATAGCGGCGCCTTCTGTCTCATGGGCAGGTCAAAGGGGGTGGAGTCGGGGGTGGAGCCAATGGGGGCCGCAAAATTAGGTTTCGCCTAGGGTGTCAAAAATCCTTGCACCAGCCCTGGCACTGATGGACACTGATATGCGGCACTGATAGATGGCATTGTTAGGCATCACTGATGGCACTGGCACCGGCAGGTATTGGGGATGGGCACTGTTTGGCAGCTGCCTGGGCACTGATTGGCATTTCCCTGGTGGTCTAGGGTGGCATACCTGGTGGTCCAGTTTGATGGCCATCCCTGGTGGTCCTGGCGGCATCCTGGTGGTCCTGGGTGGGCATCCGAGGGGGGGGGGGGGGGGGGCTGCGCTGATAAACAATTAGCACAGACCCCCCCTGTCAGAAGAGCAGCCAATCAACTCTCCTCTACTTGCGTCTGTCAGACGCGAGTGAGGAAAAGCTGATCAACGGCTCTTCCTGTTTCCATCGTGATCTCGCTGTAAAGAGCCTCCGTCAGACTGACACACCGCACCACCGATCGCCGCGATGCGCGCCCCCACGGGCGCGTGAGAACGGTCGTTCTGGGAGGCCATCATATGATGTCCACCCAGAACGAGAGCCGCGCCAACCAGCCGTCATTTGTTGGCCGGCGGGCGGGAAATGGTTAACTAAAACAATTTTAGCATGGATCTAACTACTCAAAAGATTGCGTCATACATTCTATAAGGGAGGATAAAACCAACTTAGACCAGGTTAATATAAGATGACCTCAGATAAAAAAAAGGTCCTAATTATTATCAAGAGTATAGTTTTTAAATGAAAATAAAAAAAAAAGTTATAGTTTATTATAGAATCTAAAATCTTATACAACATATTGGAACTATGTACAATTGGTGTAATGATAACCAAGGAAATAAAAGTTCTGCTACCAGAACTATATAAAGAGTAAATTGAATTTCTCTCTCGTAGGGGGAAAAAGTAGAAGAGAGAAAGAAGATAAAAGAAAAAGTAATCTGAAGCCCCATACACACGGTCGGAAAATCCGACCACCAAATCCATCGGATTTGGTCCGACGGATTTAGTCCGACACTGGTGTTGCATACACACGGTCGGACAAAGTTGTCGGAAAATCCGATCATTCTGAACGTGGTGACGTTTGTTGCGTACGACGGGACTACGTAGAGGCTAGTAGCCAATAGCTTTGGTCTTGTAATGTGATCTGAGCATGCGTGGCACTTTGTCCGTCGGAATTCGCTACACACGATCGGAATTGGTGTGATCGGACTTTGTTGTGGGAAAATTTTTAGAGCAGGAGATACAACTTTGTCCGTCGGACAATCCGATGGAAAATGTCCGATGGTGCCTACACACGGTCGGAATTTCCGACAACATTGTCCGATAGGACAGAATCCATCGGAAAATCCGACCGTGTGTATGGGGCTTTAGGCAGGAGAAAAAATAGATAGGGAAGAAAGAAATGAGAGGTAGTACATGGTAATAAACACAAACACATGGAAGTATAAATCGAGATTAACAAGGTCTTTGTTTTTTAAATCGATCGCTTACAACATCTTTAAGACAGCTCTCATAGGGAAACATTGAATTTGACACGACTTATGATTGGGGGTCTCTCAAGTCGGATCCCATGTCGCAGCAATGTGAACCGAGCCGAAATGAGTATTTAGCCCTTTTCCGCTACAAGGGCAAAGCCTCCACTTCTCCTCGCCTCCAGTTGGCACGAATGAGCCCCTTTTATTCTTGCTGTGGTTGAAGTCAAACATAGGTTAGCCAGCCGCCGTCTCTCCTGTGCAGTTGGTAGCCATAGTGGGCAACCAAGATCCGTTTCTCAGTTTGCGCCCCCCCTCCTCCCCTCCTGATCTGGGGCATATTCTCCCAGTGTGACCGAGCTGACCCCCTGACTCTTCTCCTTCACTCTGTGACACCAGCAATTGTGTCTGGGATTTCACGGGAGATCATAGCTTGAAACAGCCGGGTGATGGTGTGACAAGCGTGTGACAGGGTGCAGATCTGCGCACAAAGGGACCAGGGCGTCCTTGGGGGATATTATTATCAAATAAACACAGAGAGTGAAGCCAGCATAGAAGGAAGGAGCAATTAAAGGGGGACGGAGAGGGGAGCAAGGCCAAGAGATGAGAGGGGACAACAGGCAGGGGGGGCGTCACTCTGCAGGGGGAACAATAACGTGTAGTTGGAGAGGTGGGGCCGGGAAACATATGGGAAATCAAGGCTACTGATTGGGATATTGAGTGACAGGACAGGCATACCCAACTTTCGCACACTGATAAGGGAGGGGATACCTTTGCGCTTCCATTTATTTTCGCTAAAATATCCACTATTTCAGCCCCCCCAAAAAATAAACAGATCATTAATATTTTACATGCAAAAAAACATTTTTGTGCCTTTTGCACATCTACTGTTTATTTATTACAGGTACCGTATATACTCGAGTATAAGCCGACCCGAATATAAGCCGAGGCACCTAATTTTACCACAAAAAACTGGGAAAACTTATTGACTCGAGTATATACCTAGGGTGAGAAATGTGCAGCTACTGTAAGTGGAAAAGAGGGTCAACAATGCCCATTTGCAGCCTCACTGTGCCCATTTGCATGCCTCACTGTGCCCATTTGCAGCCTCACGGCGCCCATTTGCATGCCTCACTGTGCCCATTTGCAGCCATAGGTTCCCCGAACTTCAAACTTGGTAGTTAAGGGTTCTCTGGACCCAAAGGGTCCCGAAATGACATTTCTGTAGATGGACACAGTTGACCGAATTTGGGGCCCTGTATCTCGGGGCCACTTGGTGCTGGTGCTGCATATGTTGTAATGTTGGTTCCACTGGGTTTGCACACCAAATTTTGGGTTCCTAGCACCAAGTGGCCCCCCGAGATACGGGACCCCAAAGTCGGGTCGGAAAATGTCAAGCACTTTTCTGCAGCAGAGAATGACATTTTCCTAACCGAATTTGGGGCCCCGTATCTCGGGGCCACTTGGTGCTAGGATTACTTTGGATATGTTGTAGTGTTGGTTCCACTGTGTATGCACACCAAATGTGAGGTTCCTAGCCCCAAGTGGCCCAGAGATACGGGGCCCCAAAGTCTGGTCGGAAAATGTAATTCTCTGCTGCAGAAAAGTGCTTGACTCGAGTATAAGCCGAGGGGGGCACTTTCAGCACAAAAAAAATGTGCTGAAAAACTCGGCTTATACTCGAGTATATACGGTATTTATATATCGCAAGAATGTAAACAGTAATTTTCTGCATACTGTCCATTCGCATCAGTCCCTGACCCAGTGAGCTTACAATCTAAAGCTTGCCTTACATGGCAGTATTTTTCTTGCTCAGTCCAGAGGGCTGAACTGTATTTATTTATTTGATTTATTTCAGGTACTTATATATTGCCGTCAATTTACGCAGCGCTTTTACATATACATTGTACATTCACATCTGTAGAACATCAATTGATTGCCCCGTCCGCGCTAAACAGAATGGGTGGATGAATATAAAGAGTTGGCTATTGTGTTCTGACAGCCGCCACCTGTGGCTGTCAGAATACCTTAACAGTGCCCGGCTTCTTCAACAAAACATGATTTTTATATTGACTTTTGGCAAGCTGGGTGGTGACAACAAGGTCACCCAGGGAACACATTTTTGAACTGTGCATTGAGAGCTAAAAGCAAAACTAAAGGTATAAATACTTCCTTTAGTCCAAAAAGTCCAACATCCATCGCCAACGCTGGCTTCCAGTGCCGGGATAGGTCATCTGGAGCCCAGGGTGAACATGCCAAACTGTGTCCCCCCTCCCACCAGTGGCGGCTGGTGCTCAAATTTTTTGGGGGGAAGCAAAAGAATTTTGAAAAAAAATCATCAATTGCAGCCACTGTGCCATCAAATCCTGCCACTGTGCCCATCAAACGCTGCCACTGTGCCATCAATTGCAGCCACTGTGCCATCAAATGCTGCCACTGTGCCCATCAAACGCTGCCACTGTGCCCATCAAACGCTGCCACTGTGCCATTAAACGCTGCCACTGTGCCATCAAATCCTGCCACTGTGCCCATCAAAACGCTGCCACTGTGCCATCAATTGCAGCCACTGTGCCATCAAATCCTGCCACTGTGCCCATCAAACGCTGCCACTGTGCCCATCAAACGCTGCCACTGTGCCATTAAACGCTGCCACTGTGCCATCAATTGCAGCCACTGTGCCAAACGCTGCCACTGTGCCAATTAAATGCTGCCACTGTGCATATTAAACGCTGCCACTGTGCCATCAAATGCTGCCACTGTGCCCATCAAATGCTGCCGCTGTGCCAAACGCTGCCACTGTGCCCATCAAACACTGCCACTGTGCCGTCAAACGCTGCCACTGTGCCGTCAAACGCTGCCACTGTGCCATCAATTCCAGCCACTATGCCAAATGCTGCCACTGTGCCATCCAACGCTGCCAATGTGCCCATCAAACGCAGCCACTGTGCCAAATGCTGCCACTGTACCTATCAAAACGCTGCCACTGTGCCCATCAAACGCTGCCACTGTGCAATCCCATCAAACGCTGCCACTGTGCCATCCCATCAAACGCTGCCACTGTGCCATCAAACGCTGCCAGTGTGCCCATCATATGCTGTTAGTGTGCCCCACGCTCATTAGCCATCAGCCTGGCACTTACCCTGTCTTGGGGGGGCAACGAGTGACGGCGACGAGCGGGGTCCTCCATGCGTCTCCTGCCGTCTTCATCTCCCAACCTCTCCTCCTAATAGGAGTTCAATATTGGTGCCTGTCGTTTCAGCCAATCAGGTGACAGGTAACAGACCCGAGCACCTGATTGGCGGAGAGGTGGTTTAGTGTTAGAAAAGCGTATAGTCATTTGCTTTTCTAACACAGCTGAGTGACCTGCGAGCGCCCAGCATGGCGCTCGCAGGTCACTTTTTTTGAAGCCTATTAGAGCCTATGGCTCTAATCAGGTGCTTCAAAAACACCCCCGCCGCTGTAATTCAAGCGCCATTTAAGCGCATGCAATGAATGAATCTATCTTTTGGTGATAGAGGGGGTGACAGGAGAGAGGGGCGGCGCCGTGCACCCTTAATGCATGGCCCACCACTGCCCCCCACCAAGATGTATGAGCAAAATGTGTCCCCCCACAAAACACTGAGCACTAATCTGCACACTTACCCCCAAAGCATAAACTCTTCCTCCTCCCAGTACAAATACGCCCCCCCCCCCTGCTGAAATGCCCCCTCTCAGCACAAATCTTTGCCCCTCCCCATACCCCAAATCCCCCCAGCTTAAATGCCCACCCCCCAAAAAATTACTCCTTCTAGCACAAATCCTCTACCCCTAAAATGTCTCCTCCTAGTCTTCTCCCACCCACTTCAAATCCCTCCTCCCAGCAAAAATCCCCCCCACCCCACATGATACCACAGCGCTGAAGGGCAGCCGCCCCTCCAGCCCACCCCTTGTCCTGAACCTGCTGGTATCTTCTGCCTGGCTTCTTCCAGGTGCCTGTCTTTTAGTGTCTTGATTGGCCGATGCAGGATGACGTCACTCCTATAAATGTGCACAAATCATCTACCCCTAAATTTTCACTCCTAGTTCACATCCCCCCCCCACTTTAAATCCCTCCCCTCCTAGCACAAATTCCTCCCAAACCCCCCATCCTAGCACAAATCTTCTTTCCCCCCATCCCCCCTCCCAACACAAATCCCCCTAAATCACCACTCTTAGCACTTCCCTCTCAAATTTCCCCTCCTAGAACAATATTTACCCCCTGCCACCCTGCAAATTCCCCCTTCCAACACAAATCCCCCCCAATCATCTTGTGGTACCCAACCCCCACCTCATATGATACCACAGTGCCCAGGGCAGCCGCCCCTCCTGCCTATCCCTTGTCCTGGCCCAGCTGGCATCTTCTCCCTAGCTTCTTCCAGGTGCCTGTCTTTGGCTGTCTTGATTGGCTGCTGCAGGATGACATCACTATCACTCCTATGCATGCGCAGGAGTGCAGTCATTCTGACACACAGGCAGGGTGCAGAAATGTAAACTAAGCTACGCATGCGCAACTCAGTGTACATTCTACAGGGGATTGTGAACAGGCAGATAAGTATATTTTATTGCAGAAGAGACATTGCATGTGTCTCCCGCAATAAAGAGCCTGCCTATTTGCGATTTTTTCCCCCCTCTTTAATTCCACTTTAATATCTTACACACATGCTTGGGCCAATGTTAATAGAAGCCAGTTAACCTACCAGCATAGGGTGGCAACAGGGCCACCCACGCAATAAATTTCAGCCAATTGAGCTGTATGAAGCTTAGTGAAGGGTTATGCCGCGTACACACAATTGGAAATTCCACCAGCAAAAGTCAGATGAGAGCTTTTGGTCGGAAAATGCGACCGTGTGCATGCTCCATCGGACTTTTGCTGGTGGAATTCCAGCCAGCAAAAGATTGAAAGCAGGTTCTCAATTTTTCGGTCGGAAAAAGTTTTGATCGTAAATTCCGATCGTCTGTACCAATTCCGACACGCAAAGTTCCTACGCATGCTCGGAAACAATTCAACGCATGCTCGGAAGCATTGAACTTAATTTTCTCGGCTCGACGTAGTGTTGTACGTCACCGCGTTCTTGGCGGTCGAAGGTTCAGCAAACTTTTGTGTGACCGTGTGTATGCAAGCCAAACCATCCAAGATTTTGCAGACGGAAAATCCGCTCGTGTGTACGTGGCATTAGACAATGTGAACATCAAATTAAATCAAATAAGTCCCAAAGGTAACAGTCCAATGACAGAACTTCTAATGGGAGTTCAAAGTGGTAAAAGTTTTCGGAGCCCAAATATAAGTCCAACTTACGTTGTGAATGTGGGTGTGGATATCAAACCGATAAGTGAATCACCACTTATGGCTGCTTACCAGAGAAAATGGACTTTAAGTTATAAGAGTCATGAGCGCAGTATGAAAAGAAATCCCTTAAGATGGAAGTTTAGGTTTAGGTGAAAAACACTCTCATATTAGGGGGTGGTGTCAGAAACCATGAAATCAGGCCGAGACAGAAGTACAGTTAAATCACACCTGTGTAATAATAAAAGTAAAAACAACAAACGTAGTCAAAACATAGCCAAAGTTCAGTAACCAGAACGGATAGTCAGACAAGCCAAACATCAGGGATCAATGTAGTGGAACAGCAAGCAGGATCTGGAGCCAGAAGGGATTTCAGCAAAGCAAGTCTTGAACAGGATCGCAGAAGATAATTTCTGTGATGTTGACCAAGGCGAAGGCAGAGATGCTCTGAACTGGACGGCTTAAGTAGGCAGGACTGACGAGCAGGATCATCAACAGCTGAATTACTGTGGAGAGATAGGAGCTGGCAATTAGCCGACAGCTCAGAGAAGGAAGGGCTGAGCCCAGCCCTGACAGGTGGTGGGCAAATACTCCAGCATATCATAGATGTAAATAAATAAAAACATTCCCATAGTGTAAAACTGTAGGTAACATTTATTGTGGATAAAAAGTACCAACTGCTCACAATGAAATAGTTGAAAGGAGCATATATGCAGCATATAACAATCCTGAACTGACAACCTTGTGAGAATCGGTGGGCATGGTGACTAAACAAGTGTGGACTCCACCCTACGCGTTTAGTCAGAATTTACGTCATTGGGGGGTTGTATGACCAGCTTAAGGTCCCTATCTTATGTGCATACTATTGCGAATTAACCTACCAATATTGTCTTTGGAGTACAAGAGGAAATCAAAATACCCAGAAGAAACACATACAAGCATAAGGAGAACATGCATACTCCATGCATATAGTGTCCTGACCAGGATTTGAACCAGCGACCACAGGGCTGCAGGTAGATACCCACGGGTGGTGCGGGTATCTATGCCCAGAAGTGGGAGCAAAATACCTGTATTAGACAGGTATCTTCTCCCCCTTCCCCCCTGAAAGGTGACAAATGTGACACCGGAGGGGGGGAGGAATCCAAAAAGCGGAAGTTACATTTTTGAGTGGAACTCCGCTTTAAGAATGAACACAGAAGCGATCGGTACAGCTCACTCAATGTGTTCACTCAGAAAAGGAAAAGGCCGGTAAATTATATTAATAATCAATACATAAAATAAATAATATTTACTGGCCCCGTTCTCCATCCTGAAACCTTCCCTGCAGCAGCCGGTGAGGGAGGAGAGGAGGGAAACTGTCAGTACTGCAGCGGGGAGATAGGGGGTGCCAGGAAGCGGGGGGCACCACACAAATTGATTAGGGTGTGCCCAGGCACACCTTGCACACCCTGTGCGCACACTTATGTTAGGGAGCTTAAACCGGGTAAGAGGGTAAAAAAATCCCTCCTTCTGCATGCACATTGGGCTATGAATGAGGGAGCTGATGTAGGAAGCCGCAGAGCTGCAGGCTGGGAATAATGGTGTCACCTCCCTTCCTATACCTTACTGAAAGATTTTTCTAATTGGGATTACGGAATATTTTTACCAAATAAAACTCTTGATGTCTATGTAACCTACTGTTCATTTCGCTGTTTGGACAGAGTTCCACTATAAGTACTTTGTAATAGATGCCAGACCCTGGCGGCGGTCCAGCTCCATCTGCTGTGATACATATTCAGTACACACAGACACACACCGCCTATTGATGTTCAGTACAGACACAGGCTTCCTGTCCATACATGCTCACTATACTGCCACCCATATATACCCAAACCAAGACCCAGCACAGCCCAACATGCCCTTCCTGCTCCTCTGATCACTCTGTAGGTACAAAAACAGACAAATTATCAACGCTTCATACCCAAAAACACATATATGTCCAGTGACATTATACCAATGACTATTGGATTGGTGAATTATTTGGGCACCATTTCCCAAATCTGATCGAAAAGACAAATATATTGCCAATGAGACTTTTAGGCTCCATTCACACCTGGCTTTTCTGGAACATGCGCCAAATCGCACAAAAGACATGCGTTTTCTGTGTGTTTCGGAAACACGCTGCAAACGAGCTGCAAACGCGCCTCGCGCTTCCGGTGCTATTAATTGTTAATTGCATCATAGCACGGGTAGTAGATGCGCAGTTAGGCCCCATGCACACGAGACGCCGATGCAAACTCTGCTGAACGCATTTTAAAAAAAGCAGAAACCTGCGCTTAAAAACACGCGTTTTGCCGCGTTTTAATGCCGCATTTAGCCGCGTTTGCATCTATAAGCGTTTGTAAAGATAACATCATATAGACCCTCCCCAAGCTCAGAAAGCATGTATTATATATTTCTGCCATTTTGATCAGAGTAAGGAGCAGCAGCAAAGAGAGCAGTTGTACACTTGCATTTGCCTCTCTTTCTATGGGGTTTTTTTTTTTGGAAATGGATCCCATATTGAATATATGTCAGGAAATGCTCCTGGTGTTACTCTTGATGAGGCAGCAACGTCGTCGCAAATTGGGTGAGAGGTCCAGAGTCAGAGCTTGTCGATATTGGACCCATCCGTTGATGGCACAGCGAATGTCCGTTGGATATTTCACAAACATGGTGGGGGGTTGGGGCTGACTAGACATTGGTATGCAGGTTTTTCTTTGTGAAAAAAAGACATTGCTATGCTTTGGTCAGACTAGGTGGAGTCACTGATTAGATTAGAAATTGGATGAAGGGTTGGGGCAAAGAAGTGGAGGCATTCCTCATTGTCTAAGCCACCTAAAAAAGTAGAGTTTTTTTATGGCATTGCATCAGTGAGTATATATGCTCTATGAACTATCTAAAGTAATTACGACATTTTAAACCAATTTTTTTTGTATTTTTTATGGTTTACCATCATATTTCTGAGTTTTCTGGTCCAAAAAATTGGGTTCCTTTAAAAACGCTTATAAACGCAAACGTGGCTAAACGCGGGTGCCGCGTTTAGCCGCGTTTTGCATTTGAAACGTGGAAAAGCAAAGTGTCTGAACCCATTTTTTTACTTCTGGAAAAACGAGGTTAAACGCAACTGCCTAAAAACAGGAAAAAACGAGACTGTGTACATGGACACATAGGATAACATTGCATGAGTTCAGGGGCAGTTGAAAAAAGTGTCCAACTGCCTCTGAACGCGCGTTTAACAGCGTCTCATGTGCATAGGGCCTAACTGTTTGGTTGTGTGAAAAATGCGCTACAAGTGTGCCAAAACACGCAGTGAAAAAAAAAGCACCACGCTCCACTCCAATTTTTTAAAATATACAAACATTTGAGCACAAGGCAATTTCTGACTGGACGAGGCCGAGATCATGAATTCATCACTGTCCAATCAGAGAACACCTTGTATTCACTGAAAAATTACACTGAGGCCTGGTTCACACCTATGCAGGTTGCAGTTTACATATTCCAGGTGCATTTTGCCCCTTTCAATACACATTTTTGATCCATTGAAGTCTATGGAACCAAAAACCAGAAAAAAGTCCCTGGCCCTTTCCATAAAATGCACATATGTGAACATGACCCATAGGAAACCATGTTAACCGATTGCCGACCAGCCGCCGCAGTTGTACTGCGGCAACATGGCTCGGCTACACGAATCGCCGTCATGTTACGTCGCTTCTTCTGGTGGCCACTAGGGGCACGCGCCCACTGCTCGCCCCCGGGACCAATGCGAGTGCCCCGTCGGTCTCTATGACCGCTGGGCTCCCACGATCGCCCGTGACATGGCGAGAACCGGGATCTCTGTGTGTAAACACAGAGATCCCGGTTCTCTGAGGGGAGAAGAGACAGATCGTGTGTTCATACAGGGTATGAACAGCGATCTATCTCTTCCCCTAGCAAGTCCCACCCCCCCTTCAGTTAGACCACACACTAGGGAACACAATTAACCCCTTGATCGCCCCCTAGTGCTAACCCCTTCACTGCCAGTGAAATTTTTACAGTAATCAATGCATTTTTATTGCATTGATCGCTGTATAAATGCAAATGGTCCCAAAAATGTGTCAAAATTGTCCGATGTGTCCGCCATCATGTCGCAGTCACAATAAAAATCGCAGATCGTCGCCATCACTAATAAAAAAAATAATTATAATAATAATGCTATAAATCTATGCCCTATTTTGTAGACACTATAACTTTTGCGCAAACCAATCAATATACGCTTATTGCGAATTTTATTACCAAAAATATATAGAAGAATACGTAAAAATCTCAGAAAAAATTAGCTTTTAAAAAAAAAAAAAAATGGGGATATTTATTACAGCAAAAAGTACAAAATATTGTGTTTTTTTCTAAATTGTCGCTCTTTTTCTGTTTATAGCGCAAAAAATAAAAAACGCAGATGTGATCAAATACCACCAAAAGAAAGCTCTATTTGTGGGAAAAAAAAGGACGTCAATTTTGTTTGGGTGCAACATTGCACGACCGCAAAGTGCTCTGGTCAGGAAGGGGGTAAAATCTTCCGGGGCTGAAGCGGTTAAATGGATTGTAGTGTGTTTCTGATAAACTGAAAACGCAGTAAAAAATGCATAGGTGTGAACCAAGCCTGAACGACGGATGCACTCAGCTGCTGACAAATACTGTGCAAACCACAACATTGTCAAAACACCCAATAATACACTTACTACTGATTGTAGTAACAAAACTAACTACAAACAAAACAAACTACATTGTTTCATTTTCTTAAAGCGAAGTTCCACCCACATTTTAAACTTTTCTCCACTGTGTTCGTGAATACTGCTTAATTTCTATTGGGCACTTTTTTTTTTCCAGCAAAGTATGTTCCATTATATCGCGGGGCAATGTGCTGTTTCCGCTGTTCCTCGCCGCAGCGCGGTTCGTCATTTCTGGCCGGTGACCGCGCATTTGTTCATGAGATATGAGTTTCATCAATCCCAGGAGCCAATGGGCATCCTCCACCTGCAGCATCGGTATTCGTGCGCCGCGCTTTCTACGATATGCGCATGTGTGAGTGCCGTATCCCGGAAGAAGCAACGAGTGGGCTTCAGATGCCCACACTCAAGATGGGAGCGGGCTCACGGGGAAGACCAAAGTATGTCTTTTTTTTACTGGAAAAAGACGACTAAAACATACATTTCTTACTCTTATTTCTATACTTACTTACAGTGCCTTGCGAAAGTATTCGGCCCCCTTGAACTTTTCAACCTTTTGCCACATTTCAGGCTTCAAACATAAAGATATAAACTTTTAATTTTTTGTGAAGAATCACCAACAAGTGGGACACAATTGTGAAGTGGAACGAAATCTATTGGATTTTTGAAACTTTTTTAACTAATAAAAAAATGAAAAGTGGGGCGTGCAAAATTATTCGGCCCCCTTGCGTTAATACTTTGTAGAGCCACCTTTTGCTGCGATTACAGCTGCAAGTCGCTTGGGGTATGTCTCTATCAGTTTTGCACATCGAGAGACTGAAATTCTTGCCCATTCTTCCTTGCAAAACAGCTCGAGCTCAGTGAGGTTGGATGGAGAGCGTTTGTGAACAGCAGTTTTCAGCTCTTTCCACAGATTCTCGATTAGATTCAGGTCTGGACTTTGACTTGGCCATTCTAACACCTGGATACGTTTATTTGTGAACCATTCCTTTGTAGATTTTGCTGTATGTTTGGGATCATTGTCTTGTTGGAAGATAAATCTCTGTCCCACTTTCAGGTCTTTTGCAGATTCCAACAGGTTTTCATCCAGAATGGTCCTGTATTTGGCTGCATCCATCTTCCCCTCAATTTTAACCATCTTCCCTGTCCCTGCTGAAGAAAAGCAGGCCCAAACCATGATGCTGCCACCACCATGTATGACAGTGGGGATGTTGTGTTGAGGGTGATGAGCTGTGTTGCTTTTACGCCAAACATATCGTTTTGCATTGTGGGCAAAAAGTTCAATTTTGGTTTCATCGGACCAGAGCACCTTCTTCCACATGTTTGGTGTGTCTCCCAGGTGGCTTGTGGCAAACTTTAGACGAGACTTTTTATGGATATCTTTGAGAAATGGCTTTCTTCTTGCCACTCTTCCATAAAGGCCAGATTTGTGCAGTGTACGACTGATTGTTGTCCTATGGACAGACTCTCCCACCTCAGCTGTAGTTCTCTGCAGTTCATCCAGAGTGATCATGGGCCTTTTGGCTTCATCTCTGATCAGTCTTCTCCTTGTCTGAGCTGAAAGTTTAGAGGGACAGCCAGGTCTTGGTAGATTTGCAGTGGTCTGATACTCCTTCCATTTCAAAATGATCGCTTGCACAGTGCTCCTTGGGATGTTTAAAGCTTGGGAAATCTTTTTGTATCCAAATCCGGCTTTAAACTTCTCCACAACAGTATTACGGACCTGCCTGGTGTGTTCCTTGGTCTTCATGATGCTCTCTGCGCTTTCAACAGAACCCTGAGACTATCACAGAGCAGGTGCATTTATACAGAGACTTGATTACACACAGATGGATTCTATTTATCACCATCAGTCATTTAGGACAACATTGGATCATTCAGAGATCCTCGCTGAACTTCTGGAGTGAGTTTGCTGCACTGAAAGTAAAGGGGCCGAATAATTTTGCACGCACCACTTTTCAGTTTTTTATTTGCTAAAAAAGTTTAAAATATCCAATAGATTTCGTTCCACTTCACAATTGTGTCCCACTTGTTGGTGATTCTTCACAAAAAAATTTAATTTTATATCTTTATGTTTGAAGCCTGAAATGTGGCAAAAGGTTGAAAAGTTCAAGGGGGCCGAATACTTTTGCAAGGCACTGTATATATGTGTAAGTGCAACCATCACATGGGTGTTTAAAAAAAAAAAAAAAAAAACAGCTGGAACTCCACTTTAAGCCCTGATAAAGGGAGCAGAGATGGAACCCCTGAAAAGAGTTGACTGTTAATAGTCTGTCGTTGGATCAAACAAGTATCTGGACTTCAATGTCACTTATATCACTTATAGATTAGCATGTAGCTTACTCGCCCTCTCCTATGTGACATCACTAGGTGCCTTGTGATTGGCCCAGTGCTATCACATGGGATTCACCTGGGCAGTCCGGGTTTTGAATCATGTGTCCGGGTTTCAGTCCACCTAAAACCCGGACACATTAATCAGACAGGAATGTAGCTTGGAACAGGGCCTGACAGGAGAGTGAGGGGGCACTATTTGTGCCGCATTACCATTCTCTTTGAAGTGCCCAAAGGTCTCCCAGGTCTGTTACAACCCTATAGAGTACATTAAAAATAAAAAAAAATTGGAAGTGAGCTGCTAAAGTGTTATGCCGCGTACACACAAGCGGAAATTCGGCCAGCAAAAGACCGATGAGAGCTTTTGGTCGGAAAATGCGACCGTGTGTATGCTCCATCAGACTTTTGCTGGCCAAATTTCTGGTTCTGCAGGTTTTCAATTTTTCGGTCGGAAAAAGTTTTGATCGGAAATTCCGATCATCTGTATCAATTCCGACGCGTAAAATTCCTACGCATGCTTGGAAACAATTAGACGCATGCTTGGAAGCATTGAACTTCATTTTCTTGGCTCGTTGTAGTGTTGTACGTCACCGCATTCTTGACGGTCAAAAGTTCAGCGAACTTTTCTGTGACCGTGTGTAGGCAAGCCATTAGGGTTTGGCTTGAGGAAATAGTGACAACCCTACCCATAACCCTCTGCAGGCTTTGCAAATCAGTTTGAATCTTACACTGGGCTTGTTTTTCCTAGTCCTGGTGGCCCAAAGGAGCAGCAGAGAAGTGAGAAATGGTGAGTATGTGTTGCTGGGGAGGAGGGGAGTTACTGTAAGTGACCCTTTAACTTTATTTTGCACGGGCAAAGAAATGGGTAATTTTAAAGCTAAATTTCAGATATAGATTTTATAACATAGTCACATTGGTCCAGCCTGGACCAATGTAAGTATGCCTATGCCATAGCTGTGAGATCCCCGTGGAAGCTGCAAATCACTGTAGTAGTCTCCTGATGAAGGAAGATCGCTTTGGCCCCCGAAATGTGTTGGTTAAGACAAATGTGGACTCTTTTGTTTTGGTGTTCCTTCTGGCTCATTTATACATAGATTACTCAATTCAGGTGACCCCTGCCCTTTGGTAGGGGCCCTATTTATATCGCTTTCCCAGTACCTCACACCTACCTTTCCTTTGGATTTCTGTTTCAATAATTAGTTTTAACCACTTGCCGCCCGCCATATAGCAAAATGATGTTGGCAAAGTGGTTGCGATATCCTGACTGGACATCAAATGACGTGGTCAGGATAACAAGCCGCTGATCGCGCCCGGGGACAAGGATTGCGGCGATCGTTGTTGCGCCATGTCAGTCTGAAACACCGCAACTCCATTCTAGGTAAAGAGTCTCTGACGGAGACTCTTTACCACGTGATCAGCCGTGTCCAATCACAGCTGATCACAATATAAACAGGAAGAGCCGTTTATCGTCTACTCCTCTGACAGGGGGGGTCTGCGCTGATTGTTTATCAGCGCAGCCCCCCTTGGATGCCCACCCAGAACCACCAGGGATGGCCACCACTGATGACCACCAGGTACGGCATCCCTGGTGGTCATGGGTGGCAATGTTTACCCACACATGATACCAATCAGTGCCCACCAGCAATACCTGCCAGTGCCTCCTAATCAGTGATGTCAATCAGTGCCATCTATCAGTGTCAATCAGTGCCACTCATCAGTGCCCATCCATGCCCATTAGTGTCCACTTTTCAGTGCCCATCAGTGCTGCCTTTCAGTGCCCATCAGTGTTACCTAAAAGTACCTATCAGTACCGCCTTTCAGTGCCCATCTGTGCTGCCTATGAGCACCCATCTGTGCCGCCTATGAGTGCTCATCAGTGCTGCATATCAGTGCCACCTATCAGTGCCGCTTATGAGTGCCCATCAGTGTCGCATATCAGTGCCCATCAGTGCCACCTCATCCGTGCTCATCAGTGCCATCTTATCAGTACCCGGGCAGTGCAGCCTCATCAGTGCCCATCAGTGAAGAAGAACAGAAACAAAGAAAAACTTATTTTTTTTAGCAAAAAATAAAAACCACAGAGGTGATCAAATACCACCAAAAGAAAGCTCTATGTGGGAAGAAAATGATAAAAATGTTGTTTTGACCACGCAATTGCCATTTAAACAGCGACAGCGCTGAAAGCTGAAAATTGGCTTGGGCAGGAAAGGGCCCTGTTTTGAAGTATAATAAATCCCAAAAAATATATCCCCAAAGTATCCCCAAAAAATATATAAAAAAAAAAATTTTTCCTCAGTTTAGGCCGATACGTATTCTTCTACATATTTTTGGTAAAAAAAATCGCAATTAGCGATTATTGATTGGTTTGCGTAAAAGTTATAGCATTTTTCAAAATTGGGGATAGTTTTATAGCATTTTTATTAATATATTTTTTTTTTACTAGTAATAGCGGCGATCAGCGATTTTTATTGTGACTGCGACATTATGGCAGACACATCGGACATTTTTGACACATTTTTGGGACCATTGTCATTTATATAGAAATCAGTGCTATTTAAATGCACTGAATCCTGTGTAAATGACACGGGCAGTGAAGGAGTTAACCACTAGGGGGCGGGGAGGGGTTAAGTGTGTGTGTGTGTGTGTTTTTTTTTTACTGTAGGGGGGCGTGGCTTTGCGTCTGACATCACTGATCGGCTTTCCCGATGACAGGGAACAGCCGATCAGTGACAGCGTCACTAGGAAGCACAGGGAGAGGTTTGTTTACACAGACCTCTCCCCGTTCTTCAGCTCTGTGACCCGATCGCGGGACACCAGGGGCGATCGGGTCCGCTGGTCCCGCGGCCGCAGTCACGGAGCTCAGGACCGGGGCGCGCACGACCCACGGCTAGGCTCTTAAAGGGCCACGTACAGGTACGTGGTTGTGCCCAGCCGTGCCATTCTGCCGACGTATATCGGCGTGAGGCGGTCCTTAATAAAGGAGAATAATATGAAAAAAAAAAGGTTTGGCTTCTTCTATTGGACAACTTCTATTGCTTTATATTGGCTTTTGAAATGTACAAATGCAGCAATTTAGAATTTGGATAAAAGGTTTAGCACTAGGAAACACTTTTTGAAAGATAAATAGTGCTTTTTATATCCAACTATAGAGATCAGACCAAAATGAGGGACAAATGAGGAGGAATGAGGGACAGAGGGACATTGTTCTCAAATCAGGGACAGTCCCTGGAAATCAGGGACAGTGGGGAGCTATGGGTCTGGTCACTGACCAAGAACAAGAACACGGGAGTACTGACTTTCCTTCCACTAGGTACTTGTTCCACCTTGCGAGGCATGAGGTGAGGTACTTCCTGTCTCAGTGTTGTCACCCGTTCCAGGGACCTGTTTGTTAAACCCCATAAAGCGGCTGCCCCCCTGTGTATATATAAATGAATGCCCCCCACCCCATTAAAATAAACAGAACGCAGGCCAGGTATGTGGAGGGGGCAGCCTTGTGCTCTGTGTACAGTTGCGTTTTCCAGTGCAATGTGATACAGCTGCAGGATACATAGTGCTGTGTGATGTAATGTCTGCACAAACACTGAACGGGAGCCAGCCTCTGCTCTCACCAAGAACTGTTCTGTCTGAGGCCAGCTTGGGGGTCTACAGCAGATATGTATCCCTAGAACTCGAGAACATACACAGCACAATGTGTATTCTGCAACGTGTCAATAAACTGCACTGTTTGCATCTAAAATGAAAGAATGACATCACACCATAGACACTGCAGAAAACCTACAACACGTTTGTATATATTAAATAGAAAAAAAAAAAAAAAAAAAATATATATATATATATATATATATATATATATATATATATTTTTTTTTTACTTTTTTTAATATAGTATATATATATATATATATATATATATATACTATATTAAAAAAAGTATTGGGACACCTGCCTTTACACGCACGTGAACTTTAATGGCATCCCAGTCTTACTCCGTAGGGTTCAATATTGAGTTGGCCCTCCCTTTGTAGCTATAACAGCTTCAACTCTTCTGGGAAGGCCGTCCACAAGGTTTAGGAGTGTGTTTATGGGGATGTTTGACCATTCTTCCAGAAGCACATTTGTGAGCATTCATGAAGAATCGTTCTTGCCAAACCATTCTATTAACCTTCTATGAGGAAGTGAGTTGCCATCTAGATCAGAGGTCTCCAAATTTTCAAAACAAAGGACCAGTTTATTGTCCTTCAGACTTTAGTTGGCCTGGACTGTGGCCATCATGAGTAGAAATTGTCCCAGCATCAGTTGGAGTAAACAATGCCCCATTTTTGGTGTCATTGGGATTAATAGTGCCCTATTGTTGGTGTCATTGGAATGAACTGTGCCCCATCATTGGTGTCATTGGGCCTCATTGTTGGTGTCATTGGAAGGAATGATCCCCCATCATTGGTATTATTGGGCCCCATTGTCTGTGTCATTGGGAGGAACTGGCCCTTCGTTGGTGTCATTGGGAGGAATAGTGCCCGATCTTTGATGTCATTGGGAGGAACTGTGCCCCATCATTACAAAGCCATTCTGCCCCGAGCTACATCACTAATCTTGTATCCAAATATCACCCAAACCGTCCTCTCCGCTCTTCTCAAGACCTCCTACTCTCAAGCGCTCTCGTCTCCTCCTCCTATGCTCGTCTCCAGGATTTCTCCAGAGCCTCTCCCATCCTCTGGAACTCGCTGCCTCCACCTGTCTGGGTATCCCCTACTCTTGCTACCTTCAGGCGATCCCTGAAAACTCATCTCTTCAGGAAAGCTTATCACGTCTCCAACTAATCTTCTACCACTTCCATCAGCTCATTCCCCACAACCTTTTGTACCACCTGCCCCACCCTATTAGATTGTAAGCTCTTCTGAGCAGGGCCCTCTTAATCCTCTTGTGTTTTATTGTATTATAACTGTATTTTCTCCTTTTTATATTGTAAAGTGCTGCGTAAACTGTTGGCGCTATATAAATCCTGTATAATAATAATAATAATAATAATAAATAATAATTTGGCATTTCCAGAGATCTGAAAATTATTTCAGAGGTAAAAAGGTTACAAAAGTTTTCCATAGGCTGTTTGGAGTGCCTGGCCTGCAGGTCGTCACCAGATTTGGAAGCACAAGAAAAAGTCTCCGAACGGGGTGTCAGGTGGGTGTATTCTTTTATTTAAGGGTTTACTGTCTCTGTAAGATATAGAAGTGGCCTACTGGATATCAGCCGAGGAGACTGGCTGTTAAATGAAAACACCTTTCACTTCAAGGTGGTTAGGAGAATAAAATTATGGATACGGATTCACGGTGTCACCCGTCACTACAGGCCCTAAGCGCACATTGACCTTTTCAAGTAACGTTCGAGCTGGAGTTAATCGAATTTTATCCTCCGCAATGGCCGACTGCCTGTTTTATTGTTCTGACACCTTAAACAGGATTATATGACTTTATTACAAGTGGAAGGGATAATGGAGAGGTTTTCAAGCTTTCCCTGCTCAATGTTGTGCTTTGCTTAGTACCAAACGTTGATGTAGGTAGGGTTGCCATCTGTCCAGGATTCACCCAGACAGATCGGGTTTGGAATCATGTGTCCGGGTTTCAGATTGCCTGAAACCCGGACACATTATTTAGACTGGACTATGGCTTCCCAGCAGGGTAGCTGGCTGCAGTTGTCTGTTATACTCTTTCACACTGCCCAAATCCAACACTAAGACCCCTTTCACACTGAGGGCATTTTGCAGGCGCTATAGCGTTAAAAATAGCGCCAGCAAAACCCCCCAAAACAGCTGCTCTATGCACTTAAGTGTGAAAGCCTGGAGCGGTGCGCTGGCAGGGCGTCAGAAAAAGTCCTGCCTGTCTTTGGAGCGGTGAAGGAGCAGTGAACTCACCGCTCCTCCACCGCTGCTCTCCATCAATGGGGCAGCACTGCGATACCGCCGGCGTTTTGCGGGCAAATTTAACCTCTTTTGGGCCGCTAGCGGGGGGTTAAAACCGCCCAGCTAGCGGCCAAATAGCGTTGCTAAAGCGACGGTAAAGCGGCGCTAAAAATAGCACTGCTTTACCGCTGACGCCCTAGGAGGCGCAGTGTGAAAGGGGTCTAACAACCCCCCCAAACACACAAACACAGAAGGAAGAGGAGAGAGGGCTCAATCTGCACCTCTTCCCCCCCATCCCTACCCTCTGTGTCTGCCCACACTCTAATCCCCGATACTGTGCCCGAGAAAAGGAAAGTTGGGGCCGGTAATATGAAGTTTAGCAGCCTCAGATACATCTGGATGAGAGGTGCTGACTGCCAAGGGGTAAGTGAGCTCACCATCCATCCCTGTCTGTGACTGAAGTCTCCCCCTTCTCTCTCCTGCCTCTGAGTAAGTACACTAAGGTAAATCAGGGTTCTCAGAGCACCCCTTACATCAGAGATCCCCTGTACACCAGAGGCCACAGTGTTCCCCCTTACATCAGAGTCCTCTCTGTACATCAGAGTTCTCAGTGTTCCCTCTTAAATCAGGGTTCCCAGAGGATCCCTTATGTTAGAGTCCCCAGAGTTCTCCCTTACATCAGAGTCTGCACAGTGAAAGGGAACTCTGCGAATTCAGATGTAAAAGGGGAACTCTTGTTATTAAATTCATATGATTAGAAATGTTATTTAATAGCAAAATATATGTATAGTTTATACTATAAAAAAAAAATTTGCTGTGCGCCACTAAAGTGTTCGGGTTTGACTTGAAGAAAAGGTGGTAACCGTAGATGTAGGTGGTCCACCAAAGTACCCCATATGACATCCCCCTGTTTACACCACTCACAACAAAATGGCTGAAGCTCTTCCATGTGGTGTGACTTCACTCCAGCTTGCTGTGTGTCCTGGACACAGGGGTGAGGCTGTACTGGGCTATCACACATCTGTTTCTCTGCAGATTCCTCCAGCTGCTGCCACACACAGCGTTCCAGTAACAGCAATCACTGCGAGAGCATGGCCTCCCGATGCCTCTTCAAGAATTAGTAGGGAGATAATTGGAGACACATTCCTCTGCATGGGATTCTATGCCCTGGCCGGCTTCCCAGAATAATGTAACCCTGCGATAATATAAATAACAACATTCTACCGGGTGTCATTCCTGAAATGTAAATGGCGCATGCCTGTAGGGTGACGGTGCAGGTATGGACTGTGCATCGAAGACATGCATTATACACCTTGAATAGGCCACACAACCAATAAGATAAGCCAGTGGATGGCAGAAACTATCCAAGAAACATTGCTAAATCCTGAAGGTCTACATCAGTCGTTCTCAGCCAAGGTTTCATGGAACCCTAGGGTTTCTCCAGAAGTTGCCAGGGGTTCCTTGAGCAAAGAGCAATTTTTTGCCTCCTATGCGGCGTACACACGGTCGGAATTTCCGATGGAAACAGTCCGATGGGAGCTTTTCATCGGATTTTCCGACCGTGTGTATGCCCATCGGTCTTTTTCTGTTGGAATTTCCGACGGACTTTGGATTGAGAACCTGTTCTTAATTTTTCCAACGGAAAACCTTTCTATCGGATTTTCCGATCGTGTGTATGCAATTCTGACATGCAAAATTCCGACGCATGCTCGGAAACAATTCGACGCATGCTCAGAAGCATTAATCTTCCCTTTTATAGTGCAGTCAGTGTTATTGACCGTCGGAATTTGGTGTGACCGTCTGTAGGCAAGACAGTTTGAGCGAAATTCCGTCGGAATTCCGACGGGAAAACCATCAGAGCTTTTTCCGACAAGAATTCCGACCGTGTGTACGTGGCATTAGATATGTAACCACTGACACCAATGATCTGCTTGGCTATCCCTTATGCCCCGTATACACGATCGGATATTCCGCCAGCAAAAGTCCGATGTGAGCTTTTGGTCGGAAATTCCGACCGTGTGTAATGCTCCATCTGACTTTTGCTGGCGGAATTCCTGCCAGCAAAAGATTGAGAGCAGGTTCTCTATTTTTCCGTCGGAAAAAATTCCGATCGTCTGTACCAATTCCGACGCGCAAAATTCCTACACATGCTCGGAAACAATTCGACACACGCTCGGAAGCATTGAACCTCATTTTCTCGGCTCATCGTAGTGTTGTACATCACCACGTTCTTGACGGTCAAAAGTTCAGAGAACTTTTGTGTGACCGTGTATATGCAAGCCAAGCTTGCGCGGAATTCCGTCGGAAAAAACATCCAAGTTTTGTCCGATGGAAATTCCGCTCGTGTGTGCGGGGCATTAGGGGGAGGATTCTTACCACTTACTACAAATGTAGGGATCATTCTTCCCATTGACCATCATGCTAATGTACCGTGAGCTGTATATATAGTAATTATAAGCAGGGGATCCCTGAAACTGGAACGTTATTTCAGGGGTTCATCCCTGTTAAAAAGGTTGAGAAAGGCTGCTCTGTATGCTTTAGGCTCAGTTCACACTGCTGCGACCCCAAAGTCGTGCGTCTTTGCATTGCGACTTTGATGTTTTGTGACTTTGGCATATCATAACAATACAGAGTGTGATAAATATTATTGAAATTACAAAACCCTCTAAAGTTGCAGGCAAAGTTGAAAATATAAGACAAGAAACAACTTCCTTACAATTTTTGTGATTTTAAAGTGATATTATTATTATTATTATTATTTATTGTACTTATATAGCGCTGTCAAATTACGCAGCACTTTACATATACATTGTACATTCACATCAGTCCCTACCCTCAAGGAGCTTACAATCTAAGGTCCCTAACTCACATTCATATACTATGGCCAATTTAGACAGAAGCTAATTAACCTACCAGCATGTCTTTGGAGTGTGGGAGGAAACCGGAGTACCCGGAGGAAACCCACGCAGCCACAGGGATAACATGCAAACTCCAGGCAGGTAGTATCATGGTTATTAAAGTTTATTTTTTTTTAAATACCAAACAAAACATGTTATACTTACCTGCTCTGTGTAATGGTTTTGCACAGAGCTGCCCCTATCCTCCTCCTTCTTGGGTCCCTCGCCAGCACTCCTGGCTCCTCCTGGCAAGCTGGCCGCTTGCTATGGGGCACTGGTTCGTGCTCGCTCCCGAGCCCTGCTCTATGCATCCATAAGACACATAGAGTGGTGGCTCAGTCCTGCCCCCGCTCTCTCCTCATTGGCTGTGATTGACAGTAGTGGGAGCCAATGGCTCTCGCTGCTGTCTCAGCCAATGAGGAGAGAGAGACCTGGGACAGAGGAGGCTCCAGTGCACATTGCTGGATTGAGAGGGGGCTCAGCTGAGTATTAAGATGGGGGAACAGCACACAGAAGATGTTTTACCTTCATGCATACAAAACCTTCAGCCTTTACAACCACTTTAACATTGTAGTCTATGGCACTTATGTTGCAAGGAAGATGTAGACAAGTAGACAAGATACTATTTTCTTGTCTTTGGAACTTCAGTCTCAGCAATAAAGGTGGCACCCATTGAAACTAATGTGTTTTGACTTCTCATGCGATGTTATGTGTCGCACGTCGCAGCAAGCCGCATTAGAAGTTGCAGCAGTGTGAACAAGGGCTTAAAGTACATGTAAACCCAATCACTAAATACTCATATAAGTCATAACATGTTCATAGAATTTCTAAAGTAGTTCTTAACGACATTAAAGTGTTACTAAACCCACAACAGTAAAATCAGTCTGTATATGCAGTAAAGCATGCTTGTTATACTCACTGTGGGACCTAAGGGTTTAATCCTGTGCACTGTGTAAAAAGGCTGTTTGATCCTGTCTTCTCCGACCCCCCCCCTTCTTTTTCTGTCCCCAATCCATCTGCTGATAGTACAGAGCCTTGGGGAACTCTGCACATGCTCAGTTTGGTGTGTGTTGCTAGAGAGTTATTTTTTTATTTTTTTTGGTGAGGGTACACGTGATCAGCACAGGGTCAATCAGCACTGTCCAGACAGAGGGTCAGGAGTCATGCAGCCTCATAGGACAGTCAGAGGAGAAGGAAAACTCCTCCTACAAGCTTTAACCAGACACTGGTAGAAGTCGCAAGACTGCTCTAACCGCCGATGAGAAAAGGTATTCAGCAGTTTATATTTACTAAACGAATTGCATTTCCATGTCCTGTGTACTGTGGGAGACCAGATATAGTGAATGCAGAGAATGGATTTAGTAACACTTTAAATTGGTTGTTAAGCCACTCTAACCTGTATACACCATCAGCACTGCCTCCTATTGCAGTGTCCCCCTCTGTGTGTGATTTATAAAAATAAATGCGGCAAATAACTAATTTCACTGCCGAGATTGCGATCACATGACTGGCGAGCTTTCTCCTTTCCTCCTCTGAGAGATGCAGTGGGCGGGGCTGAGAGTTCCCTGCTGATGTCAGTCTGGAGGGGAGGAGAGGGCTGGCTGGTCATGTGATTGCAATCTTGGCTCTTAAAGGGGTTGTAAACCCTTGTGTTTTTTCACCTTAAAGCGGAGCTCCATCCTAAATTTGAACTTCCGCTTATCGGATTCCTCCCCCCTCCGCTGCCACAATTGGCACCTTTCAGGGGGGGGAGGGGGGTGCAGATACCTGTATAATCCAGGTATCTGCACCCACTTCCGGGACTAGCCAGCCGCCCCTAGCCGCAGATGCTCCGCCCCTCCCGTTGTGTCCTGGGAAACACACAGTTCCCAGGACACAACAGGCACCAGTCAAGACGCGCAGCGCGACTCGCGCATGTGCAGTAGGGAACCGTGCAGTGAAGCCACAATGCTTCACTTCCTGATTCCCTGACAGAGGATGGCAGCGGGGCAGCCGAGAGACGAGCGATTGCTCGTCATCTTCTGCCGACATTGCTGGAACCAGGAACAGGTAAGTGTCCATTTATTAAAAGTCAGCAGCTGCAGTATTTGTAGCTGCTGACTTTTAATATTTTTTGTGCAGGTGGCCATCCTCTTTAATGCATCCTATGTATTAAGGTGAAAAAAACACCTGGCAGTCACCGGCCCCCCAGCCCCCCCCCCCCCCCATTTTACTTACTTAAGCCCCTTCATCTCCTCGGAGAGGATGCGCTGTCCCTCTCTCCATGGGGTCCCGGCTCTTGATTGGATAGATTGATAACAGCGCAGCCATTGGCTCCAACTGCTGTCAATCAAGTCCAATGACGTGGGCACCGAGGGGCAGGGCCGAGTCCGGCATTCGTGTCTGTGGATGCAAAAGCTGGACTCGGGAGCACGCCCGCAAGGTAACCCCCTTGGGAGAGCGCTTCTCCTAGGGGGTTTTCTGATGCGGGGAGGTGCCACGAGAGCCGCCGGGGGACCCCAGAAGAGGATGTTCGGGGCTACTCTGTGCAAAACGAGCTGCACAGTGGAGGTAAGTAAGTTTGTTATTTAAAAAAAAATTAAAAACGATACTTTACAATCACTTTAAATTAGGTATTTACAGAATTTATATTTATAAATCATTCATAGAGGGGGACACTGCAATAGGAGGCAGTGCTGATGGTGTATACAGGTTAGTGTTATGAGAGCAGCAGGAGGGGGGAAGGGCAGCTCACACACAGACAGAGAGGGGAGGGTGGAGGAGGACACAGGAGCAGAGAGAAGAACGGATAACGGCTGGGGATGGCGTTGGCACGTAAACTGACTACGGTGTCAGGGCTCAGCAGCCATCATACACCGTGGTCAGTTTACAGAGGGGCGGGGAGAAACTGGCAGGATCAGCCAGGTTTTTTAGGTGTTACAGGGGGACAAATGACACAGGACAAGCACTGTGTCATATAACATGCTTTAAAGGAGCAGGATCCATTTTTTTTTGGGGGGGGGGGGGGGTTAACAAACGCTTTAAGTCTCTGATGGCATCATCGAATCAAATGATTTTTCATATGACTGTTCGGACCAAAATCTATCAGTGTATGGTCATCTTTGGGCAATTTGTAGACAGTGAAGGGTGCTACAGTAAGTACATCCCCCCCACCCCGATTTCAGTATGACATGGTGAAACCTGTAGTCCTACAACCCCAAAAACGTATTCTTTTTCTACAAGTGCCTTTTATTTTACATCCTCAGTAACAACGGATTTTTAGAAAAAGAATAATCAGAATAAACAGCTTTGCTGGAACAAACAACACAAGGAATTAAATGTGCAAAAATATACAGGATGGATACTATGATAAATATAGAAGGTGAACAGACACATTAGAGACACAGTTTATTTCCATGCAGGTCTATACAGCTATTCCAGAAAGGGGACAGTTTGGAAAACGATTGAGCAGAGCAATTTAATTGAGGTAGCTGGGAATATTACTATATATTAACCACTTCAGCCCCAGAAGAATTTACCCCCAGCCTCAGCCCTTAAATCACATGCTTTTCAAAAGTTAAAGTAGATTTCTTCTTTGACAAACTAACTTTGGGGGGCGGCGCCCTTGCGCCCCTTGTGGACCGGCCGCCACTGGTGCCAGACCAAAATTTCTGAGCCCTATATCTTCTATTAGAATCAGCGGTCAGCAATGCGTCTCTGTATAGAGGCATTTAGGTATTTACAGAGCTTTGCTTCTTTACATCAGAAGTGCCTTCTGATGACTGGTGGTGATCTGGTGTCTGATGGAGGAACAATGTAGGAAGCACACGTCCTGCAGAATAGATGAAGCAGAAGCAAAGAGATTCTTCCACTGTAGGGCCTTAGGTTCAGCTTCTTCTCCAGCAAGGAGAATTAGTGAGCAACACAGTAGTGACATAACCAAATCTTATAAGACTAGCAGCCTCAGATGAACTCTTTCTGCAGATATACAGCTATGAGACTCAAAGCACAGGAGTGCCTAGGTGCACAGAGAGTGTACTGATATATGAATAAAGCAAAAGCAAGTGTCAGTGCTGCTGCTCCCCATTCCAGCATCCCGGTTTTGGCTGTGGCATTCTCCTTGTCTGTCTTGTCCACCTACAGGGGGATTGATGTGGGCAGGCTCTGGGTGGAGACCAAACCTGATTTAAAGTGATTGCAAGGCTTTGTTTAAAAAAAAAAAAACAAACATGTCATACTTACCTCCACTGTGCAGTTGTTTTGCACAGAGTGGCTCCAATCCTCGACTTCAGGGGTCCCCCGGCGGCGCTGGTAGCTCCCCCCTGCATCGCATAACACCCTAGGAGAAGCGCTCTGCCGTGGGGGGGTTACCTTGCGAGCGTGCTCTCGATTCCAGCATTCGGCGCCCATAGGCGCCTAATGTAGGACTTGGCCCCGCCCCCCAGCGCCCGCGCCATTGGATTTGATTGGCAGCATGGACTGCTATCAATCTATCCAATCAAGAGCCGAGACAACGGGGAGAGGGGAAGAGCGTGTCTCCGGCGGGGGAATACAGGTGAGTAAAACAGGGGGGGGGGGGGGGGGGGCAGTTAGTGACAGAAGTTTTTTCATCTTAATGCATAGGATGCATTAAGGTGAAAAAACATGAGGGTTTGCAACCCCTTTAAGCCAGCCAAGCCTGCAGTCTCATGTTTGTGATATTGTGTTTGTTACACATGTTCCAAGCTCCATGTTTGTCTGCCTTGCTAGATTGGATTCCCTCATTGACGACCTCGGTTAGAATATCGACTACTCTCTGAACTCTACCTGCCTTTTGATTGACGGATTTGACCGTGACTATTCTGAACCTTGCCTGCCTTGTACCTGGACTGTCATTTAACCACTCTGCCAACTGCAAGTACCTGTTTTCTGTGCTCAGTTTGCATCTGCCTCTTCATGGCAGCCAGGCACTATAGCATTGTGTATAAGTTCAGGGTGCCGGTAGGCCTGCTTGCCTTATCAGAAAGGGGGCTGCTATAGGTAAGGAACACAGAAGCCAGTTATAGTGTCTGACCACCTGTGTTAGGGGTAAGCGTGACAGCAGGGAGATCCTTCCACTACAGGTCATCAGGTTCATCTTCCCCTCCAGCAAAGAGAACGGTGAGCAGCACAGCAGTTACATCACCAATTCTAGTAATACTAGCAGTCAGATGAACTTTTCCTGCATATATACAGCTTTGAGGCTCCATGCACAGGTGTGCCTAGGCACACAAAGTGTACTGCTATTTTTTTTTTGTAGTAATCCAAGACAAAAGGCTGATTTTTTTAGGGTACTACCAGGGCACAGTTATTCTTTCTAGATGTTTTTTCACTTTTTGAGTTCAGAATAGAAAAAAAGACCTTCACCCCAAAAAACAAAGTATTTGAACTTCTTAGCTCAAGCCCCCTCCCTCTTCCTCAATTAGATAACATTTTTTATTTACGGTATTTTTTTAAGTGCTTTTGACTCTTTTTTGATGGAGCACTTTCTCCTTACTCACTCGCCTAGGCGAGAATGACGTTGCACTTGATTCTACGTGCGCACAGAAGTACTGAACGTCTCTACCCAGCCTTCAAGACCAGGCAGAGACCTTCGGCACATCTACGCACACACAGACCTGTAAATGACTTGAACATGTAAATATAATATATAATCCGCTAAGAAATTAATGACTGTGAATTTTGTGTTCTGGCCTAGAATGAAGTATGTTCTGCCACAGAGAAAAGAGGAGGTGTCACACTGCCAGCGGCCCAGGTAAGCAGCATAATACTATATTTTATCTTATATCGTTGTTACTGAAGTGTAACTAAAGTCAACAAAAACGAAATATATATATACAATATGCTTCAAGTTTCAATTCACAATTGTTTTATCATGTTTCTTTGTACATTGTATCCCCATAAATACTTTCGAATCATTCCAGAGATCCCCATCTGCTTTCATTTCCTTTATGCCTGTGTCTCCAATTCATTTTGCTTTCTTAATATGTGTTCACATGGACTGAAAACAGAGGGCCTAAGGCCCCTTTCACACTGGGGCGGGAGCCACGGAGACGGTTAAGCAGCGCTATATTTAGCGCTGCTTTACCGTCGTTTTAGCCGCGGGATTCGGCCGCTAGCGGTGCGGTTTTAACCCCCGCTAGCGGCCGAAAAAGGGTTAAAATCCCCCGCAAAGCGCCGCCGTAGCGTAGGTATTACCGCGGTGTCCCATTGAAATCAATGGGTAGGAGCGGTATAGGAGCGATGAATACACCGCTCCTATACCGCTCCAAAGATGCTGCTAGCAGGACTTTTTTCCTGCTAGCGCACCGCACCGCTCCAGTGTGAAAGCCCGCCGGCTTTCACACTGGAGTGGATGGGGCCGTTTTTTTCAGGCGGTGTACAGGCGCTATTTTTAGCGCTGTAACGCCTGAAAACCGCCCCAGTGTGAAAGGGGCCTAAGTGATGATCGGTGATGAGCTCCATTCACATACACTGAGAGCAGAGACTATGGCTGGATTCACACCTATACATTTTTAGTGCTTTTTGCATTTTGCAGATTTGCACTACAGAAAGTGTTCCATAGGAAACCATGTTAAATGGACTGTAGTGCAAATCTGCAAAATGCAAAAAGCACTAAAAATGCATAAGTGTGAATCCAGGCTTAGGCCCCTTTCACAAGGGCCGGATCCATTTTTCTCAGGAGGGGATCTGTCCACTGATCCCCTGCTGAGCGGAGTGGGCGGATGACAGATTTGTGTCCGCTCCGCTTATGCAGAGTGGACACGGCCTACTCTGCTCTATGGGCAGTCGGATATAAACGGATTGGCTGTCCGTTTACACCCGACTGCCCTCCGATCCGGCCACATTGAGGGGAACAGATCCCCTTCCTTTTTTTTTTGTCTGATCAGATTGAAGGTGGGCACATGGACACAAGTCCGTTTACATTTGCTGCACCATAAAGGAGAATGGAGGGTGTCCGATCGGGTCCACCAGAAAAGTGGACAGGCAGACCCGGTCAGACCGCTCGTATCAAGGGGGCCTAAGTGATGACGAGTGATCAGCTCAAGTGAAATAACACAACTCCAACATCCCTTTAGATGAGCATGTTTATTTCAAATGGTTACCAGATGGTGCAAACTTTAGTTGTGCAGTGCTGATCAGTTGCTTGATTACTGTTCCAGAAGCTGGTTTGAAAATGTAATCAAGCAACCGATTAACAGACTGCATAGCTAAAGTCTACACCATCTAGTGGCCAACTGTCAGAAACCATGAAATCAGACCGAGACAGAAGTACAGTTAAATCACACTTGTATAATAATAAAAGTAAATAGAACAAACGTAGTCAAAACATAGCCAGAATTCAGGAACCGGAAAAGATAGTCAGACAAGCCAAAAGTCAGGGAGCCAGAGATGAGCGTAGTAAAACAGCAAGCAGGATCTGAAGCTAGAAGGGATGTCAGCCAAGCAAGTCTTTTAACAGGAATGCAGGAAAGAGTCTCTGTGATGTTGACTAAGGCAAAGGCAGAGATCCTCTGGGCTGGATGGCTTAAGTAGGCAGGACTGACGAGCAGGATATCATCAACAGCTGAGTAACTGGGGAGAGATAGGAGCTGGCAATTACCCGACACCCGAGAGAAGCTCTGAGAAGAAAGGGCTGAGCCCAGCCCTGACACCAGATCCCTTCGTTCAATACACATCTAAAGGCTGGCTAAGGATGCGTTCTTTCACTTTTGCAATCAGGAGGGATCAGATGTATCACCTACCCCTGTCTGTTAGGCTACTTTCACACTGAGGCGCTGGGCGCTCTGGCGGTAAAGCGGCGCTATATTTAGCGGAGCTTTACAGTAGATTTAGCAGCGCTTTTCGGCCACTAGCGGGGCAGTTTTAACCCCGCTAGCGGCCGAAAAAGGGTTAAAACCGCCCGCAAAGCGCCGCTGCAGCGCTTTATGAGCGGTAAATACACCGCTCCTAAGATGCGGCTTGCAGGACTTTTTTCAGCGTCCTGCAAGCGCACCGCTCCAGTGTGAAAGCCCTTAGGGCTTTCACATTGGAGTGCACTGAGCGGCTCTTTTAGGGCTCTTTACAGGCGCTATTTTTAGCACTTTAGCGTCTGCAAAGCGCCTCAGTGTGAAAGGGGCCTTATAAAGAGCCAGAAACTTTAGGTGTGGATTAAAGATATTTACAAATTTTCAAGTAAGAAAAAAAAAATGTTAACAATAATGCCACGTACACACGATCAGACTTTTCGGCCAGATTATCCGGCAGACTTGGTAAAATGATAAAACATATCACCAATGGGCTGTTCCATGAAAATAGAGAGGTGCTGCCTCTGGTGGTAATATACTGAATACTTTTGGTTGTCATTCATGGTAGATCCAATTTCCATTTCCACTTTGGATATCAATTAGAAGACAATAAATTATTAGATTAGTTTTGAACCCTTTAAACTCTTGAGCTGATGTAAATTGCACATAGCAAAGGACTCCCTCGTTTTGTTGCATGAGTGGGACGCTTTTCTAGGAAAAAAGTGGACACCCCCTTTAAGACACTTTCAATACTTGTATATACAATTCTCAGCTGTGAATATCTTATTATACTGAATAGCAACCTACTATAGTTGGTGGGCCACCCTTCCTCTAATGATATGTTGCATAAAGTTTAGTGTGTTTATCATCTGCATTTGGCTGCCATACATGCTGAGGGATAACTAAAACTTAAAGGTTCATAAATAATAAATCACACTGACCACTCTTAAGCCCCATACACACGCGCGGATTATCTGAGGACCAGGTCCGTCAGACCATGTCCGTCATACTTTGTCTGATGTTGGTTTTTTGCGTACACACGGTCGGACAAAGTTGTCGGAAAATCCGATCATTCTGAACGTGGTGACGTTTGTTGCCTACGACGGGACTACGTAGAGGCTAGTAGCCAATAGCTTTGGTCTTGTAATGTGATCTGAGCATGCGTAGCACTTTGTCCGGTCGGAATTCGCTACACACGATCGGATTTGGTGTGATCGGACTTTGTTTGTCAAAAAATCTATCCAGCAGGAGATAGGACTTTGTCCGTCAGACAATCTGATGGAAACTGTCCGATGGTGCCTACACACGGTCTGATTTTCCGACAACATTGTCCGATAGGACAGAATCCATCGGAAAATCCTACCGTGTGTATGGGGCTTTATTGTCGGGTGTCTGTGGTAATATCACACAGAGGAACAATGTATGGCCATGGCGTAACCTACAAATGATTAACGGACAGCAAAGAATTGTACAGATAATTAACTAGCATCAGCAATCACACAATGCAGTGGGAGTAATAAGCCTCTAGACTGGCCGGTCATACCCTTCTACATCCTTTGTAGGCATCAATGAGACCTCCATCTCCAGACCATTCATTTCAACTATAATTTTCCTATACGAGTTAGTAAGAATTGAATGTATTCCATGCATGTTATTTACCTGTAGACATCCCTGTTGTGTAGACAACCAAATACAGTGGCTCTGAGACTGCTGCTATATGCCACCATCTTGGATGTGACTGTCACTAAAGTGATACTCAATAGCAGTCTTTCTCAACCAGGCAGCCAAGGAATCAGGGTTCCTCCAGAGGTTTCAAGAGGTTGTTTGATCAATAAGCCATTTTTGCAGCACAGATAAGTAACCGCTGACCACCAATGTAAGGAACATTTTTCCCACTGGCCACCAGTGTAAAGGGGCCCTTCTCCCACTGCCCGCCATTCTAAGGGGACATTTCTACACTTACTACCAATCTGAGGGGAAACATCCATATTTACCACCAATCTAAGGCTTTGTTTACTCAGGAGAACAATTTTGAGGCCTGTGCAGGGCCGTATTTTGCACACACAGGGATGTACAGCTGTTGAGTGCATCCCCATGGCAGCAGTCCCATGGATGGAAGGGGCCCCTCTTCCACTGACCGAAAATCCAAGAGGACATTTCTACACTGCCCGCAATCTAAGAGGGAACTTCTATATTTACCACCAATCTAAGCCCTCGTTCACACAGGAGAAAACTTGTATGACCTGTGCAGGGTCGTGTTTTTCTGGCACAGAGGTGTACAGGTGTTGCGTACATCTCCCTGGTAGCAGTCCCATAGATGAAAGGGGCCCTTATTCCACTGACCACCAATCTAAGGGGATATTTGTACACTGACCACCAATCTAAATGGGAACTTCTATATTTACCACCAATCTAAGCCCTCGTTCACACAGGAGAAAACTTGCATGACCTGTGCAGGGTCCTGTTTTGCTGGCACAGAGGTGTACAGGTGTTGCGTACATCCCCCTGGTAGCAGTCCCATAGATGAAAGGGGCCCTTATTCCACTGACCACAAATCTAAGGGGATATTTGTACACTGACCACCAATCTAAATGGAAACTTCTATATTTACCACCAATCTAAGGTCTTGTTAATACAGGTGAATACTTGCGTGCCATGTGCAGGGCCATGTTTTGCCAGCACGGGGATGAACAGGTGTTGTGTGCATCCACGTGGTAGCAGTCCCATGGATGAAAGGGGCCCTTTCCCCACTGACTGCCAATCTAAGGGGGCATTTCTAAACTGACCACCAATCTGAGGAGGAACATCTATATTTACCACCAATCTAAGGTCTAATTCACACAGGCGAATACTTGCGTGCCATGTGCAGGGCCATGTTTTGCCGGCACGGGGATGAACGGTTGTTGTGTGCATCCACGTGGTAGCAGTCCCATAGATGGGACAATGACCAATCTGACAACAGCTATAAAGGAGACGGCTGTTTCAGAGATTCAGCTTGTCTTGGCTGTGAGCACTTTACCGAGAATGGTAAAAGGAATGCAGAGGGAGGGATGACATGTTAGCATCTGCATTTCTCTTGCCGTTTTTGGTCCCGGACAAGAGCTTACAACTGAGACAAGCTGCAGCCACCTCCATCATAGCTGTTGTTGGATCGGCCACAGCAGGAGGGTACGTGGGCAGGTTGGACCTTATAACTAGAAGTTGAAAGCACTTAGAAACATGGGACAAAGTACTATATAATTATGAGGATAGATCTTTTTTTAAATAATCGTGTCTGGTATAAGAAAAACACCACCCCTCTCATTTCTCTTTATAAATCATTTTCTACTCTTTCACTGGCTTCCCCAAGCATCCTTTCCGCTCCTTCTATATAACTTGACTGGCCGTACATTTTTAGATAGATGTGGAATGTCATAAAGAATTGTATATGTATTCTGTCTTTAGGAGTCCCTGTCCATCTAATAAACATGTCACATAGTGTGTAATTGCACAGTGGGGCGAGACATATACTGACCTTCCCAACTGACAAGTATATGTAACCTATAGAGACTGGGTATGAAGGGTTAATACAGAGTGATGATGGATACAAAGTTGGCCTTGTATTCATGCAGGAGTCCTTCCTACCCCCCCCTTCCTAGTTGTCTGCACATGAAGGGAATGTGGAGGAATGCAGTATTATTGTTGGATAATGTTACTGGAGCCTGGTCATTTCCTGGTGCAGGACCTCTGACCCCTCGCGTAGTATAACACACATTGCTGCAGTCCTGGCATTGCTCTGACTGTTGCCTCTCTCTAGCAATTCACTGAATACCGCTTCTTAGAAATTTACCGGTCCAAGGTGTATTTTTTTTGGATTTGAATATATTACCTGGACTATTGTTCTGGAGCAGGGGTCTCCAAATTTTCTAAACAAAGGGCCAGTTTACTGTTCTTCGGACTTTAGGGGGGGCCAGTCCGTGGCCATTGAAAGTAGAAAATGTCCCGGCATTAGCGGGAGTAAACAATGCCCCATCTTTGGTGTCTGAGAGGAATCGTGCCCCATCGTTGGCATCATTGTAAAGAATTGTGCCCCTTTGTTGGTGTCAGTGGGGGGAATTATGACCCAATGTCGGTGTCAGAGGATGAAATATTGCCCCAAGGACCGGATAAAAGTGAGAAAAGGGCTGCATCTGGACCCTGGGCCACAGTTTGGAGACCACTATTCTGGAGGAATGAAACAATAATATCAATAAACAAAATACACTGTAATTTTAAAGTGGTGGATCACTTTACAGGGGGCGGTTTGCAGGCAGCTACTCACCGCTTGGTTTACCCTAATAAGGCCATAACACTGTGTGCAACTGTGTGCATTGCAGCGGGCCCAAATAACCCCTTTACGCCGGCACCTCTGGCCCCTTTTAAGGAATTTCAGATGCTGGGAGGCGGGTTTCAGATTATGTGACTACTACCAGCCGCCGGTAACTGTGCCGGGAGCACGCAAGACACACGTTCTTGGCACAGCTGTGTCTGCTACTTGGTACGCAAATATGCGGCCTGTAGGCCCCAAGGCCCACCTGCCGAGAGGCCGCATATTTGCATGCCATCGGTGGGCTCTCCAGGTGATGTCATCGGATGGCCATGCTCCATTGCTATATAAGAGCCGGCAGAGAGCGGGCGACAACAAAACAGATGAAGACATCAACAGAACAAGAGCGGATTTTTTTATTTTTTTAGATAGTAACCGTCGGCGAGGAAGAAGACAGCACCGGATGGGACGGCGGCGGCAGGAGGAGACAGCTTGAGGAGAAGTCAGCGGGAGAGACAGCTCAAGGAGGAGATGGCAGGAAGAGACGGAGGGAAGAAGAAGACAGCGGGAGAGACAGCTCAAGGAGGAGATGGCAGGAAGAGACGGAGGGAAGAAGAAGACAGCGGGAAGAGACGGCTCAAGGAGTCGACTGTGGGAAGGAGAAGACAGCGGGAAGAGACAGCGGGAAGTAGAAGAGGGCGGGAAGAGACGGCTAGAGAAGACAGAGCTATTAATAAAGGAATTGTCAAAAACTGGCTCTTGTGTTTTTATTACATTTCACATATTTTTTGGTGAATGGGTAAGGCTACGATGTACCCGATACCCATTCACATAGGGGGGGAGCGGGATCTGGGGGCCCCCTTCTTAAAGGGGAGCTTCAAGATTCCGCCCGCAGACCCCAACAACCACCGGCTAGGGTTGTCGGGAAGAGGCCCTTGTCCTCATCAACATGGGGGCAAGGTGCTTTGGGGTTGGGGGGGGTGGGCGCAGCACCCACCCCCCCATGTTGAGGGCATGCTGCCTGGTATGGTTCATGAGGGGGGGTGCTTGCTCATCCCCTCCCTTTCCTGACCTGCTGGGCGGCATGCTCGAATAAGAGTCTGGTAGGGATTTTGGAGGGGAGATATATATATACGCATAGATATGAACTATTCTTATAGGAAACCATGTAAAATGGACTGTAGTGCGTTTCTGCAAACTGCAAAGCGCACTAAAAAAACGCATAGATGTGAACGTAGGGTAAGAGGCAACCACTAAGCAAATTTTGTCTTATTCAATCAGAAACCACCGTATGTGTACAGTGTATGGCCAGCTTTACTTTACTTTACTGTTATTCTTAGACACCAGGCACAGCTGACGTAACAGGAAAGTGAAGGTAAAACTGTAAAAAAATGAGGTTGTTAGCACAATACTCATCTGACTGCTTATCTATCTGACTAAAGCTGCCCATAGATGGAGTGTTTATTTTATTGATCAGCTGATCAAAAAAAATCAGATTCCCCCATCTGCATATTCGAGGTGGATGAAGGAATTACTTGTATTCTGAGAATGGGGACTCCTCTACTGTTAGAATGCACTGATCAAAGGAAAATTTCCAACATTCCCAAGTGGTAGTAAACACCGCTTAACCACTTAAGCCCCGGACCAATTTGCAGCCAAAGGACCAGGCCCCTTTTTGCGATTCGGCACTGCGTCGCTTTAACTGACAATTGCGCGGTCGTGCGACGTGGCTCCCAAACAAAATTGACGTCCTTTTTTTCCCACAAATAGAGCTTTCTTTTGGTGGTATTTAATCGTCCCTGCGGTTTTTATTTTTTGCGCTATAAACAAAAATAGAGTGACAATTTTGAAATAAATGCAATATTTTTTACTTTTTGCTATAATATATAAAAAAAAATTTTTTCCTCAGTTTAGGCCGATACGTATTCTTCTACATATTTTTGGTAAAAAAAATCGCAATTAGTTTGCGCAAAAGTTATAGCGTTAAAAATTGGTGTATACTAAAGCGCTGATATATAATTTGAAAGCAAAAGTTATAGCGTTTACAAAATTGGGGATAGTTTTATAGCATTTTTATTAATATTTTTTTTTTTTTTTTACTAGTAAGGGCGGCGATCAGCGATTTTTATTGTGACTGTATTGTATTGTGACTGCGACATTATGGCGGACACATCGGACATTTTTGACACATTTTTGGGACCATTGTCATTTATACAGCAATCAGTGCATTGATTCCTGTGTAAATGACACTGGCAGTGAAGGAGTTAACCACTAGGGGGAGGGGTTAAGTGTGTCTGTGTGTTTTTTTTTTTTACTGTAGGGGGGCGTGGCTTTGGGTCGGACGTCACTGATCGGCTTTCCCGATGACAGGGAACAGCCAATCAGTGTCAGTTGCGCTAGGAAGCACGGGGAGAGGTTTGTTTACACAGACCTCTCCCCGTTCTTCAGCTCTGTGACCCGGTCGCGGGACACCATCGGCGATCGGGTCCGCTGGTCCCGCGGCCACGGTCACGGAGCTCAGGACCGGGTCGCGAGCGCGCCGCCAGCGGCGCACGCGCGACCCACCGCTGGGCTCTTAAAGGGCCACGTACAGGTACGTGGTTGTGCCCAGCCGTGCCATTCTGCCGATGTATATCGGCGTGAGGCGGTCCTTAAGTAGTTAAAGTGGTAGTAAACAACGCCCGGTGCCTTGGTGCTTATAATAAAGCTTATGTCGCGTACACACGACCGGACTTTCCGTCAGAATAAACTCTGACGGTCTTCCCGACAGAGTTCCGACCGAACAGACTTGCCCACACGCGATCACACCAAATTCCGTTAGTTTCGAACGCGATGGTGTACGACCGGACTAGAAAAGGAAGTTCAATAGCCAGTAACCAATAGCTGCCCTTGCATCGTATTTGGTCCGTCGGACCAGCATACAGACAAATGGTTTTCCCGATAGAAATTGATTCCGTCTGAAAGATTTAAAACATGTTCTATTTCTAGGTCCGTCTGGATTTTTGAAGAAAAAAGTTAGATGAAGCCCACACACGATTGGATTATCCGATGGACTGATTACGTCTGACCTTTTCTGCCGTAAAAGTCCGTTCGTGTGTACGTGGCATCACCTGTAGGTACAAGGAATATCTCCAAAACCTGCACCTTTTATTCACTACTTCTGCAGCCAGTGACATCTTAAGGGACAGCAGGCTGTGTATGCCTTCAGAGCGCTGTGCTACGGCCATGATCCCATGCGCATGCAGGGAGAGTTGTCATCGTGGCTCAGCCATTCAAACGGCTGCAGCCCGCAAACCTGGAAGGAAGACCGGGTGAAGATGGAGGCCCTGGCAGCTGCGACAGCGGTCCGCTGGAGGGCTTAGTATTAAGGTAAGTATTTTATAATGTGCTAGTATGCGATGCATACTAGCACATTATGACATTTTACTTTCAGGGACTAGTTTTTTTTTTTTTTAAGTAGACTTTACTACCACTTCCCTTTAACTCAAGAAGTCCAATCGGGTCCCCCTGTTTTTCAAGCAGGCCTGATCAGACCTTGCATGCTCCCCCATGGGCAGTCGGATCTAAATGGACTTGTATCCATTTACACATGGCTACCTCTGATCTGATCCGGCACAGACAAACTTTATTACTATTATATAGTATTTATATAGCGCCAACAGTTTGCACAGTGCTTTACAACAGGGCAGACAGTACAGTTACAATACAATTTAATACAGGAGGAATCATAGGGCCCTGCTGTTAGAGTGTACAATCTAGGAGGGAGGGTCAAGTGTTACAAAAGGTAATAACTGTGGGGGATGAGCTGATAAAGAAAATCAAAGTACAGTTGTAGGTGGTGGCAGAATAGGCTTCTGTGAAGAGGAGGGTTTTCAGGGATCGTCTAAAAGCAAGCAGAGTAGGGGATAAGGGGTAGGGAGTTCCATAGGATGGGAGAGGCTCTGGAAAAGTCCTGGAGGTGAGCATGGGAGGAGGTGACAAGGGAGCTAGAGAGCAGGAGGTCTTGGGAGGAACGAGTAGGTTGGTATTTTGAGACAAGGTTAGTGATGTAGCTGGGGGCCGAGTTGTGGATGTCTTTATAAGTTGTTGTTAGTACTTTGAATGGAGTGAGTGGAAACCAGTGGAGGGATTGGCAGACAGGAGTAGCAAACACTGAGCGATTGGTAAGGTGGATGAGTCTGCCAGCAGCATTCATAATTTACTGAAGGGAGGATAGACTATGTAAAGGTAATCCTGTGAGGAGGGAGATGAACAGAGAGTAGACTAGGAGCTTTGTGGTGTCTTTGATTAGGAAGCGTCATACTTTGGAGATGCGGAGATTGAGGCTAGACATGTGCATGATGAAAAAAATTAGTTTCGTGTCGTTTTGATTCGTTAATCTAGTTATTTTGTTTAGTTAAATTCGGTTGATGCATGCAATTCGTTTTCAGAATTCGTATTCGGAATTTTAGAATTTACCAATTTTTTTCGATTCGAAACAATCAAATCGATTAATTTTCGATTTGGTCAAATCTAAAATGTTATTATGTTTTCGATTCGAATGTAGCAAAGTGAACAAACAAAAGAAAAATCTTCATCAAATGATTACAATGACTCTTTAACCACTTGCCGACCAGCCGCCGCAGTTTTACTGCGGCAGAACGGCACATCTGGGCGAAACAACGTTGTGTTACGTTGCTTCGCCCTGTGGCCACTAGGGGCGTGCGCTGCTCGTCCCCTGAGCTGATGCGAGTGCCCGGCGGGCACGATGATCGCCGGGCTCCCGCGATCGCTCGTGACACAGCGAGAACCAGAAACTGTGTGTGTAAACACACAGATCCCGGTTCTCTGAGGGGAGAAGAGACAGATCGTGTGTTCATACAAAGTATGGACAGCAATCTGTCATCTCCCCTACACAGTCCTATCCCCCTTCAGTTAGAACACACACTAGGGAACACATTTAACCCCTTGATCGCCCCTAGTGTTAACCCCTTCCCTGCCAGTGACATTTCTACAGTAATCAGTGCATTTTTATAGAACTGATTGCTGTATAAATGCCAATGGTCCCAAAAATGTGTCAAAAGTGTCCGATGTGTCCGGCATAATGTTGCAGTCCTGATAAATATTGCAGATCACCCCCATTACTAGTTAAAAAAAAATATATAATAATAATATGCTTTAAATCTATCCCCTATTTTGTAGGCACTATAACTTGTGCGCAAACCAATCAATATACGCTTATTGTGATTTTTTTAATCAAAAATATGTAGAAGAATACATATCGGCCTAAACTGAGAAAAAATTACCTTTTTTTTTAAAAAAAAAAAAATGGGGATATTTATTATAGCAAAAAGTACAAAACATTGTGTTTTTTTCAAAATTGTCGCTCTTTTTTTGTTTATAGCGCAAAAAAAAAATAAACCGCAGAGGCGATCAAATACCACCAAAAGAAAGCTCTATTTGTGGGGAAAAAAAAGGACATCAATTTTGTTTGGGTACAGCGTTGCACGACCGCGCAATTGTCAGTTAAAGCGACGCAAGGCCAAATCACAAAAAATGGCCTGGTCATTGAGCAGCCAAATCTTCCAGGGCTGAAGCCATTAAATCACCTTTGGCTTAAAAAAAAAAAAGCATTATTTTGAAATGGTGCTAATAACACACACAGTCTTTAATTTCGGCAATATGTGTAGTGATAATTTGACTGGAATTCAATGTAAAACTCGATTCAAATTTCAGTCCAAGTTTCGTTACGTTATTCGGAGCATTCGGTAAACTTAGTTTATATTGTAATTCGGGTATTCGGATATATCCGAATAACGAAAAATTTGTCTGAATATTAATTCGGAAAGAAACGAACCGCACATGTCTAATTGAGGCGGCACAATTTTGACAGTGATTGGACGTGGGGCCGAAAGGATAGTTGAGAGTCCAGGGTTACATCTAGAACCTTGGCATGTGGGGACGGGCTGATAGTAGTGCTATTGATCTTGACAGAGAAATCAAGGGAAGAGGCCTGATTCCCCTGGATGGGGGTGGAAAAATTATGAGCTCGGTTTCGGATGTCTGCTAGTACATTAGTGATACATGAGGAGACTGAAGGAGTGAGCTGAGGGGTAGACAGATAGATTTGGGTGTCGTCAGCATAGAGATGGTATTGAAAGCCATGGGAGGAAACAAATGGAAGGGGATCTGTTACTGACATGTAGTAGGAAGGCCTTGCGTACAACCCTGGTTCAAGAGCCACCGATGTTGGGAACGGTGGTCACCAGAACTGGGTGGTGTATGGGTGCCTGGATCGTCTTCCGTGCAACAGATGACTCCCCGAGTAGACCAGCAGGATAATGCAGGTGTAGTCAGCTCAGATAATGCAGACAGGAAGCAGGTAAGTGCAGAGCTGTGGAGACACTGGATGTGTGATCAGACAAGTCGGGTTCGGTAACAGACGATCAAGCAGAAAATAGTCAGGAGGCAGGCAAGGTTCGGTAACAGGCTATCAAGCAGTGGAGAGTTAAGCGTAGTCACAAGGCAACCCGGGGTCAGGATAACAGAGAGCAACGTGGTCAAGCAACCCAGGTCAAACACAGGAAACAGGAACAGGATTTCACAGGTACAAGCTGCAGATCAGACAGCAAAGTCTCTGTGCACACAGAAGGTTTAAATAGGAAGTCTTTTGGCGCCAGTCTCATTGGCGTGCACGGCCGTGCGGGTGCAAATGCCGGCACGCCAGCGTCTGCGCTCCCACACACATGCTTGCATCTAAGCGCCGGGAAGATCCCTGACCGTTTCCCTCCTTCTGGCCAGATCAGATTGGAGGGCAGTTGGGTGTAAACGGACAGCCAGTCCGTTTACATCCGACTGCCCAGGGAGCAGAGCAGACCTGTCATCCAGCCACTCCGCTCAGCAGAGGATCAAGGGACAGAAAACTGGATCCAGCCCATGTGAAAGGGGCCTAAGAGAACTAAGAGAAGCCAATCATAAGATCGACTTCTCTATAGTAGGAACGACCATAGAGGGATCTGTATTTGATCGGTACCTACTGAACCGCCCATAATGGTCAGCTTTAGTTTAATTGGGCTTTCAATTTTATATTTAAAATCTTTTAAGCAGCAGCGGCTGGTGCTCAATATTTTGTGTGTGTGTGTGGGGGGGGAGGGGGGGTGTTAGAAACCATGAATCAGACTGAGGAAGAAGTACAGTTAAATCACACCTGTTTAATAATAATAAAAAAAAGGTAAACAGAGTAAATGTAGTCAAAACATAGCCAGAGTTCAGGAACCGTAACGGATAGTCAGACAAGCCAAAACATCAGGGAGTCAGAGATGAGCGTAGTAGGACAGCAAGCAGGATCTGGAGCCAGAAGGGATGTCAGCCAAGCAAGTCTTTAACAGGAACACAGGAGAGCGTCTCTAGAGATGTGACCAAGGCGAAGGCATCTGGATCATCTGGACTGGATGGCTTAAGTAGGCAGGACTGATGAGCAGGAAATCATCAACTGGTGAGTCACTGTGGAGAGATAGGAGCTGACAATTAGTCGACACTTGAGCGGCCAACTTTGAGAAGGAAGGGATGAGCCTAACCCTGACAGGGGGGCTTCAAACAAACATGGCCCCCTCACTCGCACTAAAACACCTCCCCCACGGGAGACAGACGTAAAGGCAGCAATCAGTGACCTTACCTTAGGAGGCAGAGGTGGTGCTGGATCTGGGGTAGGGCTCATGGAAGCCTAATGAGGCTGTTGCTGCCCCTCCACCAGATGCTCCTCGCTCCAGTTTGCCAAGGGAAGAGCCGGGGACCATTGCTTCTCCTCCCGGCCAAACAGGTGTTGCTTCTCCTCCCGGCCGAACAGGAAGTGGGCCCTGAAACCCGATTGGACGGGAGTCCTAAGACTCCCTGGCCAATCGGGTCTCAGGATCCACTTACTGATTGGCCGGTAGGAGAAGCAGGAAGACATTAGCGAATATTAATTCGCTAATGTCACACAACTGGGTGTGCTTTGCGCCCCAAGCCCATCCTTTTTTGAAGCCAATTTAGAGCCTTGGGCTCTAATCATGTGCTTAAAAAAAAAAAAAACCCATTGAAATCCATGCATCTGGTGCCCTGCATGTAGATTAGGGGCCGGGCGCATGGATTAGGGGTGGGCGCCCCTAATGGAGGGGCCGCCACTGCTTTCAATAGAAATATGAGTCAAGCACTGCTTGCATCACAATGGAGAACATACAGTAGCATAACTGCTTTATGTAGAATACATTTGTATATATATATCTATATATATATATATATATATATATATATATATATATATATATATATATATATATATATATATGCCAGCTGTGGAAGCCTGAAGGTTTTCTTTAGGGTATAGAGAGGGAGTCATGACAGACATTCTGGGATTAAGGTGATTCGATTTCACTTTAACGAGTGACACACCAGGGGAAGTCACAGGCAAGGTGATACACTATAGACGCTGTTGCATTGTACAATAGACACCCATTAGAAAAGCGCACAATATAACAAGCTCAAAACCACTTGATCAAATGTCGCCACATGTCATTCCGCAATTGTGTCTATTTCCATATCACGTCACAGCTCTTGTTTAGTACATCCCATACTTAGGATTCTCATTACTTTCCATATACAGTTTGTGCAGTTCCTCTTTCCCTCAATCGGTTTCGGTGCCAAGAACCCATCACTGCTTGTTCTCCGCAGGAAGCGGATCGTTTCAGCGCCAATAATTGGAACAAGATGGCCTAATACTTACCTCGCCATTGCCAAGAACATGTCATTGAAGGAGTTAAAGCTGAACGCAAATATTGTCTAAATATAAAAGTCATGAAGGCCTCTTGAACCCCCCCTAGGGAAAGAGAGCCTTGACTTATGGTGGCAACGCCAGATGCCGGACAAAGGGGTGAATGGTGATGATTTCTGGCAATACGGGGGATGGGATGGGCCTGAGCTCAGGAAACGTGTGCCCCAGGGCATTCTGGGTCTTTCGGAAGAAGAAGTGGATGGAATAGCTTTATTTAATGGGGTAAAAGGGCAAGGGTGGTGGGCATACCTCCCAACTTTTTGAGATGGGAATGAGCATCTCAATAGAGAACCAATAGAGCACCTTTGGGATGTGGTGGAACGGAAGGTTTGCATCATGGATGTGCAGCTGGCCAATCTTTATCACTGAGTGATACCATCATGTCAATATGGTCCAAAATCTCTGAGGAATGTTTCCAACACCTTGTTGAATCTATGTCACAAATTATTACGGCAGTTCTGAAGGCAAAAGGGGGTCCAGGGGCGGACTGACCATTCGGCCACTCGGGCACTGCCCGAGGGCCCCGGGCCACTAGGGGGCCCCATCAGGGTTGCCAGCCTCAGTAAAACCAGGGACAGTATGTAAAAATCTGTGTTTTTTTTTACATCTGTCTCTGAAATGTCCCTTACCGACATCCTTTTGGTCTAAAAATCCAGAGATTATAGCTGCCCCACCTCTCCAGTACCTTCTCAGCCAATAGAAACATGTCTGTGTATACTGTGTGATTGTATACTGTGTGGCCCCATAATCTCTGATTGCCCGGGGGCCCCATAATCTCCTATTGCCCGGGGGCCCCATGAGTTGTCAGTCCGCCCCTAAGGGGGTGCCCGGTACCCAGTACTAGCAAGGTGTACCTAATAAAGTGGTCGGTGAGTGTATATCCTTTGTGGCTATTGAGAAATATATTTAAATGTACGTTTTGTGCTTGGAGTTCAGCTTTAATTTCCAGGTGTATCTCTGAGGATAGGAAGTGTATACAAATCTCAATATAGAATACAAATATGTCAGAGGTCCATATTTTTCCCAAAAAATCAGCTGGAGTTATCCTTTAAAGAGACCCTTTTATATAAAATAAAATTTTAGGAAAACCATTTGCCTGTAAAGAACAAACAGAATACTTACCTTGTCTACTGCCTGTGCTGATGAACCTATTAATCCCTTGAAGTCTGTCAGTAAAAACTCCTGCAAGTGTCGATCTCCTGGGTCCTCCACAGCTCCCATTGGTTCCTCCTGCTGACTTCCACATCACTGCTGTCATGACATGAAGGGCAGCAGAAGGAACCATTGAGCACTGCAGGGGATCCCAGGTGATCAGCACTCTCAGAATTAGGCCCCTTTCACACTGGGGCGGGAGCTATATTTAGCGCTGCTTTACAGTCGTTTTGCCCACGGGTTTCGGCCGCTCGCGGTGCGACTTTACCCCCGCGAGCGGTCGAAAAAGGGTTAATATCCCCCCCAGAGTGCCGCCGTAGCGGCGCTTTGCGGCGGTATTGCCGCGGTTTTACCGCGGTGTCCCATTCAAATCAAAGGGAAGGAGCGGTATAGGAGCGGTGAAAGGACTTTTTTTGCCGTCCTGCTAGCGCACCGCTCCAGTGTGAAAGCCCTCCGGCTTTCACACTGGAGTGAATGGGGCCGTTTTTTTCAGGCGGTGTACAGGCGCTATATTTAGCGCTGTGCCGCCTGAAAACCGCCCCAGTGTGAAAGGGGCCTTAGTGTTAGGACAAAGTCCTTTAGCACCCAAGGCATAAAGGCCAAAGGGCCCCCATGAGCTGTGAAATCCGGCAGCACAGGTTACAGACCTTGCTTTTTTGTGCCATGCTCCCCTTGGACCACCCAAAGCAGCCCCTCGACCCAGTCCTGTCCATAAGTGTCGGTTTTCTGGGTGGACTTTGAGAGGCAATTTCTCAGGCGTGGCCCCATTAAACTCAATGGGAGAGTTTGACAAGCCAATGCGTTAAAAATGCAGTGGCCACGGCATGTGAACAGCCCCATCGACCAGTCCAGCTCAGCCACCTGTTTTTACCACCATCTAACTGTCCGTCTGAAAGAGACCTATTTCATAACCTATTATCCCTAGCGCCAGGTATCTGTTTTCTATATGTTTACGGATTTATAGACCTTCCAAGGTCCAAATATAATATTGAGCAGAATTTAATTCAGCCCTTCACAGCAGTCCTAGTTTTTCATGTGGTCCCTTGGGAAAATTAATTGCCCACCCCTGCATTAAAGTACTGTATTTATCAGCGTATAACATGCACTTTTTTCCCCTTAAAATCAGGGGGAAATCGTGGGTGCGTGTTATACGCCGATCCCCCGCTGATTGTTATGAAACGAGCGAGCAGAGCCAAGATACAGAAAGCCGAAGTACACGCGGCTTTACTCGGCTCCTGTCGCAGTCCCGCCCACCTCCACTGATTGCGAGAGGAGCGAGCGCCACTGACATACAGAAAACCGAGAGTACTTTGGCTAGTCTCGGCTCCTCTCGCAGTCCCGCCCCTGACTGCGAGCAGAGCCGAGTCTAGCCAAAGTACATTCGGCTTTATGCATGTCAGCGGCACTCGTTCCTCTCGCAATCAGTGGAGGTGGGCGGGACTGCGAGAGGAGCCGAGTAAAGCCGAAATACTCTGGGCTTTCTGTATTTTGGCTCTGCTTGCTCCTCTCCGCTCACAGTCAGCGGAAATCGGCGCCAAATTTAAATCAGGGAAATGCTGAAGAGACTGGCAAGGCTGCAAAGGCACTGGGCAAGGCTGCAAAGGTACTGGGCAAGGCTGCAGATGGACACTGTGCAAGGCTACAATGATGGACAAGGCTGCAGATAGACACTGATAAGGCTGCATTGATGGGCATTTAAATGTAAGTTTTTTTTCCTTAAACTTCCCTCCTAAAAGTTTTTTTCCTTAAAATTCCCTCCTAAACTTGGGGTGCGTGTTATACGCCGATACGCCAATAAATACGGTATACAGTGCCTTGAAAAAGTATTCATACCCCATTGAAATTTTCCAAATTTTGTCATGTTACAACCAAAAACATAAATGCACTTTATTGGGATTTTATGTGATAAAGCAACACAAATTGGCACATAATTGTGAAGTGGAAGAAAAATTATAAATGGCTTTCACATTTTTTTTTACAAATAAATATCTGAAAAGTGTGGTGTGCATTTGTATTCAGCCCCCTTTACTCTGATACCCCTAACTAAAATCTAGTGGAACCAATTGCCTTCAGAAGTCACCTAGTAAATAGAGTCCATCTGTGTATAATTTAATCTCAGTATAAATGCAGCTGTTCTGTGAAGCCCTCAGAGGTTTGTTAGAAAACCTTAGGGAACAAACAGCATCATGAATGCCAAGGAACACATCAGACAGGTCAGGGATAAAGTTGTGGAGAAGTTTAAAGCAGGGTTAGGTTATAAAAAAATATCCCGAGCTTTGAACATCTCACAGCTCTGTTCAATCCATCATCCGAAAATAGAAAGAGTATGGCACAACTGCAAACCTACCAAGACATGACCGTCCACCTAAACTGACAGGCCGGGCAAGGAGAGCATTAATCAGAGAAGCAGCCAAGAGGCCCATGGGAACTCTGGAGGAGCTGCAGAGATCCACAGCTCAGGTGGGAGAATCTGTCCACAGGACAACTATTAGTTGTGCACTCCACAAATCTAGCCTTTATGGAAGAGAGGCAAGAAGAAAGCCATTGTTGAAATAAAGCCATAAGAAGTACCGTTTGCAGTTTGTGAGAAGCCATGTGGGGGACACAGCAAACATGTGGAAGAAGGTGCTCTGGTCAGATGAGACCAAAATTGAACTTTTTGTCGTAAAAGCAAAACATCACAATGAACACACCATGCCCACCGTGAAACATGGTGGTGGCAGCATCATGTTGTGGAGATGCTTTTCTTCAGCAGGGACAGGGATGCTGGTCAGAGTTGATGGGAAGATGAATGGAGCCAAATACAAGGCAACCTTAGAAGAATACCTGTTATGCCGCGTACACACGACAGGACTTTCCGGCAGACTAGGTCCGACGGGATCAGTCCGTCGGACATTACGATCGTGTGTGAGATAATCCGATTGTTTTTATAAAAAAATAAATCCGACAGACCTAGAAATAGAACATGATTCGAATCTGTCCAACAGACTCAATTCCTATCGGGAAAACAGTTTGTCTGTATTCTGGTCCGACGGACCAAATACGACGCAAGAGCTATTGGCTACTGGCTATTGAACTTCCTTTTTTAGTCCAGTCTTACACCATCACTTCTAAACCTAGGAAGAAGAAGAATGATCTTCCTGATCCCTGGGGCAAGTCCGTTAGTTCGGAAGTCCGTCGGAAGTCCGTCGAAAGCCCGTCGGACCTAGTCTGCTGGAAAGTCTGGTCATGTGTACGTGGCATTAGAGTCTGGAAGGGACTTGAGGCTGGGGTGGAGGTTCACCTTCCAGCAGGACAACGACCCTAAACATACAGCCAGAGCTACAATGGAATGATGTAGTTCAAAGCATATTTATACATATATATTTATTATACTCATACTCTTAGACCTCTCTGCTGCCTTCCCACATAGTTGACCACCTGCTCCTCCTCAGCAAACTACACTCCCTTGGCTTCTGTGATTCTGCTTTATCCCGGTTCTCCTCCTACCTATCTCAGCGCACTTTCAGTGTCACAACTCCATCTCCTCTACTCCTCTTCCTCTCTCTGTTGGGGTACCCCAAGGCTCTGTCCTTGGGCCTCTCCTATTCTCGCTCTAGACCTCTTCCCTGGGCCAGTTGATAACCTCCCATGGCTTCCAATACCACCTCTACGCCGATGACACCCAGATCTATCTCTCCACTCTTCAACTCACCCCCTCGATCTCCTCCTCTCTCAAACTTACTGAATGACATCTCGGTATGGATGTCACACCACTTTCTCAAACTCAATCTTTCTAAAACTGAGCTTGTAATATTTCCTCCTTTCTGGTCTCCCCCCCCCCCCCCCCCATGACTTTACCATTAAGATCAACAGCACAACCATTGGTCCCTCCACACATGCCAGGGTCCTGGGTGTAATCCTTGACTCTGACCTCTCCTTCAGCCCCCACATCCAATCACTGGCTAAATCCTGCCGCCTTCACCTCCGCAACATCTCCAGAATTTGACCCTTCCTGACTAATGACACCACAAAGCAACTTATTCACTCCTTGATTATTTCCCGCCTTGACTACTGAAACTCTGGAATTTTGTGCCCATTCTTCTTTGCAAAACAGGTCAAGCTCTGGATTGAATGGAGAGCGTCTGTGAACAGCAATTTTCAAATATTGCCAAAGATTCTCAATTGGATTTAGGTCTGGACTTTGACTGGGCCATTCTAACACATGAATATGCTTTGATCTAAACCATTCCAGGAGTAGCAGAGTGATCTTCCTAAATCTAGGAAGAAGAAGAAGAATGATCTTCCTTATCCCTGGAAGAAGCAGTGATCTTTCTTATCCTAGGTAGGAACAGAGTGATTGTCCAGATCCTAGGAAGAAGCAGAGTGATCTTTCTAAATCTAGGAAGCAGCAGAGTGATCCTCTTGATTCAAGAATTAGCAGGCTGATCTTCCTGATCCTAGGAAATAGAAGAATGATGTTCCTGATCCTAGTAAGAAGCAAAGTAATCTTCCTGATCTGAGAAAGTAACAGAGTGATCCTTATGATCCTAAGAAGTAACATAGGGATCTTCCTAATCCTAGGAAGTACCAGAGTGATCTTCCTAATCCTAGGAAGTACCAGAGTGATCTTCCTGATCCTAGGAAGTAGCAGAGTGATGTTCCTGTTTCTAGGAAGTAGCAGTGATCTTCCTGATCCTGGGAAGTAGCAGAGTGATCTTCCTGATGCTGGGAAGTAGCAGAGTGATATTCCGGATCCTATAAAGTGACATTGTGTTCTTCCTCATATTAAAATTGCATAGTGATTATCCTAATCCTAGGAAGTAGCAGAGTGATCTTTACAATCCTTGGAAATAACCAGCAGCGCCCGGTCCATAAGAGGTGCAGAGGTGCCGCCCCCTAATCTCCATGCGTTTCTACAAGGTTTCTTTTTGAAGCACATGATTAGAGCCTGAGGCTTTAATTGGCTTCAAAAAGGTTGGGCCCACCCACATGTGACATTAGCGAATCAACATTCGCTATTGTCTTCCTGCTTCACCTCCCGCCAATCAGGACAGGAAGCGGGCCAGATTGGCTGGGAGGAGAAGCTGGAAAAAAACGCCAAAGCTGCCCGTGACCTGGATGGGGTAAGTGTGGAACTGGCAGGCGGGCGTTTGTTTGCCACCCCTCCCAAAAAATGAAGCACTAGCCGCCAATGGAAGTAACAGAGTGATCCTTTCGATCCTAAAAAATATCAGCGTGATGATCCTAATTCTAGGAAGTAACAGAGTGATCTTCATGATTTCAGGAAGCAAAAGAGTGATCTTCCTGATCATATGAAGTAACAGAGTGATCTTCCTGATCATATGAAGTAACAGAGTGATCTTCCTGATCCTAGGAAGTAACAGAGTGATCTTCCTGATCATAGGAAGTAACAGAGTGATCTTCCTGATCCTATGAAGTAACAGAGTGGTCTTCCTGATCCTAGGAAGTAACAGAGTGATCTTCCTGATCCTAGGAAGTAACAGAGTGATCTTCCTGATCATATGAAGTAACAGAGTGATCTTCCTGATCCTAGGAAGTAACAGAGTGATCTTCCTGATCATATGAAGTAACAGAGTGGTCTTCCTGATCCTAGGAAGTAACAGAGTGGTCTTCCTGATCCTAGGAAGTAACAGAGTGGTCTTCCTGATCCTATGAAGTAACAGAGTGGTCTTCCTGATCCTAGGAAGTAACAGAGTGATCTTCCTGATCATATGAAGTAACAGAGTGGTCTTCCTGATCCTAGGAAGTAACAGAGTGGTCTTCCTGATCCTAGGAAGTAACAGAGTGGTCTTCCTGATCCTATGAAGTAACAGAGTGGTCTTCCTGATCCTAGGAAGTAACAGAGTGGTCTTCCTGATCCTAGGAAGTAACAGAGTGGTCTTCCTGATCCTAGGAAGTAACAGAGTGGTCTTCCTGATCATAGGAAGTAACAGAGGGGTCTTCCTGATCCTAGGAAGTAACAGAGTGGTCTTCTTGATCATAGGAAGTAACAGAGTGGTCTTCCTTATCCTAGGAAGTAACAGAGTGGTCTTCCTGATCCTAGGAAGTAGCAGAGTGATTATCCTAATCCTAGGAAGTAACAAAGTGATCTTCCCTATCCTAGGAAGTATCAGAGTGATTTTCCTGATCCTAGAAGTAGCAGAAAATTGATACAAAGTTACTGTCATACACATGTCATTCAACATGGGAATAGGAGGGCTAGCACTTGGACAAGCCACCTAACTAAAACAATCAGGCTATGCTGCACTGTAATGCCCCGTACACACGGTCAGATTTTCTGATGGAAAATGTTTGATGGGAGCTTGTTTTCGTGTGTAGGCTACATCCGACATTTTCCATTGGAATTTCCGTCACACAAAATTTGAGATCTGGATCTCAAATTTTCCCACAACAAAATCTGTTGTCGTAAATTCTGATCGCTTGTACACAATTCCGACGCACAAAGTTCCACACATGCTCGGAATCAAGCAGAAGAGCCGCACTGGCTATTGAACTTCATTTTTCTCGGCTCGTCGTACGCGTAGGGTGCCCACGTGTCCCGGATTGCCCGGGACAGTCCCGCAATTAGTCCCGGGCACCTTCATTCCGGGACAATACAATGTCCCGGAATGAAACTGACAGGGAAGCAAAATCCCGCTATCGCCATGGCGCTGGCTCTGCCTCCCCACCTGCACCTGAGAAACTCTTCTCTACTTCTACTGGCTAGGCCACTGGTTGCTAGAGCCGACTGGCGTCTATCAACCAGTGACATCATGACTGCGACTGCCAGCTTTCAAAGCGGAGGAGGAGTTAACTTCCTCCTCCTCCTCCGCGCCCAGTGCTCTCAATGGGCCGACTCCACCTCCACCACGGACAGCGGCAAGTGACAAGCTGTGTCTGGTGGCAAGTGACAAGCTCGGGTTCCCACTGATTCTGCCTTAAGGTGAGTTGAACAATTTCATTATATATAACAATGTAGTCATAGAAATAATGTGATTTCATCATCCTGACACCATATCAAGCATGGTGACGGGGATGATTTAATTGCTAACACCAGCCATTCGCACAACAAATCACCCGCACCTGAATTCCCTGTCAACCCCGAGACTGCATTAGCCCCAGAACCCCCAACCTCGAGGAGTGACCGATTCCATCGTCAGCGAGGGTTTTGAAATCCAGGTTATTATTGGGAAAAGGGTGGGGGTGTCCCTGAATGGCAGTTTGGAAATGTGGTCACCCTACGTACGCGTTCTTGACGTTCGGAATTTCCGACAAGATTTGTGTGACGGTGTGTATGCAAGACAAGTTCTAGCCAACATCCGTCTGAAGAAATCCATGGATTTTGTTGTCGGAATGTCCGATCGTGTGTATGGGGCATAAGTGTGCAGTCATGGGTGTGCACATTCTGCGGTCATGATGCTTTGCTCATGGCAAAAATGATTGCTTCTGTCGTGTTCGGCAGGCAGTACCGCAGCTCAATGTGAATGTGGACATGCTGCAAAAGCCCTGTATTGTCCGCAGTTGTGGCAGGTTGGTGTGGCATTTACAGGGTTAAAACAGGTGGTGAAAAGGCAACATATCGCCTGCCAAATGCCCCTGAAAAGTGATCCAAACACCATTTGCCAGAGGCTTGTCTGTTTGGACACCACCCTTCTCCATGACATAGGGGACAAGGTGTTCCATAGTCCACAGAGAACTTGGAACAGAGAGCACAGCAATGTGTCAGCTCAGTACATTTCTGGCAGGATCAACAGGTATTTTTACACTTCTTGAACTGATGTAATGAAATTCTTTATTTTTTTTGCATAATATTCTTTATTGATATGTAAAAACATAAAGTGCATGTCCATACAAGACATAAAGTGTACAAAATATACACTTTATGTACTACAAAAAATGTACTGCAAAAGGTGTAACAAAATGCTTTTAATGGTATATTTAACAGAAAATGAAGCAAAGAAGAGATCATTGTTAGGGTTTTTTTTTTTACATTTTACTCTCATTCTCTGTTTATGTAACTTTTTCCAACAGTTTTAGCTCGGAAACTTTTCTGGTAAGTTAGACACCCTTGTACTGCCATTCAGCACTTCCTCGTACTACAATCCTACCTCTCTATATTAAAGCAGAACTCCAGCCCAAAATAAGATATAACTGAATATCCCTTGAAAAGATAAATTTTTATTCAATTTATATTGCGTTTCAATCTAGAGATTTCCCCTGCAGTGCTTCTTTTCTGCCAGTAGATGTCCTTTGTCTAATAGCCAGCATTATTTAACCCACTTCCTCTGAGCCTAGGTCATCCTGGACCCGCCACCCAGCCGGTGACTGGACAGTGAAAGGAGAAGCAGAACAACGATGAGCTCATCTCTCTGTCACTCTGCTCTCTCCTCCTTTTAACATACTTCTTGTCAGCACATGAACTGATTGGCTCTGCGTGCTTGTAAGAGAACTGTTATTTTGCACCTGGCGCGCACTCGCGCAGACAACAGCGGACTTCCAGAAGCGCTAATGCGCATGCGCGCGTGCAACGGATTGCGTGCACACGCAAGAGTGCGTCCCTAATCTCAGTTCGTGCCAGATGGCCTATTTAAAGGGTACTCTAACTCTAACAAACGGTGCTGACTAGTCTTAAGTTGTGTCCCGATCCTCTGTAATCTGTTTAAGGCCCCTTTCACACTTTTTGCCGCGATTTCAAGGAATGCCTGTGTAAGTGGCATCAAAATCGGACCAAAGTAGTGCAGGGACTACTTTGAAGTCGGAACGACTTACAGTCGTACTAATATGAATGGCTGTCATTGGAAATCATGAGGAACGACTTGTCATGCTACTTTGCAGTCCCAAATCGTGGGACAAGTCGCATAAGTGTGAAAGGGGCCTAAATCTGCTTGATGCCCATTGCTGAACCCGACTTTCCCTGACTCTGCCGTTGGACTCTGATACTCTGTGACTACACTGGTTCCTGGTTCCGGCTTCCACCCGACTCTGCTTCTGCTTAATGCCTTGTACCTCGCTGCTCCCTGTTACCGAACCCGGCTACCCTCACGACTCTGCGTCAGTCTCCTGTCCCCAGGAAGTTCTGGCAAGCCACGAAACCTGAACTTGCAAATCGGTTGGCGTGCCTCTTTAACATCAGCTGATCTACTGAGCTTCATCCCAGCTATCTGCCTGAGCCATCTACCCTACAACCTCAACCGCAAGTTCTGCAAGCAATACTTCCAGGCACTCGTATTCCTCCTATCCCTAGCCACCATCTGTTCCACCTTCAGTGGGGCTTGGGTCAGAGATACAAGGGAGTCCGACCTTCGTCATATCCGACTCCTACCAGGTACAAGACAGTGCTGCTTCTCACACTCCAGCCCTGCAAGAGGCTGATAACAGGTCAAATTCAGGTATGTGCCCTGCTTGTATTATAAAAAATTAATTAATTAATGATGCATTGCTGATTAGAGCTGCAATTATTTCTGTCTGTTATATCTGCCTAGATTTCAGCTTTAACGTTAAAACTGTCACTATACTCCACCCCATCATACTTCCACCCTGCCCCCCCCCCCCCCATACTGATAGCCAGGGGCATTGCTGGGTCTACAAAAGATCTGGGGCTAGAGCCCATAGCAGCGTAGTAAAGAAAGTTATACGCTTGGGAGGCCATACACAAGTATATACAGTAATATACGTGTGTGTGTGTGTATATATATCCCCAGAGAGCTCCCCACTTACATCAGGGTCCCCAGAGAGCCTCCTTCTTACATCAGGGTCCCCAGAGAGCCTCCTTCTTACATCAGGGTCCCCAGAGAGCCTCCTTCTTACATCAGGGTCCCCAGAGAGCCTCCTTCTTACATCAGGGTCCCCAGAGAGCCCCCACTTACATCAGGGTCCCCAGAGAGCCCCCTCCTTACATCAGGGTCCCCAGAGAGCCTCCTTCTTACATCAGGGTCCCCAGAGAGCCTCCTTCTTACATCAGGGTCCCCAGAGAGCCTCCTCCTTACATCAGGGTCCCCAGAGAGCCTCCTTCTTACATCAGGGTCCCCAGAGAGCCTCCTTCTTACATCAGGGTCCCCAGAGAGCCTCCTTCTTACATCAGGGTCCCCAGAGAGCCCCCTCCTTACATCAGGGTCCCCAGAGAGCCCCCCTTACATTGGGGTCCCCAGAGAGCCCCCCCACTTACATCAGAGTCCCCAGAGAGCCTCCTCCTTACACCAGGGTCCCCAGAGAGCCTCCCCCTTACATTGGGGTCCCCAGAGAGTCCCCCCACTTACATCAGAGTCCCCAGAGAGCCTCCTCCTTACACCAGGGTCCCCAGAGAGCCTCCTTCTTACATCAGGGTCCCCAAAGAGCCTCCTCCTTAAATCAGGGTCCCTAGAGAGCCTCCTCCTTACATCTGGGTCCCCAGAGAGCCTCCTCCTTACATTGGGGTCCCCAGAGAGTCCCCCCACTTACATCAGGGTTCCCCAGAGAGCCCCCCCTTACATCAGGGTCCCCAGAGAGCCTCCTCCTTACATCAGGGTCCTTAGAGAGCCTCCTCCTTACATCAGGGTCCCCAGAGAGCCCCTTCTTACATCAGGGTCCCCAGAGAGCCCCTCCTTACATCAGGGTCCCCAGAGAGTCTCCTCCTTACATCAGGGTCCCCAGAGAGTCTCCTCCTTACATCAGGGTCCCCAGAGAGCCCCCTCCTTACATCAGGGTCCCCAGAGAGCCTCCTCCTTACATCAGGGTCCCCAGAGAGTCTCCTCCTTACATCAGGGTCCTCAGAGAGCCTCCTCCTTAGATCAGGGTCCCCAGAGAGCCTCCCCTTACATCAGGGTCCCCAGAGAGCCTCCCCCTTACATCAGGGTCCTCAGAGAGCCTCCTCCTTAGATCGGGGTCCCCAGAGAGCCTCCTCCTTACATCGGGGTCCCCAGAGAGCCTCCTCACTTACATCGGGGTCCCCAGAGAGCTCCTCCTTACATCAGGGTCCCCAGAGAGCCTCCTCCTTACATCGGGGTCCCCAGAGAGCCCCCCACTTACATCAGGGTCCCCAGAGAGCCTCCCTCCCCTTGGGGACCCCTGCAGAGACTCAGGGCTATGGGTCCCAGATTCGGGGCTATAGCCCCAAAAGCCACCACCTAGCGACGCCACTGCTGACAGCCCATATCTGCAGACTCTGTTATAAATTGTACTACCCCATAATCCATGCCAACATTCTGCCCCCCTCTACATTATCCTTCATCACTGACAACTCTTCTCATTTCCTACACAGTATTATCCCTCAACCTGACATCTCATCTATAGACATTGTGATGCCCCTGGTATAGATTGTGCTGCTCCTCCACACATTCTGGCCCCTCACATCGACAGCCCTCACCTTAAGGCCCCTTTCACACTTTGTGCAACCTGAAAGTCACGTGATTTTGCTGCGACTTGAAGCGATTCCTGTGTAATCTTGAGGTCTGTGGATCTCAAGTCGCATCAACGTCGGACCAAACTAGTGCAGGGACTACTCTGAAGTCACACAAATATGAACAGTAATCATTGGAAATCATGCGGTACGACTTGTCATGTGACTTTGCAGTCCCAAGTCGCAGGGCAAGTCGCACAAGTGTGAAAGGGGCCTAAAGCCGCGTACACACGATCGGAATTTCGGCCAGCAAAAGACCGATGAGAGCTTTTCATCGAAAAAAAATTTCAGACGGAAAAGGTTTCTATCGGAAATTCCGATTGTCTGTAGCAATTCCGACACGCAAAATTCCTACGCATGCTCGGAAACAATTTAACGCATGCTCTAACGCGTGCTGCCCCTTCTACTACTCATACAGGCACTGGTCCCCTCTATACACTGTGCTGCCCCTTCTACTACTCATACAGGCACTGGTCCCCTCTATACACTGTGCTGCCCCTTCTACTACTCATACAGGCACTGGTCCCCTCTATACACTGTGCTGCCCCTTCTACTACTCATACAGGCACTGGTCCCCTCTATACACTGTGCTGCCCCTTCTACTCCTCATACAGGCACTGGTCACCTCTATACACTGTGCTGTCCCTTCTACTCCTCATACAGGCACTGGTCCCCTCTATACACTGTGCTGCCCCTTCTACTACTCATACAGGCACTGGTCCCCTCTATACACTGTGCTGCCCCTTCTACTACTCATACAGGCACTGGTCCCCTCTATACACTGTGCTGCCCCTTCTACTACTCATACAGGCACTGGTCCCCTCTATACACTGTGCTGCCCCTTCTACTACTCATACAGGCACTGGTCCCCTCTATACACTGTGCTGCCCCTTCTACTCCTCGTACAGGCACTGGTCCCCTCTATACACTGTGCTGCCCCTTCTACTCCTCGTACAGGCACTGGTCCCCTCTATACACTGTGCTGCCCTTTCCACTCCTCATACAGGCACTGGCCCCCTCTATACACTGTGCTGGTTCTATATACAGGCACTGGTCCCCTCTATACACTGTGCTGGTCCGATATACAGGCACTGGTCCCCTCTATACACTGTGCTGCCCCTTCTACTACTCATACAGGCACTGGCCCCCTCTATACACTGTGCTGCCCCTTCTACTACTCATACAGGCACTGGTCCCCTCTATACACTGTGCTGCCCCTTCTACTACTCATACAGGCACTGGTCCCCTCTATACACTGTGCTGCCCCTTCTACTACTCATACAGGCACTGGTCCCCTCTATACACTGTGCTGCCCCTTCTACTACTCATACAGGCACTGGTCCCCTCTATACACTGTGCTGCCCCTTCTACTACTCATACAGGCACTGGTCCCCTCTATACACTGTGCTGCCCCTTCTACTCCTCATACAGGCACTGGTCACCTCTATACACTGTGCTGCCCCTTCCCCTCCTCATACAGGCACTGGTCCCCTCTATACACTGTGCTGCCCCTTCTACTCCTCGTACAGGCACTGGTCCCCTCTATACACTGTGCTGCCCCTTCTACTCCTCATACAGGCACTGGTCCCCTCTATACACTGTGCTGCCCCTTCTACTCCTCATACAGGCACTGGCCCCCTCTATACACTGTGCTGCCCCTTCTACTCCTCATACAGGCACTGGTCACCTCTATACACTGTGCTGCCCCTTCCCCTCCTCGTACAGGCACTGGTCCCCTCTATACACTGTGCTGCCCCTTCTACTCCTCATACAGGCACTGGTCCCCTCTATACACTGTGCTGCCCCTTCTACTCCTCATACAGGCACTGGTCCCCTCTATACACTGTGCTGCCCCTTCCACTCCTCATACAGGCACTGGCCCCCTGTAAACACTGTGCTGCCCCTTCTACTCCTCATACAGGCACTGGTCCCCTGTAAACACTGTGCTGCCCCTTCTACTCCTCATACAGGCACTGATCACCTCTATACACTGTGCTGCCCCTTCTACTCCTCATACAGGCACTGGTCCCCTCTATACACTGTGCTGCCCCTTCCACTCCTCATACAGGCACTGGTCTCCTCTATACACTGTGCTGCCCCTTCTACTCCTCATACAGGCACTGGTCACCTCTATACACTGTGCTGCCCCTTCCCCTCCTCATACAGGCACTGGTCCCCTCTATACACTGTGCTGCCCCTTCTACTACTCATACAGGCACTGGTCCCCTCTATACACTGTGCTGCCCCTTCTACTACTCATACAGGCACTGGTCCCCTCTATACACTGTGCTGCCCCTTCTACTACTCATACAGGCACTGGTCCCCTCTATACACTGTGCTGCCCCTTCTACTCCTCATACAGGCACTGGCCCCCTCTATACACTGTGCTGCCCCTTCTACTCCTCATACAGGCACTGGTCCCCTGTAAACACTGTGCTGCCCCTTCTACTCCTCATACAGGCACTGATCACCTCTATACACTGTGCTGCCCCTTCTACTCCTCATACAGGCACTGGTCCCCTCTATACACTGTGCTGCCCCTTCCACTCCTCATACAGGCACTGGTCTCCTCTATACACTGTGCTGCCCCTTCTACTCCTCATACAGGCACTGGTCCCCTCTATACACTGTGCTGCCCCTTCTACTCCTCATACAGGCACTGGCCCCCTCTATACACTGTGCTGCCCCTTCTACTCCTCATACAGGCACTGGTCACCTCTATACACTGTGCTGCCCCTTCCCCTCCTCGTACAGGCACTGGTCCCCTCTATACACTGTGCTGCCCCTTCTACTCCTCATACAGGCACTGGTCCCCTCTATACACTGTGCTGCCCCTTCTACTCCTCATACAGGCACTGGTCCCCTGTAAACACTGTGCTGCCCCTTCTACTCCTCATACAGGCACTGGTCCCCTGTAAACACTGTGCTGCCCCTTCTACTCCTCATACAGGCACTGATCACCTCTATACACTGTGCTGCCCCTTCTACTCCTCATACAGGCACTGGTCCCCTCTATACACTGTGCTGCCCCTTCCACTCCTCATACAGGCACTGGTCTCCTCTATACACTGTGCTGGTTCTATATACAGGCACTGGTCCCCTCTATACACTGTGCTGGTCCGATATACAGGCACTGGTCCCCTCTATACACTGTGCTGGCTCTATATACAGGCACTGGTCCCCTCTATACACTGTGCTGGCTCTATGTACTGGCACTGGCCCACTCCATAAACTGTGCTGGCTCTATATACAGGCACTGGTCCCCTCTATACACTGTGTTGGCTCTATATACTGGCACTGGTCCCCTCTATAGACTGTGCTGGCTATATACTGGCACTGGTCCCCTTTATACACTGTGCTGGCTCTATATACAGGCACGGGTCCCCTCTATACACTGTGCTGGCTCTATATACAGGCACTGGTCCCCTCTATACACTGTGCTGGCTCTATATACTGGCACTGGTCCCCTCTATACACTGTGCTGGCTCTATATACAGGCACTGGTCCCCACTATACACTGTTCTGGTTCTATATACAGGCACTGGTCCCCTCTATACACTGTGCTGGCTCTATATACAGGCACTGGTCCCCTCTATACACTGTGCTGGCTCTATATACAGGCACTGGTCCCCTCCATACACTGTGCTGGCTCTATATACTGGCACTGGTCCCCTCTATACACTGTGCTGGCTCTATGTACTGGCACTGGCCCACTCTATACACTGTGCTGGCTCCATATACAGGCACTGGTCCCCTCTATACACTGTGCTGGCTCTATGTACAGACACTGGTCCCCTCTATACACTGTTCTGGTTCTATATACAGGCACTGGTCCCCTCTATACACTGTGCTGGCTCTATATACAGGCACTGGTCCCTTCTATACACTGTGCTGGCTCTATATACAGGCACTGGTCCCCTCTATACACTGTGCTGGCTCTATATACAGGCACTGGTCCCCTCTGTACACTATGCTGGTCCTATATACAGGCACTGGTCCCCTCTATACACTGTGCTGGCTCTATATACAGGCACTGGTCCCCTCTATACACTGTGCTGGCTCTATATACAGGCACTGGTCCCCTCTATACACTGTGCTGGCTCTATATACAGGCACGGGTCCCCTCTATACACTGTGCTGGCTCTATATACAGGCACTGGTCCCCTCTATACACTGTTCTGGCTCTATATACAGGCACTGGTCCCCTCTATACACTGTGCTGGCTCTATATACAGGCACGGGTCCCCTCTATACACTGTGCTGGCTCTATATACAGGCACTGGTCCCCTCTATAGACTGTGCTGGCTCTATATACTTGCACTTGTCCCCTCTATACACTGTGCTGGTCCTATGTACAGGCACTGGTCCCCTCTATACACCGTGCTGGCTCTATTTACAGGCACTGGTCCCCTCTATACACTGTGCTGGCTCTATATACAGGCACTGGCCCCCTCTATACACTGTGCTGGCTCTATATACAGGCACTGGTCCCCTCTATACACTGTGCTGGCTCTATATACAGGCACTGGTCCCCACTATGCACTGTGCTGGCTCTATATACTGGCACTGGACCCCTCCATACACTGTGCTGGTCCTATGTACAGGCACTGGTCCCCTCTATACACTGTGCTGACTCTATATACAGGCACTGGTCCCCTCTATACACTGTGCTGGCTCTATATACAGGCACTGGACCCCTCCATACACTGTGCTGGCTCTATATACAGGCACTGGTCCCCTCTATACACTGTGCTGGCTCTATATACAGGCACTGGTCCCCACTATGCACTGTGCTGGCTCTATATACTGGCACTGGACCCCTCCATACACTGTGCTGGTCCTATGTACAGGCACTGGTCCCCTCTATACACTGTGCTGGCTCTATATATAGGCACTGGTCCCCTCTATACACTGTGCTGGCTCTATTTACAGGCACTGGTCCCCTCTATACACTGTGCTGGCTCTATATACAGGCACTGGCCCCCTCTATACACTGTGCTGGCTCTATATACAGGCACTGGTCCCCTCTATACACTGTGCTGGCTCTATATACAGGCACTGGTCCCCACTATGCACTGTGCTGGCTCTATATACTGGCACTGGACCCCTTCATACACTGTGCTGGTCCTATGTACAGGCACTGGTCCCCTCTATACACTGTGCTGGCTCTATATACAGGCACTGGTCCCCTCTATACACTGTGCTGGCTCTATATACAGGCACTGGACCCCTCCATACACTGTGCTGGTCCTATGTACAGGCACTGGTCCCCTCTATACACTGTGCTGGTCCTATATACAGGCACTGGTCCCCTCTATACACTGTGCTGGCTCTATATACTTGCACTGGTCCCCTCTATATACTGTGCTGGCTCTATGTACAGGCACTGGCCCCCTCTATACACTGTGCTGGTCCTATGTACAGACACTGGTCCCCTCTATACACTGTGCTGGCTCTATGTACAGGCACTGGTCCCCTCTATACACTGTGCTGGCTCTATATACTGGCACTGGTCCCCTCTATACACTGTGCTGGTCCTATGTACAGGCACTGGTCCCCTCTATACACTGTGCTGGCTCTATATACTTGCACTGGTCCCCTCTATACACTGTGCTGGCTCTATATACTTGCACTGGTCCCCTCTATACACTGTGCTGGTCCTATGTACAGACACTGGTCCCCTCTATACACTGTGCTGGCTCTATATACAGGCACTGGTCCCCTCTATACACTGTGCTGGTCCTATGTACAGACACTGGTCCCCTCTATACACTGTGTTGGCTCTATATACAGGCACTGGTCCCCTCTATACACTGTGCTGGTCCTATGTACAGACACTGGTCCCCTCTATACACTGTGTTGGCTCTATATACAGGCACTGGTCCCCTCTATACACTGTGCTGGTCCTATGTACAGACACTGGTCCCCTCTATACACTGTGCTGGCTCTATGTACAGGCACTGGTCCCCTCTATACACTGTGCTGGCTCTATATACTGGCACTGGTCCCCTCTATACACTGTGCTGGTCCTATGTACAGGCACTGGTCCCCTCTATACACTGTGCTGGCTCTATATACTTGCACTGGTCCCCTCTATACACTGTGCTGGCTCTATATACTTGCACTGGTCCCCTCTATACACTGTGCTGGTCCTATGTACAGACACTGGTCCCCTCTATGCACTGTGCTGGCTCTATATACAGGCACTGGTCCCCTCTATACACTGTGCTGGTCCTATGTACAGACACTGGTCCCCTCTATACACTGTGTTGGCTCTATATACTGGCACTGGTCCCCTCTATACACTGTGCTGGTCCTATGTACAGGCACTGGTCCCCTCTATACACTGTGCTGGCTCTATATACTTGCACTGGTCCCCTCTATACACTGTGCTGGCTCTATATACTTGCACTGGTCCCCTCTATACACTGTGCTGGCTCTATATACTTGCACTGGTCCCCTCTATACACTGTGCTGGTCCTATGTACAGACACTGGTCCCCTCTATACACTGTGCTGGCTCTATATACAGGCACTGGTCCCCTCTATACACTGTGTTGGCTCTATATACAGGCACTGGTCCCCTCTATACACTGTGCTGGTCCTATGTACAGGCACTGGTCCCCTCCATACACTGTGCTGGTCCTATGTACAGGCACTGGTCCCCTCCATACACTGTGCTGGTCCTATGTACAGGCACTGGTCCCCTCTATATACTGTGCTGGCTCTATATACTTGCACTGGTCCCCTCTATACACTGCGCTGGCTCTATATACAGGCACTGGTCCCCTCTATACACTGTGCTGGTCCTATGTACAGGCACTGGTCCCCTCTATACACTGTGCTGGCTCTATATACGGGCACTGGTCCCCTCTATACACTGCGCTGGTCCTCCCCGGTTCCCCTGGTCCTGTGACGTAGACGTCGCGTCGGAGCGGTGAGGGGAGTCTCCATGGCGACGCGGTGTGCTGGGTGACGTCATGAGGGGGCGGCTCCCCGCGGCGTGGGCGTCCCGCGGGTGTAATGTGAGCGGGCGGGCGGGGGGAGGAGGAGAAGAAGAAGAGGAGGAGGAGAAGCCCGGGGCCCGAGCGGGAGGAGGAGGAGACATTCATACCGGAGCCAGGCACCGAGCGGAGAGCACAGCGAAGCTGGACACAGCCATGAAGACCCCGGCCGACCCAGGTAATCCCAGCAAAGTCCTCCGCAACTCCGCCCGACACTCCGGCCACATGGCAAGCCGCGCACTTCTCACTTGTTGCTGGCGGAACAACTTTGGCGCTCCGGGGAGGAGGAGGGGACAGGTCGCCCCTGACAACCGCACTCTCCCCGGTTGCTATGGGCAACGGCTGCAGTTTTCAGCGCTGTGATGATGGGACAGAGGGGGAGATCTGTGTACATGGGGGGAGGGGGGGACATGACAGTCCGGATAGGAGTGCTGAGCAACTTTTACTGCACTTTTCCCGCATCTCATCCCTCTGTGATCGCACGATGGAGATCTCCCCGTGTGTGTGTGGGCTGTGCTGACCGGTTCTGGGGGTCCATACTGTGTATGTAATGTGTCTTCTCTATGGTGCCATACAACCAATCCTCCAATATCACTTTACTGATCAATATGATCATCTAATAATAACCTAATCAATGCAATCATCCAATATGACTTTACTGATCAATATGATCATGTCATAAAAATGAACTAATAAATACGATCGTCCAATACAACAAATCCCGAGACCCTTCATTCCATGGAGCAACTCGATCGGCTGTATTGTGTCCACACACCTATCAATATCGCATAATTGATCATCCAATATGACTTAACCGATCAATATGATTCATCCATTAAGACTATTGATCAGTATGATCTTCCAGTACAGCTTAACCGATCAATATATCATCCAATACGGCTTTATTGATCAATGCGATCATCCAATATGGCTTTATTGATCAATGCGATCATCCAATACGGCTTTATTGATCCATAGGATCTTCCAATACGGCTTTATTGATCAATGCGATCTTCCAATATGGCTTTATTGATCCATAGGATCTTCCAATACGGCTTTATTGATCCATAGGATCTTCCAATACGGCTTTATTGATCCATAGGATCTTCCAATACGGCTTTATTGATCCATAGGATCTTCCAATACGGCTTTATTGATCCATAGGATCTTCCAATACGGCTTTATTGATCCATAGGATCTTCCAATACGGCTTTATTGATCCATAGGATCTTCCAATATGGCTTTATTGATCCATAGGATCTTCCAATTTGGCTTTATTGATCCATACGACCATCCAATATGGCTTTATTGATCAATAGGGTCTTCCAATATGACTTTATTGATCAATAGGGTCTTCCAATACGGCTTTATTGATCCATAGGATCTTCCAATACGGCTTTATTGATCAATACGATGTTCCAATAGGGCATTATTGATCAATACGATGTTCCAATACGGCTTTATTGATCAATGGGGTCTTCCAATACGTCTTTATTGATCAATTTGATTATCCAGTTCGACTTATTAATAAAATCCAGACTCTGTTCCATTGATATTCTGAGTATCAGTTTCCACTCGATCGGCTGTTCAGTGTTCGCACACCGATCAATGTCATGTAATTGATCTTCCGATACAGCTTAAACTATCCAATCAATTGGATATTAAGAACTCTGGCCTGATTTCAGATCGATCGGCTGTACGGGGTCCACATTGATCCGGAGAGCTCTGGTATTGATTTCCATTATCGGATGTATGACTGATCAATTAATGATCAAATCAAAGTCACAAACTGGAGACCCCCCCCCCCCCCCCCCCTCTGTTTTAATCGTTTTATAGAGAGTGTTGGTTTAGTTTTGACTCGATTGGTTGTCCACACATCTAGCAATACAATCTATTGATCATCCAACACGTCTGGTCCAAATTACAACCCAGAGACTAATTGATGGAGAAATGTTGTCTGATTGCGACTCGATCAGTCATGTTATCCCCTCGCTTATCAGTATCGCACGATTGATCATCCAATGCGACTTCACCGATCATAATTGGATATTGAAGAATTTCACATTGATTTAAAGAGCAATACTTCAATTTTGACTGTCGGTCGGCTGTATGGCATCCTCGCATATCGATCCGATCGATCAACATTCAGTCTCATGTGACTTAACTGATCAAATTAAAATCCTAAACCATTCCACTAATTTTATAGAGTTAAAGATTGGTTTAAAGTGACCCCCCCCCCCACACACACACACACACACACACACACACACACACACACACACACACACACACTGACACGATCATTAAATTGATCATTTTAATGCAACTAAAATTAGAATATAAATTCTAGATTGTACACCCTCCATCCAATGAGTGTCAGTGGTGATTGGTGGAATTCTATCAATAGTTTCTAATTAATTGTATGAATATCTGTGTATGTCAGACAACCAATCATAATACAGATCAGATTTTTCAGTTTTTGTATATGTTACATTGTTCAATTGATCGATTGTCCCCAATGACTCTGCCGTGTTTCATTGCATCTTGTTCGGTTGTTTCTGATCACTTAAAGGATTATCAATGCTGTGCCAGAAAGTTGCCTGGAAGTCTCTGGTGCCGATCACCCGGTCCACAGCAATCGCATCTGTCACTTATTTATTTTATCAGTTAATCGCATTTACAACCAATCGACTGTTTTTCGGTCCAGGGTTTGTTGTTTGATATGGTAATTGGTGGTGAATCACTTGCTTCTTGATCAATTGCAAATCGCTGTGTGAGACCACCTTCAGTTGTGGTGGTATAGCAAGTTTGTGTGTCGGGGATTGTACGATTGCTGGTTGTGTGATTTGTAGCAAAGCGTACATCAGGGGTTGCACGCTGTAAAGTAGAGATCAGAGAGTGTAAATCATTGCAGGCTGTGTGATTGTACATTCGCTGTGTGATTGTACATTCGCTGTGTGATTGTACATTCGCTGTGTGATTGTACATTCGCTGTGTGATTGTACATTCGCTGTGTGATTGTACATTCGCTGTGTGATTGTACATTCGCTGTGTGATTGTACATTCGCTGTGTGATTGTACATTCGCTGTGTGATTGTACATTCGCTGTGTGATTGTACATTCGCTGTGTGATTGTACATTCGCTGTGTGATTGTACATTCGCTGTGTGATTGTACATTCGCTGTGTGATTGTAGCAAAGCGTACATCAGGGGTTGCACGCTGTAAAGTAGAGATCAGAGAGTGTAAATCATTGCAGGCTGTGTGACTGTACATTCGTTGTGTGATTGTAGTACTGTGCAGATCAGTCATTATACATCATTTGTGTGATTACAGCAGATCATGGATTGCTACGATCGCACAACCAGCAATTTGTGTAAACTGATCTGCACTTTGCTACAACTACACAACGATATACAATCCCTGATTTGGACTTTGTGTAGCTGTAACAATCGTATACAATCCCCGATCTCCACATTCAGTGTGCAGTCCCTGATATACACTTGGCTACAATCGTACAACCAGCAATCGTGTACAAAGTGCACATCAGAGGTTGCACAGTGTAAATGTGGAGATCAGGGATTGTGTAGCTGTGGCAAAATCCAAATCAGGGATTTTCCATCGTTGTGTAGTTGTAGCAAAGTGCAGCTCGTTAATGTGTTGTGATTGCAGTAAAGTTCAGATTAGGGACTGTACATCATCAAAGTGCAGCTCAGGGATTGTACCTGATTGTTGGTTGTGTGATTGTAGCAAAGTGTACATCAGGGATTGTAAAGTAGAGATTTCAATGTATATCGTTGCTGGTTGTGTGAGTGAAATACTGTGCAGATCAGGGGTTGTGCGTGATTGTTGGTTGTGTGATTGTAGCAAAGTGTACATCGGGGGTTGTATATCGCTGTGTGTGATTTATACATCTTTGTTAGTAAAAGAAAAAAAAAGTGCAGATCGGGGATTGTACACGATTGTTGGTTGTGTGATTGTAGTGAGAGGCAGATCAGGGATTGTACACGATTGTTGTGTGATTGTAGTGAGAGGCAGATCAATGGATGTACATTGTAAAGTGCAGATCGGGGATTGTACACGATTGTTGGTTGTGTGATTGTAGCGAGAGGCAGATCAATGGTTGTACATTGTAAAGTGCAGATCGGGGATTGTAAACAATTGTTGGCTGTGAGATGCAGATCAGAGATAACATTGGGCTGATTGATCATTTTATAGTCTCATGTGAAGTGTAACCCGATCCCCTGTACAGTTATCTTCCAGTGTGTGTTGTCATGTGGTCATCATTATGTGTTGTGAATGGAGAATCGCACATAGTTGTGTGTTGTCACCTTGTAGGATCCCACTACATTGTGTCTTCTGTGATCTCCCCATGTTGGGGTGTCCCGGGCTGTCTGTAGATTCTGGGGGTCCTTAACACTGACCAATCCCCCCCCCCCCCCCCCCCCCCCAGGCGGATACAGTTGTATCCGAGCTCCACGTTCCAAATGGAACTTTTTTTTTTTTTTTTTTTTCCGATAAACAACGTGCTCTTAAGGTGGCCTGGCTGGCTCTGCGTGGGTTAAAGCATGTAACTGCTCTAAACTTTGTCCAGAAGCTGCTAATGGCAATTTACTTTCCATGAGCTAAGCCTTTCCCTGCGGATTAACCCCTGCCTGCTTGGATTGTGGGAGGGGGGGGGGCTAAGCTCTTTTTCAGGCTGTGTGTTTTTTAGTGTCGCTGTGCTTTGATCTCTATGCTGCCACTTTTTCTTTTGTGAAGATCTTAGAGCCCCGTGTGCTGTCGGGATAGTTCCTTGTCACTGCCATGATTGGTCCTTCTGTCACTTGCAGCGTCCTCGGCTTGCGCTGTGAAAAACGCACGTTTTGGTGCTGTTGATTCTAAACTAGTGTGCATGGATTGCAGAGCACCACTGCATACCGCCACTCGCTTGTTGTGGTCCAGTGCATAAATTGTGTTGCTTAATTGCATAAAAACACAATAGTAAATTGTGTTATATAAAAAATAAAATTCTTGACTTCAAATGATTGACCTGCCTTACGACAATGCACGTCGGCGCGTGAATGTGCATGCGTTACCGCAGTGTGAACCGAGCCTTGGAGGACGTACAAGCGCACCCCAATATATGTGCAATACCACCTATGTTTGTTTTTACTTTTTTTTTTTTTTTTTTTTTTTTTTTTTTTTAAATGTTGTGAATGCTTTGGGGGCAGGAAAGATCCACCGATCAGTGCGATTGGCTGTTGCAAGGGTCACATGATCAGGGGCCGATCCCACCAGCTACCGATTTATTGGCGGGGACTAAGAGCTGTCGTGAGTGTGCTCTCAAAACAAACATTGGACATCCATTGGCACATATGTGCGGAGTGTGGGTGTTAAAGCTTACCCCTTTTCCCACTGCGCATATGTGTTAAGCAGGTGGCAAGAGGTTTGACAGTTTGGGCCTCATTCACACTGGCAATAGCGTACACGTGTTTATAGGGCATTAATGCGTCTAACAATTTTAAATGGTAGCATGCTGCGTTTTTACAGAATCCTGTGATTTCAGATTAGATCCTCTGAATGCGTCCAAACGCAAGAAGATCTCGAAAGCATTAATTATAATTTTTACAAATTTTTTTTTGTTGGGCTTTTATACTCTTATGTGTGTGTATGTATGTATGTATGTGTATATATATATATATATATATATATATATATATATATATATATATATATATATATATATATATATATATATATATATATATATATATATATATATATATATATATATATATATATATATAAAAAAATAAAAATATTTATTTTTTTTGTATTGGGGGGGTGTGTTTATTTTTTGGAATATTAATTGTAACAATGGCGGTATGCGTTCCTTTCCTCCTGGAGTCGATCTAAAGTTTCTTTGCGCTTTTTTGCAGCAGACTTTGAAAGTGGTTTTTAGTTTCCACCTGAACAAACTGCGTCCAGGTGTCTTCCTCCTCAGGACACAAGCTGTCATGTCCGTGTCCCATCTCCCTCCTTTTCTTTGTAATGTTGTTTTGAATCTTACCCCCCCCCCCCATCCTTCGCTTTTTATTTGGCGCCACCTTAAACCCACCCCCCCCCCTCCCCGGGTAGTCTGATTGTCTGTCTTTTGGAATTTGAAGCCTTCCCCCCCCTCCTCCTCTTCTTCACCCTCCCATCTTCTCTTCCTAAACTCTATTCTGCTTCTGTTAAGACTTGTCCTTAATTGAGGCTCCCCAAACCGTTCCCGTCTCTTTTTCGCATTTATTGTTTCAAGCGGAGCCAAGGCCAAATTGCTAATACAATTCCAAAACTCCCAGACTTTCCGAAACCAATCGAAAGGCGGCGTATTTAACACTTTGATTTGATTGTCACTTTTATTAATCGTGTTTTGATTTGTAAGAAAATTTTCGCTTTTTTTTTTTTTTTATTGCAACTTTTTATAGACTTTCTTGGACGTCCTTTGTCCAAAGTATTGTCGTTGGCGTCTGACTTTATTGAATGCGTTCCCAGGTTGTGAAAGGATGACGACCTGCATAGGCCCCCTTGTACATGCCCTGTGCGTCCAATCCTGGTGTGGCTGGCAGATGCATGCCCGCCCCAGTTCCCTGCAGCCTGAAATACGCCTGGGTTGAACGCTCTTTCAATTGGTACTTCCATTTAGGCTTGGTTCACATCTACAGGCGCAATGCAACGTGTGCGTATCCGCATGTCTTCAATACGTTATGTGTCTCATGTAGGGCAGCCCATTCATTTAGGCTTGGTTCATGTATGTATGTATGATATGATTATATATGTATGTATGTATATATATATATATATATATATATATATATATATATATATATATATATATATATATATATATGTATATGTTACTTATTATGGATTTATTTAGTGCCAACAGTTTGCGCAGCGCTTTACAATGTAGGGAGACACTACACCAACAGTACAATTTCAAGATGAGGGTTAGCGGAGCCCTGCTCCTGTGAGCTTACAATCTAATGGGGAGGGGTCTGGTGAAACAAAAAAAAAGTAGGGACTGTGAGGGATGAACTAAGGAAAATAGAAGATTTGGTTGTTTTTACATAGAGGCAGGATCAGCTTCCCTGAGGAGATGAGTTTTTGGGGATCGCCTAAAAGTGGACAGAGTAGGAAATAACTGGACAGATTGGGGAAGCGAGTTCCAGAGGGTGGAAGAGGCTCTGGAGAAGTCCTGGAGATGAGCATGGGGGGAGGAGGACAATAAATGTTGCTGGTCCAGACAAGACTCCCTAAAGCTTACACTCTAAAGCCCCATACACACTATCAGATTTTCTGCTGATTTTTGTCTTCAGATTTACCAAAACCATGTAGTGCAAGGGCCTGCCTGGTTACATGCAAAGTGAAACCCATAAGCTTTGACCTCATATTACATGGTTTTGGTAAATCTGATGACAAAAATCAGCAGAAAATCTAATCGTGTGTATGGGGCTTTACAAGACTCGCCAGTGCAGGCTCTGCAATGGATCAATCGGCAAAAAGGAAGTCCTAGATGGCCGTACGCTGATAAAACACCTTTTATTTAGAAAAATATTAAAATCCAATTTCAGTCCATATGGTACAGAGGCAGTGCTGAATTGCTAACGCGTTTCACCCTGTATGTTGGTGCTTAGTCATAGCTGGGGAGGAGGAGACAAGGGAGCTTGAAGGTCTTGGGACGAGTGGTGAGGACGGTTTGGGTGATATTTGGAGAGAAGATTGGGGATGTAGCTCAGGCCAGAATTGAGAATGGCTTTGTATGTTAAGCTGGCAATACACTTATAGATTATCTGCAGATTTTCTATGGTTAGATGGAAAAGGTGGGAGATTCCTCCATCTACACAGTTTAGTGAACATGGAGAAATCTGTTGAACTTTTTCCATCTAACCATAGAAAATCTGCAGATAATCTATAGGTGTATGGCCAGCTTTAGTGTTTTTTGAATTTTATTTGTTGGGCAAGGGGAAGCCAGTGGAGGGATTGGCAGAGAGGACTGGCGGACGCCGCTGAACGGTTGGTAAGGTGGATGATTTTGGAGCGGCATTCATGGACTGAAGAGAGGATAGCTTGCAGAGAGGTAGGCCAATGAGGAGGGAGTTACAATAGTCAAGGCGAGAGATAACAAGGGAGTTGATAAGGTGCTTGGTGGTCTCAATGGTTAGAAAGGGGCATATTTTGGAGATGGTTCAGAGGTGAGGTTCTGGTCATGGAGCGATTGCACGTGTTCAATACATTCCTATCGCTCGCGTCTAGGGCAGCCCATTCACTTTAGACTTGGGTCACACCTACAGGTGCAATGGAGGGTGCAGGTTTCAGCACGTTGAGCAGAGCCCGTTTGGCTTGGTTTATATGTATAGGTTACGACCAAGTGTAGTTTACACCTAATGGGTGCAACCATCGCATGTTGGGCATGCTGTACTTGTCGGTGGGCTACGCTACATGCGAGAAATGTGTAAAAGTCTGTGGCCCTTTTAAAAAAAAAAAAAAAAAAAAAAAAAAAAAAAAAATTAATTAACTTTTGTTGCAGTTGCTTGGGGGCGCCATTAACAATGCCACCACCATTAGTTGGGCAAATGGCAACGCGTTTCTGCGCTTGTTGAGAAAGCATGCTGTTTTACACGTGTTCTGGCACACAGTAGTGTGAACCCAGCCTTGGCAACAGATGTGTTTTTGGTGGATGTAATGCCCGAAACGCATTCCAGCCTTATCCCTAAACCAGCGTTATTTCCTTAAACGCGTAGGGACCCAAACTCTAGTATTGGTACACATTCAGTGCCACCTCTCTGCGTTGTATTTTCGCTTGCCATAGACTTAAATGGCAGAATTGGACGCACAGCTAGGTGTCCCCCGTACAACCAGGCTTTAAAATCTTACTGATAACTTAAGATACTTAAGATGGAGATCAAATATGGAGTGGAAATATATGGAAGGGAACGGATTTCTCTGCCCAGATATTTGCAACGCTATTCAGCCGCTCTTGTGATTTGTAAACCCGTCGTACTGCAGATTTCTCAGTCACTTGTCTCCTTATTGGTCTAAGAATAGTTATAAATTTACTAGTGAGGTTCTCGCTGTGCTCCACCTCTTCTGTAAAAGTTCTAAAGAGCCACACTGCAGCTCCCAGTGCCTGAAATATGTTGGCTCACGTGCGTGCCTTCTGATTCCGAGTTCTGCCATATAGACGGGTCACCAGTACTTTTTTTTTTTTTTTTCATCATAACTAAACTTTTGCTAGGTTCAAGCATGCGACTGCATTTTCATGCCCCCCCCCCCTTCATTTATTTATGCGCTCTAATTTGAATTTTATGGGTGCAAAATTGCTTATTTTTGCACCGAAGAAGCACCTGACTTTTATATTTTTATTATTATTATTATTATTATTATTATTTTTTTTTTCCCCCCAAGACACACGAATGAGAATTACATGGGTGTGAACAAAATAATGGTAATCCTCTTGTATCAGCGTAGGCATAAAATCACTCAGGTGTGCGCGGGAACTGAAGCGTGTTCGATTTTATTTTCACGGAAAGAGTAATTTTGGGTCTTGATTCCTGGAATTTATTTTTAAAATTTGTTTTCGGGTTACTAGAACAGTAAGGCTGAGCTTGGACTTGGTGTCTGAACTGATAAGTGATCGCTTTCGGGGGTTATGACGCCTTCCCACCGCCAGTTTAATGGCGCACCAAACCACTGCAACCACTTGCTTTGCTGGACATTGGTCGCGGGTTGTGGGTCGCGTTTAGCGGCCCCCGTCGAATGTAACGGGATAAATTGTGCTGCGGGCATGAAATGTGTTTTGCTACTTGTTGTGTGATGTGTTGTCTGTTCACACACATTCTCTGCATCCTGCAGCGCTCCTCATCACTGTCCACTTTGAATGTTGGTACTAATGGTTGATTATTTTCACGTGCTATCAGACATTAAGCCTAGGCTCACACTGGTGCGGTGTGGGGAACCGCATGTGATTCGAACAGGAATCGCACAGCATTACTGTTCAAATCGCATGCAATTCATTTAGGTGTCATTTGAGCCCATTCATTTTGTATGGCTCAAATCGCACTGCATTGGAATGGTGCAGGACCTTTCTTCCTTTATTTTTTTTCCCTGCACCAAAATTGCGTTGCGTGGGTGTGAACACCCATGCGGTGCAATTTTGGTGCGGAAATATTAAAAAAAGGTTCCTGCTCCATTTCAATGCAGTGCGATTTTTGTTCACACCCATGTGATCTGATTTAGGCAATCGCACAAGCCTTTTCTAGGTGGTAATTTTTAACATTGACACGCGCAGTAGATCACGTGAACACTGCGATTTTAAATGTGATTTGGGAAACGCACTGGTTTTCCTGCATCGCATATATACACTATATTACCAAAAGTATTGGGACACCTGCCTTTACACGCACATGAACTTTAATGGCGTTTTAGTCCGTAGGGTTCAACATTGTGTTGGCCCACCCTTTGCAGCTTTAACCGTTTCAACTCTTCTGGGAAGGCTGTCCACAAGGTTTAGGAGTGTCTATGGGAATGTTTGACCATTCTTCCAGAAGCGCATATGTGAGGCCAGTCACTGATGTTGGGCGAGAAGGCCTGGCTCGCAGTCTCCACTCTAATTCATCCCTAAGGTATTCTGTCGGGTAGAGATCAGTCAAGTTCCTCCACAGCAAATGCCCTGCATGCAATACTCGAGATCGCGCCATGCTCCTATGTGAATGGATTCTAAGGCCCCATTCACGCTCTGCGATTTGTAACTGGGCAGAATCTCTGATTCAGGCCGTCTTTTCCAAATCGCATGGCAATCACTGCAAAATAGTTTGCATTTGGGTGCCGTTATCCTTTAGTGGCACCTCAAGCGGGATGGGATTCCACAGCGATTGTTGTGCGACGGGATCGGGCGGCAAATCGTTTTTTTTATTTATTTTTATTGCGTGAAGCTTGACAAACAAGTGTACTGTATTGAATTGTAACTGTCTGCCCTCATGTTGTTAAGCGCTGCGCCAGCTGTTGGCGATATATAAATCCTGTATAATAGGGGGGGGCCCGTTCAAGTAAATGGACTGGCCCTATGCAACATGCAGAATCGCATGAGGATCGTTGCCGCTATGCAATATGTGAATGTGGCCTTAGGGCTCATTGTTGCCTTGGCACATTGTGTGTTTTTTTTTTTTTTTTTTTTTTTTTTTTTTCTTTTCTTCCAACTTTATAAAAGTCCCAAAATGACATTTTATTAATGGTGTACCAGGGCGATGGTTTCAGCTTTCCTGAAAATAAATATTTTTTTTCCGCCGCAGTGATGTGAACGGGCTTAAGGCAAATTTTCCATGTTTTTGCATGTGATGTGAATGAGCCCCTAATAGGATCTGTTGCCCATTGCTTTTAAAGTGAAGCAGCACAAAGAGCCTGTGGCATGGCACTTATTTGGCGCACAGGAAATGCGCCGTCGTACGTATTTTTCTTTGATTGTTCCCCTCCACCCTTTGTTTTTATTCTGATGTATTTCAGTCGGCTGCGAAAATTGCTTGTTTTTTAAAATCTAAAAAAAAATGGCTCTGGTCTAGTAAGCCCCACGCTTTGGCGGTGGAAGAGTTAAGACCTTGCGTTAACTTGCAGGCCCAGACAGATGGAAATTCCTTGTAAAGTTTCCACTGTTTAAATGTATAAATGTGAGAGAGTGCGCTGTTGCTGTAGTCTGTGTCTTTAAAGCTGTCCTGGAATCGGAGTGATGTAATGTTGGTTTTTGAAACAGAGATTGAATTCCAGCCTTTTAGCTTTTGGCTCAAGGGATTACAGAGAGGGTGGTGTGGTTTGGGATGGGGAAGAGCGGCGGGGAGGGGGGTTGGTGCATTTAAAGAGATAGCACCACCGCCGCGGCTTCCTGGAACTCTGTGGCAACCCGTGTCGGAGCCGATTAATCCCCCTTTTTTCTTTTTTTTGTTTGTTTCCCAGTTTGTTTTTATATGGTCACTTTCCTTCCCAAGACGATGAAGGACGTTTGTCGTGAATTGCACGGCATGCATTGTTCACAATCATTGGGTTGTATGATAATGTAGATCGCTTTAGATACTCTCGGGTTATCAGCGTCTAAAGAAAAGTTGGTATGCGGAGTTCTTTGTCACTTGTGCAACTGTATCTTGTGTGGTATGTGGACATATTCAAATGGCGCCTGACCCTACGGGGTTATGGGAAAGTAGACGTAGTATCGGATCCCCCCCCCCCCCCTTTTTTTTTTTTTTTTTTTTTATTTATGTTCAGGATATGCAAAGTAATGTGTAAGTATAACTCTTCCAAGAAATGTCCCAAACCTCCCCCATGACAATGCCGTCTTCCCAAAAAGGAGGGAGCCATGTTTATTCAGGACTCGCTTAGCATCTTCTCCCTGGACTGAGATAAGGGGTTGGAGAAAACATGTTGGGCATCATTCACACGGTCAGGGTCAGCATCTGACCCCCCCCCCCAATGAGATGCCGGTTCGGAAATACAATTTTGGGCCTCATTCACACAGCCAGGGTCAGCATCTTGTCTCAGGTTTGGTGTGGCGGCTCGGAAATAATAACATGGGCCTCATTCACATGGCCAAGGTCAGCATCTTGCCTCAGGATTGGGGTGCCGGCTCAAAAAAAAACATGATGGGCCTCATTCACATGGCCAGGGTCAGCATTTTGCCTCAGTATTGGGATTCCCAGCTTGGCAATACCATGTTGGGCTTCATTCACATGGCCAGGGTTAGCACCTTGCCTCAGTATTGGGGTGCCGGCTCGGAAATAACATGGGCTTCATTCACACAATCAGGGTCAGTATTGGGGTGCCGGCTCTGCAATACCATGTTGGGCCTCATTCACATGGCCAGGGTCAGCATTTTGCCTCAGGATTGGGGTTCCGGCTCAGCAATACCATGTTGGGCTTCATTTACACGGCCAGGGTCAGCATCTTGCCTCAGTATTGGGGTACCAGCTCGGAAATAATAACATGGGTCTCATTCACACGGAGAGGGTCAGCTTTTTTTTCAGGACTGAGGTGCCGGCTCAGCAATACCATGTTGGGCCTCATTCACATGGCCAGGGTCACCATCTTGCCTCAGGATTGGGGTGCCGACTCAGCAATACCATGTTGGGACTCATTCACACGGCCAGGGTCACCATCTTGTCACTGGAATGCACGTGTTTCAGCCCAGGTGTCTTCAAGACTAACGCCCACCTGGGCTGAAACGCATCAACATCTCTTGTGCCATAGGATTTACTCCTGATGGATTTAGAATAAAGATTTTGATCCGCATACTACGCTATTTCCGACCTCTTCGTTTTGATGCTAAACCCCAGTATGTGCGGCTGCAATCTGAGCACAGGTGTGCTCTGCTTATAAGAGATCTGCAAGGGCCGTTTCTTCTGTCAGAGGCATTGAGAAGAGTGTAGTGTGTATGGGGACATAACGGTTCTGGTCTTTTGTTATGCTGGGGGTGAGAACACTGACAACTCCTGGCTCTGACCTTTTGGCAGAGAACAATAGCCCCTGAACAAGGTTTCTAATCTCCGATTGCTGATTTGGCTGATAGCTGGCAGTGTTTGCAAGTAACATGCATCTCAATAAGGGAGGAAAAAAAACGCATTGGAGTGCAGTGAAAACGCAATGTATCTAAAAAATGCAGAAATGCATGTGGATCGCAAAATTGTGGTATGACCGGCCCTGGTAGACCCTTCTGTAGATGTTCCCAGTGTGAGAATTTTTTTTTTTAAATTACTCTGAGGGACTATATCTGTTTATTTTCTGAATTCGCAAGCACGCACGTACACGGGCGGACAGCCTTTGACGGCGGTCCCGGATAAGGGATATTTTCTGTGCACGAGTCGGTCTGATGAGAGCAAGCATGACGGCATTGGTGGAAAGTTTTTTTTTTTTTTTTTTTTTTTTTTTTTTTTTTTCCTGTGTTGTAGAAGACTGGACACAATCTCGGGATGGGGGGGGCCGTGGTGCCTGTCGGACTGTGTCAGACAAAGGGCACCAGAGGACCGAGGGGGCCTTGTGTATGCTTTAGATATGCAGATTGTACAGAAGGTTAAGAGGGCTTCCCCATTGTAAATTCTTTTTATGTTCCTTTTTTATAACCAGTATAGGCCTCCCTCCTTAAATAAACACAAAAAGGTGTGCTTGTGATAACAGCGCTCCTACCTGGAGGATGGGGGGGACAATGGTGTGGATACGATCGTACACAGGTCTCTATAGGATGACAGTCTACAACCCATAATGTCCATTGTTCCTGGAAAATGTAGCCGTATGGATGTGGAAATGGGCATTTCATGATCGCACAATATTGGAGGGTAGAAAACTGCTTCTTTTCTTTAGCTCTTATTGCACCCTTTTTGTTAAAAAAAAAAAAAGTGCGTCAAAAACTATTGATTAAAAAGTCGAAAATACAATTATAAATCTATATTTTAAGAACTGTCTTTCGATTTTCAGCCAAGTGTTATCCTGAATTTTCGGTCCAAAATTATATTGGTGCACCACTATCAGATTTAGTGCCGAGCCGGCCAAGGCTTATCTAAACCTTCAGAATGCCTTGTAAAACGGACAGATGTTGCAAAGTGACAGAAGCATTCTGCTAATTAACCATTTTCTTTAATGTTACAGAACAAGAATTGGCTTTGCAAAGCTTCAAAAATATAAAGATTACGGGGCGTCTAGCTTCAGCGGTTTTAGTGCAGAGTTGATCCCTGCTTCCTGCAGCCAGTCAGTCTATGGCAGGTTGAAATGTGCTGCGACTGGACATCACTAAGGCCCCTTTCACACTGGGGCGGTGAGCCGCGGTGACGGTAAAGCGAGCGGCCGAAAAAGGGTTAAACACCCCCCGCAGAGCGCCGCCGTAGCGGCGCTTTGCGGCGGTATTGCCGCGGTTTTACCGCGGTCTCCCATTCTAATCAATGGGAAGGAGCGGTATAGGAGCGATGAACACACCGCTCCTATCCCGCTCCAAAGATGCTGCTATCAGGACTTTTTTTGTCATCCTGCTAGCGCACCGCTCCAGTGTGAAAGCCCGCCGGCTTTCACACTGGAGTTAAAGGGGCCGGATTTTTTCAGGCGGTGAACAGGCGCTATTTTTAGCGCTGCACCGCATGAAAAACGCCCCGGTGTGAAAGGGGCCTAAGCGCTATACTCAGTGGTACTCAAGTTTAGGGCCCTATGTGTTCAGGGATGAATGTCTGAAAGGCAGAGTCCCTGAAAACGTAGGGCCCTAAAAAGAGAGGTGGGGGAACCTGACCTTAGTTCTTGCTTACTGACATGTTTTTAAAGGAGTCCAGAGCCAAAGAAGGGCGCTCCTTCTAAATGCGTCAGTCAGCAGGAACCAAGGTCAGGTTTCCCCCACATTGGAGGTTCCAGGTGGCCTGGGAGTGTTCCCCAGAATACTTTGACCATTTAATCACCTTTTTTTGTTTGAGTAGATATTATTCACTTTTTTTTTTTTTTTTTTTAATAAATATTTGGATAATGCACTAGGCCGGTTCTCCTTCTTTCTTCGTTCTCGTTCTCCCTTCCTTCTCTCTTCGTTCTCCCTTCCTTCTCTCTTCGTTCTCCCTTCCTTCTCTCTTCGTTCTCCCTTCCTTCTCTCTTCGTTCTCCCTTCCTTCTCTCTTCGTTCTCCCTTCCTTCTCTCTTCGTTCTCTCTTTCTTTCCTTCCTTCTCTCTCTCTTCGTTCTCCCTTCCTTCTCTCTTCGTTCTCCCTTCCTTCTCTCTTCGTTCTCCCTTCCTTCTCTCTTCGTTCTCCCTTCCTTCTCTCTTCGTTCTCCCTTCCTTCTCTCTTCGTTCTCCCTTCCTTCTCTCTTCGTTCTCTCAAATCTCATGCGGTGTGACAAATCTGGGGACCAGTGACACCAATACAATGATCACTGTATAAATGGCACTGGCAGGTAAGGGGTTAACTCTTCCCTGGAAGGTGTTTCTAACTGTATGGCGGATGGGCTGCCTGACAGAAGAGAGATCGCTGTTCCTGATCACTAGGAACAGCAGAACCTTCCCAAGCAGAACGGAGATCTGTTTGCTTACATTGACAGATCCCCGTTCTGGCTCTTTACCACGATCGCGGGTGGTCGGCGGACGTCGAGTCCCCTGGACCTGCTGGCACCCACAAAAGCCAGTGCACGAACCAACGTACCAGTATGTCGATTCGTGCAGCCGAGCCAACTTGGGGCGGGTGCTAAGAAACTGGTTAAACCTCACCGTAGCTGCCACAGATGTGTGAGCCGGTCACCTTCACATGTTGTGCGAATTGGATGCGGTTTAAAACGCCAATTCGCACATATGTGATCTCAGCCTTAATCTTCATACAAGACTTGTGGAAAGAAGTGATTGCCTTTTCAGCCAGCAAAATTTACAGCTGTTGGAAATATGTTTTTTTAAACATCCCTTTTAGTAATAAAGTGGAAGTTGATGATTAGAGATGAAAGCCTTGCTTTCTCCTTATCAGTGGCGTGACTTGCGTGCCGAGGCGATATGTGCTCAGAGGCTGTTAAACAAGCCCGGACTCCAGGCAAAGATAAACAGGCTTTTCCTTTAGACGCAACTTTGGTGGAATCGTTCTACAGAGTTTTGACTCTTCGCTCGTGGATTGTGCCGGTTGTGTGCCGGTTCCTTTTTGATGTTGACAGAAGTTTTTTAGTCCTTTCCCATTACTGAACAGTCATTGGTCACCCGCATCGGACTGTATTCTTTGACTTCTTTTCTTGGTTCGTTGCAACTTTTGCAAACTATTTGCTGCTCAAAGTACCAATGTTTGTCAAAGTTTTGGAATATTTCTGTGACCGTTACTACAGATGTTTAGAACTTGCAAATGATCCCCTTTTTTGTTCTGTAGTCTGGTCCTACACAAGGCCTTCAGGAAGCAAAGGTTGAAATCGGCAAAGGATGAAAGACACAGCGATCTACGGACAAACAATCGCTGATAAACGGAAGTAAATAGGAAAAATCAGTCAAAATGATTGTAAGGGAATCATCCATTGTTTTTTCACAAATTTTATCAAATCAAACAATGGGAGAGCGATTGCAATCTTAAGGCCTGGACACACAATCAGAAAATCGTACAAATACCGCTTTTGAAGCGATTGTACGATAATCTGATTGTTCGTACACGGCTTTCAAAAAAAAAAAATCATGATACCAGATCGTAGGATTTTTGTTTTTAATCTGTGCAGTTTTCATCCCAAAATGCAACACTTTACATCACTTTTAAATTTTTCGTATGAGAATTTTCTTAACTTTAGTCACCCCTTTTATTTTCAAGATTGAGACTAGCATGCGCGGGGAAAAAAAATCATTCATCCGATTATTCTCATCGTGTATTAAGCTGGCCATAGATGGATTGAAATTCAGTTGGTTCAGCAGCGACTGGATGGATTTCAATCCATCTATGGCCGTTCCCGCGCAACAGAACGGGGAATGTTGGAGGATGCTGGAAAAGTGTTTGTTTTTTTTTTTTTTTTATATAATTTTACCAGCGGTTGTGCCGGTATCGGTGTGCCCTGACGGCAGAGGAGTCCTCTCTTTCCGAATACAGGATGGATGAGGCAATCTCCCGCTGCTATTGTATGCGGCCAACCAGCACCCTGGGCTGTCAGAATACCCAAACAGTGACAGCAGCTGATCGGTTGCAACCACTGTTCATCCAATTTTTTTATTTTATTTTTTTTATTTCTCAGTAAGGCTGCTTTCACACTAAGATGATTTACAGGCGCTATAGCGCTAAAAATCGCGCCTGTAAAGAGCCTCACCTCTCACTCCAGTGTGAGAGCCTGAGGGCTTTCATGCTGGAGTAGTGCGCTGGCAGGACGCTAAAGACCTGCAAGCAACATCTTTGAGGCGCTGTACGAGCGGTGTATACACGACTCCTACTACACCCCTGCCCATTGAAATCAATGGGCAGCGCTGGCAAAGCGCCGCTGCAGCCGTTAGCGGGGTCGCAGCCAACACCCCAGTGTGAAAGTAGCCTAAAAGTTTGAGTCGGGTGGTGTTGGCAAGGCCATCCATGGCTCAAATTTTTGAGCCGTGGATGGTCAGCTTCAACATCTCTACAGCGTGCTGTGGTGCTTTTACAGAACACACGCATGTTTTGGGAAGATGATTTAAAATTTTTAAATTTTTTGATCAGCCACCAGAATAAGAAATAAAAATTCTCTCTAAGGCTGCGTAAAGAGAAGGGGGGACCCTGCAAGACAAAGGCATAATGAGCAGTATGCATCGGACACTAGCTCATTATGAAATGCTTACCTTAGACCGATGCCCTGGATCAACGTGGGCCCTCCGAGTACAGCGTGGACATCTTCCAGCGGGCTTACTTCCAGGTTGGCGGCTCCAGCACTGTGATTGGCCGGAGCTGCTGCTCATGGCGTGACTCCTGAAGAAACAGCACCAGTGGCCCTTTTCTTCAGTATGTATTTGCAGATGACATTGGCAGCAGTGCATATACTGAATATCTCCTAAACTGTGCAAGTTTAGGAGATATTCACGGTACCTACAAGTAAGCCTAAGGCCCCTTTTCACACTTGTGCGACTTCAGTCGCGCAATTTTGCCACGATTTCAAGGAATGCCTGTGTAAGTGGCATCAAAATCGGACCAAAGTAGTGCAGGGACTACTTTGAAGTTGGAACGACTCGAAGGTCGTACTAATATGAATGGCTGTCATTGGAAATCATGGGGAACGACTTGTCATGCTACTTTGCAGTCCCAAATCGTGAGACAAGTCGTATAAGTGTGAAAGGGGCCTTATTATAGGCTTACCTGTAGGTAAAAGTAGAGTTTACAATCACTTTAAGGCAGTCTATCTATTTTGAATGGGCTACCAATGCAACGAAGTGTGATATGATGTACTGAAAAGCACAATTTTCAAGGAGTCTTTAGGTCCTATTCGAAAAATGGACGGCACAACAGAGCCTATATATTGCCCAAAACAATAAAAAAAATAAAAAGTACTGCTCTAATGTCCCCAAACTTTTGTCTGCATGTGAATAGACTGGTGCAAGACAGACCGGATCGGCTTGTCAGGCTCTAGTAGACTTCAACAAAATGGTGACCTCCTGTTGCACAAATGAGATGGGTAAAAGATAGCTTCAGCTCTCCATCTGTAAAGAACATTTTCCAATGCGTTTCTTTCTTATCGGGGCTTAATCGTAAGCCCTGAAAAGAGCGAAATGTTCTTTACAGGTTGAGACCTGGAGCTAATGGTAAAGATTTTACCTATCCTTCATGTAGCAGGGAGTCGGTGTCTGTGTGCAGACGGTCGCCATTTTGTTGAAGACTGCAGATTCTATGTTGCAGTAATCTACTATACAGGATTTATAGCGCCTACAGTTTGCTCAGTGCTTTACAAAGTGATGGCAGACAGTACAATTTCATACAAGAGGACTCGGAGGGCCTTGCAGTAAAACTTGCGTTACTGTCTTGCTCCAATATGAAGACAGACAAAAACTGTGCAATTTAAAAAAAAAAAAAAAGTCTTATGATCTTAATTGAGCATTTTTGTTGAATCTCCTGAACAGTCATCCTTTTGTATAACCAAGCTCATAGAAGCCATGTGTATAGGCTCATGGTCAATGATGCGCGTGGAAGCTAGAAAACATGTGAGCTTTGCCTAGGCTCTAGGTCACATGATGGAGATAAGCACGACTATTGTATAACGTGATCGTAAACATGAGATTTGGTATTGCATGTAGGTGAATGAAGTCCTGTACCATGTGACTGGCACCATGTCTTGGCGCATGCAAAGACCAAGTTGTCCATCGACTTTGTTTTTTGTTTCTTTGCTTTAGGCCCCATGCACACGAGACGCAGATGCAAACTCTGCTGAATGCATGTTTTAAAAAGCAGAAACCTGCGTTTAAACTGCATTTTAATGCCGCATTTAGCCACGTTTTACCACGTTTGCGTCTATAAGCATTTGTAAAGATATCATATAGACCCTCCCCAAGCTCAGAAAACATGTATTATTAACTATTTCTGCCATTTTGATCAGAGTGAGCAGCAGAGAGAGCCGTTGTACACTTGCATTTGCCTCTTTCTGTGGGTTTTTTTTGGAAATGGATCCCATATTGAATATATGTCAGGAAATGCTCCTGATGTTGCTCTTGATGAGGCAGCAACGTCGTCGCAAATTGCGTGAGAGGTCCAGAGTCAGAGCTCGTCGATATATATTGGACCCATCCGTTGATGGCACAACGAATGCCCGTTGGATATTTCACAAACATGGTGGGGGGTTGGGGCTGACTAGACATTGGTATGCAGGTTTTTCTTTGTGAAAAAAAGACATTGCTATGCTGTGGTCAGACTAGGTGGAGTCACTGATTGGATTAGAATTTGGATGAAGGGTTGGGGCAAAGAAGTGGAGGGATTCCTCATTGTCTAAGCTACCAAAAAAAAAAAAGTTTTTTTATGGGAGTGTGTGTGTGTGTGTGTGTGTCTGTGTGTGTGTGTGTGTGTGTGTGTGTGTGTGTGTGTGTAGAGAGATAGATATAATATAGGCTCTATGAACTATCTAAAGTAATTACGACATTTTAAACCAAATTTTTTTTTTATTTTTTTTTTTATATGGTTTACCATGAAATTTCAGAGTTTTCTGGTCCAAAAAATTGGGTTCCTTTCTAAACGCAGGTGCCGCGTTTAGCGTCTGAAACGTGGAAAAGCAAAGTGTCTGAACCCATTTTTTTGCTTCTGGAAAAACGAGGTGAAACGCAACTGCATAAAAACAGGAAAAAACTAGACTGTGTACATGGACACATAGGATAACATTGCATGCGTTCAGGGGCAGTTGAAAAAAAGTGTCCAACTGCCTCTGAACGCGCGTTTAACAGCGTCTCGTGTGTATGAGGCCTTGGGTTGTAACAAGAAATGTAGTTGCATTCCCCAACCCCTCCACCCTGAGATTGCTCCCCACTTAAATTGTGGGGTGATTCATCCTTTGTTTTGAATTTAGCATAGCTGTGCGTTCCTCTGCCTGTACAGCCCAATCAGCCATTTATTTTTGAATGGGACTACAAGTCCCATCTGTCACTGCGACAAAGACACACTCTAATATCGCAGTGGTGCACAAGTGCGGTGATATCCACTTCCTCCAGCCCCATAGCGATACCTGGTGGTGCACACAGTGTAGGGGCCTATGCATTGTGCACCTGTTGCACTGAATGCCCTGCAGACTTCAATGGAAGCAATTAAAAAAAAAAAAAAAAAAAATTGCATTTATTAATCTGGGTGTATTTATAATTTTTTTGCAAAAGTTAAGCTATGCCGATAAATGTTTTTGATTTTGAAACAGAGCTGCAAGTCAATAATCAAGTCCCTCTGTACAGTGTGTTGTCTTGTGCATTGTGAGTAGAGCCGCGTCTCTTTGGGGTGATTCACGGGTGAAGAGTGTCCAGGTGACAGTTGTAGGATGGGTTTGGAGCGTGTGACAAGGCATCCTTTTTGCAGTCACGCTCGTGTGGAGGAGAGCGGCGTGGGATCTCGGTGTTTGTGTGCCCCCACAGCTCAGGCTGTGATGTGGAGGGGGTGGTCCTGTGTGGGAGCGTGGAGTCTTGGAACAGGTTTAGGAAAGAAGGATGCTGCAATCGTTGTCTGTTTGTCACCAGCGGGGTGGCTGTGTTTGTTACAACTTTGGCACACCTTGATGTGTACTGATGACAAGTGTTCTGCTACTTGTGGGACTACAAGAGCCAGCATTATCCGCAGTCTTTTGTGGAAACTGATGGAGCTACACAAAAAAAAAAATTCACTTTACTTTATTTATTTTGTTGCAGGAAAACACAGATCGTATCTATTTTTAAATTGATAAGTCATAAAGATACTTTAAGATTGTGCAGAGTTTTGTAGTATCATTGTGGCTGATGTAGCCGTGTTTTCTTGCGCTTCAGACTCAGTATCTTTCTGCAATGATTTCTCTCTCCCTGTGCCCCCATTCACATCGGGGCAATTTGACTGACATGTCAAATCGCAGCCTATTGGCAGCAACCGCACCACCTGACTCAGTGTGACGCCAACTTTGCAGCGCCGCACCGATTTCCAAAAGTAGTTCCTGCACTACTTTTGGCGACTTGGGGGCAATTTCTTTAGATCTGTGCCATGAAGCTTTCAAATCGCCCCTAAACTCGCAATGAAATGCGGGTTTGAAGTTGTGCGCGTTCAGCTGAATTTGTGCAATTTCAAACCTGCCTCCAATGTGAACATACCCTGAAGACCTTCAGAGTCAGTGAACCAGAAGTTGAAACTTTTTGGGGGGTGGCGGTTAGATTTTGCTTTTTTCACTACCGTATATACTCTAGTATTAGCCGAGTATTTCAGCACCTCTTTTTGTGCTGGAAATGCCCCCTCGGCTTATACTCGAGTCAAGCATTTTTCTGCTGCAGAAAAGGACATTTTCCGAACCGAATTTGGGGCCTCGTATCTCGGGGCCACTTGGTGCTAGGAACCCCAAATTTGGTGTGCAAACCCAGTGGAATTAGCACTGCAACATATCCAAAGGTTGGGGTTCCTAGCACTAAGTGGCCCCAAGATACGGGGCCTCATATTCGGTCAACTGTGTCCATCTACAGCAATGTCATTTTGGGTCCAAAAACCCCAAATTTTGGCTGCAGCTAGGGGACATCTAGGAACCCTTAGGCCCCTTTCACACTGGGGCGTTTTTCAGGCGGTACAGCACTAAAAATAGCACCTGTATACCGCCTGAAAAAATCCTGCCCCATTCACTCCAGTGTGAAAGCCGGCGGGCTTTCACACTGGAGCGGTGCGCTAGCAGGACGGCAAAAAAAGTTCTGCTAGCAGCATCTTTGCAGTGGTATAGGAGCGGTGTGTTCACCGCTCCTTCCCATTGATTTGAATGGGAAACCGCGGTAAAACCGCTGCTACGGCGGCACTCTGCGGGGGTCTTTAACCCTTTTTTCGGCCACTCGCGGGGGGTAAAACCGCACCGTGAGCGGCCGAATACCGCGGTTAAAACGACGGTAAAGCAGCGCTAAATATAGCACTGCTTTACCGTCGCCGCGGCTCCCCGCCCCAGTGTGAAAGGGGCCTTAACCACTGAGTTTGGGCATTGTTGAGAGTCTTTTCCACTTGCAGTAGCTGCGCATTTCTCACCCTAGGTTTCTACTCGGGTCAATACGTTTCCCCAGTTTTTTTGTGGTAAAATGAGGCGCCTCGGCTTATATTTGGGTCAGCTTATACTCGAGTATATACAGTAATTTTTTTCTTCACCAACATGAATGAACCCAATCAGTCCTTCAATAGATGGCATACCTACCTGCATCCAATGGCCGCAGCCTCTTAAATCTATAATAAGCTTCTAAAATTAAAGTGTGTGTGTGTGTGTATCTATCTATCTATCTATCTATCTATCTATCTATCTATCTATCTATCTATCTATCTATCTATCTATCTATCTATCTATCTATCTATCTATCTATCTCCTACATTAGTGTAATGGCCAATGGGAAGAATGCTCTTTACACTTGTGGGCTTTGGAAATAATTTACCCCCTTTACAGATGGCTAAAAAGTAGAGGTGTGCCGAAACCGAAAATTCAGGATTCACTTAAAGTGGAGCTCCACCCAAAAGGGGGAAGATCCGCTTGTTTGCTAATTGTACATTTTGACTCTGCAAACACTAGTATTTTTGTTATCGAGTTTCAGGCTCTTACCTGTTGGCAGGGATTCCCTCGTGGGGCAATCATCAATTTGTAAATAGAAAATTATAACTGGCAGATGGTGAGGCCTCAATGTAGAGGGTGCATGATGCTGCTGGGAACTTGGATGCCATCAGTGTCTCAGAAGGGGTACCTGCTGATGGGTGACTTGGCATGTCTTGGTCTGCTAAGAACCTTGATCTTGGATGCCAAGTCCATTGTAAAGAGAAACTGGTTATGTTTGTCTGGGTCTACCAAGAATCGAAACAGTTGGTAGAGTGAGCCTTTACGAGCCTGGTAATGTTAATCGTATTGGTGCTTCGTTGGTTCCTTTTAAGCTGAACTCCCAGAGACCAAAAACATTTTATCTTTTGCATTGGGTCAAGTTCCCAACTGCAAGGCTTATCTATTCCATTTGTGTAGGGCAGTGGTTCTCAACCTCGGTCCTCATTACCCCCCAAACAGGCCATGTTTTGGTAATTTCTCTTAGATAAAATAGCTGTCCAAATTACCAAGCCATTGACACTGATTTAGAGCACCCGTGCAAGATCAAGGAAAACCTGAAAACATGGCCTGTTTGGGGGTAATGAGGACTGAGGTTGAGAACCACTGGTGTAGGGGATGTTGAGCAAGGTGATTTACTTACCTTTTGTCCTTGCTCCTAGTAGTTGATGATCCAGAATGTGAGTGGGCTTTCCACATCCTCCCCGTACAATGCAGGGTTTCTGGTCCTGGATTGCATGGGATTGGGTTGGAGAGCTACAACTGGTTGGGCAATGAAAAGAAGAGGCTTTGAGGGACCTGTTGTATGTAGAGGTGGAATAAGGTAAGTTGATCACCTTCCCCTTTATCATTTTACCCACTACAAGGGTAAATTGCTTTTCATCTCAAGTTCAGATTTAATTCCTCTACACTGCCGCAACCAAAAATACCACATTCCTGGAGAAATGTGTAAATTGATGGCGCGGTGTCCTCTCGGTCTTTGCTGTTCCACATTTAGAGATGAATTTCTCATGTTGCCCTGTGGAACATGCAGCTAATTAGGACTGATGAAATCCTATTTATACAATGGTAATTAAATCAACTTCAGACAGCGGTACTGAAGTGTCCTTAGCCCTACATGGAATATAACAGGCTTGTCTGTGTTTGTTGGATTTGAATGTACATGTCTGGGCTGGTTAACTCCTTGTCCACTAGGGTTGCATAGCAGTGACCGTGTTCTAGTCCAGTCCCTATGCGCCTTTTTCTCCAAAGGGCGACCACACAGGTCCGACAGTTGTATTTTTAAGACCTGATTGGAAGACGGGTCATCCATCAGACTAGAATAGGCATGGAAATATCAATAGTCACATTACCAACCCGGATGTGTACGTCATATGGCCTCTACGGTGTCCAAATTACAGCTAAGGGTACCTTATTTAAAAAGTTTCTAGTGTATGTTGATGATTAATTTTCCAGTCTATGCTTGGTTAGAGTAGGTAAGGGTTAAAAACAGTTTTTCTTGTGGTCTTCTGTCCTGTTGGGGAGATTTCCTTTCACTTCCTCTTCTAGAGATGCTACAGAAGTGAGAGGAAGTCTGGATTCACACTTGAAACGCATGTGGCTGACATCGGAGGTCTGTGCGTCCCTGGTCTCTGTTTTTAGGGACTAATTCGGACCTGAAATGGAGCCAGACTCGCAGGACCTCTGTGCAATTCGTTCCGCAGCCGCTTCGGAGATGTAAACCCGCTCCATTGAGAGCCAGCCACTCTCCTGTCATGCTGATTAGATATGGGGAAACCCACATCCAATTTGCAATAGTGTGAACCCAGCCGAAATCTCTACAAAGCAAATTCTTACCCGGTGCCCCATTGGAGGATTTTAACCCTTCATCTCTGGTTCTGGTCACAGGTGTAAGATTCCGTTTTTATCAGGCTTTATATACACACTTGCATGTGGGACTGTATTTCCAACGCGTTTCCTGGAAGAATGCCCAGGTTCTCAAGGATGTATGTGCAGCTCTTCATCCTACACATTAAAGTATAATTCCAGCATAAACACAACTAGTCTTAAACATGCTCTGTCCCGCCTCCTATGCTGACTAACCTATGTTAGTTGTGTATATTTGCCTATTTTCAGCTTGCTCTGATCTGATGATCTGGCTCTATGTGAGCCGTGGTGGCTGCAGGGGAGAGGAGAGAATGCTGACAATGACTGGGACATGGGAACCTATGAGGGCTGTCACCGCTCCATGGCTTTCCCTGCGGTTGTCGAAAGCTGTCTCCATTCCCCTGCAGCCTCTGCTGACTGGCAACGGGGATAACGTTACCGGGCTGGAAATGGGTATGGTTATACATTTTTTTTTTTTTTTTTTTTTAAATGCAGGTTAGTCAGTATAGGTGTTAGGAGGCAGGAGGGAGCATTTTTAAGACTAGTTAGGTTTATGTTGGCATTTTACTTTCAGAGTTGACATGTGCCCAGGACTGAGACTTAATGTGACTGATTTATTGATGGGAGAATGGGGGCAGCATTTTTCATAGTTTAGCGCAGCCACGTGGATTTCACTACTTTCCTTTTTTTTTTATTTTTTTTTATTTATTTTTTTTTAATTGGACTGACAAGTAGAAATTAAAGAAGGCATTTGGTTGCTCAATCTGAATTTTACTATGTTTAAAGGTTCTTGGCTAAAAGATCTTCAGTCATCAAAGCTGTCAATGTCCTGACTAGAGATAGATTTGGCATGTTCGGGATCCTAGTCCCAATCCTGCCAGGAAGCCGACACTGCTAATCACAGGCAGTGAGACCTTTCCTGGTCTGCAGCTGCACAGACCGGGAAATGTCTTCTTGCCTGTTAGCGGTGTGCAGTGTCTGCTTCCTGGCGGGATCGGGCAGGTGGGTTAGGACTATTCCGATGGCGCCCAAGCCAAGCTCTAGTCCCAACAGTTTACTTCTATATCGCAGCATCGACTGCCGCGATAAGCAGTTGAAGGATGTACAGAAGCAAGTCGGTGAATGGAGTCTCACATCTTATTTGCCCTAATGATCATTGTAGTTTAGTAAGCTGAGCTTATGGTCTTTTATCAACTGCCACATTTCCTGTAGATGTACAGCATGGTGCCGAAGACCGTTCTTCCTTCGAAGATTGCAAAACGGCCTCCCTTGCTCAAAATGTGCCTCACACCTGCTATTCTTTCATAAAGACGAGCTGCGAGGAAATCTTCATCTTTTTTTGTTTAACCCTTCACCTCTTATGTTTGTCTTCTGCAATGAATTTTTGGGTAATGTATGCATTGAAGGGGAGGGAAAGCTCAACTGTATATATGAAAGGGGCCTCGTTGAGCAGTCTTTAGAAACTGTCTATAATACTAGAGAGCAAGGCTACCCATATAACACGGTCCATGCTAAGCAAAACCATACACTATCTGACCAAAGGTTTGACACCTGATATGAGCTTGCACATCCCATTCCAAAACCATGGGCATTATTTTGGTGTTGCTCCTTCTTTGTGGCCAGAACAGGGGTCTCCAAACTTTTCCAAACTAAGGGCCAGTTTACTGTTTAGACTTTGGGGGCCAGACTGTGGCCAGTGGAAGTAGGAAATGCCCCAGCATCAGTGGGAGTAAACAATTACTCATTGCCTGTGGTCAATAGGAGGAGGAATAGTGCCCAATCATTGGTATTAATGGGAGGCATAGTGCCTCATTATTGGTGTCAGTGCAAGAGTAGAAGGAATGTTACATCATTGGTGTCAGTGAGAGTTATGACTGAGTGTTGCAAATCACAGCGGCTCCTGCAAGGGTAAGTGCTACAATGGGAATTATGCTCCACTGTTGGTGCCTTGTTGTTGTCAGTGGGAGGAATAGTGCCTCATATCAGAGTGAAGAGTGAAGAATAGTCCCCCAAGGGGTCGCTTAAAGGCAAGCAAAGGGCTGCATTTGGGCCCACGGGTCAAAGTTTGGAGACTACTGGGCTAGAAGGTCCTCCTCTTCTGGAAAGGGTTCCATAAAATGGGATCGGAAGACCTGACTGACTACGAGCATTTCAGATCATCCCAAAGGTCTTCAGTAGGGTTGAGGTAAGGGCTCTGCAGGCCCCTTGAGTGTCTCCATTCCAAACTCATCAAACCATGTCTTTATGGCGCTGGCTTTATGCACAGGGGCACCGTCATGCTAAAAAGGTATTTACTAAACTGACTGCAAGGTTGGTGGTTCACAATTGTCTGAAAGGTCATTGAACACTGCAGCATTCTATAAAACCCTTCACTGGATATATAATCATTTGGAGGGATGCCTACATACTTTGGTCATATAGTTTGTTTGCAGCTGGGTACCATGTACTCGTAGGCTTTACTATCAAATAAACTTGTGTTGAGAGAAATGTATGGGGTTCCATTGCTCACCTCCTTTTTGAGAATACCAATTGTTTGGCTGTTGCACTGAGTTCTGTTCTTTCTGAGTTGGTGACCTGGAATAGGTGCATAGATTGGGAAAGCCAGACACTTTTTTTTTTTTTTATTTTATTTTTTTTATTTTTTTTCCTGTCACTTATCTCGGCTTGCCATACGTATGTGGATGTCGGTATGCCTCCATTGACTAAAGTATTGTAGCAGGAGAGGCAGCATAACGGCCAGATGAAGTATTTTAGCAGAAGAGGTAAGCAGTGACATTATCACAAGTTACTTTTTTGTGAGAGGCTTCCTTTCAGCCTTGGACCAGACTTCCACCATGCAGCTTTGACCAAATCCGAGACCATACTTTTGGTAAGGGGACATGCAATGGATTGTTGGATGGCAGATGAGCATGTAGATTAATTATAGTTGGGGGGGGGGGGGGGGGCAGGGGGAGGCAACATGGCCTCCTCCTATGCTCTGCGGATTTACTGGTACCACTTCCTTTGGTGTTGGCATAAAGAAAAAACAAAACTACATAGGACTTTAACGGTACCTCATCATAAGTAGGTTCAAAAACCATAATTTATTACTTCGTTTTTACGAAGTACAAACATTAAAATCCCAACAGAAGGGTAAGTTGCACATCTAACAAATGTCACACAGGGGCAACATGACTTCCAGCACGACTTTGGGAGGCAGCTTGGACACGACTTGAGTATGAATCACAGCACGACTTGGGGCAACTTGCAACGCTACTTGAAGTTGCCTCCAGGACAGGGGACTTTGCCAGTGGCCAATGGCATAATAATCAGCTCTGTGGGAGGGAGGGGTTTGCCTAGAAAACTATTTTTACTTCCTGGAAAGTTGCTTCACTTAAGACAGGGGATCTGACTTGGAGGCAACTTCCATTGAAACCAATGGGTAGAAGTCGCTTATAAGTCGGGTTGAAGTAGTACAGGAACCTTTTCTGAAGTCTGAGCGACTTCAGTAGTGTTCATTAAGACTGCTGTCATTCACTTACATTGATTTTTATCATGTCGCGCAACTTGAGGTGACTTGGGGCAACTTCAAGTCGGATCCATAGTCGCCTCTGTGTGAATGGGCTCCTAGCCTACAGAATTTAAGACCTGAATTTGGAAGTTCCAAAATGATGCACCTCAAAAATCGTGCACATTATATTCCCTTGACTATTTCTGTGACAAGTTTCGCAGGATAGTCTGCTTCTTCGGGAAGAACACAATTTTGTAGGTGTGTAAAACCATAAGGACAAGGTGTGTAAGTTATTTACAATTTTGTAAATGTATTGTCCTGATGAAGTGGACCTTGGAAGCCTGAAAAACTGTTGGCTTTGAGTCATACCCTGCAAAGTATTTTTGGTCCTAAATATTTTGTTGGCACTCTCCACATTTCTCCATATGTATACTCCAAAATAGGCTTGAAATCATACATACTAACATTGGTAAATTGGTATTAAAGAAAAATGTATCTAAAGTAGTCCTGTGTATTCCGATCAATCTTTCTCTCTTACATTCTCCACTGTCACTTTTAAGTGTGTGGGAGGAATTGGGTGAGCATTCAGACCGGGAGATAATATTTGGAGTTTGGACCCAGGAGCCGCAGTTCTGAACAGGTCAGTGCACGTGTATGTTGTGCAGCTGTACACGTGTTGACATAAATACACACAGGGTATAAGTGTGCAAACACAAATGTAGCAAGAGAGATGGTTTTGGCTCTAATGATATGCTTTGGTCTCTGGGGATAGCATTGCATTAGCACCTGTTACACAAACCTGTTCTGATAGTGTTGGGTATTCAGGTAGGCTTCATATCACCTGTCAGTGTTTCAAAAGGAGAATTTCAGTGAGTCTAAAGGCTCATGAGCACAGACGTACAATACGTTCATATCCATTGTTTATAGGAATCCGAACACAACAGTATTGTGTACTATGGGTTTTTTCACACAAACTCAAATTTGTTGATAATGTTTGACCGTATTTTAGGTTATACACAAGTAAAGGTTTGTGTGGGGTTGTGTTTGTTTTTGTTTTTTTTTTTTTATGATTGTCAATCAAACATTAACATGTAGACAGCGGCAGCAGTGCAGAATTGCCTCATCTTTAAAAAGTTTGGGTTTCAAAGAAAAAAATAAAAACATGCTTACCTAGGTGGGCATCGATCTAGTGCTGCATCTGTCCCCTGCCACTTGTACACTGAGAACTGAGAAATCAAACACCGCTGATCGCTCATTTCTCCCCCACCGCTCTGAGCAGAGAGTGGTGACTGTTGGTCGCTGGCTCTCTGCTCTGCCCCTTCAGCGAGTGGAGTTGGAGCTCCATGCTGTGCAGGAGGCGGGAGCAGCTGACTCAGTCTCCCAGTGGCTTGCTGAGAGGCTGAGCCAGCTGCCGGTCCAGGCTTCTGGGTGGATCCCCAACGATAAAGTCAGAATCAATCCAGCGCCTGAACCGGCTGAGTGATGTCAGCTGACAGCAGACTTTAGCCCGCTGCCAGCTGAAAACGCGTCACAGGAGGAAAGAACATCACTACTGTGATCCATAGCAGAAGTAGGGCCAAAAAAAGCTTTGCCCATACTCTTCCTATAAGTCCCTCTGTACCGCGCCTGCGAGTACACACTAATGATGTTTCATACTGTATTGGACAACTGCACAGAAGGCACGCTAGTCAATCCTGTGGATCAACAAGGCTGCATGGGTTCATATGCTGCTTGGTCAACTTTTTAGGCCAATAGAGAAGGACCAAGGGGTGTACATGTGTAAACATGCATATGAACATGCGGTCCTGGACGCAGGCAGTCTGCGTAAATGCGTGTGCTGCTGCCGATTTGTGGGAGACTGTGTGCAGCACCTGTGGCTCCTGGATGGTGAAATACGCCCAAATTTGACATTGTACGGCCCAGGCGCCTACATGCATGAGGCCCTAAGCAAAATCACGTTGCCAGCTGGTAAACCAATACGGCCGTGTGCATGAGATGTAAAACAGCGGCCCTTGGATGTATAAATACCAGTTTTCCTCGAACTTACTTTAATAAAAAATATGTTCGTACTGTATATGTACATACCCGAAGCTTTTTCATCTTTGTAAATCAATTAATTGATGTAGCCCTTTCAGCCTCTAATGCAGTCTGACGCGGTGAGTTATGACAGCGTGCCCTCCCTGTCCATTTAAAGTAAAATACTGCAAACTGTGCGTATGTGGCCTCCTATTAGTCATCGCTGGAGTGCACTTCATGTCTCCTGCCACGTATGTTCTCTCTATATAGACGCAGCGAATTGCGTTTGAGGAATCTGAAGTATCGACTTGCGCTTCTGGCCAACGCACCTGGGTTTGCAGAAGTGACAAATAACCCTTTGCCCTAAGCAGTACCTATTGTACATGCAACGTGAGCAGCCATGTGCGTGTGCCCAACCGCTATGGCAAGGAAAGTAGCCTGTGCCAGATTTACAAGTGATGTCTGCAGTATTCCAAATAATGCAGCTTCATGGCCTAAACAGTAGCTAAAGTTGTAAACCTAAATTTTGGTATTTTGTAATTGTGTGTGTGTGTGTGTGTGTGTGTGTGTGTGTGTGTGTGTGTTTTTTTTTGTTTTTTCCTATATTCTGTCTTGGTGGTCCTATCTGTAATAAACTTCCTATTCTAGGGTGACAACATTCACTGTACTGTATGGAGGAGCAGTGACTTTTACCCTAGGAAAGGAAGTGCATTAGGACTACACAACCCCCCTCCGCCCTTCTCTTATCCCTACTACAGGTCGGAGGGGTTGTGTAGTACAGAGACCTGGGAACAGTGATGGTGTCGCAGAGGATACAAGAAAAGGTATCCAGTTACTGGGTTTTGGGCAAGATCAACGGGTATTTTTTTCATACTTATGGAACAGAAAAAATTATTGCAATGGCATATTTTATAGACCAAAAAGAAGCAGGGAAGATCTATTGATTGTGTTGGGTTTACATATACATGAATGCTTTATTCTACAGAAATGTTGCTAGTTCCTTGCGATTTCTTAGATATTCTGCAGGAATGTCAGTGGAGTCTCTTGATTAGCACATTGGGATAGTAACATTTCTCTAGAATAAAGCATTTAAAGCGGAGGTCCACCCTAAAAAAATAAAATTGCATAAAAATGTGTAAAAAAAAAAAAAAAAAAAAAAAAATCTTTTTACTTGCCAGCGATCGCTGTTGCTAGGCAGATCGTCCTAATCTGGCACTTCCTACACCGCAGTCTCCTCCTCGCATTGTCTTCTGGGAAAGGTGGCGCAGTGTGTTCTGGGAACTGTGTGTCCCAGAACACAGCCGGCCATTCACAAAGCGCTGCACGACTCGCACATGTGCAATAGGAAACGGGCAGTGAAGCCGCAAGGCTCCTCTGCCTGTTTGCCTTTGAATAGCGGCACCAGGACCCGATCTGATGGACGAATCGGCCTCAGGCGGCCAACATCGCGGATACCCTGAACATGCAAGTGTGCTTATTAAAAGTCAGGTGTGTGTGTGTGTTTTATTTATTTTTTTAGTGTGCCAGAGGTCTTGGGCTCTTAACTTCCACTCCCTGTACCCGATTTTTAATTTACTGTATAAGCCGAGGCACCTAATTTTACCAAAAACAACTGGGAAAACGTATTGACTCGAGTATAAGCCTAGGCTGAGAAATGCGCAGCTACTGTAAGTGGAAAAGAGGGTCAACCATGCCCATTTGCAGGTATAGGTCCCCCCCAAACTTCAAACTTAGTAGTTTAAAGAGGGCCCACTAAAAAAATGTTTTTTAAAAGTCAGCAGCTACAAATACTGCAGCCGCTGACTTAAAATAATCGGACACTTACCTGTCCCAGGGTCCAGCGATGCGGGGGAACGAAGCACCCCCTCGTTCTCCGCTCGCCGCGCCGGCATTCTTAATGTGGGCACCCGGCTGTGGCTTCACAGCCGAGCACCCACTGCGCATGCGCGAGCTGCGCTGTGATTCGACGCTCAGTCACCTAGGACACGTGACAGGTCGCAGATGACTGTGCGGCGCCGAGGGGAAGTGATGTCAGTGCCCGGGCACTGAAGGTGGCAGACTATGAGGGACCCCCTAGCAACATGCATTTAGAGGTGAGTAAAACTTTTTTTTTTTATGATTTTTAAGCCAATGTATTTTTTTTTTTTTTGGTGGCAACACCACTTGAAGGGTTCCTAAACCCCCCCCCCCCCCCCCCCCCCCCCCCAGCTGCAGCCAGGATCCCGGGTCCCGACATGACATTGCTGCAGATGGACTCAGTTGACCGACTTTGGGGTCACCTAGTGCTAGGAACCCTATCTTGGATATGTTGTAGTGCTAGTTCCACTGGGTTTGAACCCCAAATTTGGGGTTCCTAGCACAGTGTCCCCCGAGATATGGGTTCCCAAAGTCGGGTCGGAAAATGTCAAGCACTTTTCCGCAGCAGAAAATTGGATATATATAATCTCCCTACCTACCTGAAATGTCTACAGTTGCTAAGATGTAGTTTGGTTTCTATGGTGTACATTGAGTAATTTAGGAGCCCTAGGTAGGGGGTACCCCCCCCCCCCCCCCCAAAAAAATGGGATATGAAGCCAAAAAAAATACCATAGTGAAAGACGCCTTTTTATGGTTTTTTCTTTTGCTTCAGGCTCATAACAAGTTAATTTCAGATAATTGATCAATACCCATCACTCATGAGACTAGAATTCCCAGCATTGCCTGGCGGTGGCGACTTTGACGTGAGACTTCTCAGCCTTCTGCCCTCCATTCTTAGATAACTTTCAGACAGGATATGCACGTGTGTGGGTAAATTTAGCCTGATCTGGATTACAACTTATTATAGTACATTGCTATCATAAGGAGCAGCTGAGCTTCTAGGTACTCTATACTGTAACATTGCATGCTGGCATATGGCTGGTTTCGAGGATTAACACAAGGGCACCTCCTGGCTGGGGAATTTTTTTCTTTTCTTTTTTTTTCTTTTTATTTTTTTTGTGGTAAATGGGGAAAATTGTTTTGTTTTTCTGCAGCATTTTTGGTCTTGGGATCCTTTCGCCTCAAGATCACCATAACTTTACATGTTTATGTACTTGGAGCCATGTCATGTGTTTGTAGTGTGTGTGTGTGTGTGTGTGTGTTGCGGACTCTTGCTTACTAATTGCAGGACCACAAGAATCAATGGCACTTATGCAATATATTGAGAAATCAATATATTGATTGGATATCTGACCCCAGATCTGTCGCAGAACTGTGCAAATCTTGCTTTTTCCTACCCAAGAATGTAGGAGCACGGTTTGCAAATGCCCATAGACATGCCTATAGGCAGCTTGATTTGTGTACCGAGTTTATTGCCAAGGTGTTGGATTAACACCCCCCCCCCCCCCATTATATTTAGGCAAGTGTAAAAACGATGTGAAGTTGTCTGTAGTAACCAATCAACTTTCAGCTGCAACTTTTCCAGAGAAGTTTCGTATGATGGTTCATGCACATGGATGTAAAATATACTGTCTGCAATGTATATGGATTTGATTGCAGCAGCGTTGCACATTACTCCCTTTTTGGTCTCCAGCGTTTGGTTGCGGGGGAATAAAATCTAGAAAAATCTGATTGTGGACCTATTTTATGCCATACAGGGCGATTACATTCGTGCCCCATGCTGGGCCGCGATTTTAGTGGGGGTGCCCCTTAAAAAAAAATAAAATAAATGTCAGTCAGCAGCTATAAATACTGCAACTGCTGACTTTTAATAATCGGACACTTACCTGTCCCAGGTTCCAGCGATGCGGGGGAACGAAGCCACCCCCCCCTCGTTCTCCGCTCGCGGCGCCGGCATTCTTGCTGTGGGCACCCGGCTGTGGATTCACAGCCGGGCACCCACTGCGCAAGTGGCGCCTTGATACGCCACAGTCATCTGGGCCCTGTCACTTGTCCCAGATGACTGACTGCGCCAAGGGGAAGTGATGTCACCAGCCCAGGCACTGAAGGATGCAGACTACGAGGGACCCTCTAGCAACAGGCCATTAGAGGTAAGTTAGATTTTTTTTTTTCCCCAATTTTATTCTTTAATATTTTTAGGAATTTCCGGCTATTTTTATTTTTTTTGGGGGAAACACCACTTTAAATGCATCCCCATGCTGACAGTCTCATAAATGTCTGTTCAGATGCAGAAGCCACTGCTGTGTGGGTGCCCAACTCTGAACGCTCCCAGCCTAAGTTCAGGCACCCGCGCCCTCATGGATGTCGTATTGGGGCACAGCTGCTGTTTCCCAATAGAAATAAATGAAACTCCCTGCATGGAAAATTGCATCACTGTGCAGGTAAAACACGGCCATGCTCTGGACAGAATGTGGACCACACTTTTTTTTTTGCAAGTCCAAATCATAATTTTTCTTGATGTAATAACTTCTAGGTCTGGGCCATTCTAGGCCCCAGCTGTGAACTCTCTAGCTATTTTTCCGCCTACACTAAGATCATGGTGCTGGGTGTGGGGTGACATTGTGTAAATTGCTAAATGCATTGCTTTATGGATTTATGGGCTTATTTCATGGAACAGAATCCACAGGAACCAGTCCGATTTTACTTGTTTATTAACCTGAATAATGATTGGCTGCTGTGGGTTAGATTAAGTTTGCAACTTTTTATAATTGCACTTTAAACCGTTCTATTACCATGACTTGCGTAGGAGGGGTGCAGGATAACGGATCATCTATTGGATGTCACTGATCAAAGTCTGAAGTGAATCCTGTCTATTATTCAAATGTCACCATTCAGATTAAAGTAATAAATTAGCCTTTTTATTTTTTTTAGTTTTGGAGAGGGATTAGAACACCTGTCGGGTTTTTATTGCCATCTGTGTCCCCATTAGGTTTAGGGTGGATTTGATTTAAATCAAGTCTATTTAAATCACTGGTAAAAAGGCTTGATTTAAATCAGGGGTCTCAAACTGGTGGCCCTCCAGCTGTTGCAGAACTACAAGTTCCATCATGCCTATGGGATTTATGCTTGCAATGGTCAGCCTTGCAATGCCTCATGGGAATTGTAGTTCTGCAACAGCTGGAGGGCCACCAGTTTGAGACCCCTGATTTAAATCGACTGATTTAAATCGCAACTGTCATCTCTGACCCGCTGTTGACTTACTGACAGTCCCATTCACATTAATGGGATGGTTGGTGATGCGGCAGTGACACAACAAGGTGAGGGACGTGGTGGTAGCAGGTGAGTGGATGCCCATTAACAGACGCTGCCATGATGGATCTGAAATGACAGGTGCTCCTTAAATGTAAGGACTTATTCTTACTGGTAGTTAGAATCTTTAATATTTTCAAATAAAATTAAGGTTTGCTATTTAGAATAATCAGCAGTCAGGTTAGTAAAACAGCGATGTCAGAACCGATTCAATCATACAGTTTGTAGTGTACATAGATTTGCAAAAACAAGGGGATAAAGGAATATTCCTGAACTTTGGTCTATCTCATGGTTACCGTAAAACTGTGAATGCATCAATGCAGTGCATGTTATCTGTTTGCAGAGCTTGGATTCACCAAAAAATGTAAATATTGCAGAATATACAGCCTCGTTCTACATAATTTAAGCTCCATTTCATGCTGAATAAACTAAATTATTGTATCTTAAATATAAAACTATCATTTTTACATAGATTTTTTTTACTCCAAAAGCATTTTATTAAAATAAAAAAAAAAAATATATATTTTTATTTTTTCATTTTATTTTTTTATTTATTTTAAATCCATTGATTTTATATATCCACCCTGATCAGGGCAGGGAGATTAATGCCCTCTTATTTATCCCATTTTAGTGATTGCAAAAAAAAAAAAAGTGAAATGACATCCCAAAGTTTTGTCTGTTGCCAGAACAAGAGTAGAAAGGAAATCATCCAATGGGGACACTAGTTTGGGTGACAACCAGGGATTCCCTCACTTTGGAGGTGGAGAAGCTGGCTTCATGCATTGGGTCTGTGACCAGCGGTGGCCCCACATCCTGTGCTGTTCTTGGAGGGGGTAGTACCGCTGTGTGTGTGTGTGTGTGTGTGTGTGTGTGTGTGTGTGTGTGTGTGTGTATTTTTTCCCATAGACTTTTCAACAGGAGCTCATTCAAAATGCATTAACACAATGAATGACCCGCAAATTTTTAGGTAACGATGGTTCCAAGGGTTTGATAAATGGAAAAGAGTGTAACCTGGGAGGCTGCGGATTGCAGTAATCCTGAGATTCACCCCTTTGATGGGTGTTTTAGTAAATTAACAACTCGCAAGCTTTAGATGAGAAGGAATTTTGATGGTAAGGCCCCTTTCACACGGGCACCATCAGTTTAGCCACGTTAAAAACGTATCGGTTCCCTTTCCGTTGCTTCATCCGTCTTCTGTTCCTTTAATCTCAGTTTTCATTCGTCTCCCGTTTTAATATCTGTTTTCATCCGTTTAATGTACACGTTTTTTATTTCTGTTTTTTTCATCGGTTTTCATCAGTTTACAGCAGTTTTTGTGCCTTTTTAAGGAAATTACCCAGAAAGCATTGCTCCTCCCATCCTACATTGCCATGCGTGAACAATTTGCCAACTACTTTTTATCTCACATCAGGAGATAGAGATAGAGATGATAGAGATGATAGAGATGATAGAGATGATAGAGATGATAGAGATGATAGAGATGATAGAGATGATAGAGATGATAGAGATGATAGAGATGATAGAGATGGACCAGTTTCATATCCGTTTTTGACAGATCTGGACGTAGCCTTGGACATTAAAAAGAAAAAAAACGGAAGCGGAGGTTAACGGATGGTCATGTTTGCCCATAGGAATGCATAGTCGTCCGTTGACTGATGGATGAAAAAAAAGGATAGACGGCCCGTCCATGTGAAAGGGGCCTAAAGGGGTATTGGAGGGTTTTTCTGTGGTTTTGTAATGTATTTTCTATGAAAAACAAAATTTAAAACTAAAAACCCAATCGCACAACTTTATAACTTTAGGTCAATTGCACACTTTTGTGTCTATTTTCATGTGTGCTTTTTGTGCAACATATTCACTTAAAAAAAAAAAAGCCCCCCCAGCAAATATAATTGAGTATAATGAATTTTAAGACATCTTGCAGTATTTTTACCCCCCCCAGCCGTAGACATTTAAACCACCATCCCAGACACAATAGTGTAAAAGTCCTAATAACCAACTCTTTTCATCTCGGTGGGGGAGTGACCCTTTCCTAGAAGCCTAATTACATTGACAAGTTGTTTTCTTGTTTACGTTGTCCCCTGCTGTGTGCATCTTTTGCTCCTTTTACGCCCTCCCAGCATGTAACAAACGGGCGGCTTCTCTGAGTGCCTGGGTCAGCAACAGCACCTATGATTTTTGCCTCTGCTTTTGATATGCTGCATATCAGTTGCTATGCGTTTGTGCTGTCAGTCCTGTTTCAGTAATTGGATTGAAAGTTTCTAGTGTGTGTGTGTGTGTGTGTGTGTGTGTGTGTGTGTGTGTGTGTGTGTGTGTTTTATTTTTTTATTTTTTTCTTCTATACCCAAAACTGTGCAGTAATAAGGTAGCATGACTCAGAGTTTTTTCCTGCACGTGATTTTTTGCATGCTCTACTTCAGGTCATGACAGTTGGGTCCCTGCTTCTTAATCCCGTAAAACCAGTTTAATCTCTTATTTTTGTCCAGAATATTTAGATTTGCCGTAATAACCGGTAAAGTGAGTGGATTGCCTGGTTTTGCCTCTGCTACCAACACAAGGAAGGTGTGTGTGTGTGTGTGTGTGTGTGTGTGTGTGTTGCTGGCAACAAAAGTGAGTACACCCCTAAGTGAAAATGCCCAAAATTGGGCCCAAAGTATCAATATTTTGTGTGGCCACCATTTTCCAGCACTGCCTTCACCCTCTTGGGCATGGAGTTCACCAGAGCTTCACAGGTTGCCACTGGAGTCCTCTTCTCCATGACGACATCACGGAGCTGGTGAATGTTGGAGACCTTGTGCTCCTCCACCTTCCGTTTGAGGATGCCCCACGGATGCTCAATAGGGTTTAGGTTTGAAAACATGCTTGGCCAGTCCATCACCTTTACCCTCAGCTTCTTTTATCATGGCAGTGGTTGTCTTGGAGGTGTGGTTGGCGTCATTCTGTTGGCATACTGCCCTGTGTCCCAGACTCCAAAGAGAGGAGGGGATCATGCTCTGCTTCAGTATGTCACAGTACATGTTGGCATTCATGGTAACCTCAGTGAACTGTAGCTCCCCAGTTCCGGTGTTCTGACGAGAGGGGTCCGCCCTATACTGCGCAGGCGCAGCGCTTGCTCAGTACGGAGGACAAAGGAGACACCGAAAGTCTCCGAAGATTTACAGCTGATTAGCTGCTCTACATGGCGCCTGCGCGCTTAATAGTACATTTTGTCAGACGCTGCCAATGTTGTAAGCACTTTGTAACAGGGCCCCTCGCGGGCTCGCCATGCTTCGGGCATGGCCTTGCCGCACTCGGCATATTTTATATTCTAACTATGTCCACTTGGATGGTGGGGCTTGAACCTGGACTCAGGGCAGAATGTAGTGCGCAGGCGCCGTGTAGAGCTGACGATCAGCTTTTCATCTTCGGAGACTTTCGGCGTCTCCATTGTCCTTCGTACTGCGCAAACGCAGTATAGGGCGGACACTATCCGATGGACAGTTCTCGACAAGACACCAGCAGCACTCATGCAGCTCCATACTTTGACACTCCCACCACCATGCTTGACTGTAGGCAAGACAATTGCCTTTGTACTCCTCACCTGGTTTCCGCCACACACGCCTGTCACCATCTAAACAAAATAAGTTGATCTTGGTCTTAATATGTACCATGCATCAAAACTGCGCATGCAGTAACACTTCTGCAACGGACGTGGAGGATTCTTCTTTTTTTTTTTTTTTTTTGTGCGTGAGAGCTAGCCCTAATACCAATCTGAAATTCCTGAACACAGGTGGATAGATTTTTGTCAGATATTTTTTATTTTATTTTTTTATTTTTTACATCAGTTGCATCCTACCAGAAGGGATCACATTTACCACATCTGAAACGAACTGGAGAATGTTTTTTTTAAAACCGCTGCATGCATACCAATTGAAAACTTGCATTAAAACTCTCATGGCACATAGAAACCAACCACAATAAGTGGAAAAATTGCACAAAACAAAATTTTTGGTAGAACTCCATTTACGTTGTTTCTATTCGCATGCTGCTCTTCCTTTCTGCTGTCCATCCCGCAGTCAGGCACTTTGCCCGCAACCCTCCTGCGGCGTCATCCCTGGCCTGCCGACACATGCTGTGCTGCTCCCTAGTTACCTCATATATCTACCCACTTGGGTTAAGGTATGTTTACATGTGCCTCAAACCGTTCTTGATTGGGTTTGCATACAACCGCTCAGCCTACCGTCTTTAACCCATCCTTAGCCGAAGGTTGGCAGATTGCCAGTAAGCGTGTGCACTCTCTGGGTTTTGGGTTTTCCCCCTGGACTACAAGCATGTAGCTTCTGGGAATCCCTGCCTGAAATAGATGTACTGTTGGGATTTCAGGCTGTTGACATAGTCTTCTCTCAAAAGCATGCCGCTCTCGGCTAACCCTTGTGCTTCCAGATGCCGTCTCGATGTTGGGAAAGAGTTAAAGTCCCTTTGCAGGTATTACACCCACACATGAGCCTAAGGCAGCCAGCTCCTACCTCCTAAAACCTAACCAGAGATGACAAGCCAAGCTTTGTTTAAGGATTGTCACACCCTTGGGTGGGTTTTGGGGCAGCCAGCCAGGAAAGGGGGGTGGGGGTAGGGGTGAGTGGCTTTAAGGTGACGTGGTCTTCAACAAAGCTTTATTTGTTTGGGGTCTGCAATAAGGAAGGAGAAGTTGTAGCAGTTGCATTATGCTGCCATTTTTTTTGTTTTTTTTAACTGGTTTCTTTAAAGTGCACCTGTTAGGAACCTCTGGAAGCCATGTTTGCTTTAGGAGGAGTATGGTCACTTATCGCATGACATGGATTTAATGACTGCTGTGGTATAGGTGACATTGTTGCATATGCTACAGTGAGGGATTGTAGAATGGATTGCTGGAGTAACTTTATGAAGATGGTTGAGGATGTTTGTCATGCTGCAAGATATTTGTGACTAGTGAACGCTTGTTTAATCAAGCCGGTTGTAATTGTCATGGGTCCCAAAAAAATAGATGGCATGGTTTAACCCTTGATCTTCCAACATGCCACTCATGTACTAAAGGCAGAAAGGCCTCTGTTTTTATATCTAATTTCAGTTTGGTATAACTCACTAAAGCAATATTAAGCAGGCTTTCCATGCTGCTTCTTGATTGCAATCCCTGCAAACAACCCTGTTGTAAAACCTAATTCTGTACAGCGGAACCTCCACTCTTTATGAACTACAGAAGGCAGTCCTCGGAAAATGGACCTCTTTATGTTTCTACTGGCTTGGACTGCAGGCCTTTAAAATCTATCAACAACTAAAAGGAGGAAGCAAGTAAGGGAGCCAGATTGTTGTTGAATAAAAATGTATTTTGGGCTGTGTCATCGTTCTAAATCCTAGAATTTGTGTGTTTTTTCACTGAAGTTTCCCTTTTTAAAAGCAGAAAAAAAAATGCTTTCAGACTAGAAAAATTGGTTTAAAATGTCGTAATTTAGTTTAGATAGTTCATAGAGCGTATATACTCACTAATGCATACATGTTTGTGAAATATCCAACGGACATTCACTGTGCCATCAACGGATGGGTCCAATATCGACAAGCTCTGATTCTGGACCTCTCTCATGCAAATTTGCGACAACGTTGCTGCCTCATTAAGAGCAACATCAGGAGCATTTCCTGACATATATTCAATATGGGATCCATTTCCAAAAAAAAAACGGAGAGGCAAATGCAAGTGTACAACTGCTCTCTCTGCTGCTCACTCTGATCAAAATGCCAGAAATAGTTAATACATGCTTTCTGAGCTTGGGGAGGGTCTATATGATAGCTTTACAAATGCTTATAGACTCAAACGCGGCATGAAAACACAGCAAAACGCGCGTTTTTAAAACATGCGTTCAGCAGAGTTTGAATCTGCGTCTCGTGTGCATGGGGCCTAAATCCTAGAATTTGTGTGTGTTTTTTTTTTTTTTTTTCACTGAAGTTTCCCTTTTTTATAAGCCCACTTGTGTTACATGTGGCTCCTTTCCCATTCCAGATCTTGCACCCTTTTGTTGTGGGATGTTTGTAGCTGCTGAGAGCTTTGGCTTGCGTGCAGAGGTGGTTAACATCTGTTTTAAAGCAGACCTTTACCCTGAGGAAAAATATATATTCATTGTTGTAGTACTCTTCTTCAACTTGCCAAATTGCAGATGTGAAGTATCTGTCATTGAGAGACTGCAGCTAATGTGGAAGCATTGGTCACTTGCTTTCCGCTAAAGTATGGCGTTCAGATAGTGTTGCTCGGCGAGGTCTGCCTAAAACTTTGGCTCCCCGTCTTGCATGACCTTTGTTATTGGTCATGGTTTAGTAGGTGTACAGTAGTGCCGGACCATTACAAGTTGGGGTTTGTTTTATGTAAGTCTAGAAAGTTATTCTCTTTGAGAGGATGATCTAAGTCAGGGGTCTCCAAACTTTTTATAAACAAAGGTCTAGTTGACTGTCCTTCAGGCAGGCTGGACTGTGGCCAGTGGGAGTAATTGTCCTGGCATGAGTGGGAGTTAACTGTGCCCCATCGTTGGGTATTGGTGAGAGGAACAATGCCCAATCGTGTGTCAGTGGGAGAAATAGTGCCACAAGGACCTGAGAGTCCTTGGTAGGTCTACCTTCTACCCAATGCTTTTCTCACAGATCACTACATTGAGACCGAGTTCTCACTATGCCCATGTGCTGTAAGGTACATGTGTCCACATCTGGTAAGCGTGCCAACCTTTTTTGACCTAATGATCAAGCACTTTCTTCAAGATTTATCACCTTAGATTCCACACTTGAGGTGTTTACTTACACCGTCATGGTATGTTGAATCAAGATGGACTGATATGCCATGTCATATTTTTACATATACCAATTGTCACAGTGGTTTATTTTAATTTATTCATTTTCACTAGTTTTTCAGCGTCCACTATATTTTAATAATCTTGTTGAAGGAAGGACATGGTGCAGACTACCTTTGCTCCAATTCTCTTTGAATTAATGGCAGTGCCTGGACCTTCCACACTATTGATGGAATCTTCTGTCCATCCAGGATCGGCCTAAAGGCCCGTACACACGATCAGACTTTTTGACAACAAACATGCAAATTAGCTGTTTTGGACCAACATCCGACCATGTGTACGCTCCATTGGACTAACTTTTTTTCAGTTTTCATCGGACTTTTGGTTGTGGGAACGGACAAACTTTCTGCCAACAAAAGTCCAATGGAGCAAAGTCCGACCGTGTGTACACAAAACCATCGGACTTTTGTACAAACACGCATTCTCAGAACCAATGCAAAAGATCAGACAACAATACAAAAGTTGACCAAAGGTGGCGCTGGAGTATTTGAACGTCCTCTTTTGAAGTGTTGTCATTGCGTTGAAACGTCACTACGTTCATGTTTGTTGCCTAAAAAGTCCTGCCGTGTGTATGCAATACCAACTTGGGGCCAACGGCCTTTGTACAAAAATTCACGGGAAAGTTTGTACAAAGTCCGATCATGTATGAGGCTTAAGAGTGATGACTATAATGAAGAAAACTTTCCCTTAGGACAGGAATCTGTAAACCTTCTAAACATGGAGCCATTTTACTGTCCTTCAGACTCTAGGGGCCCTGGACTGTGACCAGTGGGAGCAGAAAATGCCCCGGCATTGGTGGTTATAAACAATGTCCCATTATTGGTTTTTGAATGGAGGGAATAGTGTTTCATTGTTGGTATAAAATGAAAAGAATGGTGCCCCATCGATGGTGTCAGTCGGTGGAATAATGACCCAAGGGCCAGTTAAACGCAAGCCAAAAGCCACCTCTGTTTGGATACCACTGCCTTAGGGGCCTACATGGTCCTTACACAGCCCACTGTGATGCTGATCTCCTTTAGCCTCTTTTAACCCCTCCTGTCAACATAGTCTCCATTTTCAGCTTGCTGTAGCTCAGCTTCATTACAATGGTTGATAGTACAATGGTTACAATGTACAATGTGTAGTTGCTTGTAGTCTCCACCAGAGCCAAATGGGACAGGGTGACCATGCAGAAGCACAACTGGACGACGGTTGTCACTGCATAACAGGAAGTGCCTGAACAAGGACCTTTCTATGGAAGGATCACCAGGTGATATGTAAGGAAAACAGGAAATTATAAAGACTGGGGCTGGTCATAGACTGAGCAAAAATCGCTGGTTCCCCCATCAACCGTCTCACAAAACCCCTGTGTTCTCCGGACAGGAAGAGTGTATTAATCCGTCTCCACCGCGAGAACACAGTGAAGTAATTGCTGTAAAATCTGACATGTTGGTTGTACCCAAGTTGATCACTCAACTTGGGTACCTTCAGCCATGCCCAACACATGGTTCGAATCAGTCTACGGCCAGCTTAAAAACAATTCATGAAAATAAATTAACATGATGAATCTTAATGAGGTTTTTGTGATTTTTGGATCTACTTTTTAATCTCGTGCTGCTTTATTAGATTACCACTTGATTGTGATCTTAATGAGGTGATTGCCAGCAAAAGAGTAAGTTGCTCAGTAGCGTGTCGTTAACCTTCTGCCTCTGCAGGGTAATTAGTAAAAACGTGGTTGTTAGAAAACAGCCGTTCACCAGACTGTGAGCTAAGATCAGATCTAGGAGATGAGCGGTGACATACAGCTTCACATGAGCTCGCCTGTTCCGACTTGTCGGTGTGCGCCTTGTAAAAGTTGAATGCCGTGGTTCAGCTGAGTACAAGGTTTCGGGATCTGTTTTTGTGTTTGCTCGATGAGTAATCAGCGGAGTATATGGTTCTTATCAAGCTCCAAGAGAGCTCTGTTCAAGAGAAGGGGAAAAAGTGACCCGTATTTTTCTGAAAGGGCTCAGTGTGCCAAATTCAGCCTCCTTCCAGCTCACACCCCCCCCCTAGACATGAGCAGTAATGGTTTGTGTTCCTGTCTGGCCCATGTTTCATCATCCCATTCAGGACTGGGCAGTGGACACAGACAAAAAAAAAAAAACGTTGCTACACTGCGGAGATTGACGCAATGTGGATGTCTGTTGTGCTACTCGGGTGCCCATAAATGGGGAGTTACAGCGGACTAGTAGCTCTACACCTGCATGGGAGACTGTCAGCTCTATGGGTCAAATGGTCAACTCTTCCCATAGTGGCAAGTAACTGATGGCCACATTTTGAGTTGCAAAAAGAGATAACAACCAGTTATTTACAAAAGCTGTTTTAGCCATTTTATACAATACCTTGCCTGTGGTACTTGCCGCTTTTTTTATTTTTTACACCGTTCAAATAATGGCCACGGCCCCCACCTATAACTGGCCTCTGCAGCAAAGGAGCACATGGAGGATGGACACAAGTCAAACTAAGCTAAAAATTTTCTTTTAGTTTGAGTCTCCATGCACACTGAAGCAAATAAACTGCAGTTTGTTGGAGTTTGGGCTTTTATTTTTTTTTATTTTTTTTAAAAGCCCATAAACTCCACTGCTCATTAAAGCTAAAAAATGTCCATGTGTGCATGGACACATAGGCTAACAATGTGTCCATGCACACATCGACATTTTTTTGCTTTAATGAGCAGTGGAGTTTGGGCTTTTTTCTGAACGCCAGAAATTTGCCTTCAAAGTGCAGTTTTTCACCGCCAAAAAAAGCCAAACGCTGGTTAATTAGCGTTCAGCGTTCTATTTTTTTAATGCATTGTGGGAGTTTGGAATACATTGTGGGATTTTTGGAGTGTCCTCTGTATTTTTATTAAAAACTCCCATTAACGCTATAAAACGCTCAAACGCTAGTACAAAATGCTGTTAAGCACATTTTTCAACCAGCTTTTTCTGGCGTCCAGAAAAAGCTTTTTTGAGCTTAAGGCCGTGTTCAGACTGCTGCGATGCGGGAGATCGGATATGATTCGCACCGCAGTGCAAATCATATGTGATCTCTGTGCGATGCGATTTCAGCCATACAGATAGTAGGGCTGAATTTGCATCGCATTCGGCCCAAACTCGCACAGGACCCTTTTTTTGGTCCGCAGCAGAATCGGATCGCATGGGTGTTCTCACCATGCGATCCGATTTCTGTCCGAGTTTGCAGATCCCACTGCGATATGCGAGCTGATATGGGGGTGTCATTAACATTTCACTGACACTCCCAGCAGCTCGCATAGGGCAGTGTGAACTGCTGGCGAGAGACATGCGATGCGCGAACCCGCAGTAGATTCGCAGCGTTCCCGCACCGCAGCAGTAACGGAGCCTTAAGCTAAAAAACTTCCATGTGTGCATGGACACATAGACTAACATAGAGTCGGGTTAATGGGCTTTTAAAAAAAAAAACTCCAATAAACTGCAGTTTATGAGCTCTCTTTCTCTATCTGCAACTGGGCCATGGAAGCAACAAAATTTGTTTCTCTAGAGTCCAGACATTCCCTACTCCCCTGAATTTTTTTTTTTTTTTTTTTCCGTTGCTTGAAGTTGTTGCATTTACTCCCCATCTAGCAATACCATTAGTAGAAATAATGGGTTAAACTTTTTTTTTTTTTTTTTTTTTTTTTAACGTTGTTGGGTATGTATGTATGTATGTAGCTGTGAAATGAATGGGGAGTGACATCAATAGGGCTGCACCAATACCTAAACCTATCTAAACAGACCCCGGACATCTTACCTTTAAGACAGACAGAGGGACTAAGGACAAACACCCCAGTCCCTTTCTCTGCGGCCTCAGCTGCACTGAAAATGAATGGACAGGAGACAGAGGCTCCTCTCTAGTCATAAACTGAGACATCGTATATACAGATTACTATGGACAGTTGGTTTTCACTGACTGTGCATTCAGAAAAGGAAGGAGCAAGTAAATGACATATTTACCAGCTCCTCTCATTCTCCCCATCCTGACATATCTGGGACTTTCACATATACAATGCAGGACGTGCAGTATTGCATTAGGCATGATGATGGCAAGGGCCCATTCCACCACGCAAATAAGGTGACAATTACGTGGGTTAGTTGCCATCTCAATGTTTTCTTCTTCTTCTTCTTTTTTTTTTTTTTTTAAGAATTGCAAAATTCAGCTTAAAACAGCAGCTCCAGGGAAAGCATTTTTCTATGTTCAGCTTTGAGTTGATGCAGAGGGCTTAGAACTTCTGTTAAGTTTTTATTGCTCTCTTAGTGAGCTAATGGTACGGTGTCACTTGGACAGGAAGTGATTTTTTTTTCAATTGGAACGGAATTGGTCTGCATCCAGGGGCAATCATTCATACCTGTATGCATGTAGGTGCTCGGATATGGGTTTACCAGCACACAAGGTTATACACAACCCCTGGGACAGAAATGCAGCCGTTTTTACGCTATATGGCCATCTTGGCCCATGGCCTTATGCTGACCATCCTTTATATCATTTTCCTATTCAATTTACTTTAGATTTACCTTCAACTGTGTAGTGCAAGGGTCTGCTTGATTACAAATTGAAAAGGTTTAGTTTTGATCTCGTATATGGTTTTGGTAAATCCTAAAGAAGGATTGGTCAAGAAATTGGTTTAGTGTATGACGAGCTTTACTGGTTTGAGGCGCTTGTGCCCTAACGGGGGGAAAAAAATTGTATGATTTGATCCCGTGTCAACGTTTCGGTCTTCTTCTTCTTCTTCTTCTTTTTTTTTTCTTTTTTTAACGTTTGTGCTTTTTATTAGTTTTAAACCCTTCTCTAGTAGATGAGATGACATGTGCAACGTCTTTGCCACCCTGCTTGCTAGATAAGTTGGCATGGCAGTACTGTGAGGAATTGGTAGCATGTTGTTGGGGGAAGCAGCAGCTACACGTGTTAGCAAGCTCCAATAATCCTTCAGCGAGAAGCTGGGAGACTTGGAAAACCTAACTAGCAGACGCTTATGAAATGCAGGCTGAACTTTCCAGACTGGAAAGACTTGGAGACTAGGCACTTTACGTCGCCTGTTAGAACACTTGGTTTGTTCCACACCCATGTCGGATTTTTTTTTTCTTTAATTGTAATTTTATCCAAAAACAATATAAAGGGGCAATAAAGGATATTTTTTAGAGGGGGCTCATTTTAGCTTTATATACTAAAACAGGTGAGCGCACCTTATTAAAGTATAGGTGGTGTGCCCGTGTTTTTATGAAATTCACCCAACAGATTTTCTTTCTTAGTAACCCAATGGTTATGTAGTATACCCCACTACCTTCTGGGATATCCTCTTCACACACATCTCGGTAGGCAGTGGTGTTTTGACTGGAGCATGAAAAATAGGGTGCTGCTCTGGATAGAAACTAATCGGCTTCCAGGTTTTATTTTTACATTTTTTTTTTTTTTTTTGGTCAAAGCTTAGGCCGGCCATTTTTTTTTTTTTTTCTGCAGCCATGGGTTGCAGGGAAACAAATTTGTATGTTTCCCCCATCAACAGTGCTGAGGGAAACCCCCCCCCCCCCCCCCCCTCCTGCCTGGACAATTGTCTTCTCCAGGTGGGGAGAAACCGTCCCCGCCGTTGGAAGAATGTGATTATCACTAGTGGGTATAGCAGCCGTTTGCAATAATCTAAAGCGAATCTGGCAGGCTGGTTGTACTCAAGTTGATCGCTTAACTTGGTACATTCATCCTGCCCATTAATGGTTCAAATATTGGCCAGTTCCTGCTAAACCACCTGAGATTCGAACCATGTCTTAATTGAACGAGCTAAAGTTAGAAGCTGATTGGCTGCCATGCACAGCTGTGCCAGATTCTGAGTGCTCCAGTTTTAGTAAATCTCACCCATTGTGTTAGTGAGGGGTGCATGTGCAGACATGCAGCGTGTCTCCCAATTTTTTTATTTCATTTTTCTTAACCTGACTGAGACCCATGGCTTGTCTACGCATATGTGGAATGCTTTTTTTTTTTTTTTTTTTTCCCCTCTTGCATGCAGACATTTCATGGGTAGGTTTTGGCCAGGTTCAAAATACTTGGCGGCCTGCGGAATCTCACCAGGAAGTCTTTTCTAATGCCACGTACACGCGGCCGGAATTTCCGATGGAAACAGTCCGATGGTAATGCCCATCGGTCTTTTTTTTCTGTGGGCATTTCCGATGGACTTTAGATTGAGAGCCTGTTCTTAATTTTTCCAACGGAAAATCTTTCTATCGGATTTTTCGGTCGTGTATGCAATTCTGACACGCAAAATTCCGATGCATGCTCGGAAGCCTTAAACTTCCCTTTTTTTTTTTAATTCCTTTATTAAACTTCCCTTTTTATAGTGCCGTTGAAAGTGTTGTATGTCGCTGTGTTATTGACCATCGGACATTGGTGTGACCATGTGTAGGCAAGACGGTTTGAGCGAAATTCCGACAGGAAAACCATCAGTGCCTTTTCCGACGAGAATTCTAAGCGTGTGTATTAGATGAATCCCAAGATGGCCACACAGAAGCGGATCAGGGTAGACCGAGCCCAAAAACTAAAAATTTCATATCTCTCATTTCAAAAGTTCTGTTTCTTTTTGGCTATACAAGCCACGCCTTGCCATGAAGGCTCTTGTACAGGATAATAGCCATTTCCTAGTAGTGCTTCTGTATCGTCTCATACTCCTATCAACTGATAGCCGTACATTACTCGTATATATGAATCCACTGAAATTTGAGCCGTGGGTGGCCCTGTCATTTCCAATATCAACTGAGTTGGGTGGAAAATTGTTGACAGAACAGTGACTCTGTCCTATGATGAGATACAATCACGGCTTGGGTACTCGGACAGCCGCAGGTATTACAGGATGGAGGAACCTATTGATTTCTCTGGTTCAGCCCATGGAAATTTTTACACGTGTATGGCCAACTCCACTGTTGTCACTATGAGGAAGCCAGACAAATGCAATGCTACGTAGCCAGTAATGGTGGAAAAGCATGTAGGACAGGAGTGGCTCAAGGATATCGGCAACACCGAGATTCAACAAGGGAATTTACACGGTGCTTTACCAAAATAAACGTCATCTAGTTGGCATCCAAATCTGCAATAAGCATGCAGTCGTGTGTGTGTATGTATGTATATATATGTATGTGTGTATGTGTGTATGTGTATATATGTATATGTATATATAATATATATATATATATATATATATATATATATATATATATATATATATATAATATATGTATATGTATATGTGTGTGTATGTGTGTGTATATGTATATATATATATATATATATATATATATATATATATATATATATATATATATATATATATATATATATATATATATATATATATATATATATATATATATATATATATATATAATATTCTATCCTTTTTTATTTTGTCTATGCATCTAGCTAAATACCTGCTGCAAAATTGCCATTATAATGTACAGACCTGAGTGGCAGCCATGTTTGCCTGTAGGTGAGCTGTCGGATGGGAAAAATAAACGTGGATCGATGACCTTTTTTTTTTTTTTGTTTTTTTTTAACTACTGCCCATGTAAGCTTACCCTAAAACCATGGATGTGCTTTAAGGAAGAGCATTAAAGGAACTGATGTGGGAGTTCACACTCCTTAACATGCATACTACTTCTGGGTTAGAAAGTACTTAAACCAGTAGGTTCGGAATGACAGCTTGGCAATTGTCGGGTCTGCATTGACAGCTTGTGTGGTTGTATCAACACCGGTTTCCTTTAAGGGCGAATAAAGATGCTGTACATCTTTCGTCTTTTTGTCATGATCGAACCCCACCCCCCCCCCCCCCCCCCCCCTTCCCCCATCACCTCGACCTTGTCTGTTTTGTAGTGGTGAGGTCATAGCACTTTCATAGTTTTTGTTAAGCTTCTTTTTTTTTTTTTTTTTTCTTCTCTCTCCTCCCTTAGACACTGGCTATTGATCTGTAACTCTATCCCCCTGCCCTTGTGGTGGGTGATTGTAGGGCAGTGCCAAGTATCAGTGGCGCAGTGTGGTTAGCGTATGTCTGCATTTCTCCGGAGGATGCATTTGTGCTCCTTTTTTTGGGTCTTTGCAACGACCTTGACAAGCGGAAAGCCAATATCTCCTCTCCTGACGCTGGGCTTTGCTACGTTTAATCAAAGCTGTTTATTGGCTGCATGATTTGGATTTTTTTTTTTTTTTTGGTCTTTACCTGGTTTGGTTGCTTTCCTTTTCATGAGACAGTAATGCAAAAGCTACATTTGTAACCAAATTAGGTGCCTGCATTAGCACAAAAGTGCCTTTTGTTGCGAACGGCAACCAATTCATTTAGTTTTTAGACTATAAAATGGCAGCTGGAATGTGGCTGCTATGGGCAAGATTCTCCTTTTTTATTTGATGTGAGGCCCACAGTTCATATAAAGCTGAATGTCTATTTGTGCTTTCAGTGGTTGGACTTTAAATTCTCCCATACCTTTGCTGAATACTTGAATGGGAGAAACATTGTTTGGTGCATGGATATTAGATCCTACCTTGGAGCCTGTAGTAGAGCCAATAGGACTTGATGTTTCAATGCGTACTGTGAGTCGACACGCTTGACGTTTTGGTTGGTGTGGTCAAAGAGGGGAGTGGAGGTATGCCATTAGGTTGGCACCCTTTGACGTTTCGTTGATGAGCCCATTACAGTATTACTCCATGATCATACCGGCCCCCTAACCTGGTATTGATTGTATCCCTGGTATGTAAGAGGTGCACTTGATTGGACTGAAGGCCACCATGTTTGCATAATATTCTAAACTTGGCTCAACACTGTCCAGGCCAGGTCAAGACCTGCGCTTTAAGAACAAAACAGTAGAAGAGCAATAAAGATGGCCGATATGGTTGATAATGGGGCTAGCAGTAAAGTAAGCCAATTTCTTTGCCCTTGCAAGTTTTAATTTAGGAAGCCACTGGCTGTACTGCATGATGCAGCAAATGAGTGTTCTAAAAACACGTAAATGCACTCTGACACGTATGTGTCCGTCAGTCCTCCCCCCCCCCCCCCCCCTGTTGAGAAACCCTTTGTCCCCTTTCACACTGACGGACTGTTTAGGTCCGCCTGTCAGTTTTGACAGCGGACCTGAACGGCGCTCCATGCTAGTCTATGGAGCAACGGATGTCAGCTGACATCTGACATGGTCCGTTCCGCCAAAAGCAGACGGATGGACCTACGTCCAGATCTGTCGCTATAGGATCGGGTGAGATCTGATGAAAACGGACACGCTGTCCGTTTAGTTTTTTTCATCTGATCTCTCCATAGAGACCAGCGGCGCTCGACAAGACTTGTCATCCTCCGGCTCAGCGGAGATCAATGGAGAGATCTCCCGCTGAGCTGGGAGACTCAGTGCAAGTGGATCCGCCTCGTCTGAAAGGGGCCTTACAATATATAAACATGCCCATCAACAGCTAGCCTGGGTGACCTGGAGCTTACACAGGGCTGAGGACTGTTCTGCTGCCAGGTGGCATGGCTGGGACATTACCAATCACCATCACTGTCATATTGGAGGGAAGGAGAATTGGTTGCATGCCCCCATACCCAGCAGTACTGTTTATTTATTTTTCTCTTTGCTCCTGGTTAATGGGCAAAGAACAGGTTCAGTTTTAGGGCTCTTTCACACTGACGGACCGCATGTCCGTTTTTCATCCTTCCGTTTTTTGAAAAACGGACATACATGTATCCCTATGGGATAGCGGGTGAGCATCCGCTGATACCCGCTCTCGTCCGTGCCCGCTATGCTCTGTTTCTGCAGACGGAGGAAAACCCCATTTTTTCCATCCGTCTGCAGATCGGATGACGACGGACTCTACGGTCCGTCGTCACCCGATCTCCCATAGGGGAGAGCGGCGCTCTGACAGGTCCGTCCCTGCACGGAGTGCAGAGACGGACCTGTCATCTTCCTGCTCAGTGGAGATCACTCCGGCGATCCCCGCTGAGCAAGCAGCTATCCACGGGCGGATCTGCACTGATCCTCCCCGTGTGAAAGAGCCCTTACAGTTCACGTGCTGTTAGGTGCAAGTTTAAAGGTTTATTCAACGCCTGTGGGAAACCGTTCTACAAAAGCTCTATAGTGAAAGAAACATGGAGGTCTACTGTTGCTGACCACCTCCTGATGTCTTCAGTACATTTTAAGCTGGTGGCTTAATGGACCAGAGTTCTTACTTATTTCTGGTCATTTGCTCAATGCATGATGAACTAGTATTTTAAAAAGGTCCGCTCGTGTACTTATCACAATACAGATTTCCTTTTAAATACAGTATTAAAAACAAAAGATGGCTTCGTTGGGTATGACCAACTGCTACAGGTTTCCCTTAGAAAAAAAAACATAAATCTGAGCTTTGGATGGGATGGGTCAACAGCACAATGTTAAAAGGACCTTGTCACCAGGTCATTAGACTCTAAATCCATTGACGTCACGTGTTTACGTTCTGTTTGCCATTCACCTGTCATGCATTTATTTTAATTGCCCTGTTCACTGTCAAATTAACCATTGTCTGTCAGTACAAGCTTCAGCCGGCCCGCTATGCCTAGAACACGGCTATCTCCCAAGAGAGGACACTTGCCACCGTTTCCATACAGAATAAACTTTGCTATTTACAGATTGCAGTCAGTCATTTGGAAGTCCTACCTTCTGTTTGTGAGATTGTCTGTTTACTTGGGCCCAATGACGTCAGCAGATTCTAGTAAACCTTGAACTTCAAACCCATGAAGGCTGGAATATTGATGAACTGAAAACTCAGAAAATGGCTTTGTTGGCAATAAAGGACCACTGCCTGTAGGTAGTGCTGTATTGGTTTCAGAGCAGGGCAACGCCTAAAGCTTTGTTGTACCAATTCAACTTTGTCCGCATTGTGCCAGGAATGTTGATATTTTGAGGGACAAAGTAGGTCTGTATTGGATCAAATCGGCAGCCATGTTCTACCAAGACAAAAAAAATAACATCCTTAAGCTGGCCATACACCTATAGATTATCTGCAGATTTTCTATGGTTAGATGGAAAAAGTGGGAGATTCCTCCATCCACACAGTTTAGCGAACATGGAGAAATCCATTGCACTTTTTCCATCTAACCATAGAAAATTTGCAGATAATCTATAGGTGTATGGCCAGCTTTAGCCCTAAATTTTTGAAGTTGATACAAAGGAAGGTAAAAAAAATACCTTTCTAAAGCATGGTCCAGTTTTTTCTGTAAAATAGAAATTCTTTAATTCCTTCCCGATACCCAGAAGCAATTCGTGTGTGTTTTTTTATTTATTTATTTTTTTTTTTAAATCTGAGTTGGCTTTTTTAACCATGGTGCCTTCTGGGGTTCCTAATTTCTCAATTTTTTTTATTTATTTTTTTCAACAAGTTGGCACACAAAGCCACCGACTTTTATTGTGCAATATTAGAACTTTGGGCTCCATGCAGGTCGGCAACCAGCATCCTAACAACCCATGGCATCATCCCCCTATCAACATAGTCAGTGTTGGTGTTCTCCCAGTGGGGGATGGGGGCAGACTGGCAATCGCATGTAAAAATCCAACATGCTTGTTGCACCCAAGTTGATCGCTGGATCGACTTTGATACAAGCAGCCTGCCCGTTGATGGTTCCATTCTCACACAGTCCCTGCTAAACCTTCTTCAGATTTGAACCATCTATGGCCAGCTTAAATCACCTCTCATGTTGGATATCCTATGTGTCTGGATGTTGCTGCGTTATGTAAAACCTATACATTTTTGTTTTTTACACTTGAGAATGGGGTGCCTCGATTTGTGCATAATTCTAAAGGGTGCCTTGACTGAAAGATTGAGAAAACCCTACAGGTTCCCTTTGCTGCCTGGCCAGTCGCAACTCTTTGGCATGGTTGCGTATGATGCAGGACCAGCAGTCCTGCATTATACACTAAGGCCTGTTTCAAGAGCGTTGGACAGCATAGAAGAGCGCCGACTGCTGGTGAAGCAAAGAATAAAGCGTTTGTACTTTATTCCCTTCTTCCCTAGCCAAGCTAGCGTTCTACAGTGCCTTCATGGGTAAATTTAACAGCTGCCCGAGGGGGTTTATAGAAGACAAGTTTCCTGCATGCATTTATTTTTTACACCATGTGATGATATCCATCCTTTTATCGCCACATTTTTTTTTTAATGGTCCTTTTTAAAGTGGATGTAAACCCTTACAAACCACTTTGACCTACAGGTAAGCCTAGATTAAGGCTTACCTGTAGGTCCAAGAAATATCTCCCAAACCTAAAAGGTTTAGGAGATGTTTACAAAGACTGGCACCGCTGTCTACGGCGCATGGGCCATAGACAGCGGCACGCAGGCGCACTGAGCACGCCGCAGATCACGGCGATATGCGGCTCCCGTGCACATGCATGGGAGTGACCTCATCGTGGCTACGGCGAATCACAGCGCCGGAGCAGTGAGACCCGGAAGTCACTCCGGGATACATGGCAGCGGTGAAGATGGACCGCTTCGGGGGGCTTCGTTCTCAGTTAAGTTTTTCATAATGAGCTAGTATGCTATGCATACTAGCTCATTATGCCTTTGCCTTGCAGGTTGCATTTAAAAAAAAAACAAAAGTCGGTGCCTTTTTTACTTCCTCTTTAAATTATTATTATTATTATTATTATTATTATTATATATATATATATATATATATATATATATATATATATATATATATATATTTTTTTTTTAGCGTTTTTATGCCCCTTATTTATTTTAGTTGCATTCTTTTTTGTATTGCATTTTCAAGAGTGGCCTTGCTAGTATTTATTTTTCTATAGCATTAGATGAGAACAAGTATGTGGCTAATAGTGGATGCATGCGATGTACTCCCTGTTCCATGCTACTTCTGGATTGGCTTGTTTACTGCACTGTTAAGTGCAGAGTGTATGTCTGGGGAGTATTGTCATTTTGAGTAAGTTACATCTGCCAAACCATGAGTGAAGCCCTTTGGTCCAGTCTTCCAGCAACGGCTCATGTGATTCTTGGTACCTAGATATTTAAGGGATGAGTCTGACCACTTGAATTTGAATTGTGACTTCAGTAACTCTGAGTTCTTTTGTGGTAAGTTAAGTCCCATCGCTTCTGACTTGTCATTGGCTAGTTGCCCGTATTTGTCAAACTCTCTTTAATAAATAGGTCATCTGCATGCCTGCGGTGTCCGCTAGTGCCAGGGCTCATGTGATTCTTGGCAGTAGCTTTAGCAGTCCATTTGGGACTGTTCCCGATATTAGTATCAGGGGAGACCTCTAAAGTCACTAAGTAATTTCAGCGTACGGTTTAGGAAGAGGTCTTGTCTCCGAGTTGGTGGCATGGTACCTGTGTGTGGGAAGAGTCTGCTTTGGAGGCATGTAGGGTTACCTGTTCTAAAATGAGTTTCTTGTATAAATGCCACATCAGTTTGGGCTCTTTTAAGGTCGTTTACTAACATTCGTCTTTTTTCGGGTATATTTAATCCCTTGGCATTCAATGAGTAGATATTAATTGTGTCCATTGTGTTTTGGGTGGGGGGGGGGGGGTTTTGAAGGAGGTTCGGGGTGTGGCGGGTGAGGGGGGGGGGGGGGTGTGGAGAGAGGTCGAAGAGAAAGTCAGAAGGAAGAAAGATAGAGAAAGATATAGCGAGGTGGAGTTCACCTCTTTATGACCAAACGGGTAGATAACTAAGATCTATTCGTTTAGTTGACTAAGTGCAAGTCAAATTAACTTTGCAGTGAAGCGTATCCTAGCCGTTGCTAGGATATTCGCTCCGTCCTATTGGGGGGTAGAGGATGGAGTAGACCAGGGTAGAACCCCCGGGTCCCAACCCATCCCCCTCAGCTTGGTGTTTTAGATGTGTAACCCTTTGCTCTTGTACCGTCTATGTAATAGAACAATATAACTTTACATCCACCATTAGTGCAATATAAAACCAGAAACCTGTAAACCATGTAGAACAAGTATAACAATTATAACAAACCCCGCGTAGAAGTATACTGTACCCTTGTGTCTCCTTGAAGTCTCCCCTGGTTTCCTCCAGGGGATGACTTTTTAATCATGTGATAACCAGGTTGGTACCTTTCGGAATACAATACCCCTTATTTTATGGCAAATATGTATCCCCCTGTGCCCTCCCTGTTTAACAGTTGAGCCCTCCCGCTTCCCCACTTCTCCCGTGGTCACCATTCCCCCGGGCATGCGTCTCTTTTGCCCCCTTCTGGGGGTTACTATCCCCTTGTGTGGTGCTACACCCATCATTCCTTCTGACGGTTCGTGGGGTACTGTTTGTCCTCGCTCTCAAGGGTTGCGAGCGTCTCTAGGTTCCGACCCCTTAGGAATGGAGTTCTCTTGGGTGATGGTGCAGCTCCCCACCCGGCCCCCCTCCCCCTCTGTAACACCCCAGTGACCTGGTCAGGTATCCAACGTGTGAGGGGGGGGTCTCCTCGCCCCTGTTCTAATGCGGGATGACTCTGAGGAGGGCTAATCCTGGTCTCAAGGTTTGCCCGGGTTCCGGAAAGTTAGGGTTGAAAACCAAAAGTCAAATGGCAGGAGAGGGGGGGTAGGCAGAGCCGGCGGGCCAGGCGGTGGGGTGAGTACGTAAGAGTTGCTTACCTCAGGTGAGGGAGAGTGTTCGGTGAGCATCAACCGCTGTGGTGGGGGAGATTCTGTAGTCGGGGTACCGTGTGTTGTTCGTGCGGGGTGGCGATCGGCTTTCTTTAGTCTTCTCTCGGTGCTCCTCCCGGTATGTACCGCTGTCTGTTCCTGGTCCTCTGGGGCCTTGGGGATCCCGCTCTTCTCACTCTTGCTGGTCCGGTTCTCGAGGGGGGGTTCTGGAGAATCTGCAGCCAGTCTGGAACGTCTATAGGGTCGGTTTCCAGGAATTCAAACAGTGCCGGGAGGTCTGCTGGTGTCCGGAGGGTGAGAGCGTGTTGTGCCTTTTTAAAAGTTACAGAGATGGGGAAACCCCATCTGTAGGTCAGGCCCGCGTCTCGTGCTGCTGATAGTAGTGGCTTGAGAAGGGCTCTCCGTTGCAGAGTTTGTCTGGAAAGGTGGTTTCTATTTTGATTTCGGCTCCATCGAACGATATGTTCCTCTTCTGGCCTCCTCCAACCTTAGCTGCTGGGCTCTCAGCATGTCTGCTTGTGCGGTGAGCGGGGGCCCAAGGCCCTGTGGATCCGGTCAAAGGATAGGTTGGCTTGGACCTCTTGTCTCATTATAGTCATGTCCTGCCGTAGAGTCGCCTCTGTTTTGCCGACGATCGCCTCAATGTCTGCCCTCGAAGGTAGGGCCTGCCTCTACAGCTGCCAGCCTTTGCTCCATCGTGGACATGGTCTCCTCTCCGGTCAGCGGGGAGGGCTTGGACCTCTTGTCTCATTATAGTCTTCAGACGGTGCATCCCCACGGGCATCCTGGCACTGCCAGCAGCGTCTTTACAATTGCTAGTTATTCTGTTTAATCTGCTGTGCCCCAGCAAAGGGTGTTAGGTGTGGTCAGTCTGGGCACTGTGCCCCCCCCCCAACTCCCTCCTCCTTCTCTTTTCCATTTCTGAAAAGTTAGTAATTAGCTCATTGTGTAGCCGGGTGCCCACCCCTCGCTCGTGGGTGCTGTGCCGCAGCTAAGTCTTGTACACAGAGCCCCATTGAAGCCGGCTCTTAGGATACATTCAGACTGTGATGTCAGACACTGGTAACTTTTCCCCTTTAATTAGAAGGAACAGCAAGGCCTGTGTGCCTGAGTCAGACTTAAGGGGGAGGGAGGGCTGTTTAGGATGGTGTTGGTGGAGGGGGGGGGGGGGAGAGCGTGAGCTCTGGAGTGCAGTGATTCACCAGGAGATGTGGGGGCTCACTTCTGGATGCCTGCCACGCATAGGCATGGCAGATACGAAACACGTGGCCCACCCATATACTTAACTCAGTCTCTGCCAGATGGGGCACCCACCCCCACAATAATGCCGTACTCTCTGCACAACTGCATAGCTGGGCGACAGCACGGAAGCGTTCCTCCTGTCTCAGTTTTTCAGCAACTATGGCTGTTTTTTTTTTTTTTTTTTGATGTCATCTCTAAATCTGTGTAAATAGACAGTTTGATAATGAACTATAGGATTGTAAGCTCTTTAGACAAGTGTGATATGTTTCCAACGATGTGCAGTGTGTCTGATTCTGAAAATCTTTAGTTGCAAGTCCCAGCACATTGCCACCTTGTGTGCACCCCTCTGTCCCATATGTATCTATAGAGATTTACCCGTCAACTGGGCAGCTTTGATTGGCATGCGAAAAGTGGAAATATTCAACACCCTAAGGTTTTTGGTCTAGGAAAACCATTGGTAAGTGTAGCGTTTCTACTGGCCTGACATCGATCTAGAGAAGCCGTACTCAACCAGGGTTCCTTGGAATCTTGGATTCTCCACACGTCTAGGGGTTCATTGACCTTGGCCTCCCATCTGCTGGTGCCTGTGTAGTTCTGGGCCCATCACTACTTGGCAAAGCCAGTAACCAATCTTTTTATCTGACTGTACATATGTCATTCTGACCACCACTGTAAGTCGGTCAAGGCTGTTCAACACAGTCCAACGCATGTTGTGTGATTGGTCCCTGAGCTGAATGCGTATCTGGGCTGAGCAGACTCGGTGTTGGGAAGGAGTGCATGTAAAGACCCTTTTTTGCTCCCGTGCCTTTTTTTTATTGCTCATTCACCAGATTGCTGAACAATTTTAATCTGTGGTGTATCTTGGAGCTTTAAAACTCAACTTTAAGTATCTTTCATGTAACGCATTGCTTATTGACGCATGTTTAGTCCCAGGTGTGAACAGAACTCTGGGGGAAGAGATGACTGTGCTGGCATGGCAGCTGCAGCCCAGGGGTTAAGTGCCATACTAGAGTGGTCTGAGCCAGGCCTCCTATCAATGGCCCCATTGTGTGCCCGTCACCCTCCTCTCCTCCCATCCACCTCCTCGTTCCCCTGTGTGCCGCTCTCTCACTCCATCTGGGCTCACGTGCTCACTGCAGCCAAGTTTTACTGGGTTGGGATAGTGTGGGCACCTGAACAATAAACAAGTGTTGCTCGCCGTTCGCAATCTCTGGCTCTCCAGCTGTTCTGCAACTACAAATCTCAGTGTGTTTTAAAAGAGGATGGACTTTCACGGTGAAGTTTAGTAGTAAACCTCTTTTTCCTGGGTTTGTGTATTTGGATTTGCTTTTGTAAGTACTTTCAAGATGAGAATTGGTTTGCTGCCTGGAGTACACATTACTACTAACACACAAAGGTATAAAAACGACTATTAATTTACTGCTTGATTTAGTGATGCTTTAAAGTGGTGGCTTCCAAATTATGGCCTGGGTGCCAGATGTAGCCCTCTGCTTGCCTTTATCCAGCTCTTGGTGCACTATTCCTCCCTAGTGAGGCAATCTTCCTTCCACTGGCACCACCTATGGGGCATCATTTTTATTTTATTTTTTTCCTCCTCTTGACCCCAGGTGCCATGTCGTGTGTGGTTTTTTTTTTTTATTTATTTTTTTACTGTGATGGTTAAATTCCATTGATGCTGGGACATGTTTTATTCTCCATGGCTATCCTCTGAGAAATTTTGGCGACCCCTGCTTTTAAAGTTTTTAAATCCAAACAACTTTTTATTTTATTTTTTATTTGCGTAGCGTGGAGTAGGGAAGGGTTAGAACATCTGTCAAGTTCTTGGGAAGATGCTACCCTCTATTGTTACTGAGGACTGAAAGTGAAGGAAAATCCCACATTTTGTTTGTCACTGGAACAAGAAAAGAGGGGAGATGTCTTCCAATGGGGGGGCACTTGATCCAGTGGCAACTGTCTTAAGGGGGGATAACTTTCTCACCTGGGAGAGATTTCCTCCCTTCCTGTTGTGTCTTTAAGACGGGAAGTGAAATGTCCCTGATTTGGGGGTTGGGGGGGGGGGTGTAATACTTTAAATTTAACTATTTCGTTTTTAACTATTTTATTACTATATCCAAAACTGGTAAGTTTTGACTTAATTCCCGTGGACCTCTAATAACTGCATTGCTCATAGAAATCGATCAAATTCTGAATTCTGAAAAAATTCTGAATATTATCGGTCGCCTTGAAAGAGTTTATTTTGCACATTTAGATACTTCAGCAATTGGTCAACCAAAAAAAAAAAAAACCCACATTCATTTTTTACTTTCTTTCCTGGCTACCAGGGGGGAAATAGATGGCGCAGGAGGTGGGGCCTGTCTGGAGCAGAACTTTGGCACACAGGGCAGTCGGGGATAAGGTCCTGCAGTCGGAGGCGTAATTGGGGTCTTGGCACCTGTCCTGCCCAGCGCGTACAGGAAACCTAAAGAGGAAAGAGATGAAAAGGTCACACACTAAGAGCGTTTTCACCTGGGCATGGAGCCAAACGAGCGAGAGAGCGGCCGGCAGCTTAACCCTTCCAGGCACACAGGCTCTGCTGTGTCAGTGCCAGAGGACGGGAGATAAAAGGGGGACCCTGTTGAATGCTTGGTGCAAAATGGAAGCTTGATGACAGAACAGAGTGTACACTTTCATGTGTGTATGGAAGAAATTAATGGAACAGGGTGCTGTCTGTGCTTTTGCCACAGAAAGAGAGGGCGTTTTGTCTGCGGTGCCTGGCAGGTACGGGCAACCATGCTGGCATCCATTTGCGGAAGAATTAAAATCCCAGCATGTCCTGTAGCCGTCGCGTTGTAGCTTGTAAGTAACTATATGAGCCTTGTAGTCTAGGGAGAGAGCCGTCTGTGATGTGAAAGAGAGCCAATCAACGTCGTCCGTTTTTTTTTTTTTTTTTTTTTCCCATCTGACCCAAAAGATTAAAGCAGCAGCTGATTGGTCGCCTTAGACAGAAATGATCTCTTGCTACTTTGAGCCATGAAACCTTTGTATGTTAGAGTAAGATCATTCCTGATATCCCCCCCCCCCCTGTTTTTCCTGGTCTGCTAGGTTATTCAGAAAAAAAAAAAAACATTTTTGTGGGTAAACGTGGTGGAAATTGCCCTGCCCATGTGCAGCATTGTGGAGATGGCCTCAAAGCCTCACTGGTGCATTGGGCTATAGAGGGGTCGGGAGCAGCTGCCTTTTGGCTCTCAGCCGAGCGCTGACGGGAGCCAGGTATCTGCTAGGTGGCTCCCAATTTTGTCAGGATCCTTCCGGAGCCTGGAGCAGTTCTGCCACATCAGCTGATGGCGGGCAGTAGCTCAATAGTAAGCTGACTCTGGGTCACAGGAGACCAAAGGTTACCACTTCTGTGACCCACAAATGTATGGCCAAAAATGCCTTGGCCATACTAGTTTTAATGTTGCCCAATACAGGCGGTCGCCTACTTTCAACTTTCAAACGACTCCTACGTGCAAACGGAGGGAGACGACAGGAAGTGAGCGCAAATCTACCCCTAGGAAGGGAAATTCTCTCCTGTAAAGAGTTATTATGGGAAAAAAGGTGTCTCCACTGATGCTTTATCACCAGTCCAGGTTTCCCTAATAACCCAAAGTCCAATTGTCATTGGGACAAAGTGAGGTGAAATCTTCTGAACAGGGGCACAGACAGCAAATTAATTGTTACAGGGGTGATAACCCTTCTCTATCCAAAAAGCTTAAAAATAGATTTTTTGGCTGGAGCTACACTTAAAAAATGTACCTGTTCCAACTTACGAACAGATTCAACTTAAGAACAAGCCTACAGTCCCCGTCTTGTTTGTAAACCGGGGAGCGCCTGTATGTTTCAATGCACTAGGAACTGTTATATTGGCCATTAAATGGCATCACCTTCAACTTAATCAACCTTTTAACAGGTATGTGCTGAGTACTCGGTATCAGAAGAAACTTTGCTGTGGAAGTAACGGAAGACCAAGTCTAATCGCGTCTGTCACTTATAGCAACCAAACTCCATAAGTCTTAATCCTAAACTAAAGGACCACATTTAATTTGGGCAACGCAGGCGTCCCATCCTGTTTGGTGTCCCAGTGCTTGTGAATTAGGCTATCCTCGTCTGTTTCACAGCTATGAATGGTTAATGTGTGGGTCTGCGTTCTGTATGTTTGGTGCAGTTATAGATCTGGGTGTATTTTGCAGCTTCTTATTCTTGAAGTAGTTTATTTTTAGCTTGGCTTTCACTCTCTTTCTCTGTATTTCCCGTTGCTTGGAGACCGACACTCGTTTCTCTTTCCTCCCCATTCTGATGGCTGCCGCCTTCCATTTACATTTATTTTTCAGACCCTTTCGTTGCTGGAGGGGGCGGTCGTACATGGGCTCTGGGTTTGGTGGCCTGAGCCAATGTGCCTTGAGGTTAGCGTTGGTTCCATATGCCAGCAGTCATGACTGAAATACCGCCAGCTGTTGTCATTTAGGCCATGGACTCTGTCAGCATAACTGTAGCTAAGGCGCAGAAGGCGGAGCTTCTTAGACTTCTTTTATTTTTTTTATTTACTGTTTCTACTTATGCATCACGTTTTCGAGCGTCCTTGTTGCTGTTGGTCTGCCGGTCAAACTTTGTTGAAGAATTTTACTTTTATTTTTTTATTTTTTTTTCATGGTGAGCAAGTCTATTCTGCTTTTCAGGCTTCTTGTGGGAAAATAAAGGTTGTCATTGGCTACAAAAACGTTATTTCATTGTACCTGGACCAGTGATTGGTCATGACCAGTGATTGGTCATGACCAGTGATTGGTCATGACCAGTGATTGGTCATGACCAGTGATTGGTCATGACCAGTGATTGTACCTGGACCAGTGATTGGTCATGACCAGTGATTGGTCATGGAAATACTGTACTTCATATTGCAGGCATAGACACAGAACCGTTTCCACTGAGCGGTTCGGTACGCTACGCTATTTTCAGTGTTTCCATTATGAAAGCGGCCCATACAACCGAACCATACCGCACCATTTAGGTTCCTGCTTCAGATATGGGGGCGTTTCGGTTAGGGCGGAGCTACGATACATTCCACTGATTGGCAGATGTTTTTCTGTCCGCCAATCAGTGTGAGGCCACGCTAGGCATTTTTTCTAAACTCCGTATGGACCCTGGTGGTCCGACTTGCAGTGGAAACGCTCACCTGAATAGGCCGGACCATTCTAACCCTTCCAAACTGTACCGACCCGAACTGATCCGCTCAGTGGAAACGAGGCATTGGTGTCCAGATGTATACCAGCATCCAGGTGCTGTAAATGTATAAATTGTCCTCTTATCGATTTGTCGGGATTTGGCTTTCGTGCAACAATACACAAGAGGAACCTCCATTATCTATGTTAAGGGCTCCATATCCTCCATTGTCTATGGGGCCCTTTCACACCCATGCAATGCACTACTTGAAGAAAGATGCCGGTACTTATTTTGGCACGACAAAGTGCGTGGTTAAATTCTTTTATTTTTTTTTATTTTTTTCTGTCAGACTCAAAAAAAAAAAAAAGGCATGAAAATGCAGATGAACCCAACCTTAGTGGTTGTGAAATGTGGCAATTTTTTTTTACATAAAGTATTAGAAGTGTGATAGCGTTGTGGCTTTATTGTCCACAGAAGCTTTTGGATCTTTATAGTCAGAGGTGTGACAGCCAGATCTTCCTCCGCCCCCCCCATCCCCTTGCCAGTGAATGACCTCACCCTCCCTTAATGCCTTTCCCTACGTCCTTGGCTCCTCTGCTGTCTTGCTCCCTGGCGTCCATTACAGGGACGTTAAATTATTGATGCCTCCTGATTTGTTTGGGGTTTGGGGAAATGGCAGAACCACAAGAGCGCTCCTCCTCCCCTCTCTATAGTATTTACAGATAGGAAGCGTCACTGGAAGCCGCGGGAGATGCTGGAAGTTATAGATTTGGGGGATTGTAGAGTATCCTGTGGAAAAATTAATTTTAATTGTCACCACACACACAAGCAGGACATTGTAGAGGTCACCGCTGAACGAGAACGGATTCTCGCCTTCCAAAGTCATTCTCGGCACTTGTTTTTCAGACACGCTGTCTTATTTTCAGACATCACCTAACAGTAACAATAGCCTCGTCCTGTCTGGACATGTTGTGAATATACTCTGTTTCTACGCGTATGAGACACGTGAACCAAGTTGAAAATACACAGGACAACATGGTGGTTTATTTTCCTTTTTACATATATAACTTCGCTATGATGTACTCACAACACAGGGTCTCATTGCTAAAGGTGTCGAAAATATGAATGTTTGTCTTTAGGGTCTGGTTCGTGTTACCATTGCAGATTTGAAGTTGAGAGAATGTTCTTGCCGTGCAAATTTATATTATGAACACTGGTAGTAACTAAAGCTGACCATACATTGGTGGAATTTTGTTTGTAATTTTTTCATTGAAAGAAAATTGAATTGTTGGGGTCAAATTTGGTGTTCTTGTTCAGCCATAGTAACAAGAAGATTCGAAGGAGCAGGATGGAATTTTTTGTTCGGGAAATTATCTTCATTGCAAAAGGTTTGCAATACTTTTTGAATAACATTCGTAGATTTATTTTTTTTTTTTTTTTTGAGTGTTCATTCAAAAACATACTTGTATGTGGCCAGCTGAAGGCTAATGGTCTTTTTTGGCGATTACCAGTACATGGTTGGTTGCCAGATAATTTTTTTTAGACTCTAAATATGTTTGTAGGCAGGGTCTTGTAAATGCCTCGTAGCAGTCATATCTGCTTCAGTTTAGAAACATGGCATCACTGGAGCGTGATGTATCTACTTCCCGTCTGCCGTACTGGTATATACAGTATGTGGTGATTTTCACGATCATGGCTCCAGTTTTATGCCCCGTACACACAGTTGGACATTCAGATCGCAAAATCCGTCGGATATTTTCCGACGGATTTTGTCCGAAAAACTGGTGTTGCCCACACACGGTCGGACAAAGTTGTTGGAAAATCCGATCATTCTGAACGAGGTGACGTACGACAGGACTATGTAGAGGCCAATAGCTTTTGTCTCCAAATTTCTTCTGAGCACGCGTGGCATTTTGTCCGTCGGACTAGGCTACATGCGATCGGAATTGACGCGATCGGACCATGTTGTCGGAAAATTTGAGATCCAGCTCTCAAACTTTATGTGTCGGAAATTCCGACAGAAAAAGTCAGATGGAGCCCACACACGGTCGGATTTTCCGACAACATGATCCGATCGAGCATTTTCCGTTGGAAAATCTTACCCTGTGTACAGGGCATTAGGCTCTAGTGACATCACTAATGCAAGGCACTGTGTGGTCTAGCTGTCAAAGATGTTGCCTACAGGCTTGACGTGAACCTGTGCCTTTTGCAAAAGGTGACTCCACCAGAAACTTGAACTTGCCCTCCTTTTTACCCCTCTAGTTTGCCTGTTCAGCTGCCGGGGATGAAGAGAAGTTTGCCATGTGCAGGGCAAAGCAGTAGAATCTCTTAAATGCCATTTCAAGTTGCTGTATCGCCATTCATTTTGAAACAAAAGCCTTGTGTAAGCTCCAAGTCCATAGTTGGCTGATACTCAGGACATTCCCAGGTGATGGTGTTGGATGCCTGAACAGCCTTTTGCCAAGCTTTAGTGCTGTCACATGGGCAAAAGGGTAATAAGACTCACAGCCTTCTCATACATTGAAGTACCAATATGAAGGTTACCATTCTAGAAACATGAATTTCTTGGCCATCATGCTGTTCCAAAGACTTTTTGTCACTCGATCTGTCATACGTAGGTAGATCGGTTCTGATTTCACTCTAGCTTTCTGATATACATGCTTGAGCTAGCTTAGTGCTAAAGTTTTGAAGTCCGACATCCAGGTATCCTAGAATTTTCCGAAGCAAGTCAGCAACAGAATGTGTTTTGTGTTTTTTTTTTTTTTTTTTTTTCAGCACAGCCATCTATTGAATTATGTATTATACCATAGTGGCTATCGGGGAGTTTTGAACAAGTTGCTGTGGACTGTTTTTTGATTCAATTACTGCTTCCAAAATTTCAGCAGCCAGTATCATCCCTTTATTATTTTTTTTGTGGTCCAGGTTTCTAAAAACCAAGTTTAGTTGCAACGTACAAACCTAATTTTTATTCCTTAAAAAAAAAAATCTCTGGGTTTATTGCATATTCCGATAGCATGGAACAGTTTTTCACCTAAGAGCCTGTTGACAATACTTCAGCGGTAGCAACAGCAGTTGTCACATGACTCAGTCAACTCGCGCCAGAAGCTGCTGTGACGCCAGTCCCCATCTCTCTATATATTATCCCACCTTAATAAATGTATGTGTGATTGTGTTTAGTGGATTAGTCACTTCCCCACTCCTCCATGTGAAGTGATTGACTCATGTGCATTAGCGGTCTATTTCTAGAGCTGTGTGTTTGTAAAGCTTAAAACACAGGAAAAGCGTCTTCATTTAAAGGGTCAGTCCACAAAAATAAAAGACATTTTGTTTGGGGTGGACAATGGTGGGCTTTATTTGTTGGCTGGCTTTCTTTATCTCTTGGAGATGCCAGTGTCATGTTCTCTTTGCAGGTGTTCCCTGCTCTGCTCACTAAAGCTGGCCATACATGGTTTAGATTTTATTTTATTTATTTTTCATCCAGCTAGTCGGCTAAATGAGAAAACTGGACCAATTTTCCCATCCACGTGTCAGCGGGACTCCCCCCGCCATCAGAATACACTGATCAGCACTGCATGCTCTGATCGAGCAAACATTTTCCCACAAACCGGTTCAAGAGAAGTCGACTTATAGATTGACTTCTCATGTACGGGAACAGCTGTACGGGGATCAAATTTTTTTTCCAGACTTCTACTGCAGAAGTTTTTACCTTCGTCTACATGCTTTGTAATAATCTAATATGTCTGTCCTTTAGTAGTTTACTTTGGAAGGTGGATCTTTAGACTTGCTGTAGAATTGGTTTAATCTGCACCTGGTAGTTGGCCTTACATGAGTGGTGAAGCCCCACATAGTGGCCATAGCTTGTTGGCAGAGCTGGGAACGCAAGTACAGAGATGTTTCGGCATTAAGAACCCAGTCAATACCTAAAATCAACAATAATTTATAGCTTGTGGGGTCATTGTTTTGGTATGGATAGGTATTTTTAAGTGATGCCTTTTTATTGCCTAACTATTATGGGGAGGGGGGATTTCTCTTTATATTTTTATTGTGTGTGTGTGTGTGTGTGTGTATATGTGTGTATATGTGTGTGTGTGTGTGTGTGAATGTATGTATATATATATATATATATATATATATATATATAATATATATATATATATATATATATATATATATATTATATATATATATATATATATATATATATATATATATATATATATATATATTATATTCTTTATTTTTTCCTTTTTTCTTTGGCCCTGCCTAGGCCAAAATGATAGGTTTCTGGTTCTGCAGCCTCCTGGGATACTTTTATCACAACTCCCAGAAGGCTGCACAATCAAACCCTCTTAGCGGCCAGAGGGTGAGCCCCGAACATCCGGGTGCAGGCAGCCAGCTGAAGAGAAGATGGCGGTGGGCGACCTGGTGTTATAGCACTACAGGCAAAAAGGGACAGAAAAAAAAGATGGGGTTGGGGAGGAGGCGAGTTGAGTACTGGTTTTAGGTTGGCCAATAAAGGGTATCGTAGACACTGATGGACGCAGAAAGTTTGAAGTTTAGCATGGTAAAATATTCTACTACTGCTATAGGGATAGGTAGAAAAAGTTACAGAAAGTGTACTTTGAGCAAAAACCTAGGCATGAGAAGTGGCAGGGTAGTTTTGGTGACATTTTCAATTTTTTTTTTTTTTTTTTAAGCCTTCAACGGATCAAAATCACTCATTGGCTTTTTTATTTTTATTTTTATTTTTTTTGAGCCTTTCTCCAACTAAAACAAAAGTCAGTTTTTTCATTTGGACCCTTTTAATTGACCAGTTATTTCCATTAAACTCTGAGCTGAGTCATGAAGCCTGGTTGATGATCCTTATACCTATGTGAATTCTTCAGATAGTCCTGCCCCATCACCTTGGTTTTATGCCCAGATTATGAAGTTTTCGAGCTGATTCTGCAGATTTTCGCTTCCTGTTTTCATTTACACAAGGGGCATCGAAGGGTTCGGTTAATGTTTACTCGCAGCAGTTCTGAACCGTGGTTCCTCTGGTCTGAGCTTGGCCAAGTGGACTTCGAATTTCCGGCCACATATGTTTGTTTTCCACTTCATCTCCTTTTGCTGTTGCATGATTTTCTCTCCCCCCCCCCCCCCCAATCTGTAAGATTTTTATTGCATGTAGTACGGCTCAGGAAAAAAAAAAAAAAAAAAACCCGGTAATAGGCTAAGTGCTCCCTTTTGTGCAGCATCAGCTAAACTGGGAGCAGACGTCGTCCACAGGAATTATTAGTGAGAAGAAAAGGGCTCTTTGTGCATTGAGTGTCGGTGCACACCTCGTGCCATGGTATGTGACTGTGTGCACGTGATCAGTGCATAGAATGCCCTGCTGTGTTGTCATGAGGAATCGTCACTTCAATTTGTTCTTCAGCACTTGAAAAATTGCATTGGTGGAGTTGACTGAAGAAAATTATACCTTCTTGAGGTGTCAACACATGGTGTAATCAAGGTCTTTTAGATTTTAGTATTTGTAAAATATATCTGTTATTATGCATATAATGGCTTAAGGGTTCCTTTTGGCACAACTAGGAGAACATGGAGATGGAGACAACGACCTAAAGCTGAACGCCGCACAATAGTTGAACAATTTTATACTTGCAGATTTTAACAACTCATTCATTGATGCCTATTTTACAGGCAATTGTTTAGGTGAACCCGCTGCTTTTTGTTTCCTTTCATTTTTGTGTCCTGCTGCCCCATTCACCTACTAGTGAAGTATCTAGTACTTCCAGGTATGGAGGACCATGTGACGACATGCTCGGTCTCCCGCAATGCTACCAGGCAACAGCACTACATCTTTGGAACCCTTCTAAATCTGTGACCCATCACTGGTAACATTTCGCATGAAAAATTTCAGTTTTTGGAAACGTGCGTTTTAACAATTAACAATAAACTGACGACGTTAACAATGGCTACTGAGGGTCAATTCGATGTTTTTTCTTTTGACTGTAGTAGTGAAACATTTTGAAGGAGGATAGGAGAATGGAACGTTTTTCTCAAAAATGGAACACAATGTAACAAAATTTAGTTGAATCAATGATGGCAAGAAAGAATGGGCTGACCAAAGATGTTCTACGAATGTTTGAGCAGAACCGAAGTATGGTTTTTGATCCACTTTGAAAGTTGGTCATCAGGCCTACATGAACAGCAATTGATCTGCATAGGGGAATAGGGAAGATAAAGCAGTGGAGTGGGGAAGGCTTTTGTTTACAGCTAAGTAGCAGTTTTGCTAAATTTGGGAGCGTGTGGCTGTTTTTAAATTCTGCACAGCCTTCCTGTGGGTCAATAGATCCATCTCATCCATCTCATCCAGTAAACCAGAGAACAGGAAGGATGAGGGAGTGGAGACGGCTGCCGCTCTGAGGAACTTCATTATCCTTCAAATACATGTACAAACTTGTATGAGACTTCTGCTCCTTGTCCTTTAATCAGTGTTTGTTTTAAATATGAGGGCAAGACTCCATTTAACTGCTACTACCAACATACCTTAAAGGGGGATTCCAGACAAAAACAGAGCGTGCACAATATACATGCCACAGGCCTTAATAAGGGCAATGTATGTAGTGCTTTTAAGCCCCGTACACACGATCCGAAAATCGTACGGAAAATACCGCATTCGAAACGATCGTACGATAATCGGATTGTTAGTACAGAGCTTTCGAGAGCTGATCGGGACAGTTCATCCGATATTATTCTATTGGACATGCACGGATATTTTTTTCGTACGATGCCAGATTGTACAATTTTCATTTAATCAGTACAGCTATCGTTCGAAAATGCATTACAACACATGACATCACTTCCGAATTTTTTTTCTGTCGTACGGGAATTTTCGTGACTTTAGTAAACTCATCAGATTCTAGGTGAGATTAGCATGTAATAAAAAACGGACGATCATTCGTCCGATAATCTCATTGTGTGTATGGGGCATTACTTGCTGTACATTCACACTGGTCTCTACCCTCAAGGAGCTTACAATATAAGGGCCCTATCACCCGTCCAAACACGGAGAACATATGTACTGCATGTAGATGGTGTCCTTTGAACCGAGAACCCAATATGAATCTGCAACTGGGCCAGGGAAGCAACAAAATTTGTTTCTCTAGAGTCCAGACATTCCCTACGTTGCTTGAAGTTGTTGGATTTACTCCCTATCTAGCAAAACCATTAGTAGAAATAATGGTTTAAACTTTTTGTAACGTTGGGCAAATTGTGTGTGTGTATTATTATTATTTATATATATATATATATAATTTTTTTTTTTTTTTTTTTTTTATATATATACATCTCTCAATCTGCTACAAATTCCCATTGGGAAGCTAAGAAGTATCTGAAGCGGTTACAGGCCAGTAACTGGGGTTGAACCAGTTTTGGTTAAGTTCATGTGGCCAGTGGGTGCAGTAGGGAATCCAACATATTTTATTTCAGCCTTAGAATTTACTGGTGTATCATAGGGTTTCACTGCAAGGTCTCGGTCATTGTATTGCTAGACCCAGTAAGTGGAAATGTTGAGACGTTTCACCCTTTTTGAACCCAGTCGTTTGGGGCAGTGCTTGGCAACCAAGGAGGCAATTGCAGCTCCCATATTTCTGTGCCAAGCAATGCTTTCAGAGGAACAAAGCAAGGCCAGATTAAGTTATTTGCATAGGATATTTACTAAAGAACTGTCTGCAACTTCTCTTGAAATGTACCTGCACTTACAATTAGAGTTATGTAAACTGGCAATTGGATATAAATAGAGGAAGTCTTTAATGCAGGCACATGGCTTCAGTTGTCTTGTGGAGCATCAGATCTTGAACCTAAAGCATGTTTTATGCAAATCCCAATTTGAAGTAGGGGATAAACGAGGAACATTAAAAAAATAGTTTTTGCACTTGTAGAAATTTCCCCAACACTCTTGGATTTTGTGACGTGCATTGGTGGCAATAGCAAAGCAAACTTTACCAAAATTTTTCACTAAGGTGAAACCCAGCTAAACTTTTCTAAGCAAATTACCATGCCTCGTCTTATGCAGACTCATGTGGAGCTTACACCTCATGGTAGAGGAGCAACATTTTGCATAGATCCACAGAATACACGAGGAGGAGAGTTGTTCCACTGCACAGGAAGGGGCTTCAGATCTCATCAGGATAGCCCTCATCAATGTGCCAGGATGGTTTGCCTAAAGTCATCTCACACTGTGGATAGGCAACTGTGACTACAGAAATGGGTGCACCTAGTGCTGGACCATTCACCAAACACACATGCTGTCACATGCTCTGGGTGTTTCCCAGTGCTCCCAGTAGCTAAACAGCATTGTTGGAGCAAAGGCAAGATCAGTATATGCTGCTTGGTAGGTTGGATGACAGAATTAAGTGATCTTGTTACTTATCCATCCGTGGGTCATGTTGACATTTAAAGTACACCATTACGTCACCAGAACTTTAATATGAAATGTGCAGCCAGTGGTATGTTTTTATGTAGGTTAAAACATGCACTAGCAGACCATGCCTGCTCAACTTGCAAACCTTTTTGTTCGTGTAGTAGATCTGGCACTATTGCATTGTTGAAAGACGGTAAGATACTTGGTAGATCTACACAAACCTGACCCCTTACAACGCTCCATGACTCAATGCTCCATGACCCGGGCCTTTGGTTCCAGCAGTAGAGGGACGTGCCTGTAAGGATACAGTCTGTCTCCTGCGGGAGGAGGGGATGGGACAGGCTGCCCCTCACCCCCCTCTTAATTCTGTACTCCTGGAAGGAATGCGCCGGAGACGGCTGCTTTCCCTGCCCTTATAAGAAAAGGGCCTTTGTGTGGGATGATGTGACCTCAGTTGGGAGCTATTTAGTGTGTGTTTAGGATGGAGCGAAGCTGTAGGCTGGCAGCCTGCTCCACACCGCACAGTCTCGCATGCTTCGAGTAACTTCACATGGCAACAAGACAGGCCGAGACCCGTCCTGTACGGGAAATCCTGCCTTTATTCTCCGCCACCCAGTCAGCAGTTCACAGAAAATGCCTTTGGAGATGAACACCACTAAGCACTGTCTGTGTCTAAACTGGCCGCATTACCCCCAAAGCATTCTTTACTAAACCCTTTGAAGAAAAAATGCTCCACTGAAGGTACTCTTGTATGTATTTATATATACGGATGAAGTGCCGATATTAAGACCTAATGTCTGGCCACTGCTCCCTCTCCGCACATCATACCTGAGCAGGGCTGAATCTTAGGGAAAAACGACTACTGCTCATACAACCCTGGAAGAGTTGTCAGCACCTCGGTAACAGAATATGTGCTCATAGCTACCAAATGTCTCCACATTTCTAAAGGAAGGGGTCGTGGCTACCAGTTTTATTAATAGTAGTGTAAACAAGCAGCACAATCGTCCAGGGCCCATTTACACTTAAGCGTCTTATGTGTGAAAGCAGAACCCTAGTGCCCGCACTACATGGGTTAACCGCTCATTTTGGTCTAGGGGTTTGGAGAACCAAGATATGTTCTCCCAATCCTCCCAGCAGAAGACCGGTCCTTTTTGACTCCTGACCCCTCCGCGGTCCAGTGGTCTTGTGTGGTGAATTGTTCCTGAAGTCATCACACCCATAGACTGGCTCTGGATGTGAAGACTTGGGGGGGGGGGGGGGGGGGGGGGGACAAATTATCCAGAGTTGGGCTTTAATGGACACATGTTACGGTAAGGCAGCCCATCTGTATTAAATGGTTTGGGAGATTTGCCATTACTTCCTGTTATGGTTTCACCAGACAGGAAGTGAGGGGCATTTGCAACAGGGACGCAGACAAATAAAAATTGGACAGGGTTCTATTTCCCCCCCCCCCCTTACTATACTAAAGTACTTTCACACTGAGCCATTGGGAGCATCGGTGGTAAAGCGCCGCTATTTTTGACAGCCATTTACCGCCATTTTTAGCAGCGCTATTCGCCCGCTAGCGGTGCTCTTTTAACCCCCGCTAGCGGCCGAAAAGGGTTAAAACCACCCGCAAAGCGCAGCTGCAGTGGCGCTGCCAAATGGGCAGGGGCACTTTAGGAGCGGTGTGTACACCACTCCTATAGCGCTGCAAAGATGCTGCTTGCAGGACTTCTTTTTTTTTTTTTTTTTATCGTCCTGCAAGCGCACCGCTCCAGTGTCAAAACGCTCAGGCTTTCAAACTGGCGTGAGAGGAGAGACTCTTTACAGGCGCTATTTTTAGTGCTTTAGCGCCTCCGGTATGAAAGCAGCCTAAAGAAAGTAATTTTAACTTTTGTTGCTGTTGGGATGCTCCCCCAAGTAGCATAGGAAATGAGGATTAACTTCTCTAAAGGAACCCCTGGAAAGCAGTTATAAACTTAGACTATAAACTTTTTTTTTTTTTTTTTTTTTTTTTTTAAACAGTATCCTCCTCTTCTCTAGTCCCCTCTTGGCTCTCCTGGCCCCTCCCTCCTTTTCAGTGCCCCCACAGCAAGCAGCTTGCTATGGGGACACCCAAGCTGAGTCACAGCTCCCTGTGTCAATTCAGACGCGGAGCCCTGACCCTACCCCTCTCTGCCCTGATTGGCTATCTGACAGCAGCAGGAGCTAATGGCGCGGCTGCTGTGTCTTAGCCAATCGGACGGCTGAGACATTTATGGATAGAGAGGGACCTCGGGTAAGTATTAGGGGGGCTGAGGCACATAGAAGGCTTTTTATTTTAATGCATAAAATGCATTAAGATGATAAACATTCTGACTTTACAAACCCTTTAACTGCAGTGGAGAAAAATAAGATCACCAGTCTAGCCTTACTTTACTGTCAGGATTACGGGAGGGGACTGCACAGAGTTGGATATTTTGGCTAGAAAAAATGGTTTGCAAATTGCATTCTTGGAGTTTAATTTTAAATAGTGTATTTATGCAGATCTACACATCAGTCCTAAAATAGACAGTTGTAGAGGAAAAAAAGGAATAAAGCCAAAATAAAGGACCATTTGGAGCTCTGATTTTAGTAAGGCCAGCTATTTTAAGGCTTTTATAAATGGAATCTGAGATTTCCTATTTCGTTACATATTGTAGGGTTGGACCTCAACGTTTCTTTTCTTGCTGTAATTATGTGAGCTTTACAAAATTGTGGGGCTGTGGCAAAATATAGGTGTCATCCGTGGCTGTGGTATAATCCTGTGCTTGGCTTTGTCATAGACGGAGCAGATTCCAAGCTCTGGCAGGAAAATCTTCCTGCTGGAATCCCAAAAATGTACAAGAAGCCTATGGATTGTTCAGCCTACTGGGCAGTCATCAAAAATGAATGTCACTTTTGGTTGGACATGGCCTTTAAAGTGTGTTAATGCAAAAAATTAATTATAATAAACATTTAAACTCCATGCACACTAGCCTTATTCATAAGCTCAAAACTAGAAAAAAAACACTGGATGAAAAATGCTGATAATAGCATTTTTGTGCCGGCTTTTAGAAGCTTTTACGAGCATTTTGCATTTTTGCAGTACATAAAAATTAAAAAAAAAAAAAATCTTTTTTTTCTACTCCTAAATGCTGAAGCTCAAAAAATGCTAATAGACTTAGGCTGGATTCACATTTATGCATTTTTAGTGCTTTTTGCATTTTGCAGTTTTGCACTACAGAACGTGGTCCATAGGAAACCATGTTAAATGGACTGTAGTGCAAATCTGCAAAATGCAAAAAGCACTAAAACTGCATAAATGTGAATCCAGCCTAAAGGAGTGTGCATGGACACATAGGATAACCCTATTTGGCTTCTAGGACCTTATAAAAATGCGAGTGTGCATGGACCTTTTTTTATTTTTATTTTTTTACAAAGTTGTACTCATCATTTCACAGGTTTGAATAACCCTGCAAGTATTTTTCAGCAAAATACATGGTGGTTTGCCCAAAATGCACATACTCCTAATTTCCTGCTGTGGTATGACAACACGCAGCATTTTATGGAATAAAATCACAAGAAATGGTGTCAGCCCTGCCTAGTTATCTTTTGTGAAACATCTTAAAAATAGCTTATTAAAGCCACAAAAGTTAACTTTCTATTTTAGTATGCAGCCAGTTTTTTTTTTTAATTTTTTTTATTTTTTTTTTTTTTTTATAAATATGGTGCAATATGGCAACCTTGGGGCATTCTGTACATGATCCTCCCCTCAGTAATGTCATCTTCTGCTTTGTGATTACATTTTAGATCTCCAATAGAATTTTTTGTTTTAAGATTTACCCGCTTTTCTTCTAAAGGGATGCAGACACTGCATCTTTCCACAGAATTCTGCTCAGGTGATTGAGCGCCAACCCTTTCTTTCACAAATTGGTCTAGAAAGGGCATATAAGGTGACACAATTTTATATTTCTTTAGAACTGATTAAGGTAGAAATCTAAAATTTTAAGGTTGGTTAAATCCTTCACCTAGAGAGTTATGTGTTGTAGAGTGGAGTTACATTTGAAAATACTGATGTGTAATTTATGTTTTTATTGTCTTTGCAGGGTTTGCCTTTCCTGACTGGGCCTATAAGCCAGAGTCGAGCCCGGGTTCCAGACAGATCCAGCTCTGGCACTTCATTCTAGAGCTCCTGAGAAAAGAAGAGTATCATGATGTCATTGCCTGGCAAGGGGATTATGGGGAGTTTGTCATTAAGGACCCTGACGAAGTGGCGCGGTTATGGGGTGCACGGAAATGCAAGCCACAGATGAACTATGACAAATTGAGCAGGGCACTCAGGTGAGGCCGTAGTCTTATTGCCTACTGTTTTTTTATTTTTTTTAAACGGCTCCTATCATCCTATAACTTATTTTTTAAAGCTTTAATGTGAGGTTAGATACTCATTATTTTATTTTTTTTAATCCTCTTTGGCTCCACTTGGGATATTTCACCTCACTTCCAGTTCAGATGACCACCAGCAGAGCATTGGGTTGTTCGTTTCTATATATATATATATATATATATATATATATATATATATATATATATATATATATATATATATATATATATATATCTCTCTATCTTTTTTTTTATTTTATTTTTTTAAGAATAATCCTCCTAGGGCAGTGATGGCGAACCTATGGCACGCGTGCCACAGCTGGCACGCAGAGCCATTTCTGTGGGCACACAAGAGGGTCCAGGACAGAGCTAGAGGTCTCTCTCTCCTCTCAGACCCCATCCCTCTCTTTCAGCCCCCCCCCCTCTCTTTCAGTCCCCCCTCTTTGTTCCCCCTCTCTCAGCATCTCTCTCGCACCCCTCTCTCTCTGTCCCTCTTCTCTTTCTGTTCCCCCTCCCTCTCTCTGTTCCTCCTCTCTCTCAGCATTTCTCTCACACCTTCTCTCTCAGCCCCTCTCCTTCTCTCTGTTGCCCCTCTCTCTCAGAATCTCTCTCACACCCCCTCCCTCTCTCTCTCTCTCTCTCAGCCCCCTTCCTCTCTCTCAGCCCCCCTGCCTCTCTCTGTTCCCTCTCTCTTTCAGCATATCTCTCACACCCCCCCTCTCTCTCTCTCTGCCCCCTCTCTCTCAGCATCTCTCTCAGCCCTCTCCCTCAGCCCCTCTCCCTCTCTCTCAGCCCCTCTCCCTCAGCCCCCCTCCCTCTCTCTCAGCCCCCCTCCCTCTCTCTCAGCCCCCCTCCCTCTCTCTCAGCCCCCCTCCCTCTCTCTCAGCCCCCCTCCCTCTCTCTCAGCCCCCCTCCCTCTCTCTCAGCCCCCCTCCCTCTCTCTCAGCCCCCCTCCCTCTCTCTGTTCCCCCTCTCTCTCAGCATATGTCTCACACCCCTCTCTCTCTGCCCCCTCCCTCTCTCATAGCCCCTCTCCCTCTCTCTGTTCCCTCTCTTTCAGCACATCTCTGCCCCCCTCTCTCTCGCAAATTGCTGTGTTGTCACTTTGCAACACAAAACCAATGTATTTATTTCAGTTTGGGCACTCGGGCTCAAAAAGGTTTGCCATCACTGTCCTAGGGGTTTTTGATGGTGCCATAGACTCCTTTTATTTAGTGGCCCCATTGGATCATGGAATGTACTCCAGTGAGATGAAATGGAAAGTTCAGTTTTGGAATTGGTTCACTTTATGTATATTTGGCATTAACGCAACAGTGTCACTTCAATGTTGTGGATTAATCTTGGTTGTGGAGATGGTTCCTCTGGGATCCATAGCACAGATAACTTGGCCATAGGCTACTAGATTTTCAAACAAACCTTTGAAAACTCCCATCAACACCTTCAATGGCAAATATCATTCCACAGTTTTTTCAATTTTGGAGTGAATGGACTTTGTTAAATAATAATAAAAAAAAAAAAAACCTGATTTAAGCCCCTTTCACACGGGGGCGGATCCGTAATTGTCCATCCCGTGAACATCCGCTGCTCAGCATCCGCTGAGCTGGCGGATGACAGGGCGGTCCCTGTCAGATCTCCGCTCTCCTCCTATGGAGGATCGGATGAACGCGGACCGTCTGTCCGCGTTCATCCAATCCGCTCTGCAGACGAATGGAAAAATAGGGTTTTCCTCCGTCTGCGGAATCGGACCATAGCGGAGGCGGACGATATCGGGTGTCAGCGTATGTTCATCCGCTGACACCCGCTATCCCATAGGCGTGCATGTATGTCCGTATTTCATCCGAAAACAGATGGATGAAATACGGACATACGGTCCGCATGTGTGAAAGGGGCCGAACTGTTAGAAATGTGAGAAAAAAAGTTTCCATTCTTCTTCTAATTTTTCTTGACACTACGTTGGAAAACGAGCATCAGTTAGAAAATCAAACAAATGTTCCAAAAATTAGATATATTCAAGAAAAGTCTAGTAGTATATCTTTCCAACTTAGTGATTGTAAAGTCTGTTTTAAAAAAAAAAAAAAAAAAATTTAAATAACAAACATGTTCTACTTTAATTCTCTGTGCAGTTGGTTTTGCACAGGGCAGCCTGCCTGGATCCTCCTCTTCTCTGGTCCCTCTTTGCTGCTCCTTGCCCCTCCCTCCTATCGAGTGCCCCCCACAGTCATCAGTTTCCTATAGGGGCACTGAAGCCAAATGTGTCCATGCAGACACTGAGCCCCGACCTGGCCCCGCTCCCTCTCTACCCTGATTGGCTGACTTTGACAGCTGTGGGAACCAGTGTTGCCACTGTTGTTTTTCCGCTTGGACGTTTGTGGACATGCTGGAGAGAGATATGGGGTGGGGGGGGGGGGGTGCTGGGAAGGCTGCTACACACAAGGTGTTTTTTTTTTTTTTTTTTTTATATTAACCCAAAGAATGCATTAGGATAAAAAAAAACCTTGAAGAAAAGCCACATACACATACCAATGAGTCCGGCTCCCCTAATGGACCGGCCACTCCTGGGAAGACCTTTTTCACATGGAGCTGACTCTGAAAAAGCAGATCCGCCTGCTCAGCGGGGAATCAGTCTGCTGATCCCTGCTGAGCAGGTGGATGACAGGTCCATGTCTGCTCCGCTGATGCAGAGCGGACACAGCTCGCTATTCTCAATGGGACGGTCGGATGTTAACGGACCGCCTGTCCATTTCCATCGGATGCCTTCCGATCTGCTAGATCAGTGCTCGACGAATACCGGGCGCCAGGTCGCATTGGCGACTAGAATTAGCGACCTGGCACCTGGGGCAGCACAGCTGGGGGTATCCTGTCTCCATAGTGCACCCCCGCCGCGCGCGCGATCGCGATGGGCCGCGCCGGCCGGTAATTGAGGCCCCGGCTTTGCGGCCTTGTGCAGTCCTATGGTACCTTCTAGAATCTGGCGCCCTCTTGTGGTGGCCGTTGGTATGACACCCAGCAATGCTAATCGAGCTGTTTTGTTTTCACTGCTTGCCTATCTCCTTCACTTAGAACCCCCAAACATTATATATGTTTATTTTTCTAACACCCTAGAGAATAAAATGGCGGTCGTTGCAATACTTTCTGTCACACCGTATTTGCGCAGCGGACTTACAAGCGCACTTTTTTGGGAAAAAAAACTTTTTTTAATTAAAAAAATAACACAACAGTAAAGTTTGCCAATTTTTTTTTATATTGTGAAAGATAATGTTACGGCGAGTAAATTGATACCAAACATGTCTCGCTTCAAAATTTTGCCCGCTCGTGGAATGGCGACAAACTTTTACCCTTTAAAATCTCCATAGGTGACGTTTAAAAAATTCTACAGGTTGCATGTTTTGAGTTACAGAGGATGTCTAGGGCTAGAATTATTGCTCTCGCTCTACCGATCACGGCAATACCTCACATGTGTGGTTTGAACACCGCTTTCATATGCGGGCGCTACTCTTCTGCAAACAAGCTCGGCGGGACGGGCGCGTTTAAAATTATTTTTTTTTTCTTATTTATTTTAACTTTTAATTTTTTCACTGTTCTTTTGAAAAAAAAATTGTGTAACTTTTATTCCTATTACAAGGAATGTAAACATCCCTTGTAATAGAAAAAGGCATTAAATATGAGATCTGGGGGGTCAAAAAGACCTCGGATCTCATATTTTACACTAAAATGCAAAAAAAAAGATTGCCATTTGAAAAAAAATAATAAAATGTCCCTTTTTAAGAGCTATGGGCAGAAGTGACGATTTGAAGCCGCTTCTGCCCTGCAATGACTTGGAGACAGGCGGGGGCCATCTTCCCCCTCACTCGTCTCCATGTCGTTAAAAAAAAAAAAAAAAAAAAACAAAAAGAAAACCTGGCTCCTAACTTTTTTAGCTGGCTCCTAGATTCCAAGCAAATTTGTCAAGCCCTGTGCTAGATGAATGGGTAATGGAATCCCCATCCGTCTGTTTTTAGCGGACTGGATCAGATGCAGGCAGGTGTAAACTGATGCATTTCCATTTACATCAGTCTCTCCATAGAGCACAATGGGTGGTCCGATTGGGCCCATCTGAAAAATGGACAGGCAGACCCGATCAGTGTGCTTGTGTGAAAGGGGCCTAAGGCCTTGTTCACACAGGGCATGCACAGCGTACCTTTTACAGGGATGCACGGGTGTTTTGTGCAGACAGTCCCATTGATTTCATTTTTGGGATGTAGCACCTCCACGAACAGAGCCGTTGCTTCCAATTTTACATCCATGTGGGTCCGCATGCATGTCCCTGAGCTTACACTGCCTGCGTTCGGGGTTATGTACCCACACGGATGTCAGATTGGGAACAGCAGCTAAGCCTGTGCAGCCGTTGCATCCAAACGCCTGTGCGGGTAAACATGGCCCTCATTTCACATGTAGCATACTTTAGTATGCTACATGTGAAATGAGGGCCATGTTTACCCGCACAGGCGTTTGGATGCAACGGCTGCACAGGCTTAGCTGCTGTTCCCAATCTGACATCCGTGTGGGTACATAACCCCGAACGCAGGCAGTGTAAGCTCAGGGACATGCATGCGGACCCACATGGATGTAAAATCTTTAGTATGCTACATGTGAAATGAGGCTTTAGTACTAATTTAGCAGGAATTTTAGTGTTTTTTTTATTTATTTTTTTTATTTTACAAAAAGGTGCCATTTTTAAATTTTACAAATATATTTGTTAACTTTATAAAGGTTAAGCTTTTATATTGGGGATTTATCCGGAATTGACAATTAACAAATTCTGAAAGCTATAAGTGAAAATAAATTAAACAAAGGAAAAATTGCAAAAATTATCTGACCACCTGTGTGTACAACATGGAGCACAGGGCCTGGCAGCGAAAGGGTTAAGCTTGGCCATACGCCAGTAGAATTTAATATGAAAATGTTTAGGCTGGTAGACTTGCTAGCTAAGGGTTTGCAAACTTGCTTGCAAATGCAATTTTTATTTAACCTCTTGCCGACCGCTATAGCCTAATGGCGGCTACAGCGCGGTCGCACATTTCTGTGAGGGTGTTGTCCTAGAACCCTGCCTCCCTGCACACCCAGGACGCATATTGGGAGCGTTCTGTGGTGGTTATGTTCTTCGGCCAGAACTGATCACAGATCAGGGTAAAGAGCCAATCACAGTGTAAACAGGATTTGCCAGTTCGTATCTCACACTGACAGCGCGAGAAGAGCCGGTAAGCGGCAATCCACACAGGGGACATCTACCCTGATCGGTGCCCTCATCAGCGCACATAAGTGAAGGAGAAAAATTGTCTTTCTTGGTTACAAAATTTTATAACAAACTAAAGTTCTTTTTTGTTTTTTCAAACTTTTAACCCCCCCCCCCCTTTTTTTTTTATTTAATTTTTTCATTTGTTTAGCAAATTGGTGATTAGATGCCACTAAAACAAAGCT